>BRZM01000005.1:1712177-2312177 GCA_033238685.1 Lates japonicus | reverse complement strand
AATAAAGTGAGCAGCTTTACATATTCACTTTATTTGTCTTTACTTGTACAGCAGAGGCAAATTAATGCAGATAGGACTTAGTGAAAACTCTGGTTCTCTGTCCTATCAGGTGACACTGGTTCACCCCAGTGAAGCTATCACAGTGCTGCGAAGGCTCAACCAGGAAAAGCCAGACAGGATTTACTTCCAGAGTGTCTTCCGCTCAGGTTCAGAGTCTGAAACTACCACCTGTAATGTATGCCTGCCTCCAACCCAGCAGCCATTGTGCAACTACACTGACCTTCATACAGGTGAGCCGTGGTTCTGCTACAAGCCCGAGAAGCTGAGCTGCGATGCCAGGATCACACACGCAATGGGAGGACACAAACTAAACTTCACGACCGAGGAGAACAGGCTCTTTCAAAAGTGAGGAAGTATAGAGAGAAGAAGATGTCTTCTAATAAATAATATATGTAGGTTATTGTCCTTCTTCTTGGTGGGCAAATTTCAGAACTGAGTAACCACAGGTGGTAAAGACTGAATCTAAGGATGTTTACAGTCTAACATAATACAAATCAGAGTAATCAGTCTGAATCACACTATTGACATTCATTGAGAAAACTGGATTGTGTTTGTTGTGATTCATGTCTGTTTTGCTGTAAAGGTATGTTTTTAGACTTTTCAGTAGCTTGAAGGATAACGTTTTTGAACCTGAGCCTTATTTTCCCATGTATTTGAGTATAGAGTTCATTAATAGGGACAACAGGCAGTCGGTCCACTGTGCCCAGTTGGATTACATTGTAGCACTGTTTTGTGGTTGCTGGGTATACTGTTGTTGCTCAATAGTGGATACATGACAAAGCTTTTGGTTTCTATCAATCATTTACACTCAACAACTCAGGTTCAAAAATCCCAGTTATCCTTTAAAGATGCAAACGTCAGTGTTTTTGCCACTCGGGGACACTGCAACACGCTATGATTGTGACATTGACCCATTACCACCTTACAAAGTTGATATGGCTAACGTATTACCAATTTACACATCCAGCAGACATAAGAAACATTAGCATTCATCCTGGTGAATTTGACTCCACCAACTCCTGAGGGAAATATCTGGCTTAACAACTAAATGCTAGACTATGTTCACCAGCTAAATACTAACTTAGTTACCTGTGCAGAGCATTCAAAAAATGTCTGTTTTAACTTCATAAAATAACTTCTAACCTTTTCTCTTCATTTGTTGTATATATGTTGTTAATACTCTAGTGTCTTTAACAGGTATTTTATTATGTGTTTTCCATCAGTAATATCAACTTGAAAGTCTCCATTCAAGCTTCAGGACCTGCCAGTGTCACTGTGTTACCAGAAAAGACAGGTAAAGCATGATTTTTATTTCCATGACCACTGGCTATAATTACAATAAATTATGCTAGTATCAGTAGCTACTGATTGTTAGAAGTAAAACATTTGTAAAACACTTGGTGCTGACAGTACTCCTCTCAAGTTGGCCTCAATACATCTCTCTACAAAAAAACACAATCTCTAACAGATGAAGAAGCTAAAAGTATGTAAAAGTGGCACCAGCTGTTTGCAGCATATTGAGTCACTGGGAGGTTTTTCAAAAATATATGAGGACACTGTCATTATGATACACAGCAACTGAACAACTGAAGCTTTTGCTCTGCAAACAGCACTGGATCATCAGCGTACCTGGTCTACACTATTCTCCCTCGCCTGCCTGCCTGGTCTCCAGCCATTGCCCCAGCACAGCTCCAAGTTGTTTTAGGAAATGTTTTTTAAAACTATCTGTGACACATTTATAAAGATTTATTACTCCAGTCACAAACTGACTGAATTATGGCTGAGTGTCGCAGACAGGTCCAAGAGAAACCTTGGTTTTAAGTCTTTTAATGAAATGTGATGACAACAACAAAATTGCTCTCAGGTCAATCAGAGGTGAAGAACAGTGTTGTGAAGTCTGGACCCTCTGGCTATTACTACCAAGGAGTGTGGCAATCACTAGGTGGCACCACAGTTCGCCAATTCAATACCTCCTCTGACATCACTCAGTGTCTGAAAGGGAAGGTGGTCCATGTGTACGGAGACTCCACCATCAGACAGTGGTTTGAATACCTCAGCGCAGCACTTCCAGGTAACTGATCCACAGGGATTTCTGACAGTATTTTGATTTTATTCACACTGCAGCTTAATCTGTTCCCTCTGTGATACCTTTAGATCTCAAGGAGTTCAACCTACACAGCCAAAGGCAGGGTGGACCTTTCATGGCCTTAGACCATGCAAACAACATCATGTTGACTTTCCACTGCCACGGTACCCCGCTCCGTATTAGTGCTTTTCCAACCAGGGAGCTGCGTTACATTGCTAATGAACTGGATAACTTAGTTGGAGGCGCTAACACCGTTGTAGCTTTTACCATCTGGGCTCACTTTGGCAATTACCCCATGGAGTTCTACATCTGGAGGCTGCAGAACATCCGCAGGGCGGTGGTGCGGCTGTTGGACACGGCTCCAGACACACGGGTCATCATCCGAACTGGAAACCCAAAAGCACTGAGTCATTTTGTGGCAGTGACCAACAGCGACTGGTACTCACTACAGAATGACAAGTTGCTCAGAGCTATGTTCAAAGGATTGAATGTTCATCTGGTGGATGCCTGGGAGATGGTCCTGGCCCACCACCTGCCACACAACCTCCACCCACCACCTCCAATTATTCAGAATATGGTTAATGTTCTTTTGTCCTACATATGTCCTCAAAAGGGCAGCTAGATGTGTGTTTGTTGGGAGAGGAGTGGAGATTCAAATGCTCTTACATGTTGTCTCTTGTTTCCACCAGGTGCTGCATTTTTTTCTTCAGCAGTTTACGCACATGCACAGACTGGACTAACTACAGTTTTTCAGATCTGTCTTTTACCAGGAAATGTTGAGTGAACACAAAAGAGACTGAACTGATTAGGGTTGGGTATTACAGATAACCATCTGCTGCATGATCACACCCAACACAAAACTTTATGGCAAGTGTTTCGCAATTGTCAAGCAGCATTCTAGGAGATACAGGAAATCATTAACCAAAGTAGAATGAGATGATGCAGATTAAGAGCAGATGCACAGTCTTGAGAAAGTTTTTTTTTTCTTGAGTAAATAAGTGAAAATACAAGAATTAACATTAAAACAAAATACAACAGTAATGCAGTGATATGTCATATATAACAGGGGTTAAAGGTTTTTAAAAAAAAATAATTTAGGTATGAAGCTTATCGAAGCACTGATGCAATACTATTAAATTACACATAATATACAGTAACAGGACTCTTGCTGACAGGATGATGAATATTGTATGAAATGTTAACTGGATTATGCTTTTGGTTGTGGATTGATGGAAAGTGGGGAAATGTCATTTCTGAGTTAGTATTTTTTACATATTAGTTTGAGGATGAACTCACTGTTAAGTGCACTCACTGTTAATCACATGGTGTTTTATAAGGTGAATAAAAAAACATTTCACAAGCGTATTCTGCAAACAAAACCATTTAATGACCATGTAGTTTGTACATAGAAGTCACAGTGAGATAAATGGACTTTGTGAATTGTTAGCACCACTACTGCAGCGTCTTTACAAACAGTGCGCTATATGTGAACTTCATTCAATGTATCAAAATTCTCAGCAAAGGGACTTGCACTAAAAATAATAAAGTAAAATAATAAAGGTTAAAACAAGTTATGACTGAGCATTAGCATCCAGCAATAACTGCCTTCCACATTTTTGACATTTTTGTTTAAACTTCAGAAGTCTAAAGTTAGTTGATTTGTTAAACAAGTATGCAATCATTTTGGATAACGGCTCTGATATTGCCTGTTTGCTTTTATCTTGCAATTTACTGCCCTCTTGTGGCCACAGTAGACTATTGTCTCTAGAAACTAGGTTTACCACCATGCATTGCATCTATATCAGAACCAGAGACATCCTCTTTCTTATTCCATACCTTCTTCCTCCATGTCAAAACGTGGCAGCTACATTACCCATAACTTGTAGTATGGTCAGCAATTCAGGTGTTTTGGTAGTAGTAGCTGACTCAAGAAGGGATGAGGAGGAGCCACAGATGTCTGGTGAGCTCACATCTTTCTATCTGCACACACCCAGATAGTTTTTTAATTTTCAGACTTGCAGTCTTCAGCTCCAACCAAAACTGACTCAAGTAACATCACTTAAGGCAATTTCTCAGACTTTGTGCAGCTTCTTCTCAAGCCATAAAAAGCTTTATACAACTTAAACTCTTACTCTCACTAGACTTTCATGTGAGTTCTCATTCATGTACATGACACTTGGTGGCCCCTCTACAACTACACCACTCTTAAGTATCTGAACTAGAAATAAACTCACTTGTTTCACTGAGCTGATAATGGTGCAGACCATTGCACAAAGTATATCATTAGTAAAATTAGAAGTTCATGCTGTCTTAAGAGTACTAACACAAGTGTGCATCTGTTGTTGTTTGTGCTGATCATTGTCATTGCCTTATGTAATAATAATGAATATTTCTCAGTATTTTAAGTTAATCTGATATGCAATGGAATAAGAAAGTTGAATTTAACCTACATCATAGTCAGTTTTTACTTTGACATGTTTTATTTAAAATTACAAGACAATTAGACTTTTCACCTCCTTAATGTCACAACATTAAAAACAGACTTTATGTATTTTCACCTCAGATTCACAGACAGTCCTGTATGTTCTTGAACTGTGTATCAGAAACAGACATATTTGTTTTTCATAGACAAGATTCCTCATTTTTAAACCCACTTGACACTAAATGCCCTCATAGAAATAATTCCCTACTAATTCCCATTCCCTACATGCTGAGTTGTAACATTGAGCTTTTATACTTTTAGTCTGTGGTTAGAGCAGATTATTGGTTTGACACAAACACTCAAACACAAACTGAATCTTCATATGAAAAAGAATGTATTTTATAACAAACATATAAAGGACACTCATCATGTGTTTACAGAGACTACACGTATTAGACGTTTACATTATGGGATATGGGAATAAAAAGATGATACAATGTTATTATTGTTCAGGACAACAAACTGTGAGCTGTGATGCTGCTGCTGCTGCTGCTGCTGCTGCAGATGAGGACACATCTGGAAACAGATAAAGACAGTTAACCTCATGATGAACAGGTCTTCATCACTATTTTCATTCTAATAACATCATAGAGTAAATGTTGACTTATCTTTTTTAATGAGAGGGTTTACAGTGAATGTCTCTGCTGGTCTTTTTCCTCCTTAAGTTGTTTCCTCTTGTCTCTGTAAAAGACAAATGTATCATTAATTTTCAAGAGTAACAGTTAATAACTTTAATTATGAAGTAACAGGAAGTGTTGATAGTAAATTCAGATAGTCACATACAATGGTTCATGGTGGTTCTGCGTCCTCTAAAAGAGAAATAAAAGTCAAGAGGAAATAAGTTAATAAGTTCAACAATAAGAAGAAAAACTGTTGATCCAAGACAGTTTGATTATATCACAGAATAAATGAAAACTTATCTTTGTTAAAAAGAGAGTTCACAGTGCATCTGTCTCCTGGTCTCAGTCTGGACTCATTTCTTCTTCTTTCTAAAAGACAAATGACAAACAGAGACAATTAATAAACAACTTCAGCAACCAGATGGAATATTAATGTGTTTATGGTTTCCAATAATGACTTAGAATAAATGTTCACTTATCTTTTTATATGAGATGGTTCACAGTGTTGTCTCCTACTCCTCTTGTCTCAGCTCCTTTTCTATTTCTCTAAAACACAAATAGCAGATGAGGGAGAAAAAAGTTACTATCTTCAGCAGTGAGATAAATAATAAATCATAACATTTTAGAATAAATGTTCACTTATCTTTTTATATGAGATGGTTCACAGTGAATGTTGTCTCTGATGGTCTTCCTCTTCTTCTCTTTCCTCCTCAAGTTGTTTCCCCTGTCTCTGTAAAAGACAAATTTGTAGAGAGTAACAGTTAACAACTTTAACTATGAAGTAACAGGAAGAAGTGTTGATAATAAATTCTGATAGTCACATAGAATAATACTCATCTTTTTAGACACAATGGTTCATGGTGATTCTATGTCTCACAGTGCGTCTGTCTCCTGGTCTCAGTCTGGACTCCCTTCTTCCTCTTTCTAAAAAACAAAAGACAAACAGGTTCCTCAGATTGACTGTCTGCCTCTCTTACAATAAAATGTAACCAGCTGCATCATGCTGCAGAATTAAATAGTTTATTAGCTCAGATTATAAGTAGCTGAAAGCAAAGCAGTATTTTTGCAGCACATATGCCTCAAAGTAATTAACATCTGTGCTCCATGCAAGCTGTAACGCAGCATATATCAAATTGTGACAAATGAATACAGTTTATTTTCAATTTATTTTGGATCTTTCTCTGTTTAATAAGTACATGAGGGAACCAAGGGGCGCTTGAGGTTACCTTTATTGCATCATATTTAAAACTAAAACTGTCTCTAAATTATCTTGTTTATTAACAAATATTTTCCAAATGTAACTCTGTCATCTCACTCTGATAAAACGGACCACACTGACGTCAGACGTCGTCTCCAGGGGGCATGGAACATACACAACTTTTAGCATTCTATGAAAAATGGCCCAGGCGCCATCTTTGTCCTATACTTTCAATGTTAAACTCGACGAAGTTTTTTTCCAATCACCGCGGGAATATTTAGATGTATTCAGCTGTCCCGTGCTCACTCGGTATAAAATCAACTATCCATAATAATTTTACACCGAAATAAAAAGTTTAATGCAGGTAAAACAGATAAATGTAAATAAAAGTAATATTTTGACGATGTTCTGGGGAAAAATACTCAACCAAACAAAATAAAATAACTCATATCTGTGTTTCTAAATACTACTTTATATTTATCTATTATTTAATTTATAATATACTATTTTTTTATTCTCTGTTTCACAATACTATGGAACAAATATGTTAGCTGTGCTGTGTTTTACCGTAGGGGTCATCCAGCAGACGGAGGATGCCGATAGTGAGCAGGTGTTTCTCACGGATGAAAGCAGGGGAGGCCATGCTCTTTCTGCATCAGCTGCTTTCTCACTTCCAGTCGCAGTTTGTCGCAGATGTTTTCTTAGTTCTGACTTTTCAGTTTTCAACAGAGTTGAGTTTCTCCTGGTCACAGAGCTCAGCACCTGTTCAGCACTCAGGTGCAGACTGGAGTCAGAATTTGGGGATCTGGTTCTATAGGAGCAGCTGGACACGTCAGACCTCATCACCATGACTACCTGTCACACCTCTCTAATATTATTTTCATATTTGTATTTTATATTAATTTATTTGTTACAATTAATTAATTGACTAAATATTGATTCGCATTAGGTTTTTTTTTTATTAGCAACAACAATAATAATAACGACATAAATGAGCACTTTTTGTGATAGCCATTTCATAATCTGACAACTCCACAGTCCTTCTGACAGACGAGTTTATTTTAATATTAGAGAGGAAAAGTGATTTGGAGATTCGTTTGAATCAGCTGTGGGAGCTGTGATTAAAACGTGTTATAACGGTAGATACACAGCAAATTGAGAAGAGTCAAATTTCTGGGGTGTTGGACAAAAGTAGAACAAAAAGTAGAGTTAATTATACTCTTAATAGAGTCAAATATTTATAAATAAATATATCTCTGTGAACAGAGAGTTTGTGTTAAAATGGAGTGTCAGAACGGAGTATCTGTGAATCAACTCTGTGTCACTCTAACGCGTTTAACGCTCTTAATTTTTACGATGAACTTTGAACCTGAATCTGACACCTGAGGTCATCAACCCCCGCCCCTTGTAATGTAACGATACCTGGGCAGTCATTTCGAGAATTGCAGACGGTGCTTGTCGCCGATAGGACAACTTTGTTAGGTAAGTAAATGTGATGCATTTGTGTATAACGTTATGTGTAATGTGAATATTTCTCGTTATCTGGCACATGCTTGGTGAACTCCCGGTACAGCGCTGTAACTGAACACCAAGCTAACGCTAACATGTGAGTTCTTTAGCCAACCTAAAGTGAGTAAATGCCAATCCATGTAGTTGCATAGTTAACACAAAAATGCACTTACTACAGTTGACTGCAAAAAAACAGTAATTAAGCCAACAGTTTGAGAGACTGCGACAATTTTACCCAAACGTGGTGTTGTCTGTTAGCATTAAGTTAGCTAGCTAAATGTTACGTTAACCGGTCTAGCATAATTGGAACCGGTATACACAAACGAAAAGCAAGAGTTCCAAATATCCCACACTAAAAATTTAGATACCTTATTTGGAAACCTTATGTTTATTTCCCGATAAAATATAGGCATAGTTAACAGAGACTAACAAGACAGCGAGCGGTTATCGCCGTCTGCCGCCGCCAGTCTTTGACTCGGTGGTAGTTAGCTGAGCACAACTTTAATGTATCCCTGCGGGCTGCTACTATCTTGATACCGCGGTGACAGTACGCGCACCTCCATCTATCAGCAGCACGGGCTTCTTCAGTTTCATCGGATTCAACTGTTGTCCTCACGTCCTCAAAGAACAGGAAGAGGGGCTTGAATGAGCACAATTTGTACAATACACAATTTGTTTCCAAGGATGGGATGATGATATGTCAGCTATGCTGTTGCTGTTACATCTCCTGCCCCCTACATTAAGAGGCCAGAAAAAACGCTCAGCTTAGCGCAAGCAGCCACCCATCTTCTAAGATTTGTGAAGGTATTTACAGTCAGGTTTCTGTACTTAGTTCATCGCAGTTAATTGTAGGAATTTTGAGTTGCAGATTGTTAGAGATTTTCAACAAAGAACATAGGAGATTTGAGTTTGTTCATGTAATTTTAAAATTACAGTAGTTTTTATGTAAAATCCAGCCTATTTAATGAGTTTGTGTCATTGTGTTATTCCAAATACTGGAAGGAGCCAACCTCACTACTTGTCTTGAGAAAGTGAACACAAGAAGACAATCCAAAGATTCTTCATCGTTGTGGACCAGAAGGCTATCCCATGCCAGGCTCAGACATGGGTGGCTGGTTTTGATGAGCTCACTATGTCTTCACTCTCTCCCGTGATGAAGCTCTTTGCAGTTTCTACACATTAATTCAAGCAACAGTCTACAACATTGATTTGGAGATGTGAAAGAAAACTTAGAGCACAACTACTGTGAGAGCACTGAGGTGCCGTCTGTTTTAATTGTATAGGCCTCAAACCTTTTATTTTAACTTTAAGAAGTTTATACATTTCCTGTCATCAATATTTATTTGCAGATAGTGAAGGAGTACACTTCACTGTGAGTGATCAACAAATCTTTGTGAATCTCTTTTTAAAGATGTTTGTGAAGGAAGAATTGTAGTGTATAGTTTGTCAACAGCTATGTGATGTGCAAAGAGTGAAGTGCCTCTAAAGAGAGAATACTGCAATAAGCTAATGATCTTAAAGAAATATTGTGTTGAAATGGTATTATCATTATTTACTGTATGATTCAAAGAAAACGTGATGTGTGTTAAAGGTCACCATGTGAGAGTAGATGTTAGTGTTCACTGCATACAATGCATACTTTGTGTACTCTGTATTAAAACGTGAAAAAGACATATAATTAAAAAATAATAATAATACAAGGAAGAGTTAAGAAATAATGGTGTAACAATAAAAAGTAACTTAGTTTTTAAAAAATAAAGTCAGGACAGGTCAGAACATAATGGTGTAAAGCAGAGAGTGAACAGGCCAAATGAGGACAGGGCCTGCCCTGTCTGACCCTGTCTGACCCTGTAAGCTGAAGTTGGCAAGAAGAAACGCCCAGGTGGTTTCCAGAAGATAGTGGCATTTGGTGATAAGCTAGTAGTGTATTTTAATGAGGGGACCAAGGATGGACATTTAGATAAACCAACGTTTTAATGGTGTATATTTGACAAACCAATAAAATGACCAGAGAAGCGTGGAAAGTCACAGCCAAAACTGTGTAAAAAGAGGGACATGAGCCAGTACAGTTTGGGGCTCTTCTGGTGTATCATGTATGCACTGTGAACTGTTCTCGGGTTTCTTTGTCGACAAATAAACTCTGCTGCCTTGGACACTGCCGACTCCTGATCATTTTTGAACACCTGAATCTGGCTGAAGATTTCTGATGGCGGCCCAGTGGTTTGGGACCCCAGACCGAATCCATGTCAGAATCTAAATATGTGTGCCATGATTTCTTCATATATACTGTGGTAAAAATGTAAGATGTTAAGGAAACAGCTATTATTTGACAGATTAATGATTTGTTGTCAGGGCAGAATTAGATTTGATGTTCTCTGTATTTTTCCGTCCCCCTCAGATCAGAGTGCCATTGACTTCACAAGTTCCAACAGGGATCCCAGGTACCCTCTTTCCCTTCACTACATCAACCCTCAGCGCTACAATGAATACCTGGCAGCTGTCTGGGCAGTGGGTAATGTCACCCAGGACTATGACAGGTAAATACAGCAGATTGTTGTCTATGAGGCATCATGGTCCACCATAAATCATTTCAACATATGGTGTGTTTTCCCTCATATTGAAACTCAGACTGGAGTAACGTTTATCCAAAGCAACTTACAGTGTAGCAAAGGGAATGATTTTTAGTATATTAAACAGCCATTGCTTTTGTAACGGGTTTTCTGGATCCCAGAGTATCACGTATCCTTCATTTCTAAATGTATCCACTGAGTCAGTGAGCTTCACTCACTGGAGAAAACCTTTGACCTTGGAAGTTAGGGGAATAAAGTCCATGACTCTAGCAGCTTCAGTGCCTTAGATAAGAAAATAAATCATCCACTGTAGCTATTACTACTGAATAAGCTGGTCAGATGTGCCGGCTCTGTCCTGGACTGCTCTCTGGACTCCATTGAGGAGGTGGTTGAAAGGAGGATGCTGACCAAGCTAACATCTATCATGGACAACCCCCCCACCCCCACCCCCTGCATGAGACTGTGGGTGACCTGAGCAGCTCCTTCAGCAACAGACATACAACTGCGTTTTGTTTTTTTACCCATAGCACCTGTGAAACATTAACAACATGTTGGCTCCTATGTTATATGGGAGTGGTTAAAAAGGTCAATCATCAACAAGACGAGACACTACTGTTCATCTTAGCTGTTAGATGGTTACTGCCCTCAATTTCAAAAGAGATCAACTGTAGCATCACACTATGATTTCAATCAGAAAAGACTAAATGATGAGACTGATGATCAGTGAAGAAATGGAGCGACAAGTTTTATTGAGATGATAGTAGTAGTCTTTCTGACTGAACTTCCTGTCTTGACTGAACTTTCGCTAAGCTTCATTTTCTCACTGTTCTCTCCAGATGAAACTCAGCTAAGGTAAGACACATGATGTGCTTAAATTCATCTGAATATAATTAAAGTTTTAACACATAGACATCAGGAAAGCTCTTGGCACTAACCATTCAGATATATGTAAAGTGAGGAGACGTCATCCTCTCAGCACTGTGGATATCTGTACCACATTTCACGGTAATCATCCAACACTTGTCGAGACATTTCACCAAAAATGAGAAAAAACAAAAACATCCTCCTCCTGATGGTGCTTGAGTAAGAGTGAGCTTCAATGCACCTTGCCAATGATTCCACAAGTCTCTGTATTTGTGGCCCTACAATATTTATGCCAGAGGCCAGCCCAGAGAACCAGATTGTTCACTTGTGACCATTACATCGCTGCATTTGCAGTCTTGTTAGAAATACATTTGGACAATACTTGCAAAACTAACCAGCAGAAGGACAGTGTCTGATGTATACTGATCTGATCTGTAATGAGTGAAAACAGATTTGTGTAACTGTAACTTGGTAAGGTTAACTTTGTACATTGTGTGTCAGATTGCAAAAGACTGCAGTGTCCGAATGTATTCAAATATTTACATTATGTTGCAAAGGGTACATGGGTCACATTGGTACACATTGGGTCATCTGGGAAAGACTGCTGGGAGGTGGACTTTGTTAGTATGCATGTTGCTCCAACATCAGCCATAATAGAAAGAAATGACATTTTAGCAGTTTTAAGATGGCTCAGTTGTTACTTACAGTTTTCTGTAGATTTGTGAAATGCCAGTTTCCTTTGGCATACCTGCCACTCAACTTTATTAGGATTATTTTCTCAAATTTGGAAGTTATTCCACACACTTGACTTGTTAGCATAGCTGTAACTTGTAAGCCTGTCATGTGGTCACGTGTCACTGTCACCGTGTCAGTGCTGGTAACAGGACTGTGTCACGTGATACACAAAAATATTGCTTTGATTAAATGTTCTTGTCTGGAATAACTAATAATAACTGATGTTGATGCACAATGAATAATGTTATGGGCTATTTGGGATTATTGTGATAATGCATATATTATATATATTGGACACCGATTATCACAACAACAGGTGAAACTTTGACACTGAGACATTTGGGTCAGCCCTAGCTAATAGTTGGTCAATATGAGGAATTTCTTGGGTTTTAGTTTAGTCCCAATGATTTGAAGCCAGATCCCACTATCCCACTATTTGTGTAGAGATGATTTCATGGTTCAAGAGTTCAAGTTTTAGTGGGTAATATTGTTTAGCATAACAAGATGTGATTTACCACTCCTTTTGTTCTTGTTTTTATTTTTTATTCCAGTACCAGATTAAGTTATCACAGTGCTTTGCTGCAGCCAGAGAAGATATGAAGGTCAGCATTTGTGCTCCAAAGTACAGAGCCATCTTCCTTTTACTGGCTTTGTTTGTCTCTATCATTATACTACGTAACATGGATGACCTGAAGGTGAGAACTTGCTTTTGAGTAGAATCACTTGAAGGGTGGACCCTGTTTGAAAAGTATTAGTTAGATTTCAGGATATTGTTTTCAAAATGTTGCTCAGGACTCATTGTCACAGTATCAATGCTGGTAAGTGATCTTTAATAAATAAGACACTTTATTTTTTAAAACTCATAAATGTTGCCTAACCATTCATAGTTCATCAAAAATTAATGTTATTGTCCATGAAAACTCTTTAAATTAATATGTATTCCAAGTTAGCACAGTTTCCTTAAATTAATCTGTCACAGAAAATTATGGTGCATCTTATTTTCTTGCAGAGCACTTGAGAGATTTCTTTGTTGTTGTCTGTTCAGGTCTTCATAGAAAGAATCATTATAAACATGGATCCAGATAGGTTTTAAATGAATCATCTTCCTCACTGACCCTTTTGTTTCTTTTAGTTGGTTTATCTTATGTGCATTTGTTTGATTCATCTTTATCACCATCTCTCACGTTCAGAATAAAGTGAGCTCCACAATCTTCACCAGAGAGTTTCCACTGACACTTCCCGTGCATCAAGCTGTATGCCCTATCAACCTCTACTCCACTGAGGGCCTTTGTGGAAGCAAGCCTCCTACTAGACTCCCATCGCTTGGCCTGAAACTCCACCTTCACCAGCTCCAGTTTCTCTGGAGCAGACCAGCTCAATCCTGCCCACAGCACCTTCACAATTCTCCAAGGAAGGGAGGAGGACAGTGGCATGTAGGAGATCATCTGGAGGTTATGATCAAAATTCTATGACTTCCAAGGGCAATCCCAGGAAGTCTGGAGGAGACTTCTTAATTGCCCGACTGCACAACGGGAAGCTTGGTGCAGGTGTGGCTGGACAGTGGTGGATCATCTCAATGGCAGCTATTCACTGTATTCTCTTTACTCTGGGAGGGGAGTGGAGATGCAAATGCTCTTACATGTTGTCTCTTGTTTCCACCAGGTGCTGCATTTGTTTCTTCAGCAGTTTAAGCACATGCACAGACTGGACTAACTACAGTTTCTGATCTGTCTTTAACCAGGAAATGTTGAGAGAACACAAAAGAGACTGGACAGGATGGAAAGTAGCTACAAGACAGATTAGGGTTGGGTATTACAGATAACCACTGCGGAATGATCACACTTGTGATCATTATCATCATGCAGATTAAGAGAAGGTAACATTGATAATATTAAAATGTACATACTGAAGACCAGTCGGTAATTAGCCTGTTTTTGATAATCACCATGGGACCTAATTACAATAGGCTGTGATATGAAGGCACGTAATCAGCAGCTGTCTCTGAGAGATAACCTGTGATATGCTGGTTTGGCTCCAAGCTGCAGTGTGGTTGCTGTAGTTCACCCCAGCAATGAAATTTGTGGTTTCTGAAAAGAGTTTAGGCCACAAATATACTTTTACCTTTAAGGCAGTTCATCTATTCAGGATTTACTGGTATAAGCCTGACTTAAACACCATCTATAATTTGATATAAGTCTAAGAGAAATAGTTAACACTTTAAACTTGAATGAATCAGTTGGAACAATTTAATCTGGGGACAGATTACTGATAAACGTTAACATATATTACATACATTATTCAACTTAAAGCATTCACCATTCAAAAAGAGCAACTGAATACATACAGATGCAAGGTTAACTTTGAACTGCACGTCTGTGACAAAACTCTTTACAGTCAGATTGTTCATGTCAGTTGCCCACTTTTGTGTCAATTTAACTTTAAACTTATGCCGTTTTGTTGCACTCCTCATTTGACTGTGTTGTTTTGCATGTCGACTTGCCAGATTTGTCATCTGACATGAATGTTGTCCTTATGTGTCATTCTTTCTGTCGTCTGACTCTGCAGCAGTCAGTTGTCTCATGGAGCTTTCAGGGGATCCATGGCAACTTGTAAAACTGGAAAATGTCAGGTGACCAAATATTTTAAAGACCTTTGTTTCTTATTGTTAAATATTTTCCTTGAACAAAGACCATGTAAGGCCACTGCAGGGTGTAAATAATGAATGTCAGGCATAAAGTCCACTGCCTGTGTTTGTTAGCAGAATATACATGACATTTACAGGTAGATGAATGATATATTGATACATTTTCTTAGTTCTTAGTTGTTGAACACTTCTCTCCATAGTTTTTTGCACTCATCCTGAGCTTTAACTCCAGTAGTTCCTACACCAGATACTGGAATTTATTTTCCATTCTGTGTTCAGTCAATGGGGCATAAAACTTCAAGTGGAATTTATGATAACAGCCTTTATGTGAAATGATATCTACCTTTACCTCAACAGCTACATATGAAAATCTCTCTCAGGTGATATGAACTGTTTAGAAACAACATAAACAAAGACTTGTTGATATTCCAATAATAAATTTGCATGATGTTAACTTTGGTGTGAGAGTTTTCGAAGTACTGATGTAGTACTGATTTTGGCCTATCACAGATACCTTGGAATTTACAGTGTATAATGCAGAAAAACATGGTTGGGATAATTTAAAAATAGTGTCATGACAGTTCTGTCCAGCAGAGCGTGCACTGACTGCAGCACATGAAGCAGATGGTGGTGCAGACTCAAGCGTTGTCTTCAATGTCCCAAAGTAGTCTGTGAAATACATTGCTGAAAAATGTATAAACAATAAACACATAATTTTCCCTTTTCAGTATAACAAGGATATTGTGACCTCACAAAATATGTCTTCATATCAGTTCTTACTGGTACTTAAATGTAGGTACAGTGAAACAAGGGAGTAACAAGTTTAATAAGTTTAGAGGAAAGGAGAAATAAATTATACTGTCAGTACTTTGTGAGTACTGAGAACCCACGGGGTACAGAAGTGATAAACAAATCTGAACAATTGTCAACAATGTGGTCTGCTCTCAAGTAATTATGGTATAAGTATTTTCAGTGTATTAGACATAGTGCAAATAAAACAAATGCTGTTACCCTTTTCTCATGGCAGTTGTTGTCATATTGTTCAGGTCTGCCTTTGGCAGGAACTTATGGTATGATTTGGAATAAGAGTTTGTCTCTGTATTGAACATTATGAACATAAAGTCAGTGCTTACCACCATTCTGGTCCTAACTGAGCTCCTCACCTCCTTAAACTGGGTTGGACTCAATAAGAACAGGCTGATACAAAGCCATGCACCAAACAGGATTTAGTTAGACAATGATGGGTTGGCTTGGTCACTGTCAACAGTTCAAGCAGACTAATCCTCAGTGCCTGGATGTTGTGAGTTGCCAAACAGGACAGTTCTTAAACTTCCCTTCTCACAAAGCACATACACAGACAGTGGCAGCTTTACCTCTTTAAATTAATTTGTCATTTTCTAAACAATGGGACCTCAGATTTGGACAAAAGCAGACTTCTCATTTCTAGCCAGTGACTGAAGATTTTGTCTACTTAACTATTGCAGATCTTAATCAGCTGTAGCCAGCCAGCTGATGCAGCTAAGCTTAGCTCCATGGGTTTCTTGAAAACTGACCTTTTAATGTTTTATGGTGATTCATTTTACAACCAGAAAAAATGTAAAATGCTTCTTAAATATATTTTTGCTGGTTACATACATGACATCATGTTAATAGACTAAAACTCTGGTTCTCTGTTCTCTCAGGTGACCCTGGTTCACTGCAATGAGGCTATCAAAGTGCTGCAAAGGGTGACCAATGAACAGTCAGACAGGGTACCACCCACCTAAACATTGTTGCAGACCAAGCTCATCCCCCCATTGGCAACAACACTCCATCTAGATGATTTCCAGGGCCCAAGGCTTCCAGCAGGACATTGCACTTTAATGAGATGATCAATGTTATCTGCTTCATCTGATCAGTGTATAATCACCTCACAAAGTTGATATGGCTAACATGTTAGCAAAAAGTTTCCCTTTTAAACATCCAGTAGATATGGAGCAACAGTAGGATTCATCCTGGTGAATTTAAGTCCAGTACCCACTCTCACTGGCTCTGCTTTGGAGTCAACCACCTCATGAGGGAAATGTCTGGCTTAGCTGCTAAATGCTAAGTTATGTTCACCAGCTAACTGCTAAATAACTAACCTAGTTATCTTTTTAGCAGAGGGTCAAATGAAACACATTTTCTTTGTTCCTTTGTCAGTGCTTCTGGAAGCATGAGCAGATTGTATTTGACCCAGCGATGATAATAAAGTGCTTTCTTAGAAAACTGATCAACATCATCATCAACTTCATTATCTGTAATGGAGAAATCTGCCATTCAAGCAGTCCTAATTTAGTGGCTCATTGTCTTGTTTTAATTTTAGAAAAAGATTAAAAAATTTTGTCCTCCTTTGTTGTATTTATTTTCTTAATAATGTAGTGCCTGTAACAAATACTTATGTGTTTTCATTCAGAAATGTCAACATGCAAGTCTCCATTCAAGCTTCAGGATCTGCCAGTGTCACTGTCTTACCAGAAAAGACAGGTAAAGCATGATTTTTACTTCCATATAATTACAATAATTCAGTAATTACATTCACACAGCTGAGGCATCATCTGAACTGCAAACCCGAAAGCATTGTCATGAAACGCTGACCAGCAGTGACTGGTACTCACTACAGAATGACAAGGTGCTCAGAGCTATGTTCAAAGGATTGAATGTTCATCTGTTATTTATGTTGTTTTACATGTTGTCCATGAATTTCGTCCTGACACAATGTGTGACATAGTCTGAAAAATCAAGTACAGTCCAAGGTTGAATAGACGCAGACAAATGTTTTGTCACATGTTCAGCTGACATAGACAGTGCTCATGAGGACAGAAATTTGTTATAAATTAAGCCTCATATCAAAAGCTCAAAACTAAAAAAAAACAGGAAAACAATCTAGGTTACAGGTTCAGGGTTAGTAAAATATGAGCTGTGGCCCATATAGATGCTAAAATCAGAGTTACATATGTAAGTAGTGGTTCTTTACATTTTGTGAGACTGTCAGATATCTAGGTATTACAACTGCTGAAACATGCTGGCTCAGACAGGGGGAGAGATGTGACAGAGCTGTGGTACTGCAGGGACTCTGCACCTGTCAGTTGTTTTATGGAGTTTTCAGGAGATCCTTGGAAACTCATAGCTGGAAAATGTCAAGTGACCAAATATTTTAAAGATCTTTGTTTGTCGTGAGTTAAATATTTTCTTTGAACAAAGACATTGCTGCAGGATGTAAATAATGGATGTCCAACAAGCACACTGTCTGTGCTTGTTAGCAGAACGTACATGACACTTAAGGGGTAAATGAATGATATAGGGATTTATTTACAATTTGCCAGGTAGATTAATTCCCATTGTAAACACTTATCATAGTAGTTCTTTACTCTCATTTTGAGCCTCCACGCCACAACAGCAACACTGGAAATAACAGGTATTTCATTGCCCAAGTTGTCATTTGTGCTCTCAGTTTGAGTAGTGTTAGTGTGTATTAGAAACAACTTTAATCTGTCTCAAAATAGCTCCTGAATAGGAGATTGGGCATAAAATTTTTCATGAAAACTACACACACGGTATGAGCTGTTTTATGCTGCCAGACTATTGTTCTTGATATAACAATATTAAATTTACATGATATTATCTGATGTTAACCACTATTGGAGGCTTTTCAAACCTGATTTTGGTTGTGGGTTGTGGGTTGATGGAAAAAAGGGAATTTCTGAGTTTATGTATATAAACACTGGGATAACCATGTAAAATGGAGAGTATTTTTTATGTCTATAATATTAGTTTGAGGATGAACTCACTGTTGGTGTTTTACAAGGGGATTAAAAAACATTCGACCAGCAGGTTCTGCAAACAAAACCATTTAATGACCATGTAGTTTATACATAGATGTTTCACAATGAGATAAATGAACTTTGTGAATTGTTAGCACTACTACTGCAAAGATCTCCACAAAGTGTGCAATACATGTGGACTTTGCTGCATTAAATGAATCAAAATTCTGAGCAAAGTGACTTAGTACACTGAAAGTAACAAAGTAAAATAAAGACAGTTAAAACGAGTTATGACTGGGCAGTAGCATTCAGCACTGACTGCCCTCCATGCTTTTGAAATGACTTCAGATTTCTAAAGTTGGTTGATTTGTAAAACAACAAATCCTAAGCGTGTAATAATTTTGGGGATGTCTGTAAATAAAATTACTGGCATCCATCATTTCAAATATCTTTAATAATTCTGTAAGTTTTGAAAGGAATCCCCTCAATGATGACCTCATAGATCACTGGCACAGACCAAATATCCACATTATTTGGTGCAATTTCAATTTCACATGTCTACTTCTCAACAGTTACTTTGTCTGATGCACTGACATGAAGATGTTTGGGAAAAAAAAATACAATCTCCAAAGGCAGAAACACCCTGGAAGTGTGATATAAATGGGACAACCTACCAATCTTGCTGTGCTACAACAAAACATGAAGTTAAACATGAGCGGGCTCCTCTCATGCAGACTTGATCATGATCCTGCTGGCCTTGACTGAGTAAGGTGCAGGAGATTTCCAGGTGTGCCAGTGAAGGCCAGATGCCCAACCGATGTGGTTACCAGCAGGATGCCAGTCACCATTTAGGCTGGCAGAGCCACAGCGACTGTACCACCAACCACCACCCTCTGAAGAGGCACACTGATTTTGAGCAACGTCTCCAAAGATGCATGGGGAGCAGCCGTCGTTGTCACGGTCAATAGTGCTGAAGCCGGACCCGTTCTGGTCAATGCCTGGATAGGCACCACGGATGGCATCACCTTCAAAAAGAGTTGGAAACAATTTAAAGGAAGTTTGGAGTTAAGAATTCCTTTAAACTGTAACCTTTGCTGAACAGTGGCCACTGGATATACTCCTTTTGGTTTAGGCAAGGGATGGCTTCTGGGTAGAGGCAGAATTGAACCCCCTGACTCACTATGAATTCTGACAGTCTCACTTTAAAGCAACGTGTGAAGCATTTTATCAGAATAAATAAACACAACATTAATCTTGACATACAACAAACTGTCAGTCTCTGGCTGCTCTCCACTTATGTATCAAGGTTGGATTTGAAGTTGCTTATCCTAATATCTTATGGTAAGTACTTGTTTCCAAAATAAGATAAAATAAGAAAAAAATGATTAAAACTCTGTCACTGTCTTCACAAAATCAAGTCTTCACAGTTAGAATGATAATGATGTCTGATGCTTAAAATATTCTGACTGAGCAGCTTTAATTTACATTTATTTGCTCATATAATAAAGCAAACTGAAGTGAAAGGAGCACAGAACTAAGGAAAAAGCCAATCCAAAAATTATAAATGAAATGGAAAAAACAGGATATTTGTTTCTATTAAAGCAAAGGAAAAAGGGTGGCAAGAGAGAGAAGCTAAAAAGTTAAAAAGGCCACAGTACCTGCGTTTCCGCTGTATTTCCCAACATGCAGTTTGAAAGCTGCTTTCTCATTTTCCAGTCTAAAGTTTTTGTACTCAGCGAAAGCAGTGACGTCTTCGTGGTCCAACAAGTCCACCCTCATGATCCACTTCTTGGTCTTATTCTTGGTGACAGAGTAAACATTCTTCAGACCAAGCCAGTGGTCCTCTGAGGGAATCAGCAGAGCACAAAGAAACTATTTATATCTGTCTGATATGTTCTGCACCAACTGCACCAATTTACAGAAACAAACTACGACCCAAAGACCTGCCCTGTTTTCGTTTTATAAAGTCAGCTTTAATAGTTAATAGCTGCCTTATAATGTATCACTTTTAAACTTTCTCAGGATTAAAAATAATTAATAGTGACACACATTTTCCAGTTAACACTGCAGTGCAGTATGTTACTTACGTGTCAGGTCTCCAAAACCATTTTTATATGCTGCCCATTTCCTTTTGAAGGAAACTGCTCCTCCACTGCGCCTCTGAAACACCATCCAGCCTCCGTCTGCCATCATCTCACAGTACACCTGAGCAGGTAGTCCAGGAAACAGATTAAGAAAACCAGCTAACTGTTTTTTAACTCTTTTTCTAAAAACTGAGACATGTTCTACAGGCCTTTAAAAAAGAGAATGTTATGTGTTAAATGAACAAGTAACATACATAGCTCTGTTTGACTTTATTGATTACTGCAGAAACATTTTGTTTCTGTGTGAGAAATCTGCCACCTTGGTCACTGTAAACTGTGTGTGTGCCATGTGAGAATGGAAAGCTTCAGGCATAGCAGGGGCAGGGCTTATCTGATACCTTGAACGGGGTCTTGACTCTGGGAGGCTGGATTACATAAACCCCACTGGATGCTTGTGGTGAGAGAGCCTTAATCTGTGTGCAGTCTGTTCCTGAGGTTGAAATGACAGCAGACAAACAAGAAGAGTTTGATCAACAGTCAATATTCATATATTGGTACCTTTTACCTTCCACAATTTGTACATTATATGAAATTGTAAGTAACTGTAAGTAATAATAATATGCTCTGTACCTTGAGGAGAAACTGCTCTCTGCCGTTTCTAGCAATACCACAGAAACAGTTTTTTTAAAAGTCAGATTTGAAAATACACAACTTAAAAGGAAAATATTACATCCTGACCTTAGGAAAAACATTGAATTTGTTTATGTATGAAATATATTAAAGAAAGTAGAGAAGGAAGACATTCAAGAGAGGAGAGAATGATGTCATTTTTATTTTTACCTCAGCCTGCTCTGTGCAGCTCAAGAAAAATGCCAAGATGAGCCCACAATATCCAACCAGACTCTTCATTTTGACCTGATTTTCTGAATTAAAAAATGACATTTTAGTCTTCTAGTCTATCTTTTAAACATTTTCTAAAGAAATGTAATGTTAGTCAATGCTAAGCTGGCACAACAATGTTACTTCATTGAATGTTAAATGAAAACTGCAGTTCACAGCTCAGCCCTCGTGAGGTGACAAACAAACAGGCAAGAGAAAGCAGACATTTCAAACTTCATTCACTTTCACTAGAGGTGAATAATACTGCCATTAAAAGTTGATCATGTCTTTCTCTGAACACTTACCTGCGCGTTGGCTGTTCCTTGTGCCCCAACTCAAACTCCACAATAGCGACAGCACCTTTTTCTACTAACTTCACTACCACACCCCCTTCACACATACGATAAATCTTGTCACTTCCTGTTATGTAAGGCAGCGTAGGAGGAGAGTCTGCACACCCGATGCAGTCATCAACTTACCAAATCTCCTTAAGTATTTGTTTTCTTCTTCTTCTTTTTTATATTAAGTGCGTCACACAACTTTCACAACTGCAGCATTTTGCACTTAAATATGCTCAGTAGTGTTTACTGGCTTGTCTGTAATTTTTCCCATCTGGCTGCACCTCTAAAGCCAAACAAAATACCAGAGGCTTGTACGGTATGAGGTTAACGTGGTAAGCTCGGGTTTAACCCTGGGTTTTCAGAGTTATGTCGGTGGTTCACTTCGCTGGGTAAATCGCCATGGTAACATATACCGAACGGCGAGCAGGTTAACGTCAGAGGATCAGATCAAAACCTGTCCAAAGCCCAACTACTGACCAATCAAATTACTGGAAAGCCATCCTAACCATTCCTACAGGATCCCGACATGGACAAAAGAGTTTACAATGACGTGACCAATAATAAAGAGCAATATTTGTTTTTATAGGTCAAGTTTCTCCAGAAGTTCACAACAGAGCTTCTAACAAACGGAGGGAAAGTTTAGCACACTAAATAGTCACATACATAACATTATGTCCTCGTGTTCATTTCAAAAATGCTTTTATCCACACACTTGAATATTACCTTCAGTCAGATTGACCTCATCAGATGTTCATTCTCTGCTATACATGCAACAGTTTGACGTTACTGGTTTATATCTGCATTACATAGTCAGAATAATTGGTTCAATTAGACAGCAACAGCAAAAAAATAAAATACTAAGAAGCTTAATAAGAATTTTCTGTTTTTTTTACATTATATCCCCAGCCAGACTTTATTAATTGGAAAATATTTCTAGAGTTTAATTTTTATCCTAGTTATGTGAGCATGTTTCACCTTGTTGAGTATGCCTTTTGGACGTCACTATAACCAAATGTATGTGCTGGTGTCAGTGTTTTAATTAGTGGTTCTGACAACATTGCTTGTGATGAACAACTCTGCCTTTTACACATGAATGCACTAATGGCTGGATCAGGAAATCCAGGGTTGACTTGCTGAGTTGATCGCACGACCACTTAGCAAGACTGCAGTTGTTAAGCTTAATTAAGTCAGATAAGGAAAAGATATTCTGGGTATGCTGAGCTTGTTTTGTAGTACAAGCCTCAAGGCTTAGTCAAACAAGAAATACCTACTGTGCTGTTGAAGTCAGATGCAGTGCTAGATGGACCTGGAGTCACAATATTTTGCATGACAATTACAAGTATTCAGTGTTTACTGGGATAGAAAATTTTACATTTGAAATCCACAAACTAATAATTGCACTTTTTGATTGTTTTGTACAGACATTCATGGCCCCTAGAGGATGAATGCTACTGAGTTTGGAAATCCCAACACCATCAGGAGGTTGAGGTTTTGTTAGTTTGTTTCTTTTTTGTGAAATGTATCCAGAACTGTTGTTTTTTGCAACACCAAATCTTCACATGTACTTCGTATTTGTCTGTGATTGTGACAATGGCAAGATAAGTGTAAAATCTAACAGTCTGACAGCTTGAAGCTCTCCATGATGTAGAGCCTCAAAGAGCCATTAGGATGTTGTTGGATGATTTTTGCTTTTCCTCACTGGCTGCATTTGATTTAATTGATTTGTTAGTGTGATGCATTAATGTTGAATATTATATGATTAATTGTTTATCCTAATGCACCTCTGCTGCCCAGTTCATATGAACTTACAAGACCACAAGACTTAACAACAACTTTGATGGCTACATGACAAATTGATAAATTCAGTTGTTATACTGGATACAGTGTCCTCTGTCTCAGCTGCCAAGCAATCTCGCCAAAATAAAACTCCACATTAAAAAGCTAACTCAACATTCAGCAACAGACAAAAAATAAAAATAAAAATAAAAACATCAGGGTTCTAAAACTGGATCTTGTCAAACAAATTCTTTATTTCCTTCAGTCAGTACACGGAGGGCAGTGGGATACACACTGAAATTCATCCTCAACAACCCCAAGATCACAAAAACACAAAGGTTGCTCTTTAGGAATGCTTTTATATCTGACCTTAATTGCTAGTGGTAAAGTATCAGTTTTCACTGGGCACAAAGACCTTTGCATTCTCTGAAAGTATAATTCTATATATGTTCTGCTTCTGCATAGTAGTCACTTTTAATTTGAGTAATCCAAGCTCTGGCTTCTTACAAATTAAATTTATGTTACATTTCAAGTTATTCCTAAAGAGATAAGCAATGGAAAATCCTGTTGTGACCTCTCACAATCCAGGATGATTGTGTTCACAGACAGTTCACACAGTTCAAGATCTTTTTGGTCAGTCTGTCCTGTCGCAACCAAACAAGGCAATTTCACAACCTTCGCGTCACAGGAAATGGCTCCCCTCCCAAATCGTCTTTAATTGCTTGCTTAGCAGTAAATTTATACACTACAAGAAAACATCTCATGGCTCTGAACAGCATTACTGTCAAGGGAAACCTCAAAACCCCACACTCCTACAGTATTTAATAAAACTGAGTTTACCATTGAGTTGTAGTTTTGTGAATAAGAACTAAGATCCAACTATATAGTATACTTTAAAGGTATTAAACCAAACAATAACCAAAAAATACACTTGCTCTTCTGTTCACTTTGATTTCTAGAATGTGTCATCTTTATCAACACTTTAATATATTATAGCTGAAAGTTTACAGTTGGCTTTTAAATGAAAGATGCTACCAAATTTACATGAACCCTTTTTACAGTGTCTATGTTTTCATACATTACATTTTATCATTTTGTCTTAGATTTTGACAACTACAAAATATTTTTCTACTAACTACATATCATTCTCCAGCATTGCTGCTCTCTGAGCATAAAAACACCATTTCTTTCATAAGAAATTAAATTATTTCCCATGTCGCCTGCTTTTAAAATTCTTGAATTCTTTCAGCACTAGCTGAATGAGAAATTAGATGTGGCGT
This sequence comes from Lates japonicus, assembly GCA_033238685.1. NCBI lineage: Eukaryota > Metazoa > Chordata > Actinopteri > Centropomidae > Lates > Lates japonicus. Next base: position 2,287,267 of record BRZM01000005.1, on the reverse strand, counting down.
GTCCTCCTCTGTACAAATAATTACAGAGCAGTCATCCTCCTCCATCCCAAACCCAGCATAGAGGGGCTCATTGAAAGTGCTGTAGAACGTGTGAAGGTGACTCAGGGTCCCAGAGGAGACGCTGTAGAAGGACAGGGTGCCACCTGGCCAGTCCAGATAGACTCCGACCCTGTGGGAGCAAGACAGAGGTGCTAGTATCTCCACAGACTGGTGGTCATGCTGAGCTCTGTAGTGATCCTCAGAGCAGTACAGACTCCAGGACTGGTCTGTGTAGCCAAATCCACAGAGGTGAGAGCCCGCCCTTCGACGGATCCCCCTCATTGTCACGGCGACATCCACCCAGCGTCCTCTCCACTCCACCTCCCAGTAGTGGCGTTGGGTGAGGTTTTGGTGACAGAGCACTTGGGAGACACTCTCAAACCTCTCAGGATGATCTGGGTACTGCTGTCTCTTTCTGACCCATGTCACCTGCTTTCCCCCATCGTACAGGAAGAGAGACTTGGCAGCTGTGTTCGCGTCAAACGTCAGTGTACATGCATCTGTACAAGACACAGATATGGCTTTTTCAGTGTTCCCTTTGAATGGCTATTTAATTAATGATTATAATTAGGTTCAGGGCCTCATTAACCCAGCAACATGCCTCAGGGCAGAAATAAAATATAACCCCTGTTGACCCATTTCTGTCCCACTCAGCAAATTTTATGTAGTGAAATGACCCATATCATTTCAGATTTAACGTGCTTTAGTGGAGTTTTAACAAACAAACTGCAATCAAGGAAACTATCACAAATTATGGTCCCTGAGCTTTTGGTCCCTGATGGTCTGGGCAGTTGCTAATTTTGTCCATCTGGTAATCTAGCTAGGATGAGGTCAAAGACTGACATAAAAAGAAAGAAAGAAAAAAGTAAAAAAGAAAGAAAGAGATTACAGAACCCACGCTGTTAGTTTTAAATAAATCTCTATCCTGCCATCTGTTGGACAAATGACAGTACAACATGTCAAATGGAAAACAAGTGAAAAATGCTGAAAGAGCATGTACAAGGGGGCTTCAAAAAGTTAGTGGAAAAAGGACAGTTGGAAAAAACGGTTTAAGTTATGATGTTTATTTTTGCATTGCAACATGCATTTAAGGGTTCATGTTAGAACATGTTATGACACGTTAGTACGAGAACGTACAGGTGCATTGAGATCAAAATCCCTGCATATGATTTTTAGCTATGTACTTTTTCCACAAACTTTTTGAAGCCCCCTCATATGGTGCATGTCAGATTAATATAAGTACACAATCGAAACTAAACTAAAACTTAACTCTGGTGGCAGATGGAAGAATAATTCTAAACAAGACCTAATCTTTAGGTACCTAGATTTTGCTTTTTCAAAGATTCTTTTAGATGTTTGTTTAAATGTTGAAACAGAGGATTTTAAAAATACAATCTAAAGGAATACATTCATTTCATGATAATCAAAATTATATCTATTTAAAAATGACTACAATTCTGTTAGACCTGCAGAAGCATACATGTCAAACTATTAAAGCAGTGACAGAACCTGACATTTACTTTTCACTCTATTACAGAATCTTCAGTTTTTAAAATAAAATGACATGAAAATAACATGGTAAAAATACATCACTTACAGTTTTTCAGTGTTGATGTCAAATAGCACTCTGCATTATGGTCCACACTGTAGACAAGAGGAATACATTAATCATTAATAGAACACTGAAATTAAGAAGTCATTTATAGCTGGCTTTTGTGAGCAGATTATACAAACAACATATACATTCGACATATGTAAAATCTGATTGTATCCCCTGTAGAGCATGTGACTGTGCTGAACCTTGGGTCAGTTGTGTTTTCTAATTGCTGCAGTTCATCATGTGTGCATCACATGTGCTCCTGCTCTGAAACAAACTAAAACAGTCCAGTAAAGGGAACTTAAACATTAAGTGAAACTTTGAACCACAAGACATGCTGCATATTTTAAGAAACACCCATCTTAACAAGCCATGTGATATACTGATATTGGTTTTCACTTTCTTTATTTCAGGAATCTTTTTGAATGTATTTGCTTTTTTTTCTTTATTGTACCAGACACTAATACCAGAGACAGATTTATACCTAGGAACCACTAAAGCTAACTAAACCACTATTTTACCTGAGTTTTTCTAGTTTACTCAGCGGGTTATCCAGATGAACAGAGATCAGCCTCACTCCAGAGTCCTGCAGGTAGTTGTAGTCGAGGTCCAGCTGCCTTAGATAGGATGGGTTGGAGCTCAGCGCTGAAGCCAAATAAGTGCAGCCTTCCTCAGTGACACTGCAGAACACCAGCCTATGTCCATTGTTTGCATTGTTGTGTTATGTAGAGATGTAGAGAGTATGCAGAGAGTTTAAAAAGATCTTCCAATAATAACTTTTAAAAAAATAAATTTTCAAACCTTATAGTTTTTTGTTTTGTTTTTTTGACATTTCTACCTTGCATTTGTACATGCTTTTGTACCTCTCTAGTGCAGTTTTTTTTTAACATCTTATGGTTAATTATTATATTATTATAATAATTTTTATTAAGGTTAACTAGTGACACGCATTAATGCAATTGAGGAGGTAAAGATTATGTTATGCTAAAGATATGTAAAACCAGCTCACCTTAACGTCTCCAATTTGCAGTGTGGACTTGCTAGTCCTGCAGAGAGCCACTTCACCTCTGAGTCTTGCAGGTCGTTCCCACTCAAATCAAGCTCTTTCAGGTAAGAGGTGTCAGAGTCAAGGACTGAGGCAAAATCAGCACAGCATTTCTGGAGATTGCCTTCATTTAACCTGTGGGTGAGAATATGTTCTGTCTTTATTGCCTGGTGTTGCCACACAAAGTAAAAATGATAGACTGCACTCAGATGATGCTTAGTTTACTAAAAGCAGTGGCCTATTACTTCACAAGTCCATTTTGTCATGTAAGTCACAATATTACTTTTTTGTGTCCACTGAACTTGTGACCTCACCTCAATGTCTCCAGTTTACAGTGTGGACTACTCAGTCCAGCACACAGCAGCTGTATGCCTGGACCCTGCAGGTTGTTTCCACCCAGGTCCAGCTCTCTGAGGTGGGAAGACTCAGAGCTGAGAGCTGAGCCAATATGATCGCAGCATTTCTGTGTGAGGCCACACCAGCTGAGCCTGACAGAAGGAGGAAAATTTCAAATGGAATCACAGCACACGGTACATGCAACCTGTGACCATGGCTACACATTGGTGGTAAGCAGGGTGGTGTTACCATTTTGTTAAATATGTGATATATTGGGTGATTAATATCCACATACATTTTTTGACCATTTGGTAGCAGCACAACAACAAGCCAGAAGACATAAACCAAAACTCACTGGTTTGACAAAAAAAACATTCTTTATACTACAAGTGATGCTAAATGAACTAAAATGAAATACTTTGTTCTTGAGTAGTGGTTATGTCTTGAGATTTAACCCTCCCGTTGCCCTTCGTACTCCGTATACTTTTTTCTTCTTACTATTATTCAAAAACAAAAGATAACCACTTCAGAATCACAAATGTCATGCACAACAACAAATCCTACTACACACACACACACACGAAGGCACATTGTCTGCCACTGGGTCACTTTGACCCAGAGGACAACACAAGGGTTAAAGAAGCTATTTTCAAGTTTTTGCTATTGATACTTAGTCAGTGGTAGCATTAACAACTGTTTACCCAGACAAGACAAAATGTTACTAGTTTAGCATCAAGTTTCAATTTCTTTACTGGCTTCTAGAGTTGTCTCCAGCAGTGAAAAGTAACTGCAATCTTTTGCTTTTAGTTCTATCACTTTTCTTCTACTGTGTAGCTAAAACATCCATAATCAAGTTCTATGATACAGAGGGTGCACTGACCTGAGGGTTTCCAGTCTACAATGTGGACTCTTCAGTCCAGCAGTAAACAGATATACACCAGAATCCTTCAGACTGTTGTTACTCAGGTCAAGATTTTTCAGGTGAGATGTGCCTGAGCTTAAAACTGAAGCCAAATCTTCACAGCAATTGTTTTTCAGCTTGCACTGATTCAACCTGCAGAAAAGTATTCACCAAATAACACTACCCTGGATTAGATTCAAGTCCAAGTAAGAGATTTACTTATGTTTGTCAGTAAGATGCAGGTTTAACCTTAGTGTTTCCAGTTTGCAGTGATGGCTGCATAGTCCCATACACAGAGCCTTTACTCCTGTTTTCTGGAAGTCATTAGCACTCAGGTCCAGTTCTCTGAGTTGGGTAGACTCTGTGCTGAGAGCACCAGCCAGTACTTCACAGCAGTCTCCTTCCAGGTTACACTTATGCAATCTAAAAAAAAGAAAAAGAAAACAGAGAGCTCTTTTGTTATGCTGGCCTGCAAATAGCAAGTGGATTGTATATAATTTAATAGCATTTGTGATAGCAAACAGCAGCAAACCTAAACCACAAGTCAACAACCACAAGAAGAAGTTGTTGCAGCTGCTTGTAGGAGTGTATTGTGCAACATTTTAGTCTCTTAAACTGTGTTACAGACCTTAACCTCTTCAATTTACTGTGTGGACTTCCTAATCCAGCAGAAAGCAGCTTCACCCCTGAATCCTTCAGGCTGTTGTCACTCAGGTCTAGCTCTGTCAGGTGACAGGAGGTTGAGCTCAGTGCAGAGGCCAAGACTTCACAGCAGTTCTCAGTGAGGTTGCAGCGATTTAGCCTAGAAAGGCAACACATAAAAAATGTGTATTCATTAAAGGATGCCAAAGTGCTCTGGCTCTTGTTTGAAGCTTAGAGAGCAACTAAAACCAACATGCAAGAGTAACATAAGTGTCATGTGGGTAAACTCACAGAGCACGAGTGGAGGAAGTAATGACAGGCAGCAGCTTCACTACTCCTTCTTCTGATCTTATGTACTTCTTCAAGTCGAACTCTTCCTCTGTTGCCTCTGATGTCATCAGTTCAAATGTGAGTGCGGACCACTGAACCGGAGACAATTTTTTGGCTGCAAGCTTCCCTGAACTCACAAAGCTCTGGATCTCCTGCACCACAGACTCCTCTTTGAGCTCACTAAGGCAGTGGAATAGGTTGAGCTTGGCCTCTGGTTCCTCTTTGATCCTCTCCTTGATAAACTGGATGGTTCTTGCCACATCCTCCTCTCCATCCGTCTCCAAGTGCAGTATTCTACCCAGGAGCTCCTGGTTTGACTTCAGCGACAGTCCCAGGAGAAAGCGAAGGAAGAGGTCCCAGTGGCCGTCCTTGCTCTCCAAAGCTTTTTCAATGGCCGTTTTGTGAAAATTGAACACAGACTTGGGGAGCCATCTTGTAGACATCCTTTTCAAGTATCCCAAAATAACATTATCCTTTCTTTGCATGTAGGAGTGATGGGCGTACACAGCTGCCAGAAACTCCTGAACCGTCAAATGTACGAAGCTAAAAACTTCTCGCCTCCTCCTGCCCTCCATCACAAATACCTCCGTGCAAACTCCTGAGTAGATAGTCGCCTCTTTGACATCCATGCCACACTCTTTCAGGTCAGCCTCGTAAAAGATCAACTTACCCTTCTCCAGTTGGCGGTATGCCAGCTCTGCTAGCTTCAAAACAACATTGTCACTTCCCATTGGGTAGTGTCCTTCTATCATCCTGTCTGTCTGGCAGAGAAGAAGATACACATACATCTCAGTCAGGGTGTTGGGCATGCCTCCTGTCAAGTTGTCACGCAACATTTTCTTCATCACAGTGACTGTGATCCAGCAGAAAACCGGTATTTGACACATGATGTAGAGGCTTCGTGATGACTTCACGTGGCTGATGATTCTAATGGCCAAGTTATCATCATGCACATGCCTCTTGAAATACTCCTCCCTCTGTTCACTAGCAAAGCCCTTGACTTCTGTCCACTGGTGGATGTGTTTTCGAGGAATACGGCTGACTGCTGCAGGTCTGGATGTGATCCAGATGAGGGCGTTCCCAAGCAGATCTCCCGTGATGAGGTTTGTGATCAGCACATCCAGTGAAGCTGGCTCTGTCTCATCTCTCAAGACCTTGTTGTGCTTGAAGTTTAGAGGCAGGAGAGTCTCATCAAGGCCATCAAAGATGAACAAGACTTTGCATTCTGTTCCCAGCGCCTCAAGAGGTTTCATCTCAGGGAAGAACTGATGGAGCAGCTGCATCAGACTGTAATCTTTCTCATCTATGTTGGGATTAAGCTCACGGAAAGGGAGTGGGAAGAGGAAGGCGATGTCCTGATTTTCCTCTCCTTCTGCCCAGCTCAGGGTAAACTTCCGTACACAGACAGTTTTACCCACTCCAGGGATACCCTGGGTAAGCACAGTTCTGATTCGCTTCTCTTGGTTGGGCTTGGGTTTGAAAATGTTGCTAACTTTAATTGAGGTTTCCTCTGTTGACACATGGCTGCACCTCTGCTGTCTGACTTCATGTTCCTCACTGAAAGTTCCCCAGGCTCCTTCAATCACATGCAATTCAGTGTAGATTTTGTTAAGGTAGACAGTGTCCCCTTCATCTGCATTTCCCTCGTAAAAGTTTTGGTACTTTTCCCTCAGGGTGGATTTCAGCTTGTCTTGGATTGCATGGTGGTTGATTTCTATTCAAAAAATAAGTAAAAAACCTTAATTTTATTTCAGTTTTGTACAGTTAAATCTTTAATCCTGTGTCTGTACATGGGTATATGAGTGTGAACTTGTTATCATGACTGTGTGTATGTGTATATGTATCCGCAGGTTTCTTTTTATCTGCTTACCTTTGCCTATTTGATTGCTTGGAACTGATAAGGAAACACAGAGAAGAGATAGGTGTTACATGACCAAGCTATTTTGTCTTACAAACTAACTAAACAGTTCATTTTTAGGCTTTAATCATGTTTTACCTTCATCATACTTCTTTTTTAGTTTTTCAGCCCACAGTTTTAGCTTCATCCTCGTCAGTATGTCCACTGTGACAGAAACAGCATCATCGTAGCCATATGTCTGCACCAAACGATCCACAGTGCCCGGCCTGTCCACCCCATCAACCCGAGACTTTGGAATGTGAATGAATCCTTCAAGAACATTACTGTAAAGAAACCACTGGAAGGTCCTAAGCTCTTTGTCAACCAGCTCCTCTAAAGTATCCAAGAGCAGCTCTGGGACATGCGCCATGTCTGTTCTATATTCGGATCATGTGATCAGCCAGTCCTGTTGTTGTGTGAACATCCTCTGTCCGAAGCTAGACTTCAATGCACAGCAACACTTTCAGTTTTGAGCTGATGTAGGCTGGCATAGTTGTTGTCATGTTACTCAGTTCCTGTAGAGTTCACTGAAGATTTACAGTCATGTGATCAGCAAAGAAAGCAATATCACTGCACACAAGAACCCTGTTTACTGTATATGCACTGTCACTGTCCCTCTTATCAGCTTTCCATAATAGTGCATTTGTTTGCATGCCACACATGCATAAAACATGTTGAGCAAGTCCAGTCAAGTGGGAGATAGACAAGTATGGGGGCAGCTTATGAAAAGCATTATGGTGAGGTAAAACCTTTCCTTAAAAACTGTGCTGTGAGGTTGTGAGAGGAGACAGTGGGAGGATTTTTCACAGAGAATGAATAGTTTCATTCTGTGTCACATTCACAGTGAGGTTCTCGTTTTGGTGGCCAGATAAACTAAAATAAAAAGGCCTGCATTTCCTCTCATAATGACATGCAGGAGTAGGAATGTTTTCATGAGCTGGAAAAGGTATACTGTGACTATTTTACAATGTTTACATATTGGCACAGCTCAGTGCTTACTATCAGCAGTGCAAAGACAATAAAAACAAACATTCATGTGTACTTCCTGAAAACCTATTTGAAGTGGTTTCGTAGATGTGAATAAGAACTATGAGAGAAGAAGAAAAGCAGCTGACTAGCACTGTGGTAAAAACAACAGCAGGGGTGGGTGCTTTAATTATTCATATTGCACACACACCCCTGGCAATGTCAAACCAGTGAGAGGAGCACAAAGAAACAATCTGTTGCAAGATTGGTATGGATTGAATAAATAGGTGTTCAGGGCCTTTAAGATATTATACCTAATATATACAGGTTTAAAACAGACATATAAACCATCACAGTTAATGAACAGATTTTCTAATAAACAACATGACCTTTTATTTCAAACTTGAGAAACTATTAGAAACAAAATATTGACAATCATTCTATCTGCAGCAGGTCTAAGAAAGACATGGTAAACAATGTGAATTGCTCATATTTGTGACTATTGACATGTCAACCTTATAAGTCCACTATCTGTAAATGATTGATGTCAGTGTGTTCCTTGTGTTTCAGACCCAGACAGGTCACTGTGTGACTGGTCATCTGAGCCTTCATACCTCATCAGCAAATTCACTGACTTCTTAAAGGTGAGATTCTGTCAGCACATTCTGTTTGTTCCCAAGTTACATTTATATTTGTATCTTTAATGGCATAATTTATTTATTTAAACTGAACTTATTAATAGAACTTTGACCGTGATGCTGTTGTATTACACTTTTACACACTGCAATAAAAGCACATGAGCACACAAACAGTGAACCACCTTGTATGGCCATACTGATGAACACTGGAACACACTGAGTTACACAACATCCTCCCTTCAGGAAGCAGGAGAGATAGTCTGAGGTAGAAATGGAGACCAGCGGCAGTAGCAGAAGTAACAGTACTTGTAACCCACATCTTGTTTTTTACCTGAAAACTGTGGCCCATGTGGTCAACCAGTGAAAACAGACCTCTCTCCTTCAGCTGCCTGGGAGGCTCTATGAGGATCAAGTGATACAAATTCTTTGTGCCCAGGCAGGAGGTTTCCTGTCATAGCCAAAAGTCAAATCTCTCCCTCTCTGCTCCTTTTCCCCAAATGCATTAGGTCCATCCAAAGGCTCCAGTCCTAATGCATCAGAATATGGTTTCTCCAGAGTTTTGAGGACCCTTTCAACCTACAGAAAAATGTAAGAGATGACTACTATTTATCCTTGAAGTGAAAATAGGATGTAAATGGCATAACACATAATTTGAATGGCATAAGAATACAAAGAACAGCATTGCTTTTCACAAATTTCACTGAGACAACTAAGTCCAACAAAGTAGCTGCTGTGTATCTGAACCACTGATAGTTATATTCTCAACTTTATCTTTAGTGTCATGTCTGGAGAAATTGATAAAAGGTTTGTTTTTGCTACAAAGTCAATGACAGCATTAACAGCTGTTTACTTACCAGTCAAACTTAATTTCTTTACTTGCCAGGAGCCAGTGGTGGAAAGTAACACCAATGTTAACTCTTATTTTGCTTAGATTTCTATCAATTCTTCTATTTCTATCACGTCTTTTCCTCTTTCTGCTAACCAGCTAGCTCCAGCCTGTCCTGTCTTTTGCAACAGTAAGTCACTGTAGCATCCCCTCTACCCTTAGAAGAAGGAGTTTCTTTTCTAACCTCTTGTCTTAAACTTATACACAACTATGGCAGGTGAATAAACTGCTGTTGATGCTGATGTTGGCTATATAGCAAGAACTTACATACAGCATCTAAAAGTTATCCAGTGTATCATGACTTGTGTTTAAAGGTGTTTGTGTGAGTCAGTGCTTGTAAACCAAAACAGCTTTAATAGACCTGGATGGAGGTTTCTACAAAGACCCCTGACCTCAGAGAAGTCTCCCTTTTCTGCAGCCTGAATTGCATTCTGGGCCATGTAGTTACGTAGAACGACCCGGGGGTTGTTGCTGTTCATCATGCTGAGCCTCTCCTTTTTGATAAGAGGCAAGTCACATGTGCCATCACACTCCCTGGTTAAACGCCTCCTGTTATTTCAGCACAAGAAAAATCACAAAAGTCCTGTCTTTACTTCTTTGTTCATTTAGACCAGCAGAGAAAATGTGAAAAACAAAATGAAGTCTAATTTTCTTTTAGCTCCTTTGGTCTTCAACAACTCCTCAAGACAAACATCCTGTTTATTAGCTGCTAAATGCTCCACTACTCCAGTTGCTTGGTGAGAGCTGTGAGACTGAACCAAAGCAGTAAAGCTGTGGACAGTAAATTAATTGTTAATAATTAAATTGGCAACAGGTAACAGGAAGTAAGCTAATTTCCTCAATCTATAGTGTATCATGTTAAATACTGCCTGTTATCTATCCCAAATTTTCTATGAATAGCACGGGCACTTTTTTAATAGCACATGCACTTTTTAGCAAGGTGTGCTTCTCTTTGTGCACTTGTTTTTTTCTTCTTTTCTAACCTGTATTGGCTAACCCAGTGAATCCAGTCATCACGCTGCTTTTCCTTAAGCTCATCTTCATTGGTCTCGAGCAGCTCCTTTAACCGGCCCATCCGTTCCAGCTGCTGGGCCACACCTGACCTGTCTGCTACCATGTTAAACATGACCGGGTTGGTTTGTGCCATGGACAGAATCATCGCCAATTCACTGGAAACAGAGAACATGCTTAAAGATTAGTGAGGAAAAGGAAAAAATGTTTGGTGTTCACCATATACGTAGCTCTAGTCCTACATGCTGTTCCATGTAAGCCTGCAAGTGTCTCTGATGTCCTACCAAATGCCACAAAACACGCATTTAACTTACATATTGTCTTGGTAAGCTTTTTCCCCAAAATGCTAGCATGTGGAAAAAAAACAAAGTAGATGTCAAGAGAGATATAATCATTTGAAACCAGTAGTCTGCTCAGCCTGGATTAGATGTACAGCCATTAGGAGTATATGGTGGGGCAGAGAGAGACTTATGTGCTTATTATAGGTGCTCTGTTAAGAAATACACATATATCCAACCACCATACACCCCCTCACCGGTCCTCCATAGTTGGCGTATTAGCCACCTTAAGCTCCTCAATAGAGGCACATTGCTGTAGGATCAGGTCCACGACTGGCCCCACTGTTGCTCTCTCATTGTCGCCCTCCTCAGGCCAGGGAACACAGCTCAGCAGGCGGAAGATGTTGGTGAAATCTGCACCTGGAAAGGCATGATAACAGAGTACCACTGACATTTTATCCATAGTGTTCTATATAAGCGATCCAGCTATCCTCATGCCTTCTGTGTTGTGTTACCAGTGTTGTGCATGACGCGCAGCAGATCCGATATGAGCTCACTGTCCTCTGTCTCTTCTTTTCTCACAAGGCCCAGCTTCTTTCTCATGATACTCAGATAGAAGGCTTCATATGTGAGCATAAATTCATCCAGGATAGCTCCAGCCTCTGCTCCATCCAGCTCAGAGCCCAGAGCTTCAGCCAGGCGTGCCAGGTTCCAGCGGCACACAGACGGCTGAGCTTGGTATGAGTAACGCCCTCTTTTGTCCGAGGCGTTACAGATCAAATCTGGATCAAATCTGTCACACAGGTGGTAGAGTTTTCATATATATCAGAATACGATGTACCAGATGTCATGACATTGTCCTGACAGGACATAAATTGTTATCTTCTTTTAAGTTACTGTATCTATGAGTAATCTAACTGGTAAACCTGCACATCACACTGACTTCCATTTTCAGCAGCTTACCTGTCCATGAAACCGAAGGGGCCATAATCCAGAGTTAGACCCAGGATGCTCATGTTGTCAGTGTTAAGGACGCCATGGCAAAAACCAACACACTGCCACTGAGCCACTAGCTTGGCGGTTCGCATCATCACCTGAGGATAAACAAGTCAAATGTAACGATCGAAATATGTATAACAATTTGTCAACAAACACCTAATGTCTCACCTCTCTGAAAAAAGCCATATTTCTGTCTTTGCGGTTACTATGAGCCTGCTGAATGCAGGGATAGAAAGTCTCAATGACATAATCCAGCAGCTGAGCGCGAATGTCATGCCTCCCTGCACTGGGACCCTGCAGGCCTGAGAATTCATCTCGGCCTAGAAAGATCTCAAAGGATCCAAACCTTCAAAAAAAAAAAAAAGGAAAGAAGTCCTTAATAAAAGTCCATATTTTTCCGGGTACCACTTTGACAGAAGGTTTTTGTCTACCAACAAGTCTGCAAACACGTTAAACCTGATGAAGGAAGGGGCGAGACGCAGGACAACCGAGCAACGCTCAAGGATGCGCTGGCCTTTGTTGAGTGGATCTCTGCTGACGTAGAGGTCAGAGGTCACGAGGGAGGCTGCTCGGGTGCTGGGTATCCCGAGGGCAGCCACGGCTTCACTGCACAGGAACTCTCTGATGCTGGAGCGAAGCACCTTCCTGCCATCACCATCCCTGAGATAATTGAGATGTGGTGGTCACACCTTTATTGGATACTTATCCAGGTTGTAAACTGCTGGTACCAGAAATATGATGACAGTTGTCTTCTGTTGCAAAATATGACATGCAATATTTTGTGTCAGTCAGGTAAGTCAACTCAGGTATTCCTGATGCTGTGTCTGACCACTCAGCAGCTGACGGGCAACCTGCAACCCTCCAGTGGTTTTCAGTGAATTAAAACTGTTATCTTGGGCACAAGTCATTTTTTATGAGTCAATAAGCAAAACCAGTTTCCACCATTTGTCTTTGAGGGTTTTTTTGTAAAGCTGCTGTTTCAAGCTGATGTTCTATATTAAAACTTCCCTCTAGTCTTTTTATACTGTAGCTTACGGTAGATGGTAAAACTTGGGCTCCAATATCTGAGCCAGCTGTGCAGGTTCATTGCTACATTAGGCAAGGTGGAGTTGGCTATGGGAAATTTTAGGCAAGATATGTTGTATTGAATAAGAAACTGCCATAAACTGGTCTTTAGCCATGTGTGAATGACAGAACAAATCAGCTAGGGGAAACGTGTGGTGTGCTGGTTTAACTGAGCACACACTGTTAAGCAATAGGGGACACATTCAGTGTGTGCCAAGCAGTTAAGCACTTAAGCAGCTCTTCCTGGGTTAATGCATTCACATGCCTCTGGTGAGTGAGACTTATGAAAAATTAGCTTTGTCACTTCAATTCTCTTATTCTCAGTTGTTGGTAGAAAACTTTATCAAACATCATAGTAGTTATTTTTCAGACCTATATCCTGTTCCTGGAGTGTCAATGGAACAGGACAGCAAGAAAATTACCTGGAGTAAGGTGTGACTCCTGCACCTTTAACCTGAATCTCCCATCGCCCATGGGTGCCCGACTCTACCTCTCCCAGGTACATCACAGCTCCATCTCCCAGCTGACCCGCAAACAGCCCAAACTGGTGGCCGCAGTAACAGTGCGCAGCCGGCTCGGAGCCCGGCAGCAGCCTGGAGCCGCTCAAATACTCCGGACCCAGAGGATCACTCAGTACGTCCTGCACAGTCAGGCCGAGCAGAGCCAGCGCTGAATGGGACAGGGTCACAAAGTGGGGACGAATCAGGGGCTGAAGAGTCCAAATCCGGGAGAAACACGCTCCCGGGACTGTCCGGGACCCGGACTCCTTTGAGTCATCCACCGGTAGCTTTTTCAGCGCGGTGTTGTTGAAAGGTAAGCGCTCGAGAGCCGTGGACACGCACTGAGAGGACTCCATGAGGACTGGAGCTTAATATGACCCAGTCAGAGTCAGGACTGTGTGCTGACGTCAGTATTACAGTGTTCAGGAGAGTGAAATCTGGGCCTGAACAATTAAAAGCCCAATCAAGTGAAAAAGTATTAAACCAGAAATTAAATAGAACATAATTAGATCATAATATGACATCAGAATAATTGAACCCTCATCAAAAAAAATTGATGAAACATCAATGTGAAAAAACAGAAGAGAAAGAAAACCTGTCTCAAAACCAGAGAAAATAAAACCAAAGAAGAAAACACAGAACACAGTTGGAAATTGTAGCTTGTATATGTCTTGCCTCTTGTGGATGCTCTGTAAAGGCAGTGTGAGAGAGAAAAGTATTCAGTGAGCATTTCAGAGCATTACTGTTTCATTATTTCGAGGGAGTACAGGAGTGATGCAAAGAATCTCCAGCAGGTGGCGGTAACAAAAAGAAAGAAAAAATGTCACCTGCCGTAAAAAGTAAATGCAGAAGAAGAAGCACTGGACAACAAATCAATGGCACCACATAAATGCTTATTTTGGTGATTTGAGTGGAACGCGTCCCCCAGTTTAGAGACATTTCAGAGCAGCTACAGATGGACAGCCTCCTCAGTCAGGTCTTAGCATCCGGTAAACACTAGTAGTAGTCAGCTGTGGCTGGATAGCTAGCTAGCTGGCTAACAGCAGCTAACTGCAGCTGGTCAAACTTTTCAGCACCAGTGTAAGAAGATGGACTCAGGTGTTTTCACGACCGTTTCCAAAGGTTGGTTTATTGACAAACCTAGAACGAATAAAAAACATTATTTTGCTAATGTGAGTCTGTGATAATTCAGCTAACGCTTACTTTTGTAAGTTCTTCTAGTTAAGTTAGCCCAGGTAGCTAGCTTACTGCCTTATCCCCGGATAGTAACGTTAGTTCGACATGTTATATTTTGCATCACAAATCATTTTTGCATGCATATTGTAATATGAATATGTTTGCTTTATGTGCAGGCTGCACAAAGAATGCCAAAGTTAGCTAACTGCGTTTGAGAACATTGCGGTCATTGAACATACACCAAGTGTTTCCACTAAGGTTGCATTCAAAACACATTGCTGTTGATGTAGCTAGTAAACAAAACCACTCTGCAAACAGTGTCCTCCTTCTGACAACATCTACTACTGATAATATTTTAAATGTACTGCATTGTCATCATTGTTTGGACGACTATATGCAGTTTTATATAAGTAAAAATAACATTAAAATCAATTATCACATCCTATTCGGCACAGAGTGACTGCTGATATAACTGAGAATACAGCTGTAAATAACTGTATGACCTCGAGCCATCACAGTCCCATGTACTTATCATGCACTTGACTGAATGGACAGATTTTCCGATCAGACAGAGAAATGTAAGCACTTTTATACAGATGAATGGGATGGAAAGGTGAGCTTCATTCAGCCTTAGTCTGCGTGTGTTCTTGTTTTGCAGATGACCCCCTACCTGTGGCGTCACTGCGCCTCTTGGTCCCACCTTTCCAGCTCATGACAGCCTCTATGTGGCAGGTGCTGAAGAAGCAAGATGTCATGAACTACTGGAAAGTAGCAGAGTTTGTCTCTTTGGTAATGGACATGGTCCCAGAGCTGCTAATGTACAAGCACAGGACACAACTGAACCTGGGATTAAGAGCTAGGGTGGGTAAGAGTGGAGAACACAAGGCATTAACAGCTAAAGTAAGATGTAGGAAATATATTTATAGACAGCCAATGGTATGTGAACACAGGATTATTTTGGTTATTTGTTTTTTTTTTTTTTTTTTCCGGAATAGTATATCCTTGAGTTGTGCCGACATGAACAGCCTGTGGAACCTGACTTGATCTTATCTCACCTGGACAAGATTAGATCACAGCACCCCACCCAGGCAGATGTAAGTGTGTCCACTCATAATTAGTTAATTTAATTTCTTTTTGTGACTCTAACTTTCTTCCCCTTAGTTCAATATTTGTTTATTTAAATGAATGCTGTTATTGGCAGGGTGAAAAATTCAGCAACATGACCTCAGCAGCTATTCAGTAGTAATATTTATCCCTGTGTTGCAGTTGAAAGAATCAGAAGAAGAGGAGGTAGCAGTTAATTTTCTTGAGTTGATCCAGAATCTGCTCAAAGATCCTGAAGAGAGACAAGACTTTTTCTTGGTAAGGCAGTATTACTAACAAACCTCCGTGGAGTGAAATCCAGGCTGTTAATGTTACTTGCTCCTGTAGGTTAAAAAGCTTGATTATAAGTTGCATGAAGTTAAATTTAATCACTTTAACACATTCATTTGGCTATGGAGAATTACAGGTGGTACAAATGGCAAATGGCATATATAAGACATTCTTTAAAGCAAAATGTATTGGAAAATATAAAAGAGGTGAAGACTATGCTTTTTAATATTTTCAAGTAGCTGCAGATATTGCAGAGATACCTGACTCTTGTGTTTGCGATGTAGTAAAATCATTTTTATTACAATGTCTTTTATTCTTTTAAAGGAGGTCTTCCCTGCAGAGTATGGACCACAGTATGACAGTGATTTGCAGATGCTGTTCTGGGAGTTTCTCTGTCGACTGGCTCAGCTGTTGCCAGTTCCTGATCTTGAACAAGTGAGTGGCGCCATTTTGATAAAATTGCTATCACATGTAAAAAGGAAACAAAGAAAGAACAACTTAAATGATCATCTCTTACAATAAACTACCACCACTGGGAATTATGATACTGATGCTATATAATCCCCTGTTACTGCATGTTATCGAGGGAGAAGGTTAACATTTCATTTCAGTAAGAGACCACAGCAGTACCAAAAATCACCACAAGAGGGTGCACATGACTTTTTTAGCTTGTCTAACTCTCCTTCAATAGTACAGGTTAGTAATACAGGGCCTGCTTGAGCAATCTAAAACTCTAATAAGACCGGGCAAAACTCCTACACAGCATCAAATAATACTGTTTACATCCATGGTGAATGACATCAGTCAGTTCAGAAATGAACAGGCCCAGCTGTATTTTAATGACTATCATGATAAAAAAAAAAGTTAAAATAGGTGTGACTTGTTCCCTCATTGTGGACTGTGATGCTCTGTTTATAAAGTGAAGTCTGTACAGGTCTTTTTGGTTCAGATAGGTTAGCAGTAAATTTGCAAAGCATGTCACAAACTGTGCTGGGATAGGCTCCAACCCCCCGTGACCCTTAACGGATAAGCGGTATAGATAATGGATGGATGGATGGATGGATGGATGTCACAAACTGTGACAATTGACTGTATTTCAGTTTGGAAGTTCTTGAATAGATAATCTTTGATAAAATATTTGTCTCCAGGTTTATATCTGGAGACAGGTACTAAATGCTACATCATATATGCTATATGCTACACAGTATACACATTTAACCATTAGGAACTGTCTTGAATTGTAAGTGTAGCATAAATGAGCTGCAGTGTTACTCATCCCTGACATTGCAGTGTCTCAGTTTTCTTGTTACTATATTTCAAAGTAAAATAGACATGATACTACTGAACATTATTTACTAGTAATATTTAAACAGATTGTCTTGGTATCCAGCCTTTGAAGTGTAAATATGTTTGATTTTATTCAATTTGGTGCAATGTATGTTTTCCCACAGACCGTATCTTGGCTTGGAGCTGAATGCTCAGTGATGAAGGATTGTGTGCATTCAGTCTGTGAGCCTACAGACCTGAAAAACTTACTCCAGCACCACAAACACCTGGGGCATTTAGAGCAACATGGTAAGTCCCTTCCCATAACCACCTCAGTTTTATTACACTTTTATTGTTGAATACACAGTGACTTACGTTTCATCCTTGTCCCTTTTTGTGCAGTTCCACCTTCTAGCATGGGCGACAGCATCCTTTCTGCCCTCTCTGCACTTCCTCTTAGCAGAGTTGCAGAACAACCCAACCAACCAGGTCCACTGCTGGGCCTCAGTGATGAAACGCACACTGTATCATTTGTGGATGATGTAGCAGTTGAAATAATCACAGTGACAGATTATGCAGAGGTTGAGTTAGGCGCAAGCACCGACATCGAGGTGGTAATGGGAGAACACTGCTATGAAGGAACAGATAGTAACACAGTGGCTGAAGATTCGCTTGTAGTGCTTCCTGAAGAGACGACCATGGAAGAGGCAGAGGGGAGAGAAGCGACTCAAGAGAAGGATGAAAGTAGTTTGACAAACGTAATCCATCCAGAAGTTAACAAGGACAACCCAGCTCCTTCCCAACACAAAATCTCTGTGGGACCTCATGACTGCCCAGACTGTGAGAAGAAATTTAAGTTTGCCTCTTCACTCGTCGCCCACAGGGTCATCCACACTGGTGAACGCCCCCACCGCTGCAACGACTGTGGTCGCTGCTTCTCTTTCAGGCAGTCCCTCGACAGGCACAGACACACGCACAAAACTGGACGCAAATACGACTGCGTCATCTGCGGCGAGACCTTCCTCTCCTTGTCGGCCCGCACAGAACACAAGCAAAAACACATGGAAGGCAGTGTTTACATATGCCACCAGTGCAACAGGAAATTCACCTGGGAGCAAGCACTCGCAAGGCACTTAAAAACTCACCCTGATGATCACACCGCTGACAAGTCCACAGAGAGCCATAAAGATGGACAAGAGGTTGTTATTAGTGATGAAAATGTCAGTGAGGATCCTGTTGAACTCACTGAACCTGACTCCCAGGTGCAAGCAGGTGACAATGGTGATCAGGATCTGGAAGACGCAGATGTTCAGAGCACCTGTGAGTCTGGAGGCCCGGTCCCTGAACTTAATAATCAAGTCATCTCCACGGTGAAAGTCCGCACAAGTGGGCGCAAACGCAAACCGACCATGAAGATTCAGGTGATAAATTTACAGAAGCGCATGACCACGAGGAGAAGGAAGGTCAACCCACCAGCCCTGAAGCCTTTGCCTTTCAGTTGGTAAAGAATTGTCTCGCAGATAGTTGTGTTTTTTTAATGATATATCAAACATATTTGCAGATTTACATGTGTTTATGGTAGCAACAACAGTGCGTGATAGAAACTCCATACTTTAGTTACATTTGTTTTATTACATTGGCTATTGTTGGCCACCAGGCTGAACAAGGCATTTGTTTTTCTTCTCTCTCTCTTTAACAGTGCTGAGCACTCTTATGGGTCACCCATGGTCTCATCGAAGGATGGTGATGAAAGTGAGTATTCATTTTTAGACATATTATTTTTGATCTTTTTAATCAGAGAGACACGAAAACGCACACGCCGCACAAAGTGAAAAGAAATTAGAGCAGCTGGAAATCCGTTAATCGCAGGCCAGAAATGAACTAATAATAATTCAATAATGTGTCCATAAATAAGATGTGATCACAGAGAATTAGTTGAAAAAGGTTTAACATTTTGAAAATAGCTTGACAGAAATAATTCAGTGCTAAGTCATGTACATGGATGCTGAATAACTTGTACTGAGAGCAGTCTGGTCAATATTTAAAACTGAGTAAAATTTCTATTTTATGAAATTTATAGCATCAAGATAAAATATTAACTCATTACCAAGATGGGTCTGTACATCCTTATATGCTTTCAGGGTTTGACTGTTATATTAAAATATTCACAACTCTGGTTGTAATATCTGAACACACTTGTGTCTCCATTGGAGACATTATAATTGTTGACAAATATTATGCTTTACTCAACACTTGAAAATGCCATCCTTTTATAAACTATTAGTAAATGTTTGTGTAGTGCATATAAATAGAAAATAGGGGGGTTAAAGTGAAGTGTTACCCTGCTGAAAAGTTTAGGAGAGCCATACCAAAGTGAGACGGCAGCAGCTTGTTTAAAGTAGTTGTTTTGTATTGAATTATTTCATCTCTGTTAATTACCAGCCTGGAATTTATGGGCTCCTCAAAAAAAGTTTAAAAATCCAGACATGTCATTTTACAACTACTTAGCACAACGTTTCACAAAATTTCATCGGTCTATTTTAACTTTGTCTCTCCGTAGATTCTGTAGCAGATGTTTCATCAGCTGCTTTCTCCTGTCCGAAGTGCTCCTTCCACCATTCAGAAGAAGCACAGGTCCAGCAGCACATTGACAGTGTTCACTCTGTTGAGACTGAGGAGGACAAGCCCTCCCCTCAGCCTCTTGCCGATGAGGAAGGACGTTTTAATTGTCCAGACTGTGAGAAGAGCTTCAAGTTCCAGTCTTTACTAAAAGCCCATCAACGCATCCACACAGGCGAGCAGCCCTTCCTGTGCTCTCAGTGCGGACGCCGTTTCTCCTTCAAACAGTCACTGGAGCGGCACAAGCAGACGCACAAGTCTGGATGCAAGTATGAGTGCCTGATCTGTGGAGAGTTCTTCAAGTCACTGGTGGCTCAGAGGGAGCACAAGAGCACCCACATGGAGAACGGCGAGTACCTGTGCTCAGAGTGTGGCCGGGCATTTGTCTGGAAGTCAGCACTGGTGAGGCACCTGAAGACCCACAGTGAGGATACTGACAAGGTGGAGCGTTCTTACAAATGTCCTCACTGTGACCTGGGCTTCAGGTGCGTCAGCTACCTCAACAGACACCTCCAGACTCACCAGGAAGAAAGAGTGCACACCTGCAACTGTGGAAAGAGCTTTGCCTACCGAGCGGCTCTCACTGCACACCAGCGCATCCATCAGAAGGAGCGGCCGCACATGTGCACACAGTGTGGCAAGGGATTCCTCTACAAGGGTGGTTTGCTGAGCCACATGAAGATCCACTCAGAGGAGATGCCCTTCATGTGTTCCTTCTGTGGCAAGAGCTTCAAGAGAGAGCGCAACATGAAGAAGCATGAGCGCTGCCACACCAGAGAAAACGTCTTCAGCTGCTCGCAGTGCGACAAGAGTTTTGTCTACAAGGCGACTTTGATCAGACACGAGCTGACTCATTCAGGCGAGAGGCCGTACCTCTGCTCAGACTGCGGGAAGGGTTTCTTTTCCCACGCCGAGCTCCTGAAGCACGAGCGTTTCCACACGGGCCACAAGCCCTTCCAGTGCCCCCACTGCGGCAAAAAATTCACCCAGTCTTGCTACCTGACCATCCACCTGCGCTACCACACGGGGGTCCGGCCCTACTCCTGCACTGAGTGTGACAAGAGCTTCCTCAGTGCTAACCGCCTTAAAAGACACCAGCGGACACATTCGGGGGAAAAACCATACCTCTGTGTAGAATGTGGGAAGGGATTCAGGCAGTCATATAATCTCAAAATGCATCAGCGAACACATATCATGAAGTTAACGTAGCTAGGAAAGACTTGAATTTATTAATCTGGAGATAAATATTTTGTAAATTGAAATTGTATGTGATTATACTTTATAGTTTAGACTGGGACATAAGCAATTGTAGCAGCATTGTTTTGGCTCTCTCTTATGTAACAGCTGTCAACTACATTAGTATAGAAACTTGTGCTAGCAAACCTGTTGAATGTCCCACTTTTTCATTACACTGAGTGCATTTAATTTCATGGCTGTGTTGCGATTAAAGCACACTGAGCAGAGGATTATGTGTTTTTAGATGTGATGTAACATTAGTCTTATTTGGCTTGAAATCTTCAAATAATGAATGGAAGGCGGTTCTACATAAATTCAGTCTTTATTGAGAAATGGACTGCATTTTACCACAGAAAAATGAACACTGGTTTGGAAAGGAAGCTTAGAACATTTTGTGCTACAACAAGATACATTTTCTCTTAACAGCAGTAGTTTAATTTTAGTAACACACAAGGAGAAACAGTTTTAGAGTTGGTCATGGATCATAATTGAAAATCAGCTTAGACATCTTTTGGTATTTAGTGTTGTATTTTTACAGAATTGCCAAGATGAATTCAGGTGTACATCATGGGTTTACTGACAAGCTTCAATTACAGGAAGTGGACATATGGGCGTTATGTAATGTGATTTTATGAAACTTTCATGTGAAAAAGAAAAGTACTAGACAACTAAGCTACTGCTGACTTCACTGAAAGAGTGAGATAGGGCAGCAACAGACTCTAGACTTGACTGCCCAAGCAGGTGTTGCCACACTCTGACAGAGCACACATCAGCATACATGATAGTTTGAGCCAGAAGTATTAAAAAGAAAGCAGTGATCTGCTGCCCACACTGTGACCTACATGGCTATGTGCAGAGTGATGGGGCAGTGGTCGCTTCCCATCGCCTTGTTGCGGATTTTGCTGTCGCACAGGCCTGGCAGCAAGGAGGACGACAGCAGAAAGTAATCGAGCCTCCATCCCACGTTCTTTGAGCGGGCGTTCATCATGTAGGTCCAGAAGGTGTAGGCGCTGGTCTGCTCAGGGTAGAGCTCGCGGAAGCTGTCGGTGAAACCGGCCTCCAGCAGCTGGCTGAAGCCCTCGCGCTCCTCTGGGGTGAAGCCTGCGTTTTTCTTGTTCCCCTTGGGGTTCTTCAGGTCGATCTCCTGGTGAGCGACGTTGAGATCGCCGCACAGCACCAGGGGCTTCTGCACGTCCAGCTCACTCAGGTATGCCCGGAAGTCCACGTCCCAGGTTTTGCGGTAATCTAGGCGCACAAGGCCTCTTCCAGAATTTGGCACATAGGCGGTCACCAGGTAGAAGTTGGGGAACTCGGCAGTGATGACGCGACCCTCCTTGTCATGCTCCTCTTTGCCTAGAGAATTGGCAGAGGAGGTTTACTCAACAACTGAAGGCTAAAGTTGGACTAATAAACATTTTCAGTTCACAATGGAAATGTAGACTAATTAAGAATCAGTTAGTGCAGTTAGTTCAATATGTAACTTTATTTTAGAGCAATAAGAGGACATATTAGGGCATATTCTGTCTTGCTTAGAGTCATGTGTAAGGTAAATATGAAGCTACTACCAGCAGCTTTAGCTTAGTTTAGCACAAACATTGGCAGCAAGGGGAAACAGCTAGCCTGGCTCTGTCCAGTGCAGGTTTAAGACATCACAGACTAGTAATTGTGGTCAGCTGCACAGGCCTAGTGTAAAATGTTTCTAGCTCTAAGTAATAAAATTATAATGACAGCATAATAAAACACCACTCACCGATACCATAGGTCACTTTGATGGGTTCAGTCTTGCAGAGCATGGCCACACCACTATAACCCTCCTTGTCATCTGAGACAGCCCAGTACTTGTGTGGGTACTCAGGCATTGAGGTGATGTCAGCAGGGAGGTCTTTCTCTGCACACTTAGTCTCTTGCAGGCACAGAACATCTGGATTCTCCTCACGCACCCACTGGGAAGGAAGAACACAAATGTGACCACTTACAGATTTGTTTCAGCCTCTGGCAACTGACTCCTGTTTCTCAGGGTGTCTGCAAACTCACATCCAAGCCCTTCTTTTTCACCCAGGCCCTCAGCCCGTCAACATTCCAGGAGGTGATCTTCATGTTGGCCTCTCGTCCATCTTTGCTGGTCATCTTGTCAGGAGGATCATCGTACAGAACTGGGGCCTCTGGTTCTTTAGCCTTCTTGGCTTTTTTTGCAGTAGCTGTGAAGTGGAAGATAAAAGAGTCCAAGAGGTCAGATATGTACAAGTTGATAAAACATGTTTTTGAATGTGTGGTAATGCATGCTGTAATACCAGAGCCATTGTCATTTTCCCCATCTGCGGCCGCCTCCTCTGCCTTCTTGCCTCTCTTCATACTCGAACTTGATCTGACAACAAACACACCTCGCAGACACACAACACGCACACACAACAGCACACACGCCGCTGGAAAAACAGAAGAGAAATTTGAGTGATGTGCTCATCTAAAGGTGTGAAGTGATAACTGCTGCAACAACTGCATTCAAGACTTTTACTGTGGTTCTCTACTCTGTACCATTAAGATCATAAAATGTGCAGACATTTAAATTAGTTACAACGTATTCACACAACAACCCATCGTATTGTCCAGCAGTTGTGTGTCCGATCATTTTCACCAAGTCCAACTTAAATATCCTCAGACAGGCCAGTGTGACAACTTGAGTGTACAGTGCTGAACATCGACACAATATCGCTGCCTCCCTTCTATTAGGAAGCAGACGTTCAGTTTCGAGGACGTGCGCATCCTCGTGCTACAAAACGCCTCCATTTTATAACTATGCCTTTGTTTTACAAATGGTGCCTGTCAGCCGGAGAAAGGCCAGGCGAGTTTCTGAAGGCTTGTATATATTCTGTGACAAAGAGGAAACGCACCGAGTGTTTATTTTGACGGAAGTCGTTGACGGAAGGAGCATACAGACACTAATGCAAAATATGACGGAATTTGAGACCCACTGGATGCAACAGCGTGTATGTAGAAGATATAACACCACCGACTACAAAAGCTATTTAGCAGTTTTTCTCTGTGACATAACAAGTTTAATAGCAAGCTATGCTAACGCTAGCTGTTCCTCTGTGACAAAGAGCACAGAACCAGCAGCACACGGCCTGCACTGAGGATGAATGGAGAATGACCACCAAGCTAACTTTTACTTCCTGCACAGCTTATCTGCTTCATCTACTAATGCAAACTATTTAACGTTAACGTTTTCTTTTTGATCAGTAAAACGTCTCAGGAAAAAGAGATGCAAATAATCTTACTTTCAAGACAGGATGCAACGATCAAACAAGCCCTGCTTCCCAGTCACTCCCCCCAATACCCACACTCACTCACTCACTCACTCACAAAGCACAGCAAAGACTTCTGACCACGTGCCTGCTGTATTTGGTGACTGCCTAAACTTGTGCCTGATACAAATTACTTAAAAAAACTCCATATTTTTATTCGTAATTTAAAAATCATGAATATAAAACAGAAGCCTTTAGCTGCTATAACGCAGCCACATTTACCTGACAAGCTACTGAGGTAAAATACCAGTTAGACAAAGCTTTTTAGTGAGGCGACCTCCACAGCTGTCGGTATTAGGGTCCTCCAAAGTTCAAGTGGAATAGTTGAGTTGCAGGAGTTAGCTGAGGCAGAGAGTTTTGTATTTTTGAATTTAACTGAAATGAATTTGGATTAATGTGAACTACTGAAGGAAACTGAAAAGCAAGGTATTTTGTTATTCAACGCAGTGTCAATATAAAGTAGTCAGGGAAATCGTGTGTTGCCACTGCTGACATAGCAGTAGCACAGCTATACAGGATGCTATATTTTGGATTTGCTAAATATGGACAGTATGTTTTTATATCTCCTCTGTTGTAGCATTTTGTAGCTTAGGCATTTATCAGGAGAGTTACTGTTTAGGCTAATACAGCATAGGCCTACATGTCGCTCTGATTTAAATTAAAAAGTATATGAAATGTTCGCATGCTTTAATCAACTTACCAAGCAAGGTGCTGAAGCTTGTTGAAAATATCTTTGCTGAAAATGAAACTACCAAACACTGGATACTCTCTCTGCATCTGCACCTGAAGGGTGAAGGTCTGTGTCTGTGGGACTGTATTAGCTATGCGTTCCTAATATACTGTCAACCGAGCTTATTGTTATGCTGATGAGCCACAGTTGTGCCAGTCAAGATGAGAGAATATACAATATTGCATGTGTATAATTGGTCAGATCAATTTTATTTGTATAGCGTCAAATCACAATTAAGTTATCTCAAGATACTTTACATATAGAGGTCTAGACCATAGTTTTTTATTTTATTATAATTACAGAGAGAGACCCAACAAAATGGCAGCAGCCTCCAGTTTAGCCAACAATTGTTGTCATCTGTTGGACAGGGACAGTGGAGCTGGCTAACATTGGACACATTTTAATGCATAAAATCAGTGGAGTACTCTTTTAATTTCTCATAATTGTGTATTAGAATGTCAGAAATTTTGTCCATGACTATTTAATTTTTTTTTTTAATCTTAGCTAAATTGTCATGTTTCTTTTTCCTTAGGGGATATCGGTTTCCTAAAGAGATTAAGTAAAGGGAAAATATCATTCACAACAGACACTGTACTGCTGTTGCAATAAACCTGCTGGCCTCCATCTGAAAACAGAAAACAATAGTGTTCACTGCACTTTGCTTTTCTCTTTTCTAAAAACTCTTTTTCAGCCACCATGACTGTAGTAATTGGGTTTGAAGGCAGTGCCAATAAGATTGGTGTAGGAATCATCAGGGATGGTGAAGTTCTTTCCAACCCCAGACGGACTTACATCACACCCCCTGGTCAAGGCAAGTCAGACTTCTGTTAAAACACTGATGTCACCTTCGCTGTGATATATCCGAGTCTAACAATCTTGTATGTGAAGATGACAGCGTGTTATTTTGCCCATCAGGGTTCATGCCGAGTGACACCGCTCGGCACCACCGTGCTGTCATACTGACTGTCCTGAAGGAGGCGCTGGAACAAGCAGGGCTGAAGCCTGCAGACATCGACTGTGTGGCGTACACCAAAGGTAACATAACATCTTGTGTGTTCATCTTGTAGCAGAATAAGATTGAACTTGCCAGATGTCTGTCAAAATGATTACCTTGTACCTACAGAAGTTTTAAAGGTATGTGTCCTTGTCATTCTTAACTACTTCACCCCAGTTTTTCCTTTAGACATTACAGAGAGTCCCTGGATGGAGGCAGAACTTACACTTTGACCTTTCTTCTAAGTTTCTAAATTTACTCAGTCAGTAAAAACATGTCTCCACGGTTAAACATGATATACTGTATGTATATTCCTCACCTGCATGTTCCACTCTTCACTGAAGCTATCTGCTACATTGACAACGTTAAAATCCTACCCACTGCACTATTACATCTCAGGGATCATTCTAGATAGCTTGTGCATCATATTACACTTTAAACATTCAAGTCCAGCTCATCGTGTTTGATGTCTTTGAAAGCTTTCAGATCTCGACCAGAATTTAACATATCATTGTCAGGATAAGCACTGTTCACATCCACACAACTTGAACAGTGCTTGTTTTGACAGTGTTGACAGTGTCTGTGTAGTTTTTCCTCCAAGTCCAGTTTTAGGATTGTTCGTAAACCGTGCTCACAGATTTGTAAACCACGCACAGTAATAGCAGACAACCTCCTTCTTCAGAGAACAAGAAATGGAGCACTGCGATGGTGACAGCATTCACCAGGTTTGCAAATCTGTGGGTATGCTGATCATAGTTTCAGCTCGCATTCATGAAAGTCACATTTCATTAACAAGTAAATGAGAAACAATCATCCAGATGCTCTGTCTGCTTGGACCCTGATCATTGCTGCTTGTGGCTTCAATCCTCCTCCTTGTCTGTCAGGTCCTGGTATGGGTGCCCCCCTGGTAACAGTGGCTCTGGTGGCTCGTACAGTCGCACAGCTTTGGGGGAAGCCGCTGCTCGGTGTCAACCACTGCATCGGACACATAGAGATGGGTCGACTCATCACCAAAGCCAACAACCCCACTGTGCTTTATGTTAGTGGGGGGAACACACAGGTTGGTGGAGGAAAAACGGCTCATTGTAACCATGCTGTAACATACACAGAGTACTAAGTGGTTTATTAGTTACAGATGTAATTATTCTGTTGTGCATTTCATCCTGTGCAGGTTATTGCGTACTCAGAGCGGCGGTACAGAATATTTGGGGAGACCATCGACATTGCAGTTGGCAACTGTTTGGACAGGTTTGCCAGAGTCATAAAGGTTTGTTTATTTTTGGTCGTCATTATAGAAACTGTTTGCCTTTTGCTGTATCTCAGAGGTGTGTGTTAATGCCTCTATCTTGAACTGTTTCGCCTCTCAGATATCCAATGACCCCAGTCCAGGCTACAACATAGAACAGATGGCCAAGAAGTGAGTGGTGGTGCTGGTGTTGCAACTTCACTCGGAATGTATCGTGTACTTAATTGTTATATTTTCACACTGCCTAACTTTGCTTTTTGTCCACACTGTTAGAGGGAGTAAGTATGTGGAGTTACCATACACAGTTAAAGGAATGGACGTTTCATTTTCAGGGATTTTATCTTACATTGAGGTGAGTGGTGGTTTATTATTTAATCCTCACAGTTATATTTTACTCCATCATTCTTTTGGTTCACCGTTGTTACAGGGTTTTTTTTGGTTTTTATTTTATAGGAAGCTGCTCATAAGATGCTCAGCTCTGATCAGTGTACAGCAGAGGACCTGTGTTTCTCACTGCAGGTAATAAGAACCAACACACCCAGTTAGTTAATACAGTGCTGTCCTGCATGGTGGATCTGTGTAGCTCAGAAAAAAAGAAGATATATAGAACTATTTGTAGAAGCCAGCTGTAAGCTTAAAGGCTTTGATACTTGTTAGGGTGTCCATGGCTGCTTTAGAGTACTTTAGGGTTGTTCTGTTTTCATCTTGAGATATTTGGTCTAAAACATCATAATACGATTATTTTCTCAGTTAATTGAGTGCTCGTTTTGTCTGTAAAATGTCAGAAAATAGTCCCCTATCCCAAGGTGACATCTTCAGATTCTCTTGCTTTGGCCAACCAACAATCCAAAACCCAAAGATATTCAGTTTACTATGATGTATGACAAAAAAAGATCAAGTCTTCACGTTGGAGGAGGCTGGGGCCAGCAAATGTTGCTTGAAAAACACTATAATCATATTCCATTATCAGAATAGTCTCTGATTAATTTTCTGTCACTTAACTAACTGTTTAATCAACTAATGGTTACAGCTCTAATCATGATATTAAACTGAGTGTGTAATCCCTGCAGGAGACAGTATTCTCCATGCTGGTGGAGATTACAGAGAGGGCCATGGCTCACTGTGGCTCCCAAGAGGTCCTCATCGTTGGAGGTGTTGGCTGTAAGTAAGGAACACTTGAAGGAAAATTCCAAGTTAACAAATGTAATTCCTCTTTCAAAAAATACATTTTGTTGATGTCATATGTGCTTCTGGGTAACAGATCTGGGTCTGAACCAAAAAATATCAACAGTAAATGTCCTGAAGTGTGAAAGAGTGAGGTTTATCAGTGATCAACTTTATCATCCAGGGACAAATGCACAATAGAGGAGCCCAAGACACTGTGTACACTATTGTATTGTATACTATTCTTACAGTTGTGAAATGCATAGAAAGAACAGTAGAACAGTGTGAGTCGAAGGGTTGGTCTTCCCTTTAAAGGAACAGGCCTACCCATTTTTCTTCTGTGCGAGAGCACTCAGAGAAATTAGTTCTGACAAGAACACAAATATTGTCATTCCTGATAATCACCAAACTGTGCAGAGATGTTAGCAGATTAGCAACAGCACAGACGATACCTCCTGTCTTTGTGCCCAGAAAAACACCGAAAATGTCCTTGCAGTGGAAGAGTGTATGCATTATCTTCCAAATTGGAAAATAGGTCATTGTATGAAATATAAATGATCCACACATACTTTGCTCCTTTATGATAACTGTAAATGAAAAAGTTGTCCAGGATAAAAGCATTAGTTAAATGCTTGAAATGTGAATGTACCTATACCTTAAAGGCAGATCCCATGATTAATAAAAAACAATAGTTCCCTGTTTGTAATGACATTGAGGAGAATAATTCAAACCTCACATTAATCCATTCACAGGAAGACCTGATGTATGTTTATATGATTGTGATTCCAGTCTGTGTAGAGACTCAGAGCTCTTGTTTCCTCTGCAGGTAACCTGCGTCTGCAGGAGATGATGGGGGTGATGTGTAAGGAGAGGGGAGCCAAGCTGTTTGCCACAGATGAACGGTAAACCAGTCCATCCACACTCAGTGCATTCACTTTCATTTACATTAAAATGACAATAGTTTTTGCTTCAGGAACTGAAACTTTGACCAGTCTGCAATACAGTTTACATACAATATAACTGGCTCTACAGTCAGATACTGAGGTGTTGAAAGACAAACTCCACTCCCGCTGGATTATCAGGACCATAACACCCAACACACCCTCCAGCAGAATTTCAGAGGCTCTTTGAGTGTAAATGAGTCAAATTCAGGAACACTTCATTCTCTAAATTGCTGAAATACTTGTGCTAAACATGCATGCCATGTTTTAGATTTGTGTTTTTCTTCTCTTCCTGGGATGCTATTATTATTATTATTATTATTATTATTATTATTATTCATTTCAGTAAAATACTTAAAGTGGGGTGATGTCAGTACAAATATATTTAAGTCTAAACTGCATTACAGCACAACTACAACAATTTTTGGACAAATACAAACACAGAGGCTCAGTGTGATGCTTACATATCAGAAGGTTTCAACTCTCCTCATATTAATTTTAAGTGTCTTAATAATAATGGCACACATTACAGTGTGTATGATTTGTAGTAGCATGCATAAATAGTTTTTATAAAATTCCTGTGGCCCTTTTAAAATGTTGACCATTAAGGGAAACAGTGATAAAATGTCCATATCAAACCCTTGTCTGTTAATCACATGCCCTCACTGCTGAATTCCTAAAGCAGGGATTTCAGTCCTGATAACACTGTTCACTTTGTGCCACAGATTCTGCATAGACAACGGAGCAATGATTGCTCAAGCCGGCTGGGAGATGTTTAAGTCTGGTCAGGTGACAGAGCTGGAAGACTCATGGATTACACAAAGGTAAACTCCACATTACTGTGTTTTTCTTTCTCTAGATTCTGCTGCTTTCATGTGTCTGTATTTAGCCTCTGCGGCCTTCGACGTCAATGTCGACCATTAATGTTTCTCCTGTTGTAGGTACAGAACAGATGAAGTGGAGGTGACGTGGAGAGACTGACTGATGGACTGAGCGACACATCTCGGTGCTAAATATGTTGTTGCAACAGGTCTGTTATGACATGTGGGGTGTAGTACACCTGGCCTCTAAAGGGACACTCTTGCATTTGACAGTGAAGAGCTGCCACTCTGTCTCATTTGCTTTAATGCCACCAAATGATGTTGTGGGGTTTCTAGGTGTTTAGTTGACTCATGTTTACAGGATAGAACTGGTGATATTCTATATTTTTCTTAATGTCAGTAAATATCATGAAAAGATCAAAACCAACATTGAACTCATCCCTCTAACAAGAATTATGTGTATCCAGAGGCTGATAGACTGTTGTACAAAACCTGCTGCTGGAAATATTCACACCAAATGTGTATCACAGCTGAAATAAGTCCACAACAAATACACCGTTATATATAAATATACTAACATTTGTGTTGGTTTTGTTCTTTTCAAGAGATTTATTGACACTAAAAATACAAACTATCAGCAGCTTTTTCCTTTCAAATTCCTTTTGGACTCTTTGGTGGCTGTTGCAGATTCTGCAGTAGTTAGGTATATTTTGATCTTAAAATTTGCTGCCCACAAAATTCTGTAGACAAACCACACACACACTGCACAACTTCTTCTGGTCACTAAAAGTGGTGGAGCTTTCCCCGGATAGATCACCTCCTACACAATAGAGTTCACACCATCTAAAACAAATTTGGATGAAGAGGTCCCTTTTTTAAATGCAGATGGCTGTACTTTTTTTATTAGAACCCAGAGATGCACTTGTGGAGTTTCAGGGCTGATAATTGTTTGTTTTGGGTGATAGAGTAACTGATAATATTACTGTTGAAATCACAAAAATCTGAGGAGAACAATAAAGGCAGACTTTGGTTAGCAAATAAACCATGTTTGCTAACCTCACTCCCTGGTTTCTTCAGTGTTCAGTGTAGAACTTCTGACCTTAAAAATAACGTTTTTACTTCTGTAGACACTGTCCCCATTCAAAACTGGCCACCAGCTTATTGTGCATCACAATAACATCTTTAAAGCAGCTGTTTTCCTTTGAAAGGTGTTGCATCCTGTTTATGTCCAGTTACAAATTGCTTGTTGTTAGGTATCATACACTTGAGGAGAGAAACATTAAGAGAAAGATGATTTCTGACTCTCAGCCTCTACAGCAGCAAATCTGAATATGTTCAAATAAAAAGAACTAAGAGGTTACTTGTCAAGTTTAATCATTTTTATTGAGCAATACTGTTCACTTACATTCCTCCTCCTTCTCCAGTGTAAATTTTTTTTATTCAATAAATTTTTTTTTCAAAAATCAACATACTGAACATGGTGAAATCCCTTATGGATTCATGAGTAACATTCACCCGATTAGGGAACCAAATAAAAACAAAGAAAGGAACACAGCATTAAGATCTGACAGGGATAAAGGGTGAACTCTACTGTGCCTTTGACTACACCCTTCTGTAAACTGAAGACACGGATACAGAAGCCCTCTGCATACATGAACCTTAAAAAACTCAAGCAGGTACAAGACATTTTGTTTAGAATTGAGAGGGGGCGGGGGATAGATCACTCTGGTGAGGGTTTCTCGCACACAGGGACTGGTCACAACAGATTTTTTTTTTTTAACAAAGTGCTTGATTGACCACTCGCTTTACAGAGGACAAAGAAAAGTTTGATAAAACTGCAGCTTTCAAAAGGGGGAAAAAAATTAAGTTACAGTTCCTCAGAGATTGTTTTAAAAAAAGACCAGCTCTACACATACAAGCTAAAAATGGTAATGAGAGGCGATGAAAACACTTCTGATTAATTAAGGCAGGCTTTCTGTAAGGCGTTAAAAAAAGTCCATTGCTGTAAGATCTCAAAGGAGTTAGTCCAAAGTGTCTCAGTGTGGCTTTGCGTGAAGACATCATCCTGAGTGCAGTGTGTGTGAACGGGACTCAAAAAGTTGTCCATCTTTACGTGTTTTAATGTGCATGTAGGCGTGTGTTGTATGTGTTTATATACGCTTTGGGTTTCCTCACACTGCTAGGCTGGGTGCTCCTGGGTGTCCTTGTACCAGACGATCCTTTTTGGATCTGGAAAACAAAAGAACAAAACAATGTCAAAGGAAGACGGGGGGGGGGGGACAACTTCTGACTGCATTTACTGTCCACTGGACATATGCAGGGTTTTATTTTCTATACATACATTTTATTCTAGAATCAGACATATGCTCTTTTTGTGTAACACATTTACATAATACAATGAGAGTGATATAACCGATAAAAGTGATCTGCAAAACAGACTAAACTACAAAATACTGTTTTGACATGTTTTAACACTTAAGGAGGAGCTAAAGCCAATGTCGCAACATTTCAAAACTTCACTGTCAGAGGTACTCTCCTGCGTCTCGCCCATGTTTATGTGTTGAGAAGCTGCGTGACAGCACCAACCACTTTAGTCTTTCAGTCAACTCACCTTTTTTCTGTCTGTTACAAATAGAATTCCACTCTGAGGAGAAAAAAAAGACAAATGTCATTAGAGTCTATGCACTAAAACAACAATTTTCAAACAAAAAAATGACCCTTTGTGTTCAGAGCTCTTCACGGCGCTCACCTCTATTGTGATAGTTCAAAGCCTCCACTAGATGGCGACAGCTAAGCAGCAGCTTCCCGTTGCTCTCGTCCACCTCTGGGCGTGTGTTTGGGGTGACGGAGGTAGTGATTGGAGTAGGTGTTTCTTCAGGGGCCTGGACTGTGAGAACTGTGTCAAGCTGTAGGTCTTCTGACTGTTTAGCGTCTGTGGGCTGAAGTGGTAGGGCGCTGGCAGTGGGGCGAGGGCTGGTGCCCTCTGTGACCGGCCTTGCCTCGCTAATGAAACTGAGACCCCACTGGTTCTGTAGCAGCACGCCGATGGCGGGGCGGTCCTCCTCCAGCGCTCCACCTGCTGCTCCCGCCTTCACCTTGGAAGCGTAGCTGACGGCGGGCTGCAGTTTGGCGGGGCTGTCCTGCACTGGGAAGGCAGGCGGGGGCTTGAGCAGTGACAGACTGTCCTCCACCCACCTCTCCTTTTGGCTAGCTTTTTGTGGCCGCTCACTAACTCGGCTGACCCCCTTATGACTTTCCCTACGGAGGCTGCGCCCTTTGTGCTGCTGACCCTTGCGTTCTTTTTCCCTGCGGAAGCTGAAGGCGTGTGTATGACCAGGTCCAATCAGGTCGCCCTCAGGTGAAAGTTGCCTGGGCTGCTGATCACCTCCAGAAATGCAGCCTCCACCCCCACCACCTCCACAGTTTCCTGAGCCAGGGGACAGGCGGCGGTTACGAATATGTGGCTCAGAGTTAGTGGCTGAAACAAGGACTGCTGGATCGCACAGGGTATCGGACTCACACACAGTGTTGCTGGCTTCCCATGTACCTTAAAGAGAGAATATCATATTGGTCAATCTCCTGTTGTCACATGTTGCTTGAATATACTAATATATTATATATATATGTGCATCACACATACTAGAAACAAGCTCCAGTTCTGCCACATGAAACAAATCACAAGTTGAGAACATTAAAATTTTGAATAAACCCTAAAAACCCCAAACATCTCAAATCACTGTCCTGCGCTCATGTAATAAAAATTCTTGTAGCGGTCTGTTGCCACAACAGCACACTGATAAGAACAGTGTGTGTACATAAACAGGTGTCTCACGCTACATGATTCTTCACTTGGCACTAGTTCATAAATGATCTTTGCACTGCTTCATATAAACAAACACTGGGGGAAGATGACACATTTTCATGTGACTTCAGTGTGCCAGTTGAGTTTAGGCAGAACAACAGTTCCCCGTATTTCTGCCTGTTTGCCAGGTTGTGCAGAAAAAGAACAAGATGACCTGATACTGAAATAAAAGGATATAACAGCTGGAGTGAAACATCTCATATGGAGTTTGTTTTCTAGTCTAGTCTTCTTTTCTAGTTCAAGTCTAGTTTCTCAAATATGTGTATTTGCTTGTTTACCTGTATTTTTGTCATTGTAGGTGACACAAAACAAGAAACATTAAGACTGAACCTAAGGCTCCCCCAAGTTCCAAAATTGGCCATTTCTCATTATTTTCTGACATTTTACAGACTAAAATACAATTTAAGAAATCTGATTTATCTGTAATAAGAATAATTGTTGGTGGCAGATCGTTACCCGGTTTGTATCGGGTGTTTTGAGAAAGTAATTTCTGGAATGTACCATTAAGTCGTTTACTAGCTAAATACCTGTCATCAAACATCCCACCTGAAGTAATCTTGTACTAATGTTACACAACAATCTATGTTAGTCCGTCACTCATCATGAAAAACGAATGACTATTTACTGGAAGGGTCAGTTATTTTGGTTCTTGTAAGTCCTTCGTCCGGGGTGATAAAAGGGGAAACTCCCAACAGGCGGTTTGTAGGGACACAGCTGAAGGGGCAACACTCATACGATCAATGAGTACACCCGGCCTGAACAACGTGCCCGCTCCTCAGCGCCACATTTCACAAAAACGGGTGAGGTAATTCACTAGCTTACCGAGCCCGTCTCCTACACCGTGATAGAAATAGAAATTTCGACAACTAGCTGACGGTACAAATCTCCCAGTCTGTGACTAAGAAAAGGAGTACCATGACTGCGTTATTAGCGTCTATTCGTATTGAACAAACTGTTATGATTCATGTCCGCTGTGCTGCTGGCAGCCCTCACCGGTGTTAGCAAACTTTAATTAGCAGCGTCATTGTGTGGCGAATTAAACTCGACGGTTGCATTCCTCTGCCGTCGCGACATGGTACATCTATTTCAGCAACGTCTCAACAACGACAACTGTCGTCGAGGGGATGACTTAATTTTTTCCATATCAAGAAATTCGAGGCTAGTTAGCATATTAGCCGAAGTCAAAGTTTCGTAACCCTCATTCAAAGCGGAGAGCAGGCTGCTATCGGTGCCGCTAGCAACGCTGCTAACACCGTGGCAAGACAACAAAATAACACCTCTGAAAGTGAGGAATTTCTGTCAAACGTGTCGAAAAAGTTGTACAAACTTACCTGTTTTGATATGCATGTCTTTTCGTTTAATGTGTCGCGGAAGCTAAACCGTTTAATAACTTTTGTTTACAGCGCTGAGATAACGACAACTCGCTGGATGAGGCTTGTGTGGCCACCCGGAAGCGACACGAGAATGTGGGTGGGACAGGAAGTCCCCGCAGATAAGCGGTCCGGCGGGAAACTTGGAGGGAATTTTAATATTTAGCTTGAACTATAATTATAACTCGTGTGATAACCACGTGGTAACAGTGGCCTATGCAGACGATATTCTTATTTAAAAAGGTATGACGTAAACCTGTTATCAATATTTTTTTCTTAATCTAAATACTGTAAGTATACACGCCATGGTGCTTAGTAGGCCACTTCCTTGAAAAATTTAGATGACAAAAAAAAAAAACCCAAAACAAATTGACAGGCATCTGACGAATGGAGAGATCTCTGGATCTTTACGATTTAAAATATGATTGATAATTTTAAAAAGAAACCTGGGGTTACTTTTATTTATGTTAGTCATATAATTAAATTTGGCGTTTCATGCCTCTTTAATCTTTAGATTTAAGGACACCATTAACTCCTTCACATTAATACAGTGAACCTGAAGCTTGGTGTTTTTCCACTTTGCCTGCTTTGCAGCCTGAGTAAATCTAGCTTTCTGTGTTTTCATGATTGACCACACTAGACTTCTCATAGCTGCAGGCTTCAATCATTAGGTGATCAGTTTAGATGATAAAAATCAGTGAAACCGACATCAGACCAATTCATCATGAATGTGGGCCTACAGATAATGTGCTCTTCAGGCTTGAGTGGATTACAGATGTCTTCTTCTTGTACCTCATTCCTTCCACTGTTCTCTTAAATGTAACATGAGTCAAGCTTCAATCAGTTTACACAGAAGCCTATAATCAGTCACTGAGTGTAGAGGAGGCATGCAAAGATTTAATGACACTGCTGATTTATTTATTTCCAACATTACACAGATTAATAAATTAATCAGTGTATGGACTATTAACAATCAGACTGAACAAGAAATATAAGAAGAATTCACCTTGAATATCTGAGCAGTCCTCTTCTACTGCCACAGGTTGATCAGTTGCACCATCTGGAAAATGTCTGTTCTTCTCTCCCTTTTTCACAGATTTTGGCAACCCCCCTTCCTTTTGCATCTTGTTCTCCCACCTTTTGTTAGTTTTCTCTCTGATTACCTCCATTTTACTTTTCTTCTGCTCCCTTACTTTGTCCATATATTTTTCTAAACCACAGATCCCTGCAATGTCCAGGACTTTACTTGCTGCCTCAGCTTCTCTGCTCCCATCACCTCCATGAATCTTCACTTCCTTTGGTTCCTCTGTGGACAGTTTGGCCTCTTCTCTGGTCTTGTTTCTCTCTGAAACTCCCTGAAACTCCCATTGTCCTCTCTGTATGTTATCTGCCATCTCTGACTTCTCCCCCTATTGTTTTTTGAACACTGCACTGATAGATTTTAAGTCGAGTATTCCTTAAATAAAGCTTGCTGACTTCAAATAATTGTGAAGTGAGGTCCTTGGGATCACCCTATCAGGGTGAAAATTAAATCTGAGGTTCCTTAAATGATTAACAGGACAGGAAAGCATCAAGTGACTAATTTAGCCTTTTTCCAGTGAATAATTTTTTTTTTTTTCAGCAGCTAAAAAAATACCCAAACAATCACTTTTTGGTTGATTTGTTTTCATAACCCACATACAAGTGCAGCCACTAGCAATGGGCCTCAAACAGACATAGCTTAATTTTAAAGGGTCAAAAGCCAAAAACACTGAGAACCACTGACCTTCAGCAGTTTGTTTGAGGGATAGACTGTCAATGTTATAATAAACATTTTACACCAGACATCTACAAGCACCAGAGATGGTCAATTTTTCTTAAAAAGTCACCCTGTGTACTGGACTGTAGCACTGAACATGCTTGGTTCTTGTCCTGTGGAGGTTGAATGCACTTATTACTTTGAACAAAAGTATCTGCTAATTTAATGTATAACATATATAAGAGAGCATCACCAAAACAAACAATTAAAAACTATTCAGTTGATTAAAGGCAGTTTCTAGTTTTAATAAAGACAATCAACATGTTGAAATAAATATATCATCAGCCCTGACAGCTCAAAGACTAAGTGATTCCACAACTATGCCTTTCTCCATGTGTGTGCGCATGTGTCTCTTGAGTCTCGTAGACGTTGAGAAGCTCTTCTTACAGAACAGACAGCTGTGTGGCTTCTCCCCGGTGTGTGTCCTGATGTGCATGTTGAGGTCGGAGGAGCACCTGAACCTCCTCTCGCAGTAGGAGCAGGGATAAGGTCGTTCGCCTGTGTGGATCCGTTTGTGGAGGAGCAGCTCACCGGAGGTGAGGAAGGTCTTTCCACACTGGGAGCACTGGTGCGGCCGCTCCCCTGTGTGAGTCAGGTTGTGCCGTACAAGCGAGGTCGACTTGGCGAACCTTTTCCCGCAACACGTGCAAGCAAATGGACGCTCACCTGTGTGTGTATTGAGGTGTTCGCTCTGAGCGCGCTTGGTCTTGAAACTCTTGGGGCACTGCGAGCAGCTGAACGGCCTAAAGTTGCTGTGGCTGCGCTGATGTCTGCTCAGCTCTCCGTGCGTGAGGAACGTCTTGTCACAGGTGGTGCAGAGGTACGGCCTCTCACCCGTGTGGATCCTCTCGTGGCGTGTGAGGCTGGCCAGCTGGGTGAAGCTCTTCTCACAGTAGGAGCACTGGAAAGGCCGCTGGCCGTTGTGAGTCAGCAGGTGCCTGTTAAGTATCTGGAGCTGTGTGAAGCTTTTGCCACACTCTGCGCAGGGGTACGGACGCTCCCTGGTGTGGATCTGCTGGTGTTTATTCAGAAGCCACACGTGGGTGAAGCTTTTCCCACACTCACAGGCAAACGGCCGCTCGCCGGTGTGTTTCATCTGGTGTCTCTTTAAATCTGACGCTCGGCTGTAGATCTTCTCACACAGGGGGCATTTGTACTGACGCCTTACCACATGTCCCTGCCTGTGCCTCAGCCGCTCCAGGATGCTACTGAAGCTATCACCACATTTCTGGCATTTGTACTGACCACTGCCTTTTTCTGACGTCTCCTCTGCTACTACAACCTCTGTCGTTAAGTCCAGGGGAGGGTTGCACGTCTGGCCGCAGGCTGTTCGTTCAAAATGCAGTTTGAGCAAACCCATCTGTGTAAACCGTTTGCCACACTGGGAGCAGAGGAAGGGCCGCTCTCCGGTGTGAATGCGCTGATGTCTGGTCAGATCCCAGGAGTTCTTGAAGCCCTTCTTACATTCCTCACAGGTGTACGGGCGCTCACCAGTGTGAGTCCGCTGGTGACGAGTCACGTCTGAGGCACGCGTGAAGGTTTTACCACATTCCTGGCACATGTGAGGGTCAGGCCTGTCGTGGATGGGGAAAGGCTTCGGGAACTCGGGGCACTGGACCTTCTTCTTGGGGGCGTCGGCTGTCTCTGCAGCCCTCTGGGATTTCTTGTGGTGTTCTGGGTGACTGTGCTCAATGTGCTGCAGCAGGTAGGACTCCTGCATGTGGAAGAACGGACACTCAGAGCAGGCGAAGACCTGGGTAGACATCTCCACAGTGGTACCTATACAAAACACAGAGGATATAGGTGCCTGTTTAGTGTTTCCCTAAAACATGGGCAACTGTTAAAGTCTGTTTCATTTGCAACATTGCTGGTTGAGGCTCTGGTTTCTAGCCTTCACTTCTGGGTCTCCCATATTGTGAAGCAGTCATATCTGTAAATATGAGCCCAATGACAGTAACAGTACTATAAGAGGAGAACACTTCAGTCATGTTAAAGTAAGGTTTTGGCTCTTAATTTGTTTTTTTTTACCTTGTGAGCCAAGGTGTTCAAGGCATCTATGGTGCTGCAGGAGAGACCTCAGGTCGTCAGGATTGGAAAGCGCTTGCAGGCAGTCCTTCAGTACGGAGGGGGCAGAGGTCAGCCATGAAACTGTCTGTTTATGCACAAAAGCAAATTTGTCAGTAAGAATGATAAGCTCACTCTGTGACCAGTTAGTGTATCATACAGTCAGCTCAGGGGATGAAATGTGACTAAATAAAGCTTATTACACTACATCCACCACAACTCTTAGCCTGCTGATGATATTATCACCACTCCTGAAAATAATAATTAAATAATCACCAATACTGTTGCCATTAGCTGGTAACTGTTGCCATAAGGATTTTTCAGGTAGATACTGATATCGATATTTGAGAAAAGATCTGATATGTCTTTACTAGTTTTAACATAGTACTTTTATTTACAATGATAACTGTTTGTGCAGTTAGCTGTTGTGTCATTTTCTACCTGACCGAGGTCTGGCACTGGCAAGAGTTTTTCCAATTTAGAAAGAAACTCCCACACAAGGAGCTGCATGTCTGTGTCGTAGCTGAGACCATACTCTGTTGGAAAAACCTCCTAGGAAGGACAAGGATAACTGTTAATCCAACATAGTAACAGAAAGAAAGTAAAAGCACAACAAAAAATCTCTTTAAAATGCCAGCTGGGCTCCATGTGAAGCTGTCCTACCTTGTAAAAATGCTGCCTCTCTGCCGGGTCTTTCAGGAGAGTTTGGATGAGCTCCACGAAAATAGCCTCCTCTGCGTCCACCTCTGCGTCTCCACTCTGAAATATACTGTCACTCTTACTGGGACAATAGCCAAACAATCAATGCTTCATCTGACCGATGATTATAAGGTACATGCGATTGTGCTTTCTGACATGTTGTCACCTGTTTTTTAGGACCTGTGATAAGACCATGATTGTGAAAACACTGCTCTCACTCACCCCTGTGTATGCTGGTGGGCGGATTCGTTCTAGGTGAGGCTGTATAAACAACATGTTGGCTGTCTCCTCATTTCTGCACAGCTCAAGAATAATCTGAGGAGAGAGATGTAGAAAGAGAAAGAAAGGTGTCCTTTCAGCAAGTCTGCACTAGCTGTGTATTATATATTTTTGCCACGCAGTCTCATCTAATACCCACTGACTCACTTTTGATCGTAGTCGGAGAAGCAGTTTGCCCCGTTGCTTTGGACTGAGCAGGTCTGGAACCGTGGCCGTCACCAGTGATACAAACTCATCCAGCTTTTCATAATCAAGAACGTGTCTCTGCTGAGCCACCTGCCACATCGCCGCAGAGAGCAGCCGCAGAGGAGGGATCAGCAGCCTTAGTGACGACAATGGTAGGAACACATCTGTACAAACACACACATGGGATGGATAGGGTCATAATATGACTTTGTGAAGTGTCATCTTGTGATGTGCCATTATTGTGCATTTTTTCTTTGCTCTGTAATAAACGTGAGTGGTAGAAGTCATATGTGTGTATGTTTGCCAATATAAACGTTAGCTATTGTATCAGAAAGTGGCGTAATAATGGTAAAGTATAAACCTGGCTCATATGTCAATTAGTAAAACTGTGTCAGATGTTTTGCTACTTTTTATAGACTGATTCAGAAACTTACTATAAAAAAGCTAATTACACAACAAACAGCACTAAGCTTATTAGCTGCCAGGACTTGATAAAACAGATTTGATTCATCTCAGAATTGAAAACTGCAGTGAGCATATACATACGGTTTTGATAGTTTGTCTACTTTGCAGGATCATGTAAGACACAGACATAGTGTATAACACCAGGATATACACCTGGGCTAACAACAAAAGCTCTGCTTGGTTGTACGTCTCTTTCAATCAAGGAGCTGATTTACCGTGGTTAGCCACTTAGCCGAACAGTGGGAAATGTAGCTTAAACTGGTTCATACCTTGTCAGTATCGGAAATGTACTTCTTTCATCTGCTCATAAACAATACTTAAATACAATGAATGTTTTTTCTTAATTCCACGTTTTGTTGTGTTTACTTTGGGTTGAGTTAGCTACAATCACTGCTGTTAGCAGGGGCTACGAGCTAACACACTACACTACGCAAGAAAGCTAGTTCGCTGTTAGCTGCGACAAAACCATTAAACACTCCAGTGAAACGGACCTGTGTTTTCCACCTGATAGGAACTGACAGCTGTTTCCACCATTGCGACAATATAAAGTCACTTTTAAAAGTCACGACCAAACTACCATAGGGTTACAAGCCATTTATTTGCGCATCACAAAGCGGAAACACGTGTAATTTGTTTTCAAAATAAAAGTATTCCGTGGCGTGCACACAGCGTTTGTTCTGCAAGAATGAATTGTAGCAATGCGAGGGTAAATCTATTCCTTGGAGAAACTGACATTACCAAGTATAGCTGTGCCAGTAAATACATCGAGAATCTCATATTAAATGTAACTGTAGCCTCAGCAAAAGTTTTTTTGGACCTCGCTTTATGGGGAAATTGACTGGAAGAAATTTGTTTAGTTGGAGATAAATTCTGTCTTAACATAAAGTTAAAGAGGTCTCTTATAGAATCATGCACCGAATATATCCAGCAAAAAAAAAAACTTT
The DNA here is from genome assembly GCA_033238685.1 of Lates japonicus. Lineage (NCBI taxonomy): Eukaryota > Metazoa > Chordata > Actinopteri > Centropomidae > Lates > Lates japonicus. Next base: position 2,245,601 of record BRZM01000005.1, on the reverse strand, counting down.
AGAGAGATTTCGAATTGATATTGAATGTTCTTGTACCTTCTGTGGAGTGGAAGATGAAACATTGTTTTATCAGTGTACATATACTAAAATGTTTTGGGTGGATGTACAAAATTATATTAACAGGAGAACTGGACACGCAATTCAGCTGAAAGAAAAGGACATTTTATTTACTTGGATGATGTTGACAAAGAGAATTTGTACAACTTCTTTTATTTTGAACATTATCTGCAAGAACTGATCCAATACGGCACTACAATTAAAGGACTAGAGAATAGGAAGGCACTGAAAACAGATTTTATTTTGGATAAATTTCTATAGACAGTTATAGAATTTTATATTTCTATTGGGTTAATTTATATATTTTTTTATTCATTTATTTATTTGTATGTAATTTTTTATTAGTATTATTATTCTTGTATATTCATTTGTATATTTTTATATACCCCTGGCAAAAACAGTTTTGTCGTATATAAAATTGCTAATAAAGCATTTTTTAAAAATACGAGGGTAAATCTCATAAATAGCACTGATAACTGATAATATGCAAAACGAACAAATTTATGTAGCTAGCGGCAACACAGGTGGTGCTCATAAATATCTATATCAAGTCTTTTATCAGGTGAATTGTAGATTAATGCATTTTAAGTTATTAATTACCAAATTATAAACTTACTATAGCACGACACATTTAACATAAAATGGCACAAAGCATGTATTGTACTTAGTTGGTTCAAATTAATAGAAATTTGCCAAACTAAAATCAAGTGGTCACCATTTAGCAGGTAGGTGAAACACTTTATTTGCAGCATTTTCCATGTGCAAACTGTCAGCATTTTAGTGTGCTGGAATCATTCTCCACAACAGCACATTGTTCTTCATGGTGTGCAAGAAAAATCATGTTTCTATGACCCCACACTGGATCATCACATAACTTATTATAACAAGACAAACATTTTTAAATATGGGAATTCTCTTTCCTTTCCAAGACCTACTTCTTGATCAAACAATTTTAAGACATAAAACTAAAACACTTCAAATGGAATGTGATACAGTTGCTAAATGTTACAGTTAACTCTGTTAACAGTAACTACTCAATCAAACACATTGGGCAAGTCTGCTCAACTGGGTAACATTTATAATGACAATACTAAAATAGCATTATAGTGATATTAGAGCAGGTACATTTTACAAGTCCCAATGGCGCCACTGCCATTTTTTAATGATACAAATATTAGAATTTTATCTCTTCCCCATGACAATAACATGAATCCATCCATGAAGAAAGACAGTCAACAGCAACTGGCAACAGGTCACAGTGGGAAGGAGTCCTGCGGTTCAAATCTCTGATACCAACGCAGGATGCCACTTTTATAAAACTTGCAGTTCCATGTTCCGTCCGTGAGATGTGAGATGTGATATCAGATAACACGGCGTTAGATTCAGTCAAAGCTTGGTTAGCATTCCTGACAGCAGGGCAGGACCAGCACTCCATGTCTTCAGGCTCCAGAGTCCAGGGGGCAAACTTTTAATAAAAACAAGTGTCAAAAAATACTTAGGAATAATATAAAGGTACAGGCAACATTCGGTTTAAAGAAAGATATTGTAGTCTGGGTAAAATACTCTGTAAGGGCTGTATGATTCAGAATGTTATATGGGCTTACTATACATTTATGGGAAACAACAAGGGAAATACATTTCTGCAATAAGGTCATTGAAAAGTCCTAATCAAGGGACATTTACGTAAAAAAAATTGAAGGCAATCTGAGTTAAAGCTAAATTTCTTATTTGATAAGTAGATTAGGGGACTGGCATAAAATTGAAACATAAAATGTTGTCATTATCCAAGAAAACATGTAAAACATTTGCCAGTTCCGTCCTCTCAAATGTAAGAATTTGCTGCTTTATCCTATGTATGATACTGAACTGACTATGTTTTTGTTTTGGACTGTTTGGTCAGACAACTTAATGTATTTGATGTCACCTTCTGCCTTGACAAACTGTAACAGGCTATATATTTACCTGTTATAGATTAAAATAATTGATCTATTTACAGAATGATCGTTGCTGACACCACTCCGACGAGTCTCTCAGAGTATAGTATGACCAATTATTTAAATAAAAAAACATGACTGCTCTAGTGGTTAGTGTGTGTACGTAATGAACTTAAAAGCTTCTGGGCACTGGGACGTTTATCTGAGATACAATACTATTAACGACACATTTAAATGACAAATTAACAACGTTAATCATTTACCATTTCTCATTGCTTTATCAAGACTAGCACATTACTTCAGTAACTTCCGTAGCCGCCCTCTGCTAGCGAGAAACTTCTCCTCAAAGTCCCACTCACCTTTTTACGGGATTATGAAATACATGACGAGGAATAACGCGATGTCAAAGACCACGAACACCCAAAAGTCAAACCAGTACGAATGTTTCGGTAAAGACGCCGGAGTTCCTTTAGACTTAAACATTTTAAAGTCTTCTTCAGACTCCGTCACGGGAGTTGCACCGGATCCCATGTTTGCTTTGGCCGCAGCTACGAGATACCCGGAAGAGAACACAAGACTTGTCAAGTGGTCCTTCAAAATAAAACCATATAATATGCAAGTAAGTGATGAAAATGTGGCAACTGAGATTTAATCTGTGTTTATTTCCAACAAATTCCTTCCCTGCATTTGTTGTAAACTTACCAGTGGTATTAACAAGATAGATTTTTAAGCATATCAGACTAATGAAGTTCTTTTTTTTCCTGACCACTCATCAGACCACATAAATGATTTTGCTCACATTAGCTTCATTCTGAAAGAACGACCTCTAGATTCAGTGCTTTCAAGCAAAGGAGCAAGTTTCTCCATGGACACTTGAGTCAGATAATGTTACCTGTACATAAACTGAGTTGCACTGGCTTAAGAGTGAATATCCAGAATGTAACACTCACTGTGGCTGAAATAGAATAGGACCGTCTCTATTGCACTTGGTGTTCACCATAAACATATAAGGCTTGATTTGTCAGGTGTACTAAATTTTGGGGGGGGCAGATTATCTCAAAACACTTGGACACTGTAACATTTGACAGTCTGTAATCAGAGGCGTGCGTCGTCATTGGTCATGACCTTGTGGGAGGAGCAGAGAGGCGGAGGAACGAAGTCGGAGAACCTATGCAGAGAACAGATTTAAACCAACGCCTGAACCGTTGCTTCGGTTTGTCAGTACTGTGAGAACTCACAATTGCCGAAGAAGCCTGGATGCCAAAACAAGCTTTGAAGCTACTTTTTGTCGAGCATAAGTCAGGCTGGATGCTGAACACACCTGCGGCGCGAAGGTAAGGCTAAGGAGCCAACTAGCTAGCGACTAGCGTTAACATTTGCGTTAGCGGCGAGCGTTAGCATTAGCTTTCTTTTTTAAACATTTTTTATCACATGGGTAAGAGTGTGTTTGCGTTTCCGTGACTGAGGCGTCCCAGACATGAGTTATAAACCCCGAACGTGCACGGGTGAAAACCTAAGGAGCTCTGTTTAAGCCCCTGTTGTAATTGCTTACAGTCACTTTACTGACATTTTACTTCTCTTTGTAATATTGTGTTACACCCTGGTCATTTTAACTCAGTTTATAACGGTCCTTGTCATTTTGTTTTGTGTCTTATTTGTAGTCGTTTTGTGTTACATTGCGTATGTACCTGGCTGCTTCATACCCGGATGTCAGTGTTAACAATAGCAAATTTGAAGTGCCGCCATGACCAGGCCCTTTGATGAAAACTCAAGCTTTTGATAACTTTTAATCACAAAGGCATTAAACAGTGAACTGACAGAGTTTGAAGTCGAGATGATTAAATCGATAGGAGGAGTTCGTTCAAATACAATGTCCCCAAATGGCAAAAAATGAGCAAAATTTATTTGTGTGTTACAAGTTAAAATGGCTGCCTTAATGTTGGTTTGAGGTTATGACAGGAGACTGTTTTGTACATCTGGGCATGTTATATATGTGGTCCGAATTTCGTCAACGTACGACAAACTAAGTCCAATGGGGGATCACTTTTGAAACCTGCCCTCAGACGCTTTGTTCTCAGGTCCTAATTGAATTCCAATAGGGCCTTCGCACGCTTTCCTGCTCGGGCCCTAATAAGAAAAGTAATATGTAATTGTAAAAGTAATCTAATAATAGAGGCAACACTAAAAGTAATCTATGATATAAAAGCAACGCAGAAGTAATAGTAATACAAAATAAAAGGAAAAATGTCATGTTATAGTAAGACATCAAAAATGTCAAAAAAAATGTCATAGTATAGTGTGGCTCAAAAATGTCAGTATAGTAAAGTATAAAAATGTCTAGCAGTGCAGTATAGCAGTGGTTCTCAAACCTTTTCTGTCATTCCCCACTTTGGGGGAGGGTGGAGATTACTGAGCCCCACTTGTCCCCCATAGCCCCAACAAAGTGTTGTGAAATAGTTTAAAAAGTTTAAAAATATAGAAAGAATGCAGTTGCATCACATTGCACCAAATAACATCAAGTTCAAAAATAGAAAAAATGAAAGTGCAAATGTATTATCACTGTGTGATAAAGAGTAAATGCATTTGGCAAGAAAGACGAACAAGTCAATATCACTGCATTAGTGGCTGCAATGAGCCTGTTTTGCACTCTCAATTTTAGCTTTTAATTTTGTCCCATCAAGCATAACTGACACCATGTGTAGAGCAGCGGGGAGAATGGGCTGCCCAGCTGTAGTGCATGGTTTCTTGGCCTGGCAATTCTGCATGCAACTTTGAATACAGCTGTGCTTTGCTGATCCATTATTTAACATTATGCCCACTATTGCCTCTCTGAGAACACCACTGTGAGAAAGTTTGTTTATTGTTCTGCTGTAATTAACATGCTGACGTGAAATCATTATTTTCGCATTATGGTTCCGCGTTTTCTTCCCAGTCCCTTGGATCTGATGTTGTTTTAATTTATATGTATTAATGACTCATTTGTTTGTGTGTGGATGTTTTGAGTGTATGATCTTTATTGTCAATAATTGCATCAATAAAGATAGGCACGAAAAAGATACATTTCCTCCTCTTTGTTGCACCCCCCCGTCATGTCTCTATTCCCCACTGGTGGGGTGCATAAGGCATAAAATTGTTTTGTTAAATGTTCTGTTTCAGCTGTAATGTTTAATATTTTTCTGTGTTTACATGGTTAAACTATTGATGATGAATACGTAGTAGTGTATTTATCATTTTTCTCTTTATGTTTCTCTTTGATTTCCCCCAGGTGTCTCCATTTAATCCACAACATCATCCACGATTGCCAAGAGGACATGAAGACATGGTCGATAACAATGTCGATAGAACTCATTCCGCCTATGTTCTGAAAGACAATACAAAAAGCCAATGATAATGAGAAAAGCACCGTGCTGAACCAATCGTGGCTGCAACAGAGTTAGAGACATGTCAGGTTAGGTTGACACACACAGCACAGAGTGCAGGAGTGGCACACGTGCTAATGTTTTGGGTACTGCAGCTGTGCACAGCAGTACATCACGAGTAGGAGCCAGATAAAAGAGAAAATGACAACAGAAAATGTTAATGAAAACTCAAGCGTCAGCGTTACCGAAGAAGATGCCCCAACGGGAACAGCCCTGAATGACACCTGACTGACAGGTACAGAGAGCTGCGGGAGACAGACACAGCTGATAAAACCTCTGTGGGATTTGTCCCAGTAGGAAATACAAAATAGAAATACAAACCTGACTTAGTGTTTGCTACTATTTGCTCTTTTGTCTCATTTTTCTCTCTCTCCCTCTCGGCTCAACCGGGTATTTTGCAAATTTATAACAGGCTATTGCAACAGCGGCAATAACTGTCCTGTGGTGGGCCTCCACTATAAAATGTAAATAGCGGAGACGCTGCAGAAATAAAGTTGGCGTCTTGGTCATAGCTCAGTCATAACTCTGACACCTTCAGCTTCACCTTCAGTTGCTCTGCTCTGCTCCTGCAGTGCTCTGTGTGTGAACTGTGCCGCCGAGAAAAAAAGAGGTGTAACAACTCATCAACTGACATTCTGTGAGTTGAGTTAGGGTCTTCCCAACTGATGCATCAAATAGTCGACATGTAGGGGGCAGCCCTAAAATTGACCTTATGGTATCTTCACATCTCACTCAGGAGTAAAAAGGAACCTCGACAAAAATAGTGATTTGATTTATATTGAGATATACACCGATCAGCCACAACAATAAAACCACTGACAGTTCAAGTGAATAAGATTGATCATTTCAATACAATACAATGTTCTGCTGAGAAACCTTGGGTCCTGACATTCATCTTGGTGTTAATTTGTCATGTACGACTCACCTAACCATTGTTGTAGACCAAACACACACACCCCATGGCAACAGCACTCCACAATGGCAGGGGCCTCCGCCAGCGGGACAGTGCTCCCACCACACCACAGAAACTGCTCAGAAATATCTTGATGAACACGACAAAGAGCCCAAGGTGTTGACCTGGCCTCTGAACTCCCTAGATCCTAATCTGATCCAGCATCTGTTGGACCTGTCTAATATTGTGTAGGTCCCCCTTCTGTTGCCAGAACAGCTCTGACGCATCGGGGCATGGACACAGGACCTCCAAGGGTGTCCTGTGGTGTCTGGCACTGGGACATTGGCAGCTGATCCTTTGGGTCCTGTAGAATATGGTATTCTACTGAGGTGATCAATGTTATTCACTTCAACTGTCAGTGGTTTTAATGTTGTGGCTGATCAGTGTATATTGATATCAACTGATATGAAAAATCATATTTTTTCCCATATTGCCCAGCCCTAAGCACAGACATTAAATTATTTATATTCAGTATAGCAAAAGTGTAATAATAGAGGTAATCTGCAATATAAAAATAATGTATAAGTAATCTGGATTAATAGAAGCAATGTAAAAGTAATTGGTGATATCAGAAGTAAAATGTAACATTCAAAGTAATCTGTTACTAGATGTAGTTTGCAACAGTAAAAGTTATCTGTAAATTTAGAAGTGATATGTAATAAGAAAAGTAATATGTAATGGTAAAAGTAATCTAATATTAGTGGCAGCAGTGGAAGTAATCTGTAATATAAAAGCAATGCAGAAGTAATAGTAATCTCAAATTGAAATGAAAATGTAATGTTATAATAAGACATCAAAATGTCATAGTATAATATGAAGTCAAAAATGTTTTTTAAATGTTCTGTTTCAGCTGTAATGGTGAATATTTTTCTGTTTTCATGGTTAAGCTGTTGATGAGGAATAGGTAGCAGTGTATTGATCATTTTCCTCTGTATGTTTCTCTTTGATTTCCTCCAGGTGTCTTCACTTGGTCCACGACATCCTCCACGTTCGCTGAGACATTGTACATAATCTCAGAGACATTGTCCACGATCACAGAGACGTCCATGATCATAGAGGGTCTTTGTACAATGAAGAAGTTCTTTGAGACCAGGACAGAGGCCTCCAGGTAATTCACAAACCGCTTTACATAAACTTTCCAACACAGAGCACTGACATTAAATAGTTTATGTTCAGTATTCAGTATACCAGAAAAGTGAAATAACAGAAGTAATCTGCAATAAAAAAATAATGTATAAGTAATCTGTCAATAGAAGTAATGTAAAAGTAATTAGCAATATCAGAAGTAAGATCTAATAGTCAAAGTAATCTGTAAATTTAGTCATATATAATAATAAAAGTAAAATGTAATGATAAATGTAATCTTAGAGGTAACAGTAAAAGTAATCTGTAATATAAAAGAAATGCAGAAGTAATAGTAATCCAAAATAGAAGTGAAAATATCACGTTAAAGTAAGGAATAAAATGTCATTGTATGGTAAGGCATAAAAAATGTCATAGTATATTAAGGCGTGAAAAAATGTCACAAAAATTTCATAGCATAGTAAACTGTCAAAGGTTGAAGTGTGAAATAGTGATTCTGTATGTGACCGTCTGTGGTGGAAGAAATACTCAGACTTTACTGAAGTATAATAAACAACACAAGTTTGCATTGTGTTGTTTATTATTGCATTCAAAGATTTACTTAACTGACAGTGTTTATTATTGTTGTGCAGTTCACAGTAACATCATTGCTTCAGTGATTAGTTGATAGACACACAATTAATAATCATTTTACTTTTTCCCAAGTATTTGTTGTTGTTGGTTCTCCAGGAGGTCATCGGTTCGTTTACTGAAACAGCCCTCCAATGTTTGGAAAATATTCTGGCTCAGCTGTAATGTTGAATATTTATCTGTGTTTTCATGGTTAAACTGTGGATGAGGAATAGGTAGTAGTGTATTGATCATTTTCCTTTGTATGCTTCTCTTTGATTTCCTCCAGTTGTCACCACTTCGTCCACCACATAGTCCACAATCACCAAGACGTCGTCCATGATCGGAGAGACATTGTTGAGGATGAGGGAGACATCGTCCATGATCAGAGACATTGTCCATGATCACAGAGACCTTGTCAAAGATGAGAGAGACGTTGTCCGTGATCAGAGACATTGTCCATGCTTCGTAGAGACCTTGCGATAGAATCGGCGGAGACGGGGGTCACCGATTTGACGGCATTGCCCGCGATCAGAGACATTGTCAATGACCACAGAGACACCGTCTATGATCTCAGAGACATCGTTCACGATCACAAAGACATAGTCTATGATCACAGAGACATTGTCCATAATCTCAGAGACATTGTCCGCGATCACAGAGACGTAGTCCACGATCACAGAGATGTAGTCCAAGATCACAGAGAGTCTTCGTACAATGAAGAAGTTCTTTCAGACCAAGACAGAGGCCACCAGGTAATTCACAAACAGCTTTACATCAACTGTCCAACACAGAGCGCTGTTTAGTAAGGCATCAAAAATGTTCAAGAAATGTCATAGTATAATAAGGCATCAGAAAATGCCAAAAATATAGTATTGTAAGGTGTCAAAAAAATGTCAAAGTATAGTAAGGTGTTAAAAAACTGCCAAAAAATTTCATAGTACAGCAAGGCATCCAAAACTGCAGAAAAATATCGTAGTATAGTAAGGCATCAAAAAATGTCATAGTATAGTATGGCGTCAAAAACAGTCAAAAAATGTCATAGTATAGTACGGCCTCAAACAATGTCCAAAAATGCAATAGTATAATAAGGCGTCAAACACTGTCAAAATATGTCATAGTAAGGCATCAAAAACTGTCAAAAAATTTCATAGTATACTAAGGCCTCAAAAACTGTCAGAAAATGAACCGTTGACCTCCTGAAGAACCAACAACAACAAATACTTGGGGGAAAAAAGCTGTCAAAATATGTTATAGTATAGTAAGGTGTCAAAAACTGTCAAATGTATTATTATTATTGTTGTGCAGTTCACAGTAACATAATTGCTTCAGTGATTAGTTGATAGACACACAATTAATAATCATTTTACTTTTTCCCAAGTATTTGTTGTTGTTGGTTCTTCAGGAGGTCAACGGTTCATTTTCTGAAACAGCCCTCCAATGTTTGGAAAATGCTCTTGTTCAGCTGTAATGTTGAATATTTATCTGTGTTTTCATGGTTAAACTGTGGATGAGGAATAGGTAGTAGTGTATTGATCATTTTCCTTTGTATGCTTCTCTTTGATTTCCTCCAGTTGTCACCACTTCGTCCACCACATAGTCCACAATCACCAAGACGTCGTCCATGATCGGAGAGACATTGTTGAGGATGAGGGAGACATCGTCCATGATCAGAGACATTGTCCATGATCGCAGAGACCTTGTCAAAGATGAGAGAGACGTTGTCCGTGATCAGAGACATTGTCCCATGCTTCGTAGAGACCTTGCGATAGAATCGGCGGAGACGGGGGTCACCGATTTGAAGGCATTGCCCGCGATCATGGAGACATTGTCGATGATCACAGAGACACCGTCTATGATCTCAGAGACATCGTTCACGATCACAAGGTCATAGTCTATGATCACAGAGACATTGTCCATAATCTCAGAGACATTGTCCGCGATCACAGAGACATAGTCCACGATCACAGAGATGTAGTCCACGATCACAGAAATGTTGTGCACGATCATAGAGAGTCTTCATACAATGAAGTTCTTTGAGACCAGGACAGAGGCCTCCAGGTAATTCACAAACAGCTTTACATCAACTGTCCAAGACAGAGCACTGACATTGAATTATGTTCAATATTCAGTATATCAGAAAAGTGTTAGATTAAAAGTAATCTGTAATATAAAAATAATATATAAGTAATCTGTATTAATAGAAGTTATGTAAAAGTAATTTGCATTATCAGAAGTAAAATGGTATAGTAAGGCATAAACATGTTTTGTTAAATGTTGTGGTTCAGCCATAATGTAGAATATTTATCTGTGTTTTCACGGTTAAACTGTGGATGAGGAATAGGTAGTAGTGTATTGATGATTTTCCTTTGTATGTTTGTCTTTAATTCCCTCCAGGTGTCACCACTTCGTCAACATCATCGTTTACGATTGCCAAGACGTTGTCTACGATTGCAGAGACATCGTCGACGTTCACAAAGATATTTTCCATGATCGCAGAGACATTGTTCATGATTTCAGAAACAAGGTAATTCACAAACTTTACATCAATTGTCCAACACAGACCACTGACATTGTTTATGTTCAGTATTCAATATATCAGAAGTAAGTAAGAAGTAATATAATAGATAATAATAATAGAAGTAATCTACCATATAAAAATAATGTATAGGCAATCTGTATTAATAGAAGTAATGTAGAAGTAATTAGCATTATCAGAAGTAAAATGTAATAGTCACAATAATCTGTTAATATATGTAATTTACAACAGTGAAAGTTATTATGTAAACTTAGAGGAAATGTGTAATTTGGAAAGTAATATGTAATGGGAAAGGTAATCTAATATTAGAGGTAACAGTAAAAGTAACCTGTAATATAAAAGCAGTGCAGAAGTAATAGTAATCCAAAATAGAAATAAAAATGTCACAGTACAGTAAGGCATCAAAAATGTCATAGGATAGTAAGGCATCAAAAACCATTAAAAATGTATATTAAGTACAGTAAGGCATGAAAAATGGTCAAAAAATGTCATAGTGTAGTAAGGGGTCAAAAACCATCAAACAATGTCATAGTTTAATATGGGCTCAAAAACCATCAAAAAATGTTATAGTAAAGGGTCAAAAACCAAAAATGTCATAGTATAGTAAGGGGTAAAAACTGGACAAAAAATGTTATAGTATATTAAGGAATAAAAAAGGTCATAGTATAGTAAGGCACAAAAACCAGTCAAGAAATGTCATAGTATAATAAGGGGTCAAAAACCACCAAAAAATGTCATAGTATAGTAAGGTGTCAAAAATGGTAGAAAAATGTCATAGTATAGTAAGGGGTAAAAACTGGTCAAAAAATGTCATAGTATAGTAAGGCTTAAAAACCAGTCAAAAAAATGTTATAGTATATTAAGGAATGAAAAATGTCATACTATAGTAAGGTATAAAAACCAGTCAAGAAACAAAAACCACCAAAAAATGTCATAGTATAGTAAGGGGTCAAAAACCATCAAAAAATGTTATAGTATAGTAAGGCATGAAAAATGGTCTAAAAATGTCATAGTATAGTAAGGCATGAAAAATGTGGTAGTATAGTAAGGCTTAACAACCAGTAAGGGGGTAAAAGTTGTTACCAAAGCCCTAACCTCTGGCTACAAAAAAAAGTTTCATACAATATTAAACAGATATATAATCAGTGTTAAGAAGTATTTATTTGCGTAAGATAATCGTTTATCAGTCCCACAGTGGGGAAATTTAGTGTTGCAGCAGCAGAAATATAAACAAGGCAAGATACAAAACAATACAATATACAACAGTGTATTAACATTTTTAAACAATATGAACAGTATAAACAGGACTATGTACACAGTACACAGTTTATAATACCTAACTTAATCCACAAACACTGTGTAGAACTGTCATAGGCATGAAAATGTCTCTCAAAAAAAAAAATGCAATAGCATGTGATGAAAAGTAATTTTAGTGACAGTACAGTTTAAATTGTTTTCCTGTATTTATTACATGGTCCATGTTTGTCTAAATGTAATTATTACAGTAGGGTTTCAAAACTATATCTAGTCTTTACTGTGACTGTAATAATTAGAAAAAACACACTAAAATATGTGATACTGAGTGAGTTGTAAAATGCTTAGTTTAAATCATTGTAATTAGGTATCAATGAATGAGGTTAGTTTAGGAAAGGAAAAATATATTGATCAGTTTCTGCAATTAACACGTGTTCTTGTCTCTGCAGGAAGAGAAGACGACAGCAGCTGAAGACCTGAAGTGGATGAAAGAAACTGAAGTCAAAAGTGTTTCAAAGCTGTTAATTAGATAGAAGACCTCCATCTAACTGTGTGTCTAACAGTGTTGGTTTCCTGTTGCTCAAGTGAAACATTATGTTTTTCTCTAACATCTATAATGTAGTCATGGGCACATTTTCTAAAGACTAATGTGTCTTCATAAAGCACCAGTGAGAACATTCAACTGCTTATGATACAAATATGTAATTAATAATTGTACCACAAGCAGTTAAATGATCACAAAGATGCTTAGTAGACATGTTCATCTTTGGAAAATGTGCTCATAACTACATCGATCCTAACCAGCTCTAACAAGTGTTTCCTTGTGGTCAAATGTCTGTCATTATCTTTGCTGTGTTAAATGTTGTCTGGAATAAAATCATTAGAAGTTTCTTCCTAAACTTTTGAGTTGTATTTCTCTATTTTGAACCAAGAGTTTATATTAACTTTTTTATTGTTTTACACTCAATGTTCAGACTTATTTTTTTTAAGGCTTTTTAAATATATTTCATAAAGGTTTTAAACTGAAGTTTTTATGAATTTGATATTGTTTAGACATTTTTCAAGGTTTTTAATGAATTAATGTGTCTATATATATATTAATATATTTTTTTTAAAGGCTGAATATTTAAAGGTTTAACCTTATTTATCAAACCTGTTTAGGTTTTTTAAATGTTGTATCATCATTTTTTTAAAATTATTGCTTTAAGGTTAAAATATGTTTTTAGACATTTTCAAAGGTTTTACAATTAATATTTAAAGGTGTACAATTTTTTAGACTTATTTATTAAAATGGCTTCTATTCTATTCTAAACTTAAGATTTTATATTTTTTGTTTTATTTATATGTATTTTGTTATACAAATTGTTTAGATTTATTTTTTGCAGCTACATTGTTGAAAAATACTAATTAAAGCTAATTACTAAACTAAACTAATTAAAGCTAATTACTAATTACAGCAGCTTTAATTTGTTGCTATTTGTTCCAGACAAGAGGTTTTAAAGAGTCAAACTGCAGCTGAGATAATGACAGAGTCAGACTGAAAAGAATCAACTACCACTGACCTGGAAATGTCTTCACGTCTGTTTCTTCTCTCTGTGATTTAATGGTTCAAGTTTGAATCCTGTGGAGAAAAACACAACAAACATTAATATAAAGATGTGACTTTTAACACATCAAAATAAAAGCACAGAGAGTTTCTGGGTACTGAACTTCAGACTGTCATAAGATAGACAAGTAAAAGACTCCATCTACAAAGAAACCAGAGTGTGGAATAACTGGTTCTGGACTAATCACAACTAGTGCAAGAGTTAAATTTGCTTTCTACACAAAGACAGAAGAAGCTGCTCTGCCTGGAGAACTGACTGCACCAGCTCCTGATATTCACACAACAGCAGTGGATGGAAATGTTTGTATCTCCAAAGTCAGCTAAAAATTCAGCTAAATTTGGTTGATAGAAGCCAAGATGAGGCAAAATGACAGTGTTTCTAGTGTGACAGTTAACTGAATAAGTTCTTCACATTTTTATGAATTACTCTACTAATGAGAAAAAGAGAGGGAGGGACAGAGAAAGAGAGGGAGGCAGAATGAGACACAGTGGCTGTGTTGGTCTTTGTGTTGCACGTTACACACTATAAGCACAACACTGAAATCTGACAATATTTGTCATCATGTGTGTGGTCTCACATTTTCTAAACCGGGTAAGATTTTAAAAATCCTTTGGTGCATGCCAGGCTTAAGAGAGAGAGAGACTTGATGTTTAAATTGTTCATTTTCTTTGAACTGTACATTCATGACCTATGTAAATAAACTTCAACAATGAGTTAAGTCTTTTTGTGACACACTGTTCAGACTTCAGATCAGTTACTGAAGATATATAATTGAATGTCAGTGCTCTGTGTTGACAGTTGCAAATTACCTGGAGGCCTCTGTCCTGGTCTCAAAGAACTTCTTCACTGTACAAAGACTCTCTGCGATCATGGATGAAGTGGTGACACCTGGAGGAAATAAAAAAAGAGAAACATACAAAGGAAAATGATCAATACACTATGACCTATTCCTCATCAACAGTTTAACATTTCCCAAATGTTACAGCAGTGTCTCAGAAAATGGGCTGTTTACTGTCACATACAGTGGTATGAAAAAGTTTGGGCACCCCTGATAATTTTCAGGTGGTAGTATAGTATACGAAACAATTAAAAAAATTTTATAGTATATTATGAAATAAAATTATAGTATAGTAAGTACAAAATGTTAGCTTGAATAATAAGATATATTAATCCACTAAGGAATGCTCGTAGTATATAGGGTACAAAAAAAAAGTAGTATAGTATGGCAAAACCAGCTTGAAATGTCAGTATAAATAAGGGGCCAAAACCACCAAAAATGCTGTAGTATAGTAAGGTCAAAAAAATGTATTTAAAATGTCATAATATAGTAAGGCATGAAATGTCAAAAAATGTCATAGTATAGTAAGGCATGAAAATGTCATTGAATAATAGATATAAACCACCCAAGGAAATGTCATAGTATATAGTGGCGCATAAAAAAATGTCATATAGTAACAAAACTACCAAAAATGCTGGTATAGTATGCGCTGAAAATGGTCAAAACGCTTTAGTATGGTGGTGTCAAAAACCACCCAAAAATGTTATAGTATAGAAGAATAAAACCACCAAAAAATGCTTAGTATAGTAAGGGTGTTGAAAATGGTCAAAAACGTCATAGTGGCAACAAACCACCAAAAAATGTCATAGTATAGTATGGATCAAAACCACCAAAAATGTCATAGTATAGTAAGGTATAAAACCAGTCAAGAAATGTCATAGTATAATATGGGTCAAAAACCACCAAAAATGCTTTCTAGTACAGTAAGGTCAAAATGGTCAAAACGTCAGTAGTATACAAGGTATATAAAATGGCTTCAAAAAAATGTCATAGTATAGTAAGGTTTAAAACCAGTCCAAAAAATGTTATAGTATATTACAACAAAAAAGGTCAGTAGTATAGTAAGGCATAAAAACCAGCCAAAACGTCAGTATAGTAAGGTGCCAAAATGGAGAAAACGTTGCAGATAGTAAGGGTCAAAAATGGTCGAAAATGTCATAATATAGTAAGAGCTGGCATCGTCAAAACAACAGACAGTAAGGCAAGGAAAATGTTGAATAATAAGATGAGAACCAACAGAAAATATAGGCGTATAAAAAATGTCTGTGCATAGTATAAACAAAACATTTAAAATGTCATAGTATATAAGGGGTCAGAACCAAAAATGTCAGTAGTATAGTAAGGCATGAAAAATGTGGGTAGTATAGTAAGGCTTAAAACCAGTCAAAAAAATGTTATAGTATATTAAGGAATAAAAAATGTCATAGTATAGTAAGGCATAAAAAATGTCATTGAATAATAAGACATATAAACCACTCAAGGAATGTCATAATATATAGTAGGCACAAAAAAAACACCAGAGATAGTAAGGTCAAAAACGCTTCGTATAAAAGGCATGCTGAAAAATGGTCAAAAAATGTCATAGTATAGTGGTATTTTAAAACCCAGTCAAAAACAAGTAGTATATTATTGGAATAAAAAGGTCAGAGAGCAAGGCATAAAAACTAGCCAAAAAATGTCATAGTATAGGCGTCAAAACCACCAAAAATGTCATAGTATAGTTAGGTCAAAACCACCAAAAATGTCAGTAGTATAGTGTAAGGCATGAAATGGTCAAAAATGTCAAGTAGTAAGTAACAAAACTACCAAAAACAAGCCATAGTATAGTAAGGGATCAAAACCACTAAAATGTCATAGTATAAGGTATAAAACCAGTCAAGAAACAAGTCATAGTATAATATAACAAAACCACCAAAATGTAGTATAGTATGGTGTCAAAATGGTCAAAATGTTAAGTAGTATATGGCATATAAAATGGTCAAAGTCATTAAGTAGTATAGTAAGGCTTAAAACCAGTCCAAAAACAAGCAGAGTATATTAAGGAATAAAAAGGCTCAGTAGTATAGTGGGCGTACTAAAAACCAGTCAAGAAATGTCATAGTATAAGGGGTCAAAAACCACCAAAAAAAAAAATGTCATAGTATAGTAAGGCAAGGAAATGGTCAAAAATGTCATAGTAAGGGATCAAAACTACCAAAATGTCATGTAGTATGAAAGGGCATAAAACTAGCCAAGAAATGTCATAGTATAAGAAGGTCAAAACTACCCAAGCAAAATAGTATAGTATGGTACAAAAATGGTAGAAAATGTCAAGTAGTATAGTATAACAAAATGGTCGAAAATGCTTGGTAGTATAGTAAGGGGTCAGAAACCAAAAACACAGTAGTATAGTAAGGAAGGAAAGGGTAGTATAGTAAGTACGAAACCAGCCAAAAAAATGTTATAGTATATTAAGGAATAAAACAGTAGTATAGTGGGCGCAAAATGGCTGCCATTGAATAGTAAGATATATAAACCACCTATGAATGTTGCAATATATGGTAAGGCATAAAACGTCATAGTATAGTAGGTCAAAAACAATATAGTGGGCGCATAAAACTATCAAGAAAGGTTATAGTATATTATAACAAAACCACCAAAAATGTCATGGTATAGTATGGTGTCAAAATTATTTAAAATGTCACAGTATATGGCATAAAATGGCCAAAAATGTCATAGTATAGTAAGGCTTAAAAACCAGTCCAAAAATGTTATAGATATTAAGGAATAAAAAGGTCATAGTATAGTAAGGCATGCAAAATGTCATTGAATAATAAGAGTATAATACCCAAGGAATGTCATAGTATAGGAAGTGCAGAAAATGTTGCAGTATAAGGTGAAGGAAATGGCCAAAAAAATGCTGGTAGTATAGGCGGCAATGAAAAATGGGTAGTATAGTGGGCTTAAAACCAGCCAAAAAATGTTATGGTATATTAAGGAACAAAAAAGGCTGGTAGTATAGTATGTATAAAACCAGTCAAAAAATGTCAGTAGTATAGTAAGGTGTCAAAATGTAGAAAAAATGTCATAGTATAGTATGCAGAAACCAGTCAAGAAAACAAGTTATAGATATTAAGGAATAAAATGCCAGTATAGTAGCGGGCATAAAATGTCATTGAATACAGATATATAAACCACTCAAGGGAATGTTGGGTAATATAGTAAGGCATAAAAAAAATAGCTGGGTAGTATAGGGTAACAAAATGTCATAGTATAGTAAGGCTTAAAACTAGCCAAAAATGTTTGTATAGGGCAAGTATAAAAACCAGCCGTCAAGAAATGTCATAGTATAATAAGGGGTCAAAAAACCACCAAAAAATGTCATAGTATAGTATGTGTGTCAAAAATGGTCGAAAATGTCATAGAAGGGGTAAGGTACATAAAATGGTCAAAACAAGGTAGTATAGTAAGGCTTAAAGGAATAAAAATAAGTAGTATAGTAAAGGCATAAAAACCAGCCAAAATGTCATAGTATAGTAAGGTGTCAAAATGGTAGAAAATGCAGGTATGTATAAAACCAGCTCAAGAAACAAGCTGCAGTATATAGTAAGGTGGCAAAAATGCTTGCAGTATAGTAAGGCTTAAAAATGTCATTGAATAATAAGACATATAAACCAGCCAGAAAATATCACTTGTATATTAAGGCAAGTACAAAAATGTCATAGTATAGCAAGATACGAAAATGGTCAAAAAAACACAGGTATAGGCACAAAACCAGTCCAAAAAAATGTTATATTGGTTGGAATAAAAATGTCATAGTATAGTAAGGCAAGGAAATGTCAAAACGTTGCAGTATAGTATAAGGTCAAAAATGGTAGAAATGTCATAGTATAGTAAGGGTCAGAAACCACCAAAATGTCATAGTATAGTATAACAAAACCACCAAAAATGTTATAGTATAGTAAGGGGTCAAAAACCATCAAAAAATGTTATAGTATAGTAAGGCATGAAAAATGTCATTGAATAATAAGACATATAAACCACTCAAGGAATGTCATAGTATATAGTAAGGCATAAAAAAAATGTCATAGTATAGTAAGGGCAAAAACCACCAAAAAATGTCATAGTATAGTAAGTCAAAATGGTCTAAAAATGTCATAGTATAGTAAGGGTCAAAAACCACCAAAAATGTCAGTATAGAAGAAGTCAAAATGTCACTGAATAATAAGATATATAAACCACTCCAAGGAACAAGGTCAGTAGTATAGTAAGTAAAATGTCATAGAGCAGGGCACAAAACCACCAAAAAAAATGTCATAGTATAGTGGCAACAAAACCACCAAAAACAACAGAAGAAGAATAAAAATGGTCTAAAAAATGTCATAGTATAGTATAACAAAAACCATCAAAAAACATAGTAAGGCATGAAAAATGGCCAAAATGTCAGTAGTATAGTAAGGCAAGGAAAAATGTGGTATAGTAAGGCTTTAAAACCAGTCAAAAAAAAGTATATTTTTAAGGAATAAAAAGGTCATAGTATAGTAAGGCATAAAAACCAGCCAAAATGTCAGTAGTATAGGTAAATAAATGAAAATGTCATAGTATAGTAAGGCATAAAACTTAGCCAAGAAATGTTAGAAAGTATATTAAGGAAATAAAAATGTCATATAGTAAGGCATAAAACAAGCCATTGAATAATAAGACATATAAAACCACCTGGCTGGAAAACGCTTCAAGTAATATATAGTAAGGCATAAAAACAATGCTAGTATAGTAAGGCTTAAAACCAGTCAAAAACAAGTTGCGTAGTATAGTAAGGTATAAAACCAGTCAAGAAATGCTAGTATAATATAACAAAAAACCAAAAAATGCTTGCAGATAGTATATGGTGTCAAAAATGGCTCTAAAACGTCAGTAGTATATGGCAAGGGTATAAATGGTCAAAACAATATAGTATAGTAAAATGAAAAGGAAATAAAAAGCAATGTAGTATAGTAAGGTATAAAACCAGCTGGCAAAATGTCATAGTATAGGTAAGTGTCAAAATGGTAGAAAATGTCATAGTATAGTAAGGTATAAAAAACCAGTCAAGAAATGTCATAGTATATAGTAAGGCGGCAAAAATGTCATTGTATAGTAAGGTCAAAAATGTCATTGAATAATAAGACAGTATAAACTGGTGTCAGAAAAATATCACTTGTATATTAAGGCATAAAATGTCATAGTATAGATATGAAAATATCAAAATGTCATAGGTGGCGGTAAGGCTTTAAAAACCAGTCCAAAAAAATGCTATATTAAGGAAATAAAAATGTCATAGTATAGTAAGGTATAAAATGCCGAGAGGTAAGCAAGCGTGTAAAACCAGCTCAGAAACAATGTAGTATAGTAAGGTCAAAAATGTATCTAAAACACAATATAGTAAGGCATGAAACAAGCCAAAAAATGTCAGTAGTATAGTATGGGGCCAAAAAATGGTAGAAAACGCTAGAGTATAGTAAGGTCAGAAACCACCAAAACAAGTATAGTATAGTATAACAAAACCACTCAAAATGTTATAGTATAGTAAGGCAATGAAAATGTCATTGAATAATAAGACATATAACCACCTTAAGGAATGGGTCATAGTATATGGAAGTGGCAGCACAAAGCGTCATAGTATAGTAAGGTCAAAAACGTCATAGTATAGTAACAAAACCACCAAAATGTTGTGTATAGCAGGGCCAAAAAACACCAAAAATGTCAGAGGAAGAATAAAATGGTCTAAAATACAGTATAGTAAGGGGTCAAAAACCACCAAAAATGTCATAGTATAGTTAGGGGTCAAAAATGTCACTGAATACAAAGAGGTAAACCACCAAGGAATGTCATAGTATATAGTAAGATGCTGCTAAAAAATGTCATAGTATAGTATAACAAAACCACCAAATGTCATAGTGTTAGTATAACAAAAACCATCAAAAGTCAGTTATAGTATAGTAAGGCATGAAAATGGTCTAAAATGTCATGGCATAGTAAGGCATGAAAATGTAGTATAGGCATGAATAACCAGGTAAAGTTGTTACCAAAGCCCTAACCTAATACAAAAAGTTTCATACATTAAACAGATATATAATCAGTAAGCAGAAGCATTTATCTATGCAGATAATCGCTTATCAGTCCTGTGGTTAAGTGGGGAAATCGAAAAGCTGCAGCAGCAGAAATATAACAGGTAAGATAAGTACAATACAATATACAACAGTGTATTAACATTTTAAACAATATGTAAATAGTATAAAGAGGACTATGTACACAGTAATACAGTCGAGAATACCTAACTTAATCCATAAACACTGTAGAACTGTCATAGGCATGAAAATGTCTCTCAAAAAAAAATGCAATAGCATGGATGAAAAGAATGAAAGTGGGAGCAGTACAGTCGAATTGTTTTCCTGTATCATTATACGGTCCATGTTTGTTCGAAATGTAATTACAGCAGTAGGGTTTCAAAACCACATCTAGTCTTTACTGTGGACTGTAATAATTAGGAAAAACACACTAAAAATATGTGATACTGAGTGGAGCTGTAAAATGCCGTAGTTTAAATCATTGTAATTAGGTGATCAAACAGGAGGTTAGTCGAGGAAAGGAAAAGCATTGACTGCCTCTGTACCACACGGTTCTCGGTCTCTGCAGGAAGAGGGAAGACGAGCAGCTGAAGACCTGAAGTGATGGGAAAGAAACTGAAGTCAAAAGTGTTTCAAAGCTGCTAATTAGATAGTACCTCCATCCACCTGTGTGTCTACAGTGTTATCGTTGCCTGGCGAAACATTATGTTTTTCTCAATATCTATAATGAAATAAGGGTACATTTTCAAAGACTAATGTGCTTTCATAGCACCAGTGAGAAATATCCAACCGGCTTATGATACAAACATGTAATTAATAATTGTACCACAAGTAGTTAAATGATCGCGCAGATGCTTAGTAGATATGTTCATCTTGGAAAATGGGGCTAATCATCGATCCGTAGAACTAGTCGACAAGTGTTTCTTGTACAAATGTCTGTCATTATCTTTGCTGTGGCAGTCGTTGTCTGAATAAAACTATTAAAGCTTCTTCCAAACTTTGAGTTGTATTTCTATTTGAACCAAGAGTTTATATTAACTTTTATTGTTTTACACTCAATGTTCAGACTTATTTTTTAAGGCTTTTAAATATATTTCATGTAAAGGTTTTAAACTGAAGTTTTATGAATTTGATATTGTTTAGAGCATTTTCAAGGTTTTTAATGAATTAATGTGTCTATATATATATTTAATATATTTTTTAAAGGTTGAATATTTAAAGGTTTAACTCTTTATTTATCAAACCATTAGGTTTTAAATGTTGTATCATCATTTTTAAAAATTATTGCTTTAAGGTTAAAGGTTTTGTATATTTCAAAGGTTTGCAACGACATTTGAAGGTGTACAATTTTAGGACTTATTTATTAAATGTATTTTCATTCTATCTTAAACTCTAGATTTTGAGATTTTGCTCGACGAGTATGTATTTTGTTATACAAAATTGTTAGATTTATTTTTGCAGCCATACTGTTGGAAAAATACTAATTAAAGCTTAAATTACTGTGTAATCCAAACTAATTAAAGCCACTACTAATTACAGCAGCTTTAATTTGTTGCCATTTGTCCCAGGACAAGAGGCTCAGAGTCAAACTGCAGCTGAGATAATGACAGAGCTAGACTGAAAAGAATCAACTACCACTGACCTTGGAAATGTTCACGCCTGTTTCTTCTGGATTTGTCGTCCAAGTTTGAACTTGTGGAGAAAACACAATAAACATTATTATAAAGATGGACTTTAATACACCAAATAAAAGTACAGAGTTTCTGGGTACTGGAACTCTGGGATCTGCAGATAGACAAGTAAAGACTCCATCTAAGTAAAGAAACCAGAGTGTGGAAGAACTTGGTTCTGACTCAATCAGCAATCTAGTGCAAGAGTTAAATTGCTTTCTACAAAGACAGGAAGCTGCCTGGCCTGGAGAACTGACTGCACTAGCTCCTGATATCTGGCACAACAGCAGTGGATGGAAATGTTTGTATCTCCCAAAGCCAGCTAAAAATCTAGCTAAATTTAATAGATAGGAAGCCAAGATGAGGCAAATGAGTTTCTAGTGTGAGGAAAGTTAACTGAAGTCTCTACATTTTATGGAATTACCCTACTAAATGAGGCAGGAGGATGAGAAAGAGAGGGAGGAATGAGAGCTACAGTGCTGCGTTGGGTCTTTAAAGGTACGTTACACAATTATAAGCACACAACCGAAATCTGACAATATTTGCCACCGCGTGTGTGGTCTCAAGCATTTCTAAACCGGTGATGAAAACTTTGGTGCATGCCAGGCTTAAGAGAGAGAGAATTGATGTTTGAATTGTTCATTTTCTTTGAACTGTGGCATTCAAGGACCTATGTAACAAACTGTCAATGAGTTAAGTCTTTGTGACATGTCGTCTAGAATGCAGACTGTGCTACTTTAAAGATATAATTGAATGTCAGTGCTCTGTGTTGACAAATTACCTGAGGCCTCGGTCCCAGTCTCAAAGACTTTCACTGTACAAAGACTCTGCGATCATGGATGGCAAGATACCCGGAGGAAAGAAAAAAAGAGAAACATACAAAGGAAAATGATCACTACACTAAGTGACTCATTCCCATCAACAGTCGAAGACTGAAACAAGCAGCAGCAGTGTCTCGAAAATGGCTGTTTACTGTCACATATAGTGTACAGAAAAGTTTCAAACTTGATAATTTTCAAGATTTCCTTATAAATCACTGGTTGCTGGATCAGCAATTAAAGCAATATACTCAGCAGATAAACACAGTGGATGCAAGTGAGAAGAAATAGTTTAGGATCGGAAAGTAAAAGAATTTTAAATAAAAGTAGTAGGTGGCAAATTTGGGGCACTTTGTTGTCTTATTGATTTGAATACACTCAGTACTAATTATTGGAAATACAAAATTTGTTTGGTAAGTCATCGACCCTTGACCTATACACAGCCAGTCAATCTTGGGTGAGGTAAGATGAAGTGGCCAATGTAAGTTGTTCTTTCACTTCTGAAGAGTGCCAACATGGAGCCTCAAAACAACTGTCAAATGACCTGAAAGCAAATGTATTGTCTAACATCAAGGGTTTAGGGAAGGATTCAGCAAGCTCTGGCTTCAGAGATTCTTAGCTGTCAGTTTTACCGAGAAGAGTAGTGAGGGAAAATGGGGTAATGTTACAGCAGGTAATAGTTCTGGTAAAGGCCCGGAGTGGCAGCAAAATCAGATAAGCACAGGCGAAGATATGGTAAAGAGTCAAATTAAATCCCATGACGGTTCAAAGACTCCCACAAATGATCTTGCTATGATGGTGTCACTGTGCATCGCTCAACTATTCAGCGACTTAAAATATGATAGAGAAGTCATGGAAGAAGCCTTTCTGCGCATATGCCAAAATAGAGAGTCGCCGGTATGTATGCAGGCCACATCGGACAAACCAGCCTACTCTTTGAACAAGGCCAGGACTGATGAACCAAACTGGCTATTTGGATGTTGGCGTTGTATGTCTACAGCATTCCAAGACAAACACTTCATACCTACATTAAAATTCTGTGGTGGTTCCACTCATGCTGTGGGCTGTGTGGCAGAGCAGGTACTGCACCTGCGAAGTTGAAGGTCGTATGGATTCCAGCCAGTATCAGCAGATTCTGCGTAATAATGTCTGGAATCAGTGACATGTGTTAGTTGCGCCTGGGGCTGATATCAATGTTCACCCTAAACACTGCTCAAATTCTACTAAGGCATCCATGCAGAGGAACAAGCAACGCCTGAAGGTCATCCCAGTCCCTAGACCTGAAGGCTGGCTGGAAAACTGTGGTGGACGCAGCGGCTGTCCATGCAACGGAAACCATCAAACCTGACTGAACTGAGATGTTTTGTAAGAATGGTCAAAATACCATCAACCAGAATCCTGACCCCTGGCCAGCTTAGGAAGCGCTTTAGAGGCTGTTATTTCTGCAAAAAGGAGGGACATACTGAATATTGATGTAATTTTTCCGTTGGGGCCCAAACTTATGCAATCTGCCCTACTTTTGTTTAAAGAATTATTGCACACTTCTGTAAATCCGATAAACTTCATTCTCACTCTCTCATATATCAATGTGTTTGTCCGCTATATGATATATTTAATTGAAATTGCTGGATCCTAACAACTAAAGATTTATAGCAAAAATCTCGGTCAATTAGGGTGCCCAAACTTTTCTATACCACTGTATGACAAGAAAAAGCCCGACATCTTTAAGAATCAATAAAATATTTGGGAGTTTCGTAAAAATGATTATCTTAAATCTTAAATTTCTATATATTAATTGTCTGTCAACTTATCACTGGGGGAATCATGTATATTACTGTGAACCGCATGAGTAAAACTTCACTTTAGTACATTTTTGAAAGCAGGGTTTTGACTTGTGGTATTTTTAATGATACTTCAGTCCACAGGCAGAAAATTAACTGACAACTATTTTGAGTTTTTAAAAATTATTAGAACTAGTTCTATTTTCTGACAATTTATAGACACAATTAATCAGTTATTATCATAATCAATACTAAACTCATTAAATACCAAGGATTTAAACAATAACACTGTTACTAACATTGATAATTCAGCTCATCAACACATTTTTTTCAGCCTGGATAAATCTTTAGGACACATACCTGTTTGTTTTGTAAGGTGAGAGCTGGTGTTTCTGTCCAGGCTGCAGCAGCTGAACCAGTAAACCTGGAAAACACAAGTACAACATTTGAAAAACAAATAGCCTCATTAATAAAGAATACTTCACCTTCAAAACCTGAGCAGTGTAGAAGAATACAACACTGAAAACTAAACACTACGACACAGAATTAAAATCTAGTTTTCAAGCTTGTATTTAACACAAAACTGAGCTCAGTAAAGTCTGAAGACACACAAAACGACAAAGAGGCAAAAAACTGAGTCAAAAAACGATCACGAGATGCTTAACTGCCACACTGAAACACAAAATGACCACAAAGAAACGTTAAATGATCTGGAACAGACACAAAACTACAAAGAGACGATACGATGCAAAACAACCACAAAGAAACTGACAATAAGCAGATATAAAACATCCAGCTAGAGATGCAAAACGATGCAATGCCACCACAAATAGACATGATATCGACATGATAATCCACCATAAACTGACTTAAAATGACCAAGATGGAGCACACTTTAACCCACGCAAATAAAAACGACGACAAAAAGGAAGAAAAGCCCCAAACACTAATTTAAAGATAAGGCTAATGCTAACGCTCGCCAGTAATGCTAATGCTAACACCCACGTGTAAAACAGTCAGGTAAAGGTAAATATAAAATCACCACAAATGGCCACAAACCAATGATAAAACATGATACACCACGATAAACTGAGTTAAAATTACCAGAATGGTACACAAAATGACAAAGAAGCGTAAAATATCGGTAATATCACTGATATGATATCATTCGTCCATCTTAGGTGTCCACAACTCATGTCAGGGAAGCCTCAGTCACGGAAACACAAACACACTCTTACCCACACGATATAAACGACTGATAATATCATTAAAGATATCATTACATGGTAATGCTAATGCTAACGCTCGCCGCCAATGCTAACGCTTTCCAATAACATTAATGCTAACGCTAACCGCTAGCTGTTTGCCTTACCTTCGCGCCGCAGGTGCGTTCAGCGTCCGGTCTCACTCTTATTCGACAAAAAGCAGCTCCAGAGTTTGTTTTAGCATCCAGACCTCTTCATTAACGACAAAAAAGCAGCTCCAGTGTTTGTTTTAGCATCCAGGTCTCTACTGTAGCTCTGTTTTCTCACAATACTGGCAAACAGAGGCAACGGTTCAAACTCGGTTTAAATCTATTCTGCGTCTTCCTTTCTCCGCCTCTCTGTGCTCCTCCCCAGTAGATCGTGGCCAATGACGAGACACGTCGTGCCAAAGACGACATACGTCCCCTAACATTGGCAGAAAAACGCAGATTGGCTGGTCGATTCTGGTCCACCCAGCAACCGCCTCTGATTGGTCCTAAAATACATCCGCCGTCAAGACCATAGACTGTACAGTCTATGTTAAAAATGGAGAAAAGCCTTAGGTGTATTATAAGATCTGGCGTACAGACAAGCACCATTAGTGCACGAAATCTGAACCGACTGTTTTCTGACAAACTGGACATGAGCCACATATAATTTGTATTAGCCAAACTAATGAGTAAGCTCCTGTAACATATATGTACACTGTAGTTAGTTATAGCAGCTTTATTTCTTCTGATAGTGGGTTAAAGGGTCTCAAATATATTTTACTCGATTTATTTAGCAGTCCTTCACTGGGGCCTGTGGGCAAAGAAGATGATCAGCATCCCCGGGAACTTCAGGTGGAGGTACTGCAGGTTCCGTTTCATCACCGCGACCAGCGCCATGCGTGACCTTCTACTACATGAGGATTTACCACACTTAGACAGTTTAAGCCTTGAATAAATAAATAAATATGAACGGATGACAGGTGTAATGAATTTCAGTTGTTTAATATCAGTGAGCAGGAGGCAGCACAACAAAGTTAAGTTTAACAGTAAGACCTGGAGGAAGCGGCGAAGCAACGTCAAATTTGTCGTAATTAACAACAAAAAACAAAAGCAAATATAACATATATCTATCTATAATTGTGCATCCAACTGGGGAACAGCCTACTGGCAGTTCTGCTCTTCTCCAGTGTCACAGAAGCACAGAGCTGTTATACATTACTTTGAAAAGTTTGAGAAAAGGCTTGGTCTTTTTTTCTTAAGACTAACTTTCAGTTTTGTAAATATTGGCTTGGGTCAAATTTTGAGAATGAATTAGGCTCATCCAAATGAGAAACTATGTTATGGTGTTCATTGTTAAAATCTAGATGAGGGATCTTTATTTAGTTATTTTATTTTTCATCTTTCTTTTTCAGTTTTCTCCCTGACGGATTGCCACTTTATTGTGTTCAGGAGGTCTACGTACCTCAGTGACCCTAGGAGCTATTCCAGCAGAAGCTTAGTCTTCAGGTGGGATGCCCAAGCTGGACAGGTCGTAGGGTTCCATTGAAGAAAACACTGTCATAGGCAAAAATGCCCTCCACAAAACGTGTGTAAAATACTCCCTCAGAAAATTGCTGCTGTAGCATGATGATTCTGACTGCCCCTTCATATATGTTTGCCTAGAACTGGTCTGTTTCAAATGGACACAAAAGACAAAGGCTCAGCATGTTGTTTGCTCGTGTGACACCAAATACCATTTATTAGGGCTTTACAAAGACTACAAAATCCTCCAGATGAGTTAAATCACTGTCTCTGTCTATTTACATGATATGTTACATACAAATGTACAAAATATAAAACATTTAAGGACAAATGTTTCACCCAAAAAAGAAGAAAACTTTCTCTCAAACCAGAGTAAATGCTATGGTTTAAACTGAGATGTAACTGCAAAGTGTAAGTGGGAAAAATTACCAGTTGATCATCAGCACTATGGTGTACACTGTTAACGGTGTCAAAGTTCTGCTAGCTTGGGAACTAATGGCCTACAACAGGAGTGTAGAGTAGCTGAGAGGGTTAAATGCAGGATATCTAAGCTTAGGGGTGCAAGTCAAGTTCAGGAGCAACGTGTTACCATAGTAACTACTCCCATAGCATGCAACTACACACCCTTACAGACACAGGACTGGCCAAGGTGGCCAGATATATGTGTGAACCATCAGAGGCTTGGCTGCAGAGACACATGTGAAGCTGAACACAGGTAGGATTGTAGAGGATTCGGATTGTCCTGAGGTTGTGCCAATGTGACTTGTTGGTCTCTGATGGACTTTGACTGACCAGTAGCACCTGTTGGTTGTTGGTAAATGTATACAGTACGGTGTCAGGTCAGCTTCGGTGCCTCGGACAGCTGGCAAGCCTAACGTGGCGGTAAGCTTGGGTTAACATGTCCAGAGAGGAAGTGCTTCTAAGGAGCAACAGGCATTCCTAAAGACAGAGAGGGTCCAGAGAATATTATGGCAGGATGGGGGAAAACTGTAAAAGTGCCTATTTTTTTGTTCTCAGTCTGTGATTTCAGTGAGTTAAAAATCAGTTTCTTACTATACACCGTATGCCTCCTGCATAGGCAAAACATCCAATCACCACAAGACACACACCTGTTTCTGACAGCGTGTTGAGTTTTTGCATTTTTTTTTTCTCTGCTTTCAAAGTACAATAATTTACTCAGCGGGTTAAGCATATTGTAACATCAACAGGGCAGAATGCATCTTTGATTCACTGTGCAAGACTTAAGTATTTACAACCCACCCCAACCTCAAAGTGTGCAAAACCAACCCACTTGTTAAACAAAGAGAGGACAATCAAAATTCAAAATGGCTTCCATCCAATACACGCATACATAAAGGTAAAGGTCTCGTCTCAATGCATCCCCTTTAAAAAGCTTCAAAACATGCTCATCAGGCTAGAAAACCCAAAACTGTTTGGTTGTGCTCCTGTCTGTTCAAGTGAGCCCAGCTCAACTGGGTGCAAAACAACAACTAAAAAATACCCCACCCCTTTTAAAATGTTTTTACAATATTGGTCAGTTTTTAAATTCAAATACAGCATCAATTCTTTTATACTTCAACTGTCAGAAACACGAAAGGGCGGTTTGGAGGAAGAGGGACCGACAACAAACAAAAGAGGCTCTTTTTCCAATCACAAGCAGCATCTTTGACGTAGCAGGAAGCAGATTATCGTCATCCAACTTTTTCTCACTATAGCCAATGGGAGAATGAGATGCCTCCCAAACTTTTGCACATTTAAGGCAGTGAGAAAGCACCAATATCACTGATCCCATATTCAGCTCTTGGGCTGATCTGGTTTAACTTGCATTTAAAAATACTTGTTTCTTTTTTGGAACCTCATGGCTTCCTGATGCTTGCAGATGCTGAAGAAGACTATCAAATGAGTGCCAGAAAGTTCCAAGCAAGACACTGTCAGCTTGCATCATTCAGTTCAATACTACTGATAGTATCATAGCTCTGATTCATATCTGCCAGAGTGAAAAATTAAAAGTCAATCTACTGGCTTCCTGTCACATTCTGAATTTCCCTGTTGCAGCCAGCTCTACCTACTTGGTTCTCGTTGCTGGTTGCCACAGGCATTCAGCTATTCACAGCTGACCATTTGCTAAGCCACACCCCTTTTAGTTACTGTTGAGATGCATGTCAAGCTTTCCATTCTTTCACCTCTGCAGTTTACAATACTGATAGCACATTTGCCACTTTAAAGTCTTAGCAATTTTTGAAACCTCAACTGTAGCTAGCTAGCTAATTAAGCTAATGTTAGCTCTACAACTGGCTGAATTTTTCTAATTCATTTTAAGTCTAAATAATCTTGCAAAATTGGTCTTAAATACACACTTTACAGCTACATACATTGTATCGTGCTAATAGACTGAGGCTAAAGCTGTGTGTCCCAAGAATTAAGCTAGTTAGCCAAACATGCTAATTTTTACAGCTAACATCAAAACAGAGAAAACACACTGTTTAATCTAACTTTTGCTCTTCTGTTTTGGTTATGAAAAGGCTTTAAAAAAGACTCCACCCTACTTTTTCAATACTGAGTAACAGCGGCTCCATGTACAATGCTTAGACAGGTGGAGAAACCTAAAGCTTGACAGACATGATTGGACAATCATTGTTCGGGGGAGGAGTTTAGCGAATGATCCAGTGATAGAGTTCTGTGATGACCCGAAGAGGGCGCTGCCTGCTATTCTCATGGTGCATTTAAAGCTAACAAGTGACAACATGCTTCAGTGTGAGGAAAGCCAAGAACAACTTAATCTAACTTAATCTAACCATGGTCAGCTCTGCATTGTGATGGGAAGTCTGTGTGTGTATGGTTGTGTGTGCGCACATTTGGCAGTAAATCAAAGGGAAAACATTGGCACTTGTCCATTTTTTCTTCACAGTAGCAATGTGGCTGGATGACACACAGACAATGCGCTTTCGTTGTGCTTGTTGGCATGCAGGGCAGCAAGGAGCGGCTTGGCAGTGCCTGACACTGACGAGGTTCAGGACGGGACCAGCACCACGAGGCTCAACTGACGACTGAGCTGAGGGCAGGAGGGATGTGTGTATGTGTGCGTGTGTTTTATCATAATGTTAGTCTTGTGGTCCTAGTTGGGCTGTGGAGGTTTTGCAAAAGTCTCACATCAACCACATCTGGTGCCATCATGGAGGTGCAGAATTGCCTGTACACAATTTACGTTTAGAAAAGTAAAGACACTTAAAAAAGGTGATATAGTGGTAAACAACTAGACCAAAAAAGTGTCCTTTAGCCCTAAACCCTACTCCAAAACAGTAACGTGTGAGGAGCCATTTCAGTTAAACACAACAAACAGCTGGTTTTTGACTTAAACTAACATTACTGAAACACAAATCTGATGCATCTGCGATGAACCCAATTTGTATGTGAGGGTCAACAATCAGAATTTTATGGCCACTGTTTTTATGGGCTAAGAACCTCCAATACAGCCACCAGAGGGCATTACATCACTTACAAACACTCCTCCTACTTACCCTCCTCAGTATGTGGGGTTGGACATCAGGTACCCCAGAGGTGGTAGAGATACAGTGCCTTGCTCAAGGACACTTTGGCAGGCTAGATTGTTGGTCTAATAAGGGCTTGAACCCATTTAAGCCTCTGACTAAAGGAAAGTCTCCTCTTGCTGCCTGTGTGTAAGTGCATTTATATGAGTGTATGTGTGTCTGTGAGAAGCACCTCTGTAAACAAGGAAAGACATAAACAACAGAACATGCCCCCCCATTGTAAACATCTGAAGATATAACTGGGTTTTAAAAAAACAAAAATCCAGTTTTGTCACGTCAAACTCTTGGCTTTCTTTTGTTTTTTTCTGACACTCTGGAGATTGACACCCAAAGTTAAATGAATGGAGTAAACTGTAGCTCATCATGGCTGAGCACAAACTGTGATTTACTCCTTGGAAGTCAACTTCAGAGGAACTAAATTTCCTCATCAGACACATCCTGCCTACACATATATGAAAAGTTGTATTCTTAAAATGTTATACATCCATTAAAATGACTAACTAGCTTCACTATTTGATGTCAGCAAAATAGAAATGATCCAACCTGTATGATTGTTTATCATTCTGATCAAGTTGGCAACAACTCTTTAAAACATAGAATAATTTGATTTAATATTGCACCATCATTATGTAAAAATAGGTGTTTGCTTTCAAATGGTGGGTATACCATTTTGGATAATAAAACTTTTCATATATCATACATCTGTGTGCTATAGGGGTGGTGTCTGGTAGTGATGGAGGTTCAAATGTGTTCCCAGGTTCCAGGGGTCCGAGGGGTCCGGTTTCTCCCAGCGCAGCTCTCGCTCTCATAGCGCCGACTCCAAGGAGGAGTCCAGCTGGTCGTCATGGTGACTGGTGCTGTCGCTGTCGCAGCTCTGTGTGCTGGAGTAGTTAGCTGCCTCCTGCAGCCGTAGCAGCATATTCATCTGCAAACACAAAACAACAAACAATCTGATACAGAGACTGTGCGTGGAAACTAGACACATAAAGCACAAGAACTTTAGATACGTGCACAGATATATGCTTTACTTGGAGTTACTTAGAGTTTGATTACATTTCCTTTAGCCTAAACCTGAGTGACAGCTGTAGTTTGCGGCATTCTTGAATATGGTTTGTTGAGGGCAGTGATTCCAAACACCCCACTAAGGTGTTGCAATATATCAGTTTGAGGGTTCCGGAGATGATTAATAGGACAGTAACTTGGCTTATTTCTGTGAGCACCTCCCAGGACACTGCTTGTGACTTCAGGAAGTTGCTCCTGACAGCCACCAAATAATCCAGGACCCATATAAACTCCCATATAAAACAACACTTTTACAAACAAGATATATCAGGCGTTAGCAGCTCTCCAAGTATGAGGAAGTGCTATCTCTAAGATGAAAACTGTACTTATTAAACCTGCTAAAAATACACAATATTGTAATGACTCACAAAGTCTGTCTTTTTGGATTTTGTTTGTGATAAAAGCACATAAGCTTTTTAAAAGCTCGCAGTAAATCACCACAATAAAAGAGCAGACCTTCTCATCCCTGTAATAGAGCTAATGGTCTAAATAATGCAGCAGTGCTGCTGCATCTGGTGCATTGCTTCAAGTGTTCCTAAAATGAGTCTTGGCACACCTGCGCTCAAACTGGACACACACACACACATGCACGCACGCACACAAAAGCACAAACACAGTCACACAGTCATGCGTGCACGTGCACACACACACACACACACACACTTGCTAAATCAAGCCAGTCGTTTTTGGATGACTACCCTTTAATTCCTCTTGGGCTGCAATAACCCACCAAATGGAGATTAATTCTCTCTCTCGCTCCACCCATTTGCCTTCCTCTCTCTCTCTACCCTCCTTCAATAGTTGATCCTCCAGTGTGTGTGTGTGTGTGTGTGTGTGTGTGTGTGAGTGGTGTGTGGTGTGTGTGTGTGTGTGTGTGTGTGTGTGTGTGTGTGTGTGTGTGTGTGTGTGTGTGTGTGATAAGGTGTGCCTAGGAGTCTACACCACTGAGCGACTTTACCAGCTTCTTTATTTATTGTATGTCTCTCTGTGCAAAAGCCAAGGTAACACTTGTTATAGGTTTCTATGGAAACCAACAACCTTGAATTGAATAACTTTATCAATCTGCACTATGTATATAGATATTAGTTTAATAGAATGTTTTAGTGCTCTCTTACATTTTCATTCATTTTGTTGGATCTTTCCTTAAATGTTCTAAATAAACTCTCTATAGAGACAATGGCACAGATTACACTACAGCTGACTAGTGAGTATTTTATGTCTTCCTTACCAGTGGGTCTCCCTCAGTGTCACTCTGAGACACTTGCTTGGACGAGGCTCCCTCCTTGGATGAGCTGTAGCCGTCGTATCCTACATCCTCTGGCCTCAGTTGGAGCAGCGACTGGCCATCCTGCTGCAGTGAGGCAGCGTTCCACGGATACGTGTCGTTCACCCACTTGGAGGGATCCTCCCATGCTGCTCTTTTGCCGTACAGCTGTTGGAGTGGTCGAGAAGGGAAAGTAATGGGTGAACAGTTTTATGAATCTTATACTTTAAAAAGGTAAATCACAATGTAAGCCCAGAGTCCTAGCTCATCTGCTTTTTTATTCATACACAGTGTGTGAATCTTGTGCCATGCAAGAATTGTGTGAAGTGACATTAGAAAAAGAGAGTGTGGTGATTATCATCTTCTCGGTTTCATTACTCGTCTCATTTCATTTAAACAGCTGTGGCAGTCACAGTGGTGCATGAAGAAAATGGTTCAGTAAAAGGAGAGCAGACTGCTGACTGACTTAAGTGAAAGTACAGGAAACAAAATGTACTGAAAGTATCAAAAGTAACTAGCACTATGAGTTAAAGGTTATGTAGTAATGCAGATAATCACCATGTTTTCTCTGTGCACATTTACCATTACTGACTCAGCAGCACAACAGTGCTGCAATTAAAGCAACAGTAAACAGTGTCATAACTTATTTTGTAGTGTGTCTTTTGTTTTACTTAAATTAATAAAGGCTTTATTTACTTAGAGCTTGTTACATTAACATGCTACAATTATGCAATGACATAATAATCTGACAATTCTGTCATTTCAGGGTTCTCATTCCCTCCCTAACTTCATACAGCGCAGATTTATAATACCCTTTGATTTTTAAATCCCTTAAATCGTCATACATATCGCACTGGGTGATGATCCAGAAAGTACATTTTAAGTATTACAGGACGTACCTGAAGCCCTTCCCTGACGGCTTCCAGCAGGTAGGGCACCAGAGAGTAGTTCCACAGGTCAGTGAACCAAACCCGAGAGCCTTCTACATCCATGGGACAGGACAGGAAGAGACGGGGGCCTGAAGGAACAGAAGAGCCCAGATGATGAGTGTTTGTTGGCTTAACAACACACATTAATATGAGCAAAGACGGAAATTAGTGTGTTCTGACAGTAGTTCAAATAATAAACACCACCCAGGCTTTAGTGTTGGTCGAATAGCATAAAGCACTGGAGGGAGAAAGTGTGTGTGTACTGACCTATGGTGACATCAGAGGAGCTGTGCGCCTCCAGGAAGCCGTTGAGATGCTGCCAGGTCTTGGGGATCCAGTCGATGATCTTAATCAGGTCATTGCTGCGTGTGTTCTTATCGATCTCCGTCTCTATCAGCTTCCGCCGCAAGAAACGGCCTAGGAATCCTTTGACAGGTTCGGTGTGGTTGGTGCACAGCACCCACCTACGACAGCATGGATCATCAACAGTGAAACAAAAGCAGCGGGGCTAATAAGTCATCGCAACATTAAACCAGATTTATCATCAAAGCTGAATATTACAGTTGATGTGCTGTCTAAGGCATTTCCGCCATCAGTGTACAAGGTTTTAGGATTATTTCACTATAATAGATTCACATTAAATTAATGTTTGGCTCATGATAAGCTTTCCCTAATAACTTCATGTTTGCCAAATCATCAGCTAGTCAAACATGCCAAGCAGAAATGATCCTCACTGAGAACACTATAGTCTATTCATTCTCATTTAACAAGTCTAATTATCCAAGACACATAATTACAGGACTCCCTGTGGAAGAATGCCTTTAGTTTACAAGCTGTGAGAAATAACAGGCTGATAGAGGATTGAAATCAAACACATTATCTGACAGGTGAGATGATGCAAAGCAAATAAAACTCAACATAATTGCTTTGTGGAACCAATAACACACAGTCCTTACACAATATAATATCACAACACAATGAGGATTTTAACCATAATACAAACCATCAATACCATGGTGCATTGAATTCAAAGGGTGCTATTCCAGTTAAGGTTATAGTTTAAGTATCGACACAAACCTGAAGTTGTGGTGTAGCTCAAGGTTAGGAGAGGAGGAAACTCCCTGGTTCATGGTCCCAATAACATATGGGCTGAAGGAGACAGAGACAACACAACACAGAATTACTCAGAGTCACAGTCAGCGTGTTACACTAAATAACTGCTGCATTATGTTGCGGCTAGGTCAGTAATGACAGACACCAGGGTGACTTCCCTACGAATCACTGCCCGCTTGTTCACATCAGTACCACTCATTCATAATAAGAATAAACCTCCAACTGTACAGTTTCATTCTCTCTTCATGAGGTGTCTGCCTTTCTTGTCTGTAAAGTGTTTTGTTGGGGGTGGGGTTGTCTACTATTTTTTGACTCACCATTTATGGTACTTGCAGTTGAGGAAACCGTTGAATATGTCACTGAGGGAGCCGATATGGTGGAGGTTGTCCAGGATGACCACAGTGGGGAGCTCTGTGTCCGTCTCCTCAGAGTTACACTGTTCTGCCAGGTTGGACAGGTACTGACGCAGATCCTGCGGAGGGAAGCATTATGGTTTTCAATGTATACACACACTGATTTGGATGCAACATTTGGAACATAAAGGGCTTGAAATGTAGGTCTGATGAATAATCATTTGCAGGGAGCAATATGATTTTAGTCCCTACTACCTCTTTATTTATATTAGACTAGTTACTTGAATGCAAACTAAAAAAAAGCAAGAATGGATTGACATTTATATGAACCAAAGCTGAAATTTACTGCTTGCAAATGTACGTGTCCAACTCCTGTTTAAGCTTTTCTCCCTCTGGACAAGTATAGAAAACTACAAATGGGTAAAATTACAAAGTTTTTTACTTCTGTTAACATCGAATCAAAGGATACAAAGGATGTTTTTTGAGAGATGCAATTTTGCAACATTCAATACACAGCATGGAGAATCTAAGGTAGCAGAGGCAGACAGACCAATTTATACAGGCACAGTGTCAATAGAATGTAACTGGATGTACATCTCTTAAGATCTGTTAATATTTGCATTGAACAACAGTATTGCATATTATATTGCATTCTGGGAAGTGTAGAAAGCACTTAAGTGAAGCAGAAGAAGATAAAGTGGACACCCATAATTACACTGCTGCAATGCACCAAGAATCCTGACTAACAATAATACAAAACCTCTCTGTTGTTTCTACCTTGCTGGAGTTCTGGTCCACGTTGAAGCTGGCCACGTTGTGCTCGGTCACCTCCTGTCCCATCTGAGAAATGATGTACTCGGCCAGCTTGGCAGCCAAGAAGGATTTGCCGGTGCCGCTGGGTCCTGAGAGGATGATACGACGGTGCTCCATCAACAGGTTGAGGTACCGCTGGATGATGGGCTTGGGGATGAGTGTGTCAAACACCAGACTGTCTATGCTGTTCTCCTTCACTCCTAGGAAGATGAAGAAAGGAAAGAGATGGATAGGAGGAAGAAAAGAGTGAATATTAATGTAGCAATGTCTTATATTTTATAGTTAATAAGATTGGGTCCAGTTTTAGAGCAAGCAGGCAGGATATAATCTAAATTGACACAGGTTAACAGTCATATGTTTCTCCACCATCAAACCTGATCTAAACCTGGTTTCTACATTAGTTGCAATCCTGTAATAGAAACTCCTTGCTTTCTTGCTGCCATACCTTTGAGGTTGACCTTGATGACGTTACTGTCGCCCACCAGGTAGCCGCAGGGCAGCAGCTCAGGCACTTCGGAGGCGTGGGCGCGCACCACCTCGCCCATCCTGTAGCAGACAATGCTGTCTGAGTTGAGACCCAGGCTGGTCAGAGGGTCCACCCGAAACACATACTCCTGCAGGGAGGGAGGGGTTAGAGGACAGTGAAGAATAAACTGCAATATTGATCGTGTTTAAAAATATGTTGAACTTGTTGTCCAACAAGATCTACAGTCGCTTGTCAAATTGACTAAGGATCCTGCTTTGTCTGTCTCTGAATGTTACACAATAAGTCAGACATAACTGCTTGGATTTTGAATTAAGTATGAGAAGTGATGCATTTTTTGCACCATGTTAGAGTGACACCCTATCAGCAAACCAGCTGGTGATGGTACAAATGAAAAAACTTCTGTTCTTCTTTGATCTTATGTTATAACTTCAGCACCTGTAGGTTTATAATTCCCTTAAATTAAACATCAGAGAACTCTGTGCTTAAAAGGAAAAATATGCTTTCTTCCATAGGTAGCGTGTGGCATATGAAATCTAATTCCAGTCACTCAGGTGAATAGTTGGGAAAGAAATGGGCTTCTGTGTGGCAATATGGAAACAAACTTAATTGGAGAGCATGCAAAGCACAAATAAGTTTGTGCTTTTCATGTGACAAAAGAAACACGTGACAAATCATCTAGGGATGGAGAGGGGTTAATTAAATAATTAAAACATCAACAGTGACTTCATTCCATTTAAGTGAGCTTGTGTCAGCGCTCATACACATACTGGCTCACTGACAATAATATAGCTAAACAGAACAGTCATCATTGAAGCTATAGGGATCACCTGTGTTTTTCCTGACAAAAAGTCTGCTGTGAAAACCTATTACACGCTGAAATGACTGTCCTGTATGTATCAGAAAAGTCCTTCACTGTTTACCTTGAAGAGGCGTCGGATGACCCCGTCCAGGACGTCCCACTTGGTTTTTCCACTCACACCTATTGACCCAATCAGATACTCCTGGCTGTGTGTACCCTGAGGAGTTGTCAAATGAATAAAACACAGGAGTTAAATACAATTATGGTGGTTTTAGCTGGAGGAAAAGAGAAAATGATGTGAAATCTTCATCCACTCACCTTAGTGGTATTTGGCCCGCTGCTGATGGTGACCACTATCCGCACACTCCGGCCTTCTTTGCGTAGATTGCCCTCATAGCTGTCATCTAGTAGAATATCTGAAAACAGAACTTTCCGTCAGGAAACACAGCCAACTTTAATCTGTCAGAGCTTTGATTCATTATAAACAAACTCTCCTTCTGCCTGCCAGCAAATTATAGCTGGAAATGGACAAACAGACTCCAAAGGAAAAGATAGCTAATGGATTTCTTTCATGTGATAATTACTTTTACATTTAATCAATGTTCTCATACAGAGCGATTTCTAGTGAGTGTGCTGAATGATAATGTAAGACCAACTGTATGTTATGAGTACGAGGGAGAAATAACTATTAATAGGAAGATGTGTTTTTTTTAGGTATTTGTTGAAGATTTGAAAGTTCAGTTGGTAAAACTTACTCAAGCTGACAATGTATGTAAAGAAGAAGACAGTAACATCACCTTACCAGACACTGAGCACATTTTATATTTGTGCCATTCTCTACCAACAGCAACAGACATATTTTTCTGGCTGTCAGTTCACAAATATAACAGTATTGGGAAACCCAAAAAAGCAACCAGAATTAGTCCATTATACTTCCAGAATCAAACAAAATGTCACATGGGTTTTACGTTCTGCAGTGTACACAGGCTTTCTGGTTGAGCTAGTCAAATTTGCACAGACACACCATCAATGTGTGACATCTGCAACTGCTCTAAAGTCTCATCAGACCAATTGTACTTATTCCAGTTCATTGTTTTTATTGCTATGCTAGCTCATGGTCATTTCTGTCAAAGGCTGAAAGATCTGGAGGCTCAGTTTGTTTAGTTTGAGGATTTCAACTCTGTTAATCTTTATGACCTTATTCACTGATGAAGCAGCATCTAAATTATTTAAGCTGAAGCCAATGATGTTCCTCTTTCTGACATTGTACAGATTTTTCAGCCACTTAGGGACAGCAGAAACACAACAACCCAACTAAAACCACAACAATGAGCTGAAGGACGCTAAAATACCCTGTGGTCCTGATGCTAACTGTAGAGTCAGGTGTTGATTCTTTGTGGCCTCATCATTACATGCAACCACTTTCACATACAAGTAGTCACGTGATCCATTGTTAATATAAAAATATTAATTATAGCAGCTTTAACTATTAGGGTGAAAATTACAAACAATCTAAAACGGTAGCAAATAAAGTCCACTCCAGTTTGTATGTAGCTGTGTTTCTAATTTGGGCAAGTTTGACTTATTGGCTAGTTTTCTGCCACCTTTAACCTTTGACAACAATCATACCACTGACAACTCCAACCATAAATCTCTCTCATTTGGAGAGGGAAGTGGGTACTTTGTATTCGGCCGGCCTCCCTTAGCTGAGGGCTCTGTGTTGGGGTGATAACGGCCTGCTGGCCTACTCGTCTTCCCACGCGTCACTGCTCTTGGCTCATCCCCCCATCAATTAACGAGGGCCTGAGTCCTCAGAGGGAGCTGCGCCTTCTATGTTAATTATAGGACAAGTGAGAGGGACAAAACTCTTTCACTTCTCAAACGGAGCAAGCCTGGAGAGATTTTTGACATGTTCATGTGTGTGTATGTGTGTGTGCAACAGGCTCCTGCTGTGTATCGAGCACTGGCAGAAGAAAGGGGAGCTATTTCGTCATTTCATGCAGCTCCTCCGGATCACTTCTTTCTGCAATCACAATTCTCTCACATTTACTGAGGCAAGTATGGGGAGAGCTAATCCAACTTGATGCTGCAGAACAAAACTTCTGCCCTGAGAGTTGCTTCGGACCAGAAACTGTCCTACGGCTTAACTAAACAGAGGAGCATAGCACATTGTCATGTTTGGAGATTTAATTCTCAATAGCTGAATATACCTTTTTGAAAGAATAAAGAACCAATGTGTCCTTCTGAAAACTAAATAATATTTCTGAGGGGTTATTAAACAGCTTTGTTCAATACTTAGTCCTGATTGGCCAGTCAAGGCTTTCTAAGATATATTATTTTTGTTCGTAAAATCCATTTCACTCACTTCCACCACCCACACTTACAGTTCTCACTTCTAAGAACAAGCTGCAGACTGTGAACACTGATCTACACAGACACTTCAGA
This sequence comes from Lates japonicus, assembly GCA_033238685.1. NCBI lineage: Eukaryota > Metazoa > Chordata > Actinopteri > Centropomidae > Lates > Lates japonicus. Next base: position 2,205,386 of record BRZM01000005.1, on the reverse strand, counting down.
TCAACGTGCCGCAGACACCAGCGCTGACACTGAACTGACCTGACATGATGGTGTCAGTGATGTTGAGGTTATTGAGCGACAGCCCCAAGGACTGACGTGAGGAGGACGAGGAGGTGCTGGAGGTCTCGGATGGTGGCCGGGCTGTCTTGACGGGCGTGGCTGTCGGCGTAGCGTTACCACTGGACTTCAGACGATCATTCTCTGCTTTCAGCATCTCGATCTCATTCTGGTCATTGAGAAAAGAATGAAAATTGGACAAAATCTAAAAACTGCATTCAAAGACTTGGGTAACACTGAGTAATAGGCTGCTCACACAACAGACGGTCATCTTCTAGCATTCAGGCTGGCCAGTGTTGTTATTCTGAATCAGTATTATTGGAATTATGGGCTGTAAGCGGCTTTTTGATCTTTAAGACTCTCTTTGTACTGAAGGTTAAGTCTCAGATAAGGAGCCTTACATGATCCCCAGATCTGAGGGGAGACTATAGGCTTCTACAGACAAGGAAATCCACATGCACTTAACTGAGACTTTTATGGTGACAGTCTTTGAACATGTGCCTCTTTTCCAAATATGAAATGACGCAGCATCTCTAAAGATTATACCTTGAAATGATGAGTGGCTTTTGTTGCACTATATCAAAGGGAATGTAATGCATAAATCAAATACATTTATTTGCAGCAAAAAAGCCTCGATTCATATCTTTTTATTCAGCTTCACAGACAATTAAACACTTTCACTCCACCTTTATGAAGTGTGTTCACATTGACAGTGTTAAAATTGCCTCCTTTGGAGCTGATACAGCTGGCTCAGTGTGCTTTGTACTTGCTGGAAAGCTAATCAGAGAGCTACAGAATCCAATTTTACCCATTTTTTAGTTGTATATCATAATGTATTAATCTTTAAAAAGTTGTCAGACTTTAGGCTTAAAGGAATATTTTGGGAAATAAGTAAATTTTTCTTGATGAGAGGTTGGTGAGAAGATTGATTGGACTGTGGGAGGAAGCCGGAGTATCCTGAGAGAAACCACGCAGGCACAGGAAGAACATGCAAACTCCACACAGAAAAGCTTGAACCCGGAACCTTCTTGCTGTGAGGCAACAGTGCTAACCACTGTACCACTATGCCACCCACCAAGTAGCTGAACTCAGCATAATGACTGAAAACAGGGAAACAGCTAGCCTGGCTCTGTCAAATCCACCTACAAGCAACTGACTAATTAAAATGTTATATCTTGTTTGCTCAGTTAAATAGCAGATAGCACAGTGTCACTTCACCTGAAGTGACACTGTGGTGGATACACCTTTTTTAGCCTGCAACAGTATCATGACCTAAGATTTAATAGCTAACCTGCAAGAGTGTTAGGTGTATAGTGTAGATAATGGTACAAGAGGCTCTGTGTGTGTGTGTTACATCAGCTAGTTTGCCTTCAGCCCTACTGGTGCCCCGCTGGTACCCTGTCAGCCATTCACTAACCCACTGGATGCATTGTTAACTTCCTAACTGGTAGCTGTCATGCTCCAGTGCCTCGGGGGAGAAACACACCAGTTTAGCCAAAATAAATTGGGCAGAGTGAAGTTTTGCCTGTCTGAGCCTTCACAGTAGAAGAAACTGTATCATAACAAAAGGTATTTCTGTCTCCATGAGATGCCTTTATCTGGGCCTTTGGAGAAAAATCCTGATTTGATATGTCCTTAAAATTACGTCATACTTTTTCTCTATAGAGAATCTGAATTAAAAATTTTGACTTCACTTTCCCCCTCAGTCCCCTGGCAAATGGTCAGTTATGCATGCTGCTCCAGTTTAACCTGTGTCAAGCATAAATAGACCCCCACAGGTCAGTGTAACCTCACCTGCATGCGGTTCATGGCCTCTCGGATCTGGTCAAGGTGGTGGGCGGAGCTGAGCGCCTCCAGGCGAATGTCTGTCAACTTGAGCTCTTTCTCTCTTAACTCGTTCTTCAGCTGGAGGATGATTTCTGCCTCGGCCTCGGTGCATTCGCACAGCCTGCAACCGGGATTACACACAGGGAGGGGGACGGGGTCACCTCGAGGGTTATATCAAACACACACACACACACACAATCTGGAGAGTAAAAGCGCACACTTAAAGGAAATAAGAGCTGAAGTTTGAAGTTTCACGGGGAAGCTGGAGTCAGTGGTGAAAACTGCACGGGCAGGTACAACATGAAGGTGAACAGGAAGTGCGGCATTTGGGACAGCGAATCCTTTCCATTTACAGAATTTTTTCAGCCGAGGAATCTTACAGGTAAAAGACATATTCCAGTTGTGGTTCCAACCGCAGCACAGTTGTTCACTTTTTTTTTAGGTTGGTATGCCGGATTTTGTTGTAACCAAGGAGCATACTGCTTTTTTTCTCTTTGACTGTTATTAATGTACAGCAAAAACCTCATTTAGTGTAGGATTTACAGTAAATGATGTGGCAGTAGTACCATTATCATGGCACAGATTCAATTATTTTCATCATCAGCAGACAGAGACCTAAAACAATAACTCAAGTTAGATGCTATGCTAAGCCAAAAACACAACAGAAGTCTGTCACACTTGTGTGGTTTACTGTGTCATTTAAAGTTCAACAACTTCCACATGCTCTGCTCCTGAGAAAACCATGTCAGATATTTCAACATTGAAATGATCCTACCAGCTACCACACAGCACAGCAGATGTGCACAGTACTTGCATGCTTATTGCTGGTTGGCGAAATGACCACATGTTGGTCCTTTTCAGTGACATAGAGCCAATTTGCATTGGCTTGAGTATGAAAACTGTCACTGCTTATCCCTTTAACCCTTAATTCAACCTTCTGCTACTCTCCCTTAACTGAAAACTGGACATGTTTGAGGTCCTAGTTCAGTTTGTGTGCCAGGGAAATCCATCACCTCTAACATGCCAAGGTTTTTGTGGCATTAAGATGCAAAAGTAAGTCACACCAAAACACCCCACTGCACATACACTCCCTGGGAACATGCCACACGTTGCCTGTTACCGAGATCTGTGCTTGTAGACCACATGACCGTTTTGCTTTTTCTTTGGCGTCCAAATAGGAGAGGACTTGCTATCGCAAATGCACTTGCTACAGCAGGTGGAGAGACATTAAAGAAAGTATGAACATAAAGGTCAGAGGAGAGATAAAAGTTGAGGAGAGGATTTAAAGACATTTGTGAAAACAAAAGAAATAACAGTGAAAAGAATTTAGACTCAGAGAAGAAGAAGGAACAAAACAGCCAACTGTGTACAGTGTATATGTTTTTCTATTCATATGAATCAATATATACAAGTGTGTCAACTACACACAGGAGGTGAGAATTACCTCTGTGCTGCATTAAAGTATCTGCATGAGAGTGAACGCAGGTGTGTATATATTTGTGACTTGTAACTCACTCTGTGGTGGAGGGCGAAGAGCGCAGTGTGGCAACACTGCCTTGCCTGTTGTCATGCTGCAGTTTGGGTGAGGACGGTAGCGAGTCGGTCATCTCTTCCATCTCATCATGGGCTGACTGGGATTTGGTTTTCTTCTTGCTGAACGCCTGCTTGAAGGAGCTGCGTAACTGCAAGACAGAGAACACAAACACACGAGGGCAAAGACGTCAATATTGCCACCCACCAATCTCCTCAATCACATCATGTCAGCGCCTAAGAGTGACATCTGGTGACATCACATCCTGACACACGAGGAAGTCACTCCGTGCTGCTTCCAAGCAATGGTCACGGTCTGGTTTAGGTAAAGAGCAAGGCCATAAGTAGAAATGGAAATGAGAGATGGAGACGGGGAGATCAGGCTTTTTAATGACCCTAGAAATCAGGGCTGAACAGGCAATCAAAATGAACAGGGCAGGAAGAGAAGAGGGAGGACCGAAGAGGAACTAAGGGGAAAGGGGAGGGTTGTTGTTTCCATGCCGACGTTTCCAGAAAAGGGAAAAAGTAGAGCTTGCTCTGAGAGGGGAAGAAAGAGGAACAAATACAGGAGCGAAGGAAGGGGAGATGGGGGAATAACCACTGCAAACATACAGAAGACACTCTGGAAACCACTGACCTGAGCCGGGATGGAATCAGCCACCTGAAGATGCAGAACACACCCAGCGTTAAGCCACACAGACACACACTTCACCCGTCCACAGCAAACTCTCTGTTGATTAAAGCTAATTGCTGCAAATGTGTCGGTTTTACTGAGCACTTGTATGACTTTGCTCTAAGGAAATGCAGTTCTTGCTGTTGCAAGGATGACAATAATGATGATGAGTGTTATTATGATTACATTCAGAGCATCCTAATCATCTTTTTATCTCCTGCTTATCCGAGAGAGATATTCACAGCCCCGTTTATCTCTAGAGTTGTGACACACATATGGTAAGCCACCACTTAAAAAAACCTGATTACTGCTTTTCAAAAATGCTTACTCACATGACAGGGAGACATATTTTGACTTGTAAAATAGCAGTAAACAAATTGCAGTAAGCAGTTTTACATGTTAGTGTTTCTAAGTGGCAGTGAAAATGCTACATTCAATGTATGATCCAGTCAATCTTTTTCAAAGTAGTTTGTGTCTTTTTTCAGTACTGATGACATATTACATATTACATACATGTAAATAAATTAAAAATTTCATTGCACTGCCTAGTTTATTCAGAAATAATAAAATAATAAAAACGTATTATGTATTGATAATAACACCTTCCACAGTGAGATCAGAGGTCGGACATCAACTTCTGGGAGGTAACCTTGAGTCCATGTCGTGCTTAAGGACACTTCAGCAGGTCGGATGCTTGCTGGTGCAAAGTCCCTGCCTTATTGAAGAGCAATCTACCTATTCATTATACTGTCCTTCTGCTGCTGCCCTAGAATGATCTGCTGATTTTCTGTTCTCTCTTCACTCACGTTACACTACCCTCAGTTCAGCTCCTTCCTTGTCTCCACCCACGTGTGCACCAAGGCAGACTTTATGCAAATGAATAATTAATTGCTGCTTAAATAAGGGATTGATTTGTATTCATGAGCCTTGGCTTGAATTTTTTTGGGGGTCTCACTTAACATGACAGGCTAAGGTGTCACACTCTGTGGTGAACTTTTGGGCTGTTTGCATGCATTTCATTTCAAGGGCAGGCGTTTTGCATTGCAGCAGAGATTCCAAACTGGCTCTGGCTCTGTTCTGTTTGGCTGAGATGGAACTTCTAATATGTCATCTGTCTGACTCAGGGGGCTGCAGCAAATAAGCTCTCAGCCAGGGACACTGAGCTGCTATTGTGGAGTGAAGCAGGGAGCAGCAACATTGGAGAGAAGGGCAAAGGGAGGAGAGAGAGCTTTATGGTTGTGCATTTTTAGACTTGATATGTGGGTATTTGTGGATGTATTCCTCACTAGAAGGGGAAACAGGAGACAGGTATTGCATTAAGCAAATGCCCTCTTTGGCTACATTTCAACCCTAAAGCAGGTGCAAGTATATCAAGGACACCTGAGCAAACTGAGCCACCAAAGCAACAGTTTCTCTTTTCCATATAAGAGACACAAGTGAAAGTGTTAGTGTTAGACTAAAATAAAGATGTATCTCCTGCTGTTTTACACTTTCAAACTTGACGTCCAGTTGAGGAATTGAAGGATTAAGAGCCCCTCTTAAGAGTACTTTGACAGAAGATGTTGAAGCAGGTGAGAGTATTTCTCTTCTGCCCAGACTTTCCTACTTGTCATAGTGATTCAGCGATTCAACAAACTCTCTTCTCCAACCTCTGGGCAACCATTGCCCTGGTTTCAGTATCACTTCAGTGTCTGTGACGTTAGTGGCCACTTTGCTTCTGAACTAATCTGCATGCTGTTGTCACTGGATATGAAATTCCAAGAGCATCTCAAACAGTAATTGCAGGGTAGTTGACTCCTCTGCTTGACCCTCTGTTAGTAGTCACCACTGGATGGTACCTTAGGCACTCAACTGATACCATCTCAGCTCTGTAACCTAGCAACAGTGACATGATGGTAAATTGTTATGAGGTGAACATAGTTTTGGGAGGACTGGAAGGAAGGACTGGACCTAAAAATCTAAGCAATAAAATGTATTGCCATTTTATGTTATATAAATAATACAGAGATGAAGTAGCAACAAAACCCAGTCCCTCTGAGCTCATGCTTAGATACATTTAAGTACATTTGAACTGCTACATATTTCTTCCTACCTTACGAGGAACCATTTTTGCCACTGTATATTTTGATGAGTGTTTCCTCCATATTTGGACTCAACTTGAATTTGCAGTTTTTGCCTCACAGTGATGTCTACTTCTATATTTTTTCCACCTACCCAGCTCTTCTTCTTCTTCTTTTTGTCTTCGGCGTCCTTGCCCAGGCTGCCCATGCTGGAGTGACTGGCTGCGCTGTTGATACTGGACATACTTTCAGACGAGTGCTGCCGTCTGATCCGCAGGTCTGGAAATGACAGGCAAACCCTTTCTTAGTGCACTGGAAACTGAGGTCGATGTAATTTTCTCTTTAATGTTCAGCTACGCTGGGCTCAGCTTGGCTTGAATAAGCAGCCACAAGGAGGTTTGATACTTGAAAAGGTCATTTCACAAAACTGATGACACATCAGAATCAGGTTGTTTCCATGACTAATCGTGGCTTTCCAAAACCGACCTATACAGCATAAACTTCAAGTATCAGGGGCTCAATTCCCTCTGGGGCCAATCAGGCTAAAAATGCATCCACCCATGAAACAGTGAGGCATTTGGGCCCCGCTCAAAACAAAACAAAACATCAAATGATTTGAGGAAGTCTGGTCCAGTGTCCCCTGCTGGTTCCTACATTACCTTTGTGGAGGTGGTCAGGGCCGTTGAGAGCCACCTGGATGGCCGTCTGGGCATCTGTGTTCTGGGTCTTCAGCATCTCTATTGTCTCACGCAACTCAGCCAACTCAGACTCCTGGAGTTAGAGAGAGACAGAAAGAGAAGGAGAGAGAAAGAGAAGAGAATTAGGCCGTGATGTTTTTAGAACAGTGATTCAGGAGTTATTGAGATGAACACAGAATTTCTTTTGGGAGTGGATATAATCTTTGTATTCTACATAAAGCAGATGGAACCAGCTCAGAGCTGATGACCAGACCAGGTTATTTTTAAAAAGGATGACACACCAAATCTGTTGGAATGAATACATTAGCTTCGTCACTGGGAACAAATTCTTAAATTTGGCATTGACATGGTTTTCAGTGGGAGGGATTGAGAGGCAAGAAGTAAGGGATGGTATTTTGAAGAAGATAGGAGTCTTACAGTGGATTTGCCCCAAAGCCAGCACCACCTGCTTAGAATAGAAAAAAGCTCTCCTCTCTGTCGAACCAACACGATCTGATAGAGGGAGTCTCATATTCTGCCTTTCCCGAAAACCCACTGAGGGCTGCAGATAGGGTTTCCACTTTAATTAAAAGTTGGGCCGGCCTTGTTTGACAAAGACATCCCACCAGATCCCAGTCTGCTTTAATTTATAGAGGATTAAAAAGCTGCCAGGGCTCATCAGCACACTGTGTGTATGTGTGTGGGTGTGTGAACAGAGGGAGGCATTCATAATTTGTGGTAGGGATATATCTTTGAACATATTGCTACTGCTGTGTGATCAGTGTTTCAGCACCATTCAAGCTCCTCTAAAAGCTCCTCTCTGTCAAAAAGTCAACTTGTAAGAAAAGAGAGGTGGCAGCAGATAAATGCTGGGTGATTTTTGCAGAATACAAAAATGGGTTTTTGGGCTGTAGATTTAAAGAATATACTGAACCCTTTCCTGTGCAAAACTGGACACTTTTACCTGTCTGTGATGCAGAAAGGTTTGAAAGTTTAAGCAATTCAACTTTGGTTAAGGTTAGGAATAAACTTGCGCAGGCAACAACTAAAACTTTAATAATAAAAACCTGTGAGAATGAAAGCTTCAGTAGAAAACCTCTCACGAGTCAGGAAATAAACCTTAAAAATTGATAAAAAATATCCATTAATCCACGACTGGTGACCTCCACATTGCAGGAGGACGCTACCTGTTTCTAATCATTTCTTCTCCCCATAATCCCTTCGTCGTGGAGTTCAAACACAGTATATTTCACATTCAGGACTAAGCTCTTGTACCTTTTGTTCAGCGGTCATGGTGAGGCTCTGCAGGCGGCAGGTCATGTTACTCAGGCTCTTTTCGAAGGCTGCCACCAGGTGAGCCTGCGGACACAGAGAGACAAAAATACAGTCTTCAGCTGCTTCAGGAGTGTAGCACTGTAACACTGGTTTTTGGGCACAGGAGTCAGGACATTTCTCAGATCAGGATTTTTCAGCCTCTGGAAAAGAGTTTTTAAAATGAGGCTACAAGCACAGATATCAGCAGAAATGAATTTTAATCATTGCAAGTGTCCAACTGGCATTCTAGTCAAACTCTATTTAATGGTATAACATGAAAATGTAAAATACTATGCTTTATTCTCTCTGGAATATCAAAATGTAACCACTTAACATTTAAAAGTGCCCCCAAGATCAGTTTGGACTCTTTCCCACTGTGACACTGTGACTAACCCTAACCCTGTTAAAATGTTTTCTAAACAAAAATTATCACCCACCTACGTGTGAATCAATATTCAAAATGAATAATTTAAAAAAAGTCCTCACATGAAGAAAAAGCCTATACAGAGAATTAATAAGTTGGTCTGCTGGTTGCTGACGATAGCTTTGAAGTGAGTTTTCACTTGAGCCAAAGAGGACCATGGACCAAACGAGACTTGGCGTGCAAAGTTTGCCCACAGGCTTGAAGACTCTTACTGAGCCCTCCTATGCATCATAAAGAACAACTGCTGGGATATCTAGCTAAATAAAAGAAAGTTGCCTTTCACTTTGAGTCAGCCTCAGATTTCAAGGGCAAGTTCACACCAAGCATGTTCAAAATGGTTTATTTGAACATGGAGTTTGTTAGAAGTGTTTCATATGACTTCATATTTCATATGACTTCACTGTTTCATCTCTCTGCTTTGAATTAACTGTCTTGTATATGAGCTTGCTCCTAAAACCGCCTTACTCTGGACTAATACCAACAAGAAAACACTCAGAACTGAGGGAAAGATGTTGCTATAACAGAGGCACACAGATCAGAGAAAGGCTGCCCCCCTGACTTCATCTGTCACCTGAAGATGCAGCGGCGTCATGCCATCTGCTCTGCTGAACCTGTGGTTTGTGTAGGTGTGTGACTGGATTTGTTTGAGTTCTGAGTCTGTACTTGCGTATAAAATCTGTGTGTGTGTGTGTGTACTGCAAGCTGATCCTCCCATCCTTAGCGAGAGACCCTGAGACACCAGTCACGCCTGGTGTGTCACACAGAGGTGGGCAGCATGCCCAGACAGATCAGACTATCTTTGCTCTGCACAAACACACACACACACACACATTGATTTGTATTACTGTACTATCGAGGACTTTCATTTACAAAATTTAAAAGCATTTGATACCAAATGTGCAATCTAACCCTAAAACAGCTCTGACAAAAAGAGAAAATTCCCCATGTTTCGATCCAGGTGAGGACTTTACGAGGAGCTTGTAATCAACACACACACAGCGGTAACACCCTGTGCTGCCTCTTCTCCTCTGTGTTCCTGGCTGAATCAGCGAAGGTCTTGACCTTTAGAAATGCCAACTGTTCCAACACATCTCTGCAACGCCACATCTCTTTCCAACTCCACCTGTGCGCTCTGACTCAACACCCCCCCTGGCCCACCTGTCCGCCCTGAAGGAGGATGATCAGATTCTGACGTGTCCCATGGCTGAACCATCTGCGCTGCTCCTGGGGCTGGGCCCCAGTGGCCACACTTGGCCGCTGAACACCCATTTTTCTGACCCGTGGTCCTGATCTTGAGGTCTGGGGTAAAGGTTGATGGTGGGCCAAACCAGACATGAACAAGAGAAGTCCCCTGGCCCCTGCCGGCATCTCGGGCGTTGTGGAAGACAATGACGAACAATGCACCGGTCACCGTACGTAGCACTGACTGCTGGACTACATCATAAAGCTACAACTAAGAAGGAAGATAATGAAAGCCGTGAGAGGAGGAGAAGAAAAAAGCGAGCAGGGGTAATGGGGGTGAACCCCTTTCTAAGCTGAGGGAAGACAGAAAAGGAAAAGCAGGAAGGTCAGGGTGACAGTGAGTGAGTAGAAAAAGGAAGAGATTGAGGGGAGGGGCCCTTTAAGAACTGGTCGCCTGATTTAACATCTGACCGAGCGGAAAACGGTCCCTTCACAGACTAGAAAAAAAAACCCCCAACAAAATTACAATTCTTCAGCAGTTTAGCGCATTGTGCTGGTTTTGCTAGTCTCTCCATTTGACCAAACAAAGTAAAAAACAAATATCAATTAATTAAAGACTTAGTGCCAGGGGTGTACCTAATCCAAGACAACAGTGCAGCAACAAATATGTTTTCGCGGATCATGCATAGTGACTGAGATGACACACTCTTAATACTTTATTTAGACGATTCAATTTCCTGAACAGAAAGATAATGATAATTATATGCAGTGGCATAACAAATGAGACGAGATCAGATAGAATGAGCCTCAATCACTGCAGTTCCTGTAATTCTCTCATGAGTGGAGATGGCGCCATGTACTGGAGGATGCTTTATGTGAACACATGAGACTGTTCAAATCTATTTATCTCTTATCTTGAAGTAGACATTCTGACATCATCATAACTCAGTTTTGGTGATTTCATGGATGAAATGGTTGAGATTATATCAAATGGATTAAGTTGAAGTTACAGCCAAATAGAAATGACCTTTTGCAATATACAGACCATAGAGTATATCAATATGGAAAAAATATGGCAAAAATTAGTAGTGTGTGACATCTCACTTCAAGGAAGTAAGATATCCTAAGCTGTTCAAAATGACTTTAAAAATAGTTGCTTTCCTAGAAGATGACATTTAATGCTTTTTACACACACAGCCTATTGTGTGTGGAAATGTGTCAATATATAAAAATAAGTACATGTGCATTGAAAAGTATTTGTTAAGAATTAAAGTGTTCCAGTACTACTTTTCCTCTGGTTTAAATTTGCAACTGATCTTCGCCTATTTAACAGGTTACGTATGTAAAATGTGTATGTATATCTGCATGTGTGAGTGTGTGCGGGGAATAAAGTTAACCCCATCTCTGGGTGTGACACACAGAGATGTCAGAACTCTGTCCCTGCCTACGCCGTAAACTGCTACAATGGAAAATCGTAAACAGAGTAATAACACACTGTAAGCCACTTTCATCTTTTACTAACCACACACACATTCCCACCATGCAGACTGATATCTTTCAAAGTAATGCGTCTTCTGAAACGCAGCTAATTTTAATGGTACAAGCGACATCTTACTAAGCTGTCTGCGATGATGTAATAAAGGTCATTTGGCTGCCAACAATCTGGCCATTTGTCATATCAAAGCTGGTGTGTTCTGGAAGGGCTGCTCGCCATTCACTGATATCAGTAACCTATCTTCCACTCTCATCGAGCCTGCGGTGTTCTGCACTCCCATAATATCGTACAGTCTTAAACGTGAGCAATCGGCGTCTCGATCGTGGGCTGTTGCCCGCCGGATGGTGCTCCCGCAGCTTGAACCAGTGGGCAGGTAAGACCAGCAACGGTGTGAGGGACTGACGATGGTCGTCGGGCTTGGTCCTGCTCTTGCATATGACCGGCCTCGGCGCCACCCCGTGCTCACGCTGCTGTTCTCACTCGTTCAGACCGACATCTTGCTGGATCGGCGATCGGTCTTCATTGATCGGTTTCGACGTCGTCGTGTTGCTGGCCCATCAGCGGCCCTGGTCGACGCTTTGGTTTGATCTGGTGGTGGGTGACAGGCGTGGGGCAGCCGCTGCTGAGCTGTTCGGCCGTGATCGTCGCTCGCTGTTGGTGACCGAGAAATCGAGGCGCGACGGAGTTAGTGGTGCAGGTGTTGTGATCAAGACCTGACAGATCGCTGTTCTGATTGGCCGTCGAGTACTGTCGAAATATTTGCATTTATCATCTTTCTCTTGTAATCAAAGTCCTCGATATTTATTAATGATAACAGCTGTGACCATTGATGGCGTACGGAGTATGCGATCGCTGGGCATGTGTTTTCAGGCGTGATGAGATGACTGACCCCGTGCACTGGTCGAGGCTCTGGGCTCCAGTCACACCACAAACCACAGGTTCGGCGACGAATGTGCCGCTGATCTGTAACGCGTATTTTCTTATTGACAGTGGGCGGGGCTGCGTAGTATTATGTCAAGCGAAGGCGAACCATGTGTATATTGCTCCATGTTCAAACAAACCACAGCGTAATGACTGATATTTGTTGCTGTGATGCGCCAGAGTCTTCGGCTGTTTGCGCCGATCTCTTTGACTTTCAGTGCTTTCTCGCCGTGTATTCTCTGTATGCTGGCGTGAACTTTAAGTATTCATTTTCGATGCGGAAGGCCACGGGCCCTGTCTGATGACGGTACCAGTGTTGATGGCGGCATCAAATTCTCTGCTGACGGTGACTGCCGTGTTGTCGGCTGGCTGGCTGTTTCACCACCGCCAGCCTGAGTATGTTTAATGAGGAAATGGTGGCGACTCCTGGCTGGAATGCCGGTCGTGGATTGTGGATGACATCATTTGTTTCCTGACTCGTGGTTTTCTGCTGACTTTCATTCTCACAGGTTTTCATCAAAGTAGTTGTGCCTGCAGTTATTAACGCCAACCAAAAATTCATTCTTAAACTTTGAAACCTTCATCAGTTTAGTAAGCTGATTTTACGTATGTTCTTCGATCTGCAGCCCAAAAGCCATTTTGTGTTCTGGTAATTGCAACAATGTTGCAGCTGGCTACCGCAGTGATGCTCTGTTCACGCCACAGCCAATCTCGTGACGGTCTTTGCGGCAACTCGTGCACCGGCATGAACGGCAGAGAGGCTTTGTTCGCGCGGGTGGTGCAGCAAATCCCATCGCTAACTCAAGCCGTCACTTCTTGCCTGCGCAGCTACGGAAATTTGTTCCCCGGTGAACAGCTGTCGTTCCGATGCGTCACTGTAACCTGGTCGGCTCTGATGCTGTAACAAATGTATCTTTCATTCATCATTTTCTTTCTGTCTCTCCAACTCAAATGCTGTCAATATATTAAAGGATTTGATGGTGGAGTCCATTTGTGTGTTGTCATGCAAAGACGATACCAGTGACAGTGACTTGTGCTGCAATGTAAGGCCTCAGCGGTTTCACCGCTGGTGTCCTGAGGTGCATGTTATAAAGCCTGTAAATGTACCACACTGTTCAGTAAAGGCAAGCACTGAGCAAACTATCCCGCTAATCTCTTGGGTATCACAAACATTAATTTGTGTTGTGATGTTCAAAATATTTAGAATGTCATTACTTATTAAATCAGAATAAGAAATGTAATTATATTACTTACTAATTCCTGGCAACTAGAATACTAAATATGTGTGAACTGTTGTCTTGACTGAAAATAGTGTCACCCACTACTGATAAAAACATTATACAGAGAACATGAATGTCATGGTGATTATTCCTTTGAGAACCAAAACATAAACCAAATACTTGTCTTCTTTCCGCTCTGTCCTCACATAACTCCTCTATAAAGTTATGTCTCCTCCTATCTGCCAAGTCTGCCTGCAGTTTAGCCTTTCAGTTCTTCAGCTCCGCACAACTTTGTGACTGTGCTGCCGACTGGAAGGCCTGCTCCACGCTGATCAGCGCATTGAGAGTGGTGGTGGTGGGGGGGGCTGAGCCAAGTCAGACGATGGAGTTTGTCGTATCTATCTGGAATCTCAGCACAAAGACAGCTCGCCTGGGGTTGGAGGTCTCTGTATCTCACTCTGTTTCACCCACGCATGACGACTCCAGTCTAGATTCACTTATCCTCATCTCCCTGTTTTCTTTCTGTTCCTGTCTATCTCTATTTGATTCTGTCTGCTTGGTTGAATTTGAGAGAGGCTCCTGTTTTTATTGAAACCCCACCAGCAGAGACAAAAGCAAAGAGACAATCCTCGCTATACGGTAGACACACAAACACACTCAAGAAAACATCCCATCTAGGGACAAGAACACAAAAACACACACACCAACAAAATCAAACAAGCAAAAGCCTAAATACACACACAGAAGCTTCAAACACGGAGAAAAGGAATTAGTGGGCGTCTTAAAGATTTATATTCCTTCCAGAACTTTAATAGGCAACGCTTCCCACAAAAGCTCTCTGACAGCAGGTTATCATGCAAATGAGCCGGCTGTTTTGACGGCGTCTTTTGAAGTAAACAAACTCACATTGGCAGCCAGCTGAGACGTCAGGGTCGCCACCTTCTCCTGAGAGGCATCCAGCTCCCGACGCAGCTTTCTGATTTGCTGTTTGGGGGAGAAAAAACAGGTAAATGTATGGTTAATGCTCCTGAAAAACATACAGAAAATAAGACTTATTGTAATGCAAAAAAGATGTTGAACTTGCAACTCCCTCGTTGATATTTTTGATGTAAAAACTGTTCAGATACATGGTAATACTGTGTAAAAAGACACTGGGGTGAAGTGCGAACATAAAGTGTGGGGGATTACCGTGGAATTTTGGACTGTTTGGCCCTTGATTGAAAAGAGAAGAGTACATATTAACACTATGTTGCATGCCTCCATCAAACAGCATGTACTGATGTGGCTGGAGAGACAGAGGTTTTCACAAGCCACAGCACTGGTCTTCTCATGGTTAGACTTTGAGCAGCAAAGCAAGAGCTACAGGTAAGTATTCAAATAGTATTTGCAAATACCTTGTATTGTGTCTTATATCATAAGCAAATTGCCAGATGTGTCAGTTTACCAAAGTGGACAATACAAGTACAAGAAGCAATGGATGATCACAAGAAACTGTATGGTGTCCTTTGCACACAAGATTTTTACGCTTAATCCCAAATTTCTGTCAGTATAATAATTTTACGACGTTTATGCAAAATCCACATCTGATATCAGTATGAATTGGCAGTAATGTTAACAAGACATTTGCACAGATATTGATAGTGACAAAGGACATATTTCCTTCTTGTTTCCAACACATTTCGTTGACATTTTTGAAGATTAGATTTAGATTTTGACTCAGCTGAGAACTGTCAAAAAAATACCAGTCAAGTCCTTTTTTATTATTGCTGCATGACTTTTGTTTCTCGACCTCAATGCCAGCAGTGCTTAGTCAAGTTGCTGCTGTGCCAACATTACAACAAATGTCTCATGTAAATGATGAAAAATGTGTAGATCACCTGCCTCAGGACCCAAAAGTAGAAAGCATTAAATCTGAGTTTGTTTTAAGGGAAAATAAACCAAATTGTGAATCACTTTTTGCGCTGCATAGTGACTGTAGTTCATGACTGTCAGTTTGCACTGAGAAGGCTGTCCTAAAATGCCAAACTCCACCCATCTGGCAGGGTTAATACAAACACTGTAATGTATTTGCCATTACTGTTTGATCCAAACTTTAGCTTAAAGCACTATTAAACAAGAACAGAGAAAAGGAAATCGAATAAAAAAACAAACAAAACCAAAAACATAAAGCTGGAAAATCAAAGACGAATCAGTGATAAACTGTTGAATGAAGCCAAACAAAAAGAGCCAAAGGGCAGGGCATGCATTAGATATGTATAGTATAGTGTAAGTTTTTGTAATGAGTAAATCATACAAGCTATGTAGCACATTAGGGATGTGTGGTTATTTATGGTCGAGAAGAAATAAATGCAGAAGATTTACTAATAATAAAAAGCAATGCAACATAGGGTTAAACTGCTTTATTGTAGAACTTGATATCACTTTATCCACCATCACTTTACTTGTTTTTGGTTTTAAATGATTATCATTGTAAGTCCATGTGGCTTTAACTTAACCGGAACAAATATCACTGTTTGTGCTTTGATTGACACACACAGACCATCTCTGACTTCAGATGCAGTGCAACAGAGAGACACAAACGTAAAGGCATACAGACACAAACAACCAGCAGTCGCAAAAACATGCATGTGACATGGAAACTGCTGGAGTTCCACACAGAGCAAAAATCAAATCCGGTAAGTGAAAAGCTGTCTTTGAGGTGCCCAGAGGAAGGCACTTAACCCCCTACCCCACCCACGGTGCAGCCACTGAGCAGCTTCAGAGTGTACATTTCTGTAACTCTAGGAACACATAGAAAGCAGAGAGGTGCTAAAAGGAAGCATGCATGCAGACAGACAGATGGACACAATGTTACCCATCCTTACCTCTGAGTGTGCCTTCTCCTCTGTCTGTAAGAGAGAATCGAACACAGTTTAGAAAGATTAGAATATTAGCTCTGTGTGATGTGTTTAATCAAATGCCTTTTAAAAACGAATTAGAATATACACCACGAGAAGCATTTCAATGCCACAGATGAGAAGAAATTATGAAATGGCTAACACAGAGACGAAAAGAATTAAATCAAACTTTAATTAAGTGAGATTAAAGAAACAAAAATTATCACTAGCGGTGAAGTGGAAATCAGACAGAAAACAAAATGGAAAGTGGTTTATGATAACCACAAAACAAAGAAATGAAATTTGACTGGAGGGAAAACTTTGTAAACAAAACTATCTCTGTCTTTATTCAGGCCTTTCCTCTGCAACCTGCAAGTGCAATTGGAAACAGGCGGAGGCGGGTGGTAATCGATTCTTCTCCCTAAAACTAATCTGCCGCCTCACTGAACGTGACGACTGGAGAGCTGCCTGTGCTATTAGAAACCCAACACTTGTCCAGAGTCTTATCTGCCAAAGTTACTTTGGAAGCATGCAACTATGGAAAGATATTTTTTTTGCTCATACAGAAACACAAGGGACAAGACTGAAATACTGGAAGCGAGTGCATGTGGGATTTAACGCTACACTGCATCACTGGAAAGAGTTGAAAGATTTGATGTTAGTCTATGTTGTCCCATTTAAAGAATTAGGATGACCTCAGCCTTAAAACTGCAGCTGTTTTAGATCAGAGATTGAATTTTAGTCCAAAATTTGCCTTCCTTTCTGACAGACATCTAGCTTTTTATGTACTGTATGCTTGACTATGTTCACAAGCTAGTTGTGAACTTTATCATTTGCTGCTGAGCAGGTAGCATACAGTGGGTTTATCAGAGCTTTGTCCCTGAAAACAGTGTCTCTGGAAATAACAACCACATCAGAAATGTTGCAGGCTGGAAAACCAAAACCATGAGTGGAAAGAACCAGAAGCAAGCTGGGTTAGAATTCTCTGTATGTTTGTCACGATGAGCAACTCCTTTCACATTATATACAGTAATTTGATATATTGTTAACATAAAAATGTTGGATGGAGCAGCTTTAACAATGACTTTACATAGTGATTTACTGGTTTCAGATGTACAGTACCTGACTGCAACTCTAATGCTGAGGAGCTGCAAATTTAGGAAGAAAAGTTGTCCAGCTACTTACCGCAGAATACAGCGAAGACGTGCTAGAGACCAGAGACAATGAAGAGCCATGGACTGTAAGCATAGAGAGAGTAATGAGCAAGGTTTGGTAAAATATATGATTGTAAAAACTGGTGTAAAAAACAAGGGGCAATAGTGCAAATACATTAATATGTGACCATACAATATTCTACCCTGACCTTGAGGAAGTTCTGATTTTAATTTCTTCTTATTGCATTTGATAGTTATGGTAACTCATTCAGATGATAGCTTTGAGCAGTTATAAGGAGGCAGAAAAAAAAACATGATGTGCCCATTAAAAAGCTGACCTCTATATGGATGCAATCACAGCCTCTTAAATCACCCACAAAAAGATCAGAACAGAACGAGCCATCAGCCAAGCCACTCGCAGTATGAACACACAGTGAGAGCTCATTAAACCTGGTATTAAAGCACTTGATGACTGGGGACTTTGCTTGGGTGAATGTGGCTCTTAAATTATTTCTAATGGCTTTCTAGCAGTAAGGTTTCATTTCTGTGGGTCATTTTTGGAAAACAGTTCATTTAAACAGTGTGTTTAAGAGTGTGTCCCACCTTCATCGGTGCTGTCCCTGAAGGAGCCAGAGCGGCTGATGGCCCGTGGTCGTTCCTCCAAGGAGGTTGCGCTGCCACCCAGTGGGTGACCCTCTCCATACAGGTCAAAGGAGTCCTGGGCAGGGATGCTGTTGGAGCGGCTCATGCTGCTGCTGCCTGGTGGCACGTTATACTGGCTAATGTTAGTGGGGCTCACTGTATGGAAGAAAACGTATGCCAAGATCAGTGTCAATAAATTATAATAATTCCCCCATTTGTAAAATGTAATAAACAGGTGATAACTCATAGATGTGCAAATGTGCTAAGATTTTAGTAGGCTTTAAGATATTTTTGATTGATGCATGAAATAATTATTATTTATTTGTACAGTTCACTACGGTACAGTTCATTTTCATGGCCATGTATGTGTATGTGAAAACACTGATTAAACAATTCAGAGTCATGAAAGAACTTTTCTTTCTTACTTGATTTTTTTACTTGATTTTTACAATTTAATATATTTGTGGTGTACTTTAAATGGCCTCAGATTAATAAAAATAACATTATATTGAAACTGCCAAGTAAAATCAGTGAGAGCAAATACTAGATGCTAGATCCACACTGCTGTGTGCACACTATACTTGAGCTATCTACTCTAGATATGCTACAATTAGTGTTTATTACTATAGACTCACGCAGGTTGGAGTAGTGGTATTTTCCAGTGGTTGTGCAGGAGGCTCCTGGAGGAGATAGCGGGGACTGGCTGCCTGTGTCCTGAAGACCTCCTGTTGAATGGGACCTCAACCACTCCTTCCCTTCCTCATGGGATGTCTGCCGGGAGGATGGAGGGTACCTGAAACCCCCAAGGAAAGTGTAAACTCAAAGCAAACATGGCTGCCATCAGCAAACAACTGTCACACAGAGATATATGGAAGTACAAGTAGTGAATTTTGTGGTGATGAAATGTGTGTGTGAATGCAGAGCTAATAATAGTGGCATGTGAGCAGATTGCCAAAAACATGCAGCCATACCACACAGACATTCACATGCATACATACATACACTCAGTCATATACTATATGACCATACACACATACTCCTCTGGCTCAAAGCTGCCAAACACACACACATTCATCTTTTCTCTCTCCAGCTCCAGAATGGCTTAGCAGCAGGAAGCCCTTATCGCACACATGACAATCGGCCATATTTAATCCTCTGAGGATGATAATTGAGTTTGCACTCATCCCTTTTCAGCGGCGTCTTCCTTCCAATGACCCCATTACTACACTTGTCACATCTGACCCTGCTCCCCACGCCTACGCTTCATATTCTCTCCACCAGGGATTGGATGTCTAAGAGTGTGTTGAATGGTGTGACACAGCAACATTTGTCCCTCACTGGATTTGAAATGGAACAGACTGAAACATCCAAGGGTTGGTCTTGGACTCAGTATACTTAGTGCTTACAAAATGCTCATAAACAGGACCAACATGCTTACTTATATCACTAAAAGGGTAATTATTAGTCTAAGCTGGACTTGAAGGAAATCTAAAGATCGGGCAAAAGAAGTGTCATGGTCTTGGTTTGAGATGTGAACAGATGGTTGTAAAACTTTGTGGTCAGAAGAAGGAAACACTGCAGTCTGTACTGAATATCACTTCTAACAGACATAAAGTGAAGTAGAGGATGAGATGCTTTTACGCCCAACAAAGTAAGAGCACCAAATGTCATCAAAATGAAAGAATAGTTTGAAACCAGCATGCCCCATCCAACCTCTCTGCAGCAGTAATGTATAATTGGCTAGAGAGTCTGTTCCCTGCAGAGGTTGTGCCACTGTGATGAATGGGTTATGGTATTTCTGTCTCTCTCCCTTTCGTCCCAGCTAAATTCAAAATATACATTTGACTTACCCCCCTTGGCTAACAGAGCAAATGTTATCAGGAGGTTTAGGCCATTTTAGGGAGCTGAGGAAGAACTGCTCTGTCATAGCGGCTGTGTTTGCCGCATTTCTAGCAGTGCATGAGATGAGCAATAGGGTGACAGTGCAGACAGAGAAACAGACAAACACACTCACATTCACACTGCATTAGAATTTTTGACCTCAATTAAAAATCTATAATCTAATCCAGACCCCAGGATCTCTGGCACAAAAAGATCTTGAGCTATCATCACTCTTGTGCCACTGTTTTTTTGTTGAGGTAAAGTAGGTAAATGAATGAAAAATTGTGACTGTGTTGGGGTTTGTGAAGACGCCTAAAAAAAGTCAAAAACTACTACTGGTTAAGGTGACCAAAACATGTTGGAGCATATAAGAGATCAGGTAAGAATGTATATTCTATTTCTTTTCTACAGTAATACATTGCATAGTGCATTCTGCAGAAAATCTTAACCAACAGCTTCTCTGATTTGTGCAGAAATTTGGTCCTGAAGTCTTAACGCTGCATAAAATAATTTATAGATCAGTGGTTTACAACCTTTTTTGTCACAGCCACAGCCCTGTTTATTTCAAGGATAGTTTAAACTTTAAGCTAACTATTTCCACGATTTGTTCAATTACCTTAAGCTAACGCAAACTATTTCAACTGTTTATCCATTACTAATTATTTTTAAACATTTAAGCAATAATTTCAGCTAACTTTTTTAATGTTTTTTAATTCTATTTCAACCAATCATCCATCATTTTTAGCTAATTAATCACTTCAACATTTCTGCTTGCTTGCTTGTTAGTTATATCTTAGTTATATAGCTGACTCAACATCAGGATATGTGTTTTATATAAACTGCTATTCCTATTTTTTAATACTATTAGATGAGCTTCTCCACAGTCTTTCAACATGCCCTCAAGCAAGAAGCTTCATGCAGAATTACACTTTGGGGTAAAGACACCCGTGGTTGGGAATCATTACTGTAGAAGCCACACCATGCCACGCATACAACATGAAAGACTTGGTAAACTTGGTATTTTCATGCAAATGTATGTGTATGATCTATGTGAATGAGCAAAAGAACAACAGTTGCGATTGAGATCTGGCTGCAGATGTGTTGTACCTCAGTCCCTTTTTGGGAAGCGTGTTTCTGTCAAGAGGCATGCTGTTAAAACACAAATGATGAGTGAATTAGATGAACACCAGAAAACATTTGTTTTTGTGGTAGCTGACAAAAAAAGACTTTGGTCACATTTTACAAACTTGACTTTTGACGCACACGTACACATACAGTATGTAAACGGATGTACGCTATGGAGAAAACATTTAAGACGTTATGCATCACAGTACAACAGACAACAAATATAAACACAATATTTAAATCAATTGTTTCATTTTTGAGACATACAACTGAACTAATGAGGGAAAATAAACTTGTGCCCTGTTTCTATCCTCTGCATGCACAATGTGTGGACAAAACAATGGAAACACCCTAATAAAGACCTCTCATGGGAATGAGTGTCTGAAGTGATCTAATCTGTTGTGGTACTTTTTCTGGAATGGCTGTGGGGCCATGAGTAATACTGTCTTACAACATCTTACAGCTGATTACTTTTATGATGCTTCCATTCACACTAAGTTAAGATTGCTACCTGGTCAATAAAATAGACTAGCTGGTAAAATATTGGCAGGTGGCTGAGTCGTGAAAAGGTTTAGTTTAGAAAACTATTTGTCATTACAAAAACTATATCAATAATATACTGTAATACTGTCTGCTGCACATCTGGCCTAACTAAACTGAACTATACCTAATATGTACCCAGATACTGTACTCATATTTTTTTTAAAATATATTCTTGACAATACAAAAATCATGCCAGTAAAGGAAACTTAAATCCAGCCAAATTGGACTGAACTGAACTGTGCTGGAGGAATGATTTATTTTTTTTTTTCGAATTATCATTATTACTGTTATTATTTAGGCTTACTCTGCAGTGTATATCTATATCTTAGGGTAGGGAGATATACTTGTCTCTGTTCTCAAATGAAACAATGAATACGATTCAGCCCAATCGTATTTCCTGTTACTCACCCCTCAGACAGGGTGGACTTGACACTGCCGGTTCGTGTAACCTTTGGCCCGTGGTGGCCCAGGGGCAGATCAATGGACTCAGAGCTGGTGTGCAGACTGGTCATGCTTTGGCAGCTCAGTGTGTCCTTGCTACCAGCTGATGAGCTACAGGCAGGCCAGGGCCGAGCGTTGGAGGGCAGGGAGAGGCCAGAGGCCGGGCTGGAGGCCGGGGAGTCAGTGCACAAGTCTGGGGTTTTACCATACAGTGGGCTGCTGCCACCACTCAGGCCGCCAGCGCTGCCCAGGCTCCCTGTGCCAGAGGAGGGCGAGTCCAGACTGGCCTGCCTTGCCAGCGTGCCGTGGGGGCTGCCCAGTATTGAGGGGCACTTGCCAGAGTCGGGCGTGCCCGGAGAGCTGGCCTTGCTGCTGGCTTTGGTGCCAAACAATCTGGGGGTAGAGAGGTGGGTGCAGTCATTCAGAAATGCTCAAAGGACAAGTGATGAGCATCTGCAAGATCCATACTGGAAAATGAAGGACTTTGGTATACTTTGGGGTTGAAAGATTACATTGAGGTTATCCCACAGGTCTGCTGTATATTCTATATGAAATTGTATTTCTGCATTTGTCAGCACGAAGACATAAATATACAAGGATCAGTGTAGTAGAGAGAAAACAGCAACTAAAACATCCCCACATCTTAATTCTAACACCAACTTTAAACTGCAGATGAAATACTGAGCGGACTTCCCAACACATTTATCCCCCGCAGCAACCTCCACCTCATCTCAGCTGTGGACTCTCAGCAATTTACATCGACACATCTGCTTTCACAGCTTTGCCCATTTCAACCCTGTGACTTGAAATAACCTAATCTGTTAGGCCACTCAACCCTGTTTGCCTCCCACATATGCTCAGACAGCCTGCTACTCTGCTTGTGCCTGTCCCAGTCTGTCATCACAATCACACAAAATATATAGATGACACCCTATCTCTCTTGAAGAAAAAAAAAAAGCTTGAAGACATGCAGATGAAACGGATCGGCTTGACAAATCGGATGGGACGGATGTTTGGACACGCCCGCCGAATGCATGCTTCTAATGAGTCAGGGATTGGTGTGCCGAGAAACTCCTGTCTCCTGTCTGTTCTGATCAAGACTGCTGAGCTGGATTTGCTTGAGTTGAATGAAAAGCCATTAGACCTTCATCTTCAGGGTAAAGATATGTTGCATCTGCAGAGGCTTATCACCTACACCAGGGAACAATCTATGTAATGGCATCTCTTGGCCGTGCAGCCAAGTAAACTCACTCAATCAATTATTCTATGTAGGCACTAAACTATGATTTATTGAGCGTCTCATATTCATAAGATCTAAAATTGATATACGTGACAAAGTGTTTTTTAAGCCATGGTATACCTTTACCACTGCTGATGACATCATCAATAAATGCATCTATCTGTTACAGCAGTCTGGGGAACAGCCTGCATCAGGAAAACATCACTGAGCACCAACAACATCAGTTCATCATCATGAATAAAAACCTCCTTAAATTGTAATTCTGAAATAGTTGATGACATCATCTGAATCTTTTTAAAATACTAGAACTTACATTGCTCCTAAAGGCATGCTTGCTGTACTGTAAAAAAACATCACTTATTGCTAATAATCAAGAGACTGGAAAAGAATGTGGTGAAATGTTTGATTCACATAGAAACACACATGGTGAGAGACAAAGACAGAATGAAAGCAGTTGGCATGTTTTGTGTGTCTGACCTGCGGAAGGTAGGAGAGGCAATATCAGGGTACTTGGAGCCTGGTTGCCTGAGGCCTGACTGGCCTGTTGAAGTGGAAGTGGGGCTGGACTTGGGGGATGTGGATAATCCTGCTGCTGGGTCCTGGTCTGATACTGCCACTTTCTCCTTGTCTGTCTGGTTTATTGTGATGGGACTGGAGCGATCTGAGCCCACTTTTCCGTCCCTGCGCTTGGCGCCCGTTTGTGTCACTGCCCCACCAGCTGACTTGCCACTGACATTTGAGTCGATGCTGCTGGAGCTGGAGCGATGCCCGCTGCGCCCTGCTGCCACCCCACTGGAGGATTTGGCCGGTCTGGGTAGAGAGCGGTACTGCAGGGTCACTTTGGAGCCTCCGCAGCTGAGCAGAATGCCGTCATCCTGGGGCTGTGAGCCATCCAGGCTGGTCTTCCGCACACCGCCGATACCAGTGCCTTTGCCGAGGGCAGCTGAGGATTTGGGCGCCTTGCCCAGGGTGGCTGAGCCGCTGGCGAGCGTTGCACCACTAGAGGTGATTAGGGTGCCAGTGGGACCTGGGATCTTCTTGTATCCAAACGAGCCTGTGGTGGGTGGGCGTGCAATGCCAGAGGGAGGTTTCTTGCCTTCGTCTCCACTGCTCTTCCCAGCATCAGAGGGTGAGCGCTGGATGCCAGCTGAGCTCTTGGAAGGTGCCTTGCCCTTCTCTGAGGCCTTAGCATCATCAGTTTTGCCTGTCAATTTGCATAAACACTTATTAGCACAAATACAAAAACATTACTCTCAGCAGATTTTTGGCTCAGCACCTGTGATGCCACACAGCAGGAAAAAACAAATTAGTGTAAATTCTGGCCAACAGCCAGAGGTTTAGTTTATCACAACTCAGCTGCATTGAAAACCAATACTTATCTGCAACAAAGCTGCTCAACTTGCTGCGTGGGCTCAAAATTTTTGAGAAACTGCAAGGCCTTTAACACAGGTGTCAGTGAAAAGAACCTTCAAATACCTTTTAACTCATGACTCTCTCTTCCAAAACACTGGAAAAGAAAAGTACTCATAAGGAAACTGGACTATGTGAACATTTGTTTTATCACTAATCCAATTTGTGACACATTTTTAAATCTTAATAGTAAGAGTAACAAAGCTTCAACAGATTATCTCTTATATGGCATATGACATTTTATTTAGTCCTAAACAATGAAAAACTCATTTTCTGTTTTGGTACCTTGTGGCTTTTGATATTTTGTTTCACTGCCTGTATCATCAAACAAACATATGTATAAAAAGTACTTATTTTGAAAATTCTTTTGTTCCTTCAGTTAGTTTTTTTGGGATCCTCTCTTCCCATTGAGTTACCTCAGTGTCCCACTGTACTTAATTTCTATTAATTACAGTATGCTTGGTTAAAGATAAAAAACAACCCTCCTACCTGGTGTTTTGAGGGTGGCAGAGGTACCCTTGGTCCTGGGTGGTGTGATGCCCACCTGGGCTGTCATGCCCCTTCTCCACGAGCCCGTCTGGGACATCTGGGCCAGCGCAGCGGCCTTCTGGCTGGCATCCTCGTACTGGCCCTGGGCTTGGGAGGAAGTGGTGGATGAGGAAGGCTTCCAGCGGGAGGAGCCGCTACTGGGGTCCATGCTTGCGTCCAGCTCCTCCTCTACTTTCTTCAGGTCCTCGGCTCCGGCCCAGCTGCTGCTCACCTCCTGCTCTGCATGCTTGGACCTGCTTCCTCTCTGGGACTGGGTGATGGTAGGTATCAAAGAAAGCATATTAAGAGATTAACATATGGTTCAGTAAAATAACGAAACTGTGATTTCCTAAAATCTTGAGTGTTATAGTGTCTTTAAACACACCAGTGAGGGGAGTTTTATTAATAGTACCTGCTTGCCACTGCATGACCAAGTACTGTAAGTGCAATGCTGACAATAAAAAAAAAAACAGTGATCAAATAAATGAATGAATTTGAAACCTGTCTAGAAGGAAAAAAGATACAGTATGCTAAAGAAAATGTTCAGCAGTGATGTGAAATATTGGCTACTTGCAGCTAATAGTCTAAATGTGATAAACCTAAGGTATAAAAGTCCCTGCAACAGAGCAGCGGGGTGTGTGTCTGTGTGTGAAGTCACAGCTATCTTTGGAATCACCCATGTCCTCATTTGGGATGCATACAAACACACCCACACAAACACAGACACACGGCAGTGATAACTAGCCTACCTTGACAGATGGCCAGTCTCCCTAGCAACACCAAAGTCTCTTAAGAGCCCAGTCTGTTGAGTATTTCATCAGGGGCCAAAGATACTTGGCAGAATACAGCAAAAGCCCACGAGGAGAGCTGAACAGTGGCCTTCAGTCCACAGTTAATTCCCTCATCTGTGATTTCAGAGTTCACACACAGACTGGCCTTGGTTTCATGCTAAACCAACATGTTTGCAAGTGATCTGAAGAAGACTCTAGTTAGACCTGGCAATGAAAGTTTCTTCTCTCTTTTTCATTTTATTTAAGTGTTGCAGTGGTAATTAGTATTGCACTTCCATAACACAGGAAAAAGGGTCAAATTGAAAAATGATCAAAATTAGCAGCAATAGCATCTTCATTACACTCATCCACAACCCCAGTTTGTAATACAGGCTTTCTTTCTACAACATGGGACATATGGACTGAGTAGTACTCCTCATAACAAGTAAACTGAACCTGAAAATAAAATGTTTTACTGCCCTCTGTGGTTCAAAGTTTCAAGCCAGACTACAGCCAGCATTACTGATGGTTGTGATTGGGTGTGGCCAGAGGTATGCTCTTTTGCACCTGTAAACACACCCAGCAGTGATGTCACAGTGTACTGGAGTACACCTGTGCATCACTACAGCCAGGTGAGAGGAGTACGGAAAAGACAAAATTTTCAGGGGACGCTAAGTTTTTCATCCCAGAAAATAAGTTCCCATCCCATCACTGTCCAGCTAATACTGACCACTGCCACCTACAAGTTAGTGTATAGGAGCTAACAGCAGCTCTGTGAGACTGTACTGAGGCACAGTGGTGCATTGAACTGAATGCTAATGCTAGCATAGCAACTTACTGTGTCAGTGTTCATCATCTTAGTTTAGCATGTTAGCATAGTAACATCTATATTTAAATGTTTATAGCTAGCACTAAACAGAGAGTACAGCTGAGGCTGACAGGAACGCCACTGGATTTGCAGGTATTTTGTCATAATGCTAAAAGTAAAGAATTTCAAATATGACCTGATGGTGGCATTGATAGAAAAGTCAGGAGATCACCAAAGTCACTACTTCACATGTCAGTATCAAATTTTATAGCGATACCCTCTATAGTTGTCGAGATATTTCCAAGGACAAAAGTGGTGGACCAACAGACCAACACTGCCATACATAGATGATATTACAATAGTCCCCACAGAATATGAGATCCCAGGTGCTGAGATGGTAAATTTAACACTAAGTGCTTGTGTCCATTACCTGCGCTCCCTTGCTTTTGCGTGATGAGCTGACAGCTGAGTAGGCGGGTGTGTTCAGATCATCTGTACTGATGTTGTCCAACGTGTCACTCAGGCCGCTGCTCACTGAGCTGCTGTCGTCCCAACTATGGCAGGAGAGGAACAGAGGAGAGGGAAAAACAGAGGTTGGTGAGGTCTATGTTAATTTTTGATGTGGAGCCTTTTAGTTTTATCAGTAGATGTAGCAGATGTAGTGGAAGAAGTATAGAAATAGTGATCATATTCTTCTGACCTTACATAGCAGTGCTCTGTTTTTTCTGCCTGTATTCTATCTGCCATCATCATCAAACTCTAATTAAACCTTTCTTCAAAATATCAATGACGGATTGCAGAAACAAGGTGCTGGAACGATCTAATTTTCTCACTGTCTAATCAGCAGCAAGGCTAACTGAATTGTAGATCATTTGTAATTGCCCAATTTGTCTCTTCAAACAGCTGTGCTCCTTTTTTGGACCCCACTGACTTTTGAGTATTTGAGTTCTGTTTTGAGGAAAAAAAATGGCATTGGCTCATTAATTGTTAAGCTTCTCATTAACTCTGAGTGTCTGGAGGAATAAAGGGATCTTCATTAGCACCATCATTATTTAGCTGTTGTTGAAGGCTGACAGACATCAAGAGCCCCCTAAATGACGATCGTATGGATCAGACAGTGATCATTTCCACGCACACTGTTAAATTACAACAGAATTACAGCAAGGAAAAGTCCTGCAATATGTTTCTCCAACCTGCTAACCCATTTTTTGCTATAAGACATAACAAATCACCTTCAATAATAATGTATTAGCCCTTCTTTGCTTTCATTGTCCTCTCTCGCTGTCATATACACACATACACACACGTACACGCACACTCAAAATGACAATCAGCCAGCACCACAGCTGTCACAGCTCCCATACACATGTACATTATAGACACACACAGAGTTCTCACAGATACTAATTGGTTTCCATGCCAACATGACACGTTTCATCTGGATCTGTGTTTGCATCTGTGTGTGTGTGTGTGCCTGTGTGTGTATGCATATGTGTGTGTGTCAGTGAGAGAGACCCCACCCTTAATTTACATGATAAATCTGACAAAGAATCCTTAAGACTTTCATTTAAACCTGGAATGAAAATGAGTGGACCCAGACACACACACACACACACACACACACACACAGATTAAATTCAATACCAACAAAATGACTGCTCTCACAACCACACGCTGTGATCTGCGTCACACTGACAGATAACAAAGAATTTTATGCAAACAGGCAACAATTCACTTAACCAAAAGATTCAAAATGACTTTCATCTGACTGATCCCGAGCAAATCCTGAATTTGACATGATTTTTTTTTAAATAAAGGAAACAACTTCCAGAAGCTAATTACAATTTTTCAACAAGTCAATTCAGGCTCGCCATCTATAATTCATTGGAGAGCTGAAAATGAGAGAATAATGACTCATTTTTAAAAGGCTCACAAAGGAGGAAGGGAGGGAAATGTGGGCGAGCTGGAGATGTGTCTGGGGAAGATGATGGCATTATTGATTTACTAAAAGTTTCAGAAATCAATAACCATAAGAGTTGTTATGCTTAAAACATGCCTGCCATTCATTAGCTAGATTGTATCCTTTTAATAAATAGTGTTAATAGTCAGGAAATGGGGGAAAAAATGTTAAGCTGATATAAATGAAGGGCTGCTGTAGAGTCTACATACAGAAATGAATAGATGGTCTGTCTTTACCTGACACCTGTAAAGGGTTTTTTAATGAATGTAGTGCAGAGTAGACACCTCGCAACCCAGTTGTCCACTGGTGCAAAGCAGAATTGATTTGCTCTTATGACAGATTTGGAATGAGTAGCATTTATCTTCACAGCCAAAATCTGACCAGGACTGTGACTCACAAAAATTGCATAAAACTAAACACTGCAGGCTTTGTTTTCGGATGAACTTTATAGCTGTACATAATATTTTCAAGCTATGCAGAATTTTAGCCTGAGACAAAAAAAACCCCATCCCATTTCTGTAAGTCCTTTGTGTCCATGTGGCTGTTAAAATATTTTAACTGGGAAAGAACAAACCATAAAAAAAGAGAACAGGCATGGGAAAACAGGTAATGAGTCTTTCTGTTGTTGAACAACAACCAATTTCTTATTTTGCCAGCCTTAATCTGTCATTTTGAGATTTCATTTTCCGTCGATTCAAAGCCATTATCAGAGAAGCGGCTCAGAGATGGATATTTAACGCACTGAGGATCTCGTCATACAAAGAAATAAATGGCATCCTTGCTGTCAATCTGAGCTTTTGAGCTGTGTATCTACAGCTTTACCCCAGTTCTTTAATAAAAAAAGAAGCTGCTGTGGAGCAGAGTCGAACCAACTGTTTGAGTGTGTTTCTGCACACAACAGGCTTTTGCAAACAAAGCCTGTGGAAATCGATGGCTTTGAAACATGCCTGGCTCGTTTCCCTTTAATTATTTGCTCTCATCTGCACTTAAGCCTGTCTTTGCTGATGCCGTCGCTTTGTTTTGAGCTGAGGGCAGCTTCATCTGACAGCAGCCGACTGCTTCTGACTTGTTCCAATATGACTGAGCGTCAAGGTTAAATGTGCTCTTGGTGCTGGGCGGGGCCTTTTATGTTTTGGTGGTGACAGGGGGCTGCCTGGTCACCTTGACAATCTGATTTAAAGTCACCTCTCTGCTCAACTTTACTTGCCTCAGAGGTGACATAAGAGTTACAGTGCACTCTGCCACTTCCTCTGAGATCACCCTTCAGTGCGTGACAGACAACAGGGGCAGATGGAGCCAAATTTAATACTAAACAAAATGAACCGGTCCAAAGTGGCTTGGCTGTACTCCAAAACAGGTTTTGCCAGCAGACACAGAACACTCTGTCTCTAAGTATAATCATATTTATTTGGTGTAAAAATATTGGTTCTGAGAGCATGTAAGCATTAAATTCTCAGATAGAAACATGCTTTAAAGAGGAAATTTAGGAGAGATCAAAGGCACAGATGGTACTTTCTGAGTAATACTTGCTTCTTATGCCAAACTGCAGACCTCAAATATCATTCAAGCTTCTTTTAAAGTAAGAGGGTTCACTTTCCATAATCACTATTAGTTTCCTCCGAACTGGAACAAATTGAACTTGATAACATCAAATGCTGCGAATTTACTAGAATAATACAAAGAGAGGAATGATGAAACATCATTCAGGGGACTGTCATTAAGTGTATCATCATAAATTGCAAAGGGGAGGCAGATGATTGTGAAGAAGCTCACTGACTTCCAATTCTTATCTAAACATGAGAATAATCTTGCACAGCTTCCTCTGGCTGTAACATATCGCTCTTTACTCCTAGGGTGGTCTCTCTAATACAATACTGAAAGTCCTCTTTGTGGAGAATTAATCTCAACTGTGGGTAATATGATTAAAACTATTTCTCGGGTAATTCTTGCTTAATTATCATAATGAGTCACAGTGAATGTCTCTCCGAGTCATAAACACAAAGTAAAGATGCCCTTTAGCTTCTGCATTTACTTCAGTAAATGTAATTCTTAAAGCAAACTCATGTTAATTAACAAACTGAGTTAGTCTAATGGAACACAATAAAAAGGAAAAGTAACTTGCTTAATGAAAATGCAAACAATGGACAGATTAGCCAGAAGAAACTCAGGTGAAGAAGTTGTGAACATATTCAGTTTCTTTGCAGGCTGTCTGGAAACTGTAAGATAATACTGTAGCAATAGTTAAAGCACTAGAGGGAAAAATACATGTGGATCAGCTGAACTACTGGGCAAAGCATTACATATTCTAGCTTTGTAAAAATACAAAACATCAGACTTTGTCAGGGATAGAGCAATAAAAGCCTGGACTTATTATTTCCATCATTGTCCCTGGTGGTTACACTGTCCACCAACCTTTATCAAGACAGAGGCAGGCACGCAAGGTTTGACATTAGGATATATTAGAAAATAATGAGACTAAGACTCTACAGCCATGCTAGCAGCTCTGGGAGGCTGTAGTAAGGCACAGCTCTGCTTTGCCTTGAATCTTAATGTCAGCATGCTACATGCTCACACAAAGCAGGTAATGTTCACCACGATCACCATCTAAATTCAGCATGTTAGAATGCTAATGTTTGTCTCAAGATAAAAATACAGCCGAGGCCGATGGGAATGTCATTAGTTTTACAGGTATTTGATCATAAATCAAAGTATGGGACATATTTAAATTTTGCCCTAAATTTGTGTAGAAAGATAAGGGATCAACAAAGTGATATATTTGTAGTAAATTTCATGGCAATCCATTCAATAGGACAGGATTACTGTCTATCAATCACTGTTTAGACTTTGCTTTAAAGGCATTTGATTTGATTTTGCAGCTTATTCCATGGCTCCACCAGCTCTCTTTACCAAAGTATGTGCAGAACCAAAAGTCCAATCTCAAACCAGAACAGTGGTCAGAAATGATCACTGAAAGCTAGATACCTCAGCAAAGACAGAGGTAGTGGTTGAGTCATTGATATTGATCAACACTCCCATAAACCCTGGAGATAGGGCAGGGCAAACCTTTATTATTACACCTGCGGTGCCCCAGCTGCTCCAGCGGAGCTGCTCACTGAACAGTAATAGATGACTGTGTTTTGTCTGTGTGAATGAGAGGCTGGGGACTGCTAAAGAAAAGCACCCACACTCTCTGGATTTTCCTGGGATAAAGGGTTGATAAAAGAAAAAGAAAACAAAAAATAAATTGCACTGTTCCTCCGAGGACTCGCCTGGCTGTTATAGACTGAATGTTTTATCAGGTTGACTTCCTGGATCACCTCTGATTGCTGTGACAGAACCGTGGCTAACCAAGCTCCTCCCCTCAGACCTGCACGCTTTCACATACACGTCACCACATCTCCTACGGGGCGGGGGTTGAGTGGAGTGGGGGCATCCTCAAAAAATGGCACAGGCGAACTCAATAACCCTACAGCGAGGGCGGGTGAGTCGGACTTTTGTGTCATAACTTCTTAAATTAACAATGAGCAACTATGTACAGAGCAGAATGCTTGAGAGGAGACCGCTGTGGAGGTTATTGGCTTCTCTCCCATGTTTCATAAGCAAAGCAGTGAAATGGGCAGATGGTGCGAAACAAGTCAAAGTCCCCCCCTCAAAATCCATCTGAAAACACACTGTATTTCCCCTGTGATGGTTCTGTTCGTTGGACAAATACAACTGTCATGCCTTGGACTGTAGTGCCCTACATAGTGCAACCTTTTATTACTCAGTGTATAGGAGGAGAGGTATGGAATTGTATGATGACTAGAGCTATAAAAAGGTTTGACCTGTTTTCAAATCCCTGGACCTGTTGGAGAAATCTCAGCATGCAAAATCTATTAGAAAGACTCTCCTTTTCCTTGTCAGATGCTGCCGAGGTGCCATTAGCAAGGCACTTAAGCCCAAAAAGCTCGAGTAGAGCTGCTCACAAGCCAAAGGCAGCTACCAGGAGGGAATATGTCACTTCACCACAAAGAAGAGTGAAAGAAATGAGGACGTAAAGGATGTCTACCATTCCAACAGTTTTTATTTTACTGCAGACTCTATTGTAAATCCTTGATTTTTGCCCGCTGCGTTGTGGCACATATCTCCTCCCATGCTGTGAATGCATTGCTGAGGTGCCATTCAACCATGCAAACATTATCTCATTCAATATTCAATACACTGGGTCTTGTTCCTTCTACGGCCCAGGGGAGAAAATGCTATTAGCAGCATGAACAAAAAATAACAGTGGTGATTACAGTTTATCAAGGAGATTAACGAGTCACTGAAAAATATTTGATGGTGTTTAAGTAAGTGAATCAGAGACAATGCAAAGACCTCCTCAGTGGACCTCTTACATAACAGAACTAAAGGACAAAAACGATACGTATTTCAAGACATGACGTGGGACCTGTTTGGATCCACGAATTGCTTCTGTCTCACACTTAATTGAGACAATGTATAATTACTATTATGAAAATCTTAACTCTTATGGTGGGCACTTCCATCTTTTATCTTCAATTAAACAATTCATAAAAAAGTATTATTAAGTCATCAAAGTCCTGTGGATGATCTGGAAGATACAATGACTCGAAAACATTCAGGAGTGACTGAATGTTTCTCATCTGACAGCAATTAAAAGTAAAAAACAACTTGTGAGTGAAATCGTATTTCCTTCCTTTGATCATCTACTGTTCAATTGGTATTTGTGTAAAAATCAACAACTCTTTCTCAAAGCTGGAGCGAAGATAGGGTTTGCTGCTGCTGCTGCTTGACTGACTGTAAATGGGAGGCTGAATGTGTGGGCTGAGAATGTTTATGTGTATGTTTATGAACAAATAAGCGCTATTTATGACAGGTCCAATGAAACTGGCCTGGAGCACCTTCAATGTTTTTGCAATATTAATTATGAGACCGAAAACCTTTTCATTAAGCAATGTTTGCCACTCTGTCTCTTCTTTTTTTAAAAATTTGTTTTTAAGAGATAAAGTACAAAATGTCTTCATCTATTGTCATTTCTGTGTTATATAGATGCTTGCTTCAACTGTCCACACAGCAAGCACAAGTGCTCAAGAGAAAACAACACAGCCGCAACAAAGACGTCCTTTTTCATCCACCATGACAACAATCTGTCGCACACAAAACTTTGAAAAATCCACCGCATGTCTGTCTATCCTCTCTCTCCCACACATATATACACACATAAAGAACAGAGCTCTGTAATGTAAATGGTGAGCACTCATCCTCATTTTCCTGTAAAGTACCATAATCCCAGTTAATGCCACTGAGCTCTTGCAATTACAAAACAAGACATCCTTGCAAATGACTTTACTCTTCTTCTCCTGCCTTTTTGTCAGCTGCCAAAGTTGGTTCACTCTCTCTTTGACTCTGATGTAGAGCACAAAGAGACCAGCTATCAGAGCAAATTACACAGTGTGACTGAACGCAAACACAACACAAAGGTGCATCAATCAGCTCATACAGGTTCCAAGCAGAAGTTGTGTGTAGGGTAGTTTCTAGCTTTGCTGTCAACTCACCTCTAAGGGGATGGACGCTGCCTGTCGTCTTGTCACAAGTGTTTTGCTTTGGTTTGTTTCCCTGCCGCGCCTACTACCACAGGAGGCAAAACCCCACCTGGCAGAGAAGCTAGAAGCTGTGAAACGAGTAGGAGTCCAGAGAGGAAATGGGAACGGGAGAGAAAGGAATAAAGGAATACCTCACTCTTCCACTTTCGCCCCCTACTGCTGCTGCCAGCTCCCCCTCCCTTCTCTTCATCTCCCCTCCCCTCCCCACCAGATTGGGCCTGTCAGTCCTGGGAGAGGCGATCAGACATGTCGTTAGCGGCGGGTTACCAAGGGTTAATTAAAGGAGGATGACAATGCAGAATGGAGCCAATTCAAGGAGGAAGTGCTCTGCTGGATGAGAGCCGACTGTCCCTCATCTTTGCAGAATGCCTCTGACTGGAAGTGATCTCATGCATAATACGTGAGATGGCTCAGAAAAGTCCGTCCACACAGCCTCGTGTTGGGACATTATTCATGACTCTCCTCCCTCAGCCACTGAAAGAGCCTAATGGCGGGCAGTGCAGTGAGAAGAAAAGCATGATGAGCTGTACGAGCTGGTTCATCCATCTTTATTTATCCAGGAAGACTGGCTTAAGCTTCT
This sequence comes from Lates japonicus, assembly GCA_033238685.1. Classification (NCBI taxonomy): domain Eukaryota; kingdom Metazoa; phylum Chordata; class Actinopteri; family Centropomidae; genus Lates; species Lates japonicus. The sequence continues at coordinate 2,170,445 of BRZM01000005.1, read as the reverse complement.
TCATCAGCACCACACTAATTCGCAGTCACACAGAGCTGCCCAGTCACAATGATGTTCAAGTGTCAGAGGACAGTAAATTCCACCTGGATATCTTCCAAGAGATCACATATAGTATGAGCCATCCTGCTTCATCCCTGTTTTTGGATTTTCTGTTCAGTGCTCATGTTAGCCACCTGAGCTCTCTCTAAAGCTGGAAATATAGTTTTTTCTCAGAAGAGCTACAATGACCTGGATACAGACTGAATCACAACTATGTTGCAAGGCAGAGGCTTGAATTATCTTTTCAAGGTGTCGTGTCACAGAAAGAAAAATCATTTGAATGTTGACAACAAAAAAACAAGCTATCAGACAAGTCATTGCCTGTGGAATCCAATTCAGCTCAGCAGAACTCAATTAAAGAAAGGAACAGTGACCTTGGAAGGACAGGCTGGAAATGTGTCTGTTGCCAAGCAGTGACAGACAGCAGGACATCAGCGCTGCCTGGCTGGGCTGGTAAAGACGTCCAGGCTTCCTACTGCAATGCAGTCAAAGATGACAACAAAATCTTTAGCTGTTCAGAGGCGAGGGGTTTCCAGCGGCCTAATATATCCTGGCAGGGGTTTGTTCAAGTCTATGGTGTACTGCTGGCAAATGTGCAAACAAACAGCCCACATAAGTGCTCACAACCCACAGCCGCTCCAACCGCGGCCTCCTCCTCCTCTGGCCTAGAAGGAGCTAAACCATGTTTTCCATCTCAAGACAAACAAATACAGTGTACCAGGGTTGGTCAGGATTGTCAAATGTATGTGAAGCAAACATTAAAAAGTCAAAATACCAAAACGCAATAACGTAAAATAAATGTAGATCTGAGGCAATTAGTTAATTAATTGATTAGTTAAAAGAAAGAAAAAATGTAACAATTTAGCTAATTGATAAATCAAAAAATCCCCAGATCATTGGTTCCAGAATCTCAAATGTGATAATTTGCTGGATTTCTTAATTATCTATGATAGCATAATGAAGGTTTCAGATGGCTGGCTGGACAAAATAAACAATGTGACCACATAATGTTGGGTTTTGGGAAAATGTGATGGATAGCGTAGAAGTTTTATAGACCAAACAATTAACTTACTTATCAAGACAATAATCATTAAATTCATCAATAATTCAACTCAAAAGCATTGTTGGTTTAAAGAATGGTTGAATTCAAATAGAACACCCTTTGGGCTAGTATGGGAGGGGCAACAGGAACCAGACGGTCACCAACCCTGGTGAGGGTGGGGTGTTGGAGGGAATGAGTGGGATAGCAGGCATCAGCAGATCACCCACCTCTGTGGCAGACGACTTGGCAAACTGTTTGTCACCAAACCTAGCATCCTCTACTGTTCTGGCACAGAAAATCCTTTATCTTTCTAGGATTATGGTATTACAACTTGATAGACAGAGGCAGCACAGTGGCAGCTCTCCCAAGCCCCTCAGCTGAGGTTAGAATCCGACCACCAATGATCTTGGAGTGTGTCCAGAATCAATGATGAGCAACGGACAATTGGCTGTGTCTCAGTGGGAGAGAGACTTGACAGGGTTGTCGAAATTAACAGTGTGTCGATCCTTATTTGGATTTCAATCCTGACACTTCCAAACTAGATAACAGATTCAACTAGTGCAATAAACACAACGTAATGAGGGTTTTATTCTTTTAGCACTTTGTTTTGTTCAACAACTGCAAGATAAGTGGGTCTTTCGAATATATGGGCTGGATATGAATTCCACTGATATCTTGTTTAGGTCAATGGAGATTTTAGTGGTCAAAAAAGAGGAACAAAACATTAATAGGTTCTACACAGCTTCATAAAACACCATAATTATATCACAGCACTTGTCATTTAACACGATTACATGTTTATAATCCACAACAGAGTCAGTCTCCATGGCAGTAGAGTGAATTAGCAAAGATAGGAGCTTTGTCGATTCTTATCTTCACAAACTCATTAGGCCTGTCAGATGATGAATGGAGTCATATCCTTGGAAATTTTTCAACCAAATGAATTGATGCAGCTGTAGTAGCAGGCCTTTAGCCCTTTTATCCTAAAATCTATCCTGCATTAGCACTGTATACAGGCAATCCTGAGTCAATCCATCAGCAGTACTGCAGACAAATCTTTGATGAATCCTATTATCTATTGCCACACTGGTGTACTGTAACACAAATTATGAATAGAATGACAAACTGCCCACAAAACACCCTCAAACAATCCAGGCTTAAGATACCACTTTAAATGATAACAACAGCTAAATGTAATGCTTTGATTCAAAGGTTGTTTTTTTCATTTCATCACAACTTGTTGCCAACTGCATGACAAAGAATACGCTTCCACTTAAAAAACATGGACAACTCAGTCTTTTAAATGAATTCCCAATCCAAGTAAACTCTCAGGGGCACAAGCTCTGCATCAACAGTCAAATAAGCTGCAGCCCTCCCCTCTGTAAACACTCGGCCTTTTAACTAGACAAACTTATTCGATTAAAAGTTTTAAATCACCAGAGCATTAAGACTCAAGATATATTGGAGCCACTGCTTGTAATGGAGGGAATCGTTCTCTTTCTAATACAACACTACATCACTTTACCGTTCAGATCAATGGGTCACCTTCCTATTCTGTTCTAATGTTTCATCACATTACTTCTAATGTAGTGTTGTGGTAACATTTAGCACTATTTATTTTCATTACCCCCTGTTCATTTTGAATCCATTACATGAGGAGATTTAAGCCTTTTAGTGGCACCCAACTATAATCCCTACGCTCATGATATATAAAACAAGGTAGGAATGCCTTTAAGTCATGGCAAGCTTACAGTGTCACCTTAGTGTGAGTCACCAACTTCTCATCTCTGTTTCCCTTAAATCTGAAAACTATATGGCCTGGACCATACATGTGAATTAATGTGCATACATTCTTCATATATGACCTCTTTAGCCCATACATTATGCACTAGGGAGGGATATAAATGTCTTATTACTCTCTTATGTCACCTTTGTGTAACTTTAAGGTGAGTCATCATTATGGCATCACTGTTTCCCATAAATCAGTCAGACTTGGGACAATTTGCATGAACAGATGGTATAAAGATGCCTACACATACTCAGTGACAAGAAATATGGAGATAAAGAAGGGAATGAAGAGCCATAAAGGTTCCTGAATGGTCCCCAAACTGGGCATGTTTCATTAGGATATCCAAAATGTGTGTAACATTCTATCATGGAAGAGCTAGCTTCTTAATAATTCAACTTTTCCTCTATTCTGTGAGACTGCACCAAAAAAAAGAAGAAAAAAATGGTGGGACTGTATGAAAATTATCATTGGGGGAGGTGGGTAATTTTATTTTATTTTTTTTCTTAAGGGTTGTCTGGGAATTTTTGGAGGACAGAGCAGGTGAGGGCCTTTAATTTTTTCCTACTATATTTTATGTTAGCCTTCATCTATCAATTGTATCATGTAATTGATTTAATTGTGACAGATATCTGCTGCCATACATATCAGACTTCAGCACCATCTAACTCAAACAATATTTATCTTCTATTAGGATATGAGAATAGTAATGTTTAAACTTTGCTACATGACCTTTTAGTTGTTATGTTTTGCCTCTTTCAGTTATGAACGGTGAGACTAATTGTTCCAAGTCAGTTCTGTTACATTATTTAATACTGGTGTGAGGGTTTTGCAATTTTAATTTGAAGTCAAATGTTGGCTCCAAACAAAATATTCATGACACTGGGGAGGACCTTGCTTTTTTTTAAAGAATCAAAACACAAGGTTCAGTAACCCTCCCCACCCTAGTCATTTTTGTCAGGTGTGGAGGCTGAGATGACCCATGTGAACTGAACTCTAGAACTGGACCATATGGGACCTGTCATCAATCAGAAAGACAGACCAAGCAGGTCTGACCTCACCCAGCATTATCCCTTCAGCTTTGTCACCCCTGGGCCCAACCTGATGAGGCCACGTGAATAAATCACATTTTGGAATAAGACATCTCAAGTGTGTATCAGCTGCATCTGTGTGTGTGTGTGTGTGTGTGTCTCTCCCTGTTCCTGTAGTCATAACTAGCCAGAAGATGAACCCTGCTGCACCTTGAACATCTTTAATCAAGTTGAAACTCTTCTATATTTCAATATCTTGTCAATTATTATTCAACAGTGGCTGCTGCTGGTTCCATATTAAAAATTCACAAAGTGGTTCATCAGTCTCTTCTAGAAAGTTTCGACAAATCAAAATTCTAATATACACATTTATAACTAACAAAGAAGTTCAACATTCTGGGAGACAAGCTCATTTACTTTTTTACTTGTTGAGAATTAGATGAGAAGATCAATACCACTTTCATGTCTGTCTGTTAAATATGAAACTACAAGCAGCAGCCTGTTAGCTTAGTGTAACACAGAGACTGGAAACAAGGGGAAACAGCTAGCCAAGCTGTGTCCAAAGGAAACAAAAATTCTTTACTGTCTTCTTCTCTCTACTTCTTTCTCACAAAAAGAGGCTGCTAAAGGCTGTGTGTCTAAAATATAGCGCCAGTATTTGCCATTTTTGTGATAATATCTCAAAATTAATGTGACAATACTTCTATGCAAGACACTGATTGCCATGCTGTCTTTCACCTCTCAGTCATACCAGATGAATAACCTGCCCCTGACAGACAGAGCTGTGCCTCACAGTCAGAGGGGCATATGGCCCAAAGATCATCATGCTGAGAACTGCTGCAGCCATGCTCAGTGAACAAAAAGGAGCCACAACAGAACAGAACAGGAACACAGAATAGACAGATCTGATCCACACAGCAAAATATAAAGAATTCTACTAGACATCCTAATATGTCAAACATAGTATTTGAAGTTTGGATTGAAATTTATCATTGAAGTTCTTTTAAAAAGTAACGTATTTTAGGAGGTAATGAGGGAGCTTTTTAACCATGCATGATAGAAACACAAAACAGCATATTTTTAAAAGTAATTTGTGTAAAAATATGAACAAAAACCAAAAGTGATGCATGATTTTGCTAAACTGGAAGGCTCTTACTTAATCAGTGAAACACCACCTGTGCACAATAAATACTTGGAGGGGAAAATATAATCTCATTCATTTGATTATAGACATCTTCAGAGGTGTAACAGGGTTTGTTGGACTCAAACCTCACATTCAGAGAAATGAAATAGGGCAGGATGTCTTTTTTTTTCATCACTGCCCCATTCTGTAACTACTTGACTTCACTTATTAATTCAGCGAGTACAGTAATTAATGAGGATACCAAGCTTCCCCTGGAGGAAAGTATGAGGAATATTCAGATTAATTATAAATAGAGAAAGCAGCATCCAGGGTGGAAGACACAGTTGAATCAATGCCAGACAATAAGAAATAAGAGGAAAAGTCAGTTTCCAAAAAGTGGAAACTTTCCTTTGAGCCCTCTGAATGAATACATGGTTAATTAGTATGTGTTTTTGGGGGCTGCAATTTGACTGTATTTGTGAGGAAATATATGTATGCAAGCACCTGCACAAGGGAGGACATACATTTGCATGAACACAAGCACACACAAGAGCCAGACACAGCTGGGTACTCAAATCTGCGATAAAACTTCTTCCAATTACCATCACAGTCGGCTAAGTTTAGCCTGTGTGCCTGCGTGCTCTTCATTAAGTTGGAAAGACTGGAAAAAGACAAATGTCTGAGAAACAAAAAGAGACTGACAAGTGCCAGGAAACTTCCGAAAGCTAGAAAGCAGAAGCGGTGCAGTTTCAGGTGCGATGGGAGGGAGGATATTTTCTTCCTAAGTGGTGCCCCTGGCAGAGATGAGCTACACAGAAACTTATATAACGACCGGCTTTGTCATTGATGGTTAAAAACCGTCTCCTCCAAATCTCCTCGCTGCTTACGGCAGCACTGAAGAGTCATGCAGCTTCGTCGCAACTGTCACTGCTCTGCAGAGTGACAGCCGGGATCCTGCTGCTCAGTAACACACACGCGTTTGCAGAAATCACACACGCACACTCTTAAAATGTAGTCCAGGACAAGCGCACAAACAAACTCTCTGTTTGTCAAGCATGGACAACACAACCACAACACAACACACAGTCAAACACAAACTTGTCTTCAATCCCCCAAAGCTTCAAATAACCAAAGAATGCAGAGCCAGCTGCCACAGTCCAGCCCTCAAAAAGGAGGGAGAGCGAGGAGGAGAGAGAGGGAGAGAGAGTGCCATACACACCCGACACCAGGATGCTAAAAGCGAGGCCCTGTTACTTATTCATGTCTTTGCTGAGAACAGGGAGCCTGTGTCAAAACATTCTCCTTGGGCATCTTTTCTTGACAGTAAAGCCACGAGCATGCACTCATCTATGTTGCATGACAGGAGGGTATTTTTAGAGAGGGGCTTTCAGCCAAGGCTGAATTCACCATTGTTTTGAAACAGACTGATTAGAGGAGGGCTCTGACCCTTTGTTGTTCAGCTGCTTTGGGGCAGATGGTCAGTTTCAGAAAATTCTGTTATTAGCACAAATGAACACACCTCCAAATGTAACAGTATATTTGACACTGTACTTATTTCTACATTTTGTCACACTTAGTTTTGCTGAATAATGATGATAAAAAGCAGAGGTTCTCAGTGATGATAAAAGGACTTGGCTCTCAGCTCTTTCCCCTCCCTGCCAAACACCTCCAGAAACATAATGCATCACTTCCTGTACAGAATGGGATTTACTCAAGAAACTGGGACACCCACAAAGCTTTTCTGATCAAGAAATGGACATGAGGGGTATCTAACACCACTTATAGTCACACCAAGTACATATCTCATGTAAGAGTTACTGCAGCAAACATAAGCCCACAGTGTTCTTGCCACAGATGGTCTCAGTCACCTGCTGGCCATGAGTCTTGATCTGATGAGTCATTTAGATGAATTTCCTCAGAGGCTCCATTGGTTGGGGATAAAGCTGCCATGGGCGGCAGCCAGGGGAGTGGTTATGGACGGAGAGAAGCGTGAAGCGTAATGAGCCTCATGGGAGCTCAGTTTATGTACACAGACCGACTCCTGCTTTCTGCCTCCCAGGAAACTCTCTCTACTACTGCCAGTGTGCCAGGAGAACTGGGAGTGAGGGAAGTGTACTTGTACAAGTGTGTTTATGCTTGATTGAGGTGTGTGTGGCTGCATGTGTGTAACTGCCCATTTATTGAGGAAATCGAAAAGAAGGGAAGAGGGCGAAAACATTAAATGCTCAGTATTTCTTTCCAAGTAATTTGTCCTAAACTACACTTCATATCCACCCAAACCCAGCTGAGATCCCTGGCTCTGCTCTAACACTTTCTTACTCAAAATATAGCTATGTCCAGTCACCAGAGAAAAAACAGCAAACTCTCTGAAATAAAAAGTTTTGTGACCACACAGTTATGAAAAGGCTGCTTTACAGTATGCATACTGTATACAGTGATAGTCATTGTAGATGTTTCTGGTTGTTTTGAGTTGCTGCATTGAACAGTACGATCAAAGTCTAACACCAACACATTTCCAAAGAAGCTGCAATGAACTTATGTTTGAATGCAAAAAAAATACTTGAGCTAAACATCGACATTAAAAGTCAGGTTTTAGTTTTAGAGGAGGAGGTTCTTAGATGTTTCTTAGATGTTCGACGATCATACAAGGACAAGAAGACAAATACCTATAATATCTACAGCAAACCAATTTCACACGGGGCCTGCTTCACAAACATATTTTAGAATGGTCTATAAAGTTAGGCCAGTCTTCATTTTTTTCTTAGATTAGTGTAATCCAATTTACATGAAAATAAAGACTGACTTATTTTAAGCCTAGAAAGTTAGCCACCCAACCTACAGGCTGACTCAGAACTAAGACCCATATTTCCATGGTAACGATCGGTAATAGCTGTATATTGTATATTGAATAAGATTGAATAAGATTGACTGATGAATAAGAGCAAAACATGGCTCATAATTTGTGGTTTGCTAGCAATGTTGTGAAACGAGAAATAAGAAGAGAAACAGCATCTCAGCTCTGCTACAGGTCTGAACTGCAAAGAGATTTGTTACTGGAAGTTTTTTGTATTTTGTTACACTATTCACTGAATTTTCACAGTAAAATGACTGAAGTGTATTGGCTGAATTCTTCCAGAGAAATGAATAGTTTGACGTTGTTGTTCGGTCAAGCCTTGTTTTTAACTTAGAGAGTGAGAAAAAAAGGTACCAAGAAATGGCATAATGGTAAATTATACTTACTTAAGATAGTCAAAAGCTAGACTGCTGTTGAAGGATAACTTTGTGAAACTCACCCTAAAATGCAGCATGGCCACAAGACAGTCAGTATGTGTCTTGTGGTTGAGGCATGAGTCAGACTTAACCTTGATTAGAAAATCTCTGACCCTGAAAACCTCTGATAATTCACAACTACAAGTTCACTTTTTTTCTCTGGGGCTTGGGTAAAGATATTCACATTTAATTTAGTGATTATGAGTACAAGAAAAATATTAACTACAGTTTTTATAAGAAAATCCTGAAACATTTACACTTCACCCATCACCAATTGAATATACACATATAAGAGCCTGTCCAGGGGCAAATAATCAACTACTTACTGCAGTACTGCCTGTATCTTCCAGTGATTGAGACGAAGCCAAAAATTTTCTCTTGGATAGGGGAACAAAAATAAAGCAGCAACTGAGCAGACATACAAGAAACATACATAGATACACTACTACAACATTACCTGACAGTTACAGAGTCAGGTGAAAAATTGTTGAGCAGCTACATATGGAAAATCTGGGGAAGCACCAGGTAAAAAAGAAACTAGACAATTTAGATTTGACTCAGTTACAGTCTCAGAATAAATGCTTAGCTTGTATTTATCGTTCCTGAAAAGTTCTTCAAAGTCAGTGAACTGATTGTTTGAACCTGGGCCTTATCCGCTACTCATTTCACCTAAAGACAGGAGCTTATGTGGAAGAGAAGACGAATGCTTTGGGATAAAGAAAGAACGGATCATGGAGGGCGGATCCTGTCCTACGGAGGGAGCTAAAGCCGGGCTGAGGTGTGAAGCCCAGTGAGCAATCGCTTCGGAAATGAATTTTCCCCCCTGAGCTTGTATGTCAGTGGGAAGTGACAGCTCAGCTTCTGACAATCACACATGTCAGAGGAGGCAGGGGATTATGTGTATTTGTATGTGTGTGGGTGTGTGTGTGTGTGTACATTCATGCAGTTTTGTAAGGGAAAAGAGAGGAAGGAAAGAAGGAAGGAAAACAAGGTTCCAAAATCTGATACTATCGGGAGTCTGTTGCCTGAGGGCATCTTAAGGGGAAGCAGGCATCAATATTTCCTCATCACCCCTGAGGCCCAGAGCGCTAACACAGACTTTAGCTGAGAAAAGCTGCAATTTTTTTGGATTTATGTCAAGGCAAGGTGAGAGACACTTTAGGCAAAAATATTAAAATACTGAGATAAAACACATGAAGGATGAAGCCGAAACTTGGCAAATGGAAGAAGCAGTTCACAGGGTTCATATTTATTCTATTCCAATCTTTCCCTTTGCCTGAGTGTCAAAGTCTGACAGGCAGATCAGTTTGAGATTGATGGGAGAGCAGGTTAATCGCCTATTCTGAACCTCTGGTCAGGTCTAGCACGTTTTGACGCTCGACCAATCACAGATATGATCAGACTTGCCCCTGGCTGACTGGCTCGACTGACTGTTGTGACAGACGTGCCTGTGAGACCGAGCACGTAACCCAAAAGCAGCAAAATTGTCTGGGCTATGAAACAATTGGATTATGTAGACGGGTAACAAAAACAAAGACAGAGTCACAACAGGAAGCAAGCACTTCTACTTCGCTCTGTCTAAATTTGCTTTATGCAACTACATGCACATTAAGCACATTTACATTTCCGTTGAACAGAATGCTAAAACTGACTCAGGCAACCACATAACAATTTGAATCTAGCCAAAAATAATTTGGCTTTATATCTATTTTTTCAGCTTACTATAATTTGGATGCATACTGTAAGCTTGGCTAAGAGTGTCTTTAACGGCACTTAATTTAAAGCACTAGAACAAAAGCCAACTGATTCTTCAGGTCTCCCACTCCTCTAAATGCTGCCACTCATTAAAGTCTTGGCAGAAGTTGAAGTTGCGACACTGGGAAATGTCACTGCATCAGTCGATTCCCAGCAGCTTCTCTGAAGGCTTGTCATCACAATGTTAGCTTGACAGCTTCAAATCGATACCACGTCTCTTCTTTTCACCTCAGTTAGTCTTGGATGTCCCTGCAGTAGGGTGGTGGCCTGACTATCACCTCTGAAGGACATTAACTTATTTACGACTTTATGCTTGAGGCTTGCTTTTTGTTTTTATTATTCTTTCACTGGGTACAGGTACAACTATAATCATCTCTGATGAGCAGATGCTGTATGTTTGCTCCATATCATCCGCCACAAAATGAAAGCTTTTACCCTTTTCAGAACCCTTTCCCTTCTCCCATATCTCACCTTTAGTAAGCCTCTATCTTCAGTAATACAAGTCTATATTTTTCCTTATCTCCTATTTCTTCTCCGAATACTATACTATGAATAAAGTTAAACACTGGGGTCTTAACTCCTTTTCACTTTATGATTGGTCAGTGCTTTAAAGCTACTTTTACACAGGAACAAAGTTTTCACACTGTGGTAATGTTTGTAAGTACAAATCAGTAATGTAAACTAAACTAAACCAAACAGCATTCATTTAGTTCATTAAAAAACAACAACAACAACAACAACAACAAAAAAAAAACAAAACGTTTAGATCTAAACAACTCTCTCTCTGTATTAGCATAACAAATGCACCAGTTTGTTTGGATTACTTCTGCCTGTTTGCATGCAAGTTGCTAGCTAGGTAGCTGTCACAAAGGTGAATGCTTTAGCGGGCATTACATCAACTCAATTAAATTGGCTCTAAGAGGATGTGTCTGCACTTTATGCTTGGAAAAGCTGATACGTTTTCAACCTTCCTGCCATTCTCACTGCAGCGTACTGCTTTTCTCACACACACGCATCACTGGCCGCAAAGCACAGTCTGGTGGATTTGCCCTTGCAAACATCCACTTGGCTGCAGCTGAAAAGTGACTGGAAACTAGCAAAGTTACTGAAGCTTGTACCGTTGAACCCATAGCAAGGTGCTCTGGAGAGGAACATCAGCTAAATGCCAAAAGTGAAATGTAAAATGTAGACATTGTATGCAAATTTGGATATTTAACAGTGTGCTCTCATCCATTCGATGTGTCCTTGGATAAATCTCGAAACTGAGAAACCTTAACCAGAGCTGGGTGCGGTCCACACACACACATCAAAAAGAAGCAGCACCGTATGATTGACAGACTCCATCCTTACCTGTCTATGTCGCCCTGCATCTCTTTGCTCCCTCTCTGGGATATTTCTCGTGAAGACGCCACGTCTGAGGCTCGGCCTGTGTTCCGTGCATACAGATGGAGGCCACCGTCTGTAAGGTATCTGTGAGAGGAGAGCTAATTAGAGGAAGAAGATGTCTGATCTCAGTTGGACACAAACAGTTGGAGTTATATTTTTATTTATTCAAATAATGAAACAAGTGAATTCAGCTACACTAGAGAGAAGACAGTGACTTGTTTGATTGATGGATAATCTGATTCATGAAGATTGTTTGGACTGTATGTGCACTCTGTGAACTCGCAAAAAAGGTGCATATTTAAGTGAGTTTGTGTATCTGTGGATGTGAATGTGGTAGCGAGTAAGTGACAGGATTTGAGACTACTGCCAGATAGCTATCAGACACGGCTCATAGGACATGGGCATCATTAGTGTTGAGTTAATTAAGCTAATAATTCAGCTAATCACCTTTCCCTCCCGACGTGTTGTTACATTTTCTGTTCTGACACGTCTTTAATCCTACAGATGCTTTACTCCATCATTCCTCTTCACAGTATTCCCTGCCCCCCAGACTCTTCTCTTGCATGTACACCAAGTGGAATCATGTGTTCGTGTGGGTGAGTGAGTAGAAGGTGAATTGCTTTTTCAACACACCTACCACTTGCTCAAGGCATTTATTGCTATTGAGTGAATCAAGGTCAAACGCCAACACACACGTTGTCATGATGTGTTGTGGAATACACTGACATATCTTGCTTCATTCAGGTAATCTGTAATTGTACTGAGTGCCCCCAAGGTTCATATAAATGTATTATTTGAACCTTTCCTTTTCAAAGCATGACAAAACAATGATAGCCTTGGTGGATGTCAGCAGGCTATTTGTATTGATGCACAGAGAAAAATGGGTGAGGCCTTGGCAACTGTGTGAATACACAGCTAACCATGAACAGAAATGTGTCACTTTTATTCATGATGCCTGAACAAATGGCCTTCAAAGTGGCATTTTAGTTAGTATAAATGCGGTAGATGGTCAATTTACTAAACTGATGTTTCTGCTTTAACCATCAAAGTATAGTAGCAGGATTAATTACTTACTACAAAATGTTACAAAATGTCATCAATGTGAGTGGGTTGTAAAATGTACTGTAAGTACTGTGTTCAAAGTATGAAAAAGCAAAGAAATACATTTTCAGCCACTTAAGTTTTACATGTAGGAGGCTTAAGATAGACATTATCATGAGCAAATATCTTAACCTCAACCAAATCAAATCCTTTTAATGCCAAACCTTGTCAAAGGTTCCAAAGCTAATGCTAACACTTAATCAAGTTTTAGGCAATGTGCAAACTTAAATATTAGCTAAAGGGTCCATATGAGACAGGAAGTTGGTAGATGCATTTCATGCCATTGTCTGAAAATACAGTCAAATGCATTTGAGAGTTCATGACCAGTTTGCAGAATTTTCAGCTAAACACATATATAGTATCTCCAGTCTGCGATTCAAGTATCAACAAAACGCCTCCATCAATATTCCAAACACTAGTTTGTATCCTGTTATCACTAAAAGTGATGCTTTTCATTTAAAGCAATAATTCTCCATTCTGGAAAATATGCTTAATTATTATCTTGCACAGAGTTAGATGGGAAGATCAACACCCTCATGTCTGTAAACAGCAGTCAGTTAGCTTAGCATAAAGGTGAGAGAAAGCTGACCTGGATCTGTCCAAAGGTAACAAAATCCACCTACCTACTGACTAAATAACACATATATAGTTATTATTATATTGTTTAATACATATAAAAACTGAAGTGTAAAAAACATTAAATGTTTGCTTGCCTGGCAAACAGATGAGACAGTCAGCTTCAGGCTTCCAGGCTCCTCTACTATACCTTTGGAGAGAGCCAGACTACCTGTTTGCTGGCTGTAACCTCATATTTACTGCACAGACATGGTATCCATCTTTAAATCTATCTCTCTGCAAAATAGCAAATGGGCTTATTTTCCAAAATGCTAAATGGTGGTTTTAAGGTTTATAGTAGACAATACAGTATGTTTTAATGCTTGATATACTGTTTAAAATGTGCTTACACCAGTTAATACAGGGTAAAGCTGCCTATATTTAAATTTATGAACAGCTACAGAACACAGTAATCACAGATTCTTCATCTTAAGTTATATGTGTGACTATACCTGCAATTTATACAGTCAAAAGCATTATTGATTGCACTGTCAAAGCAGCAACTTGGAATTAGTCAGTGTGTCAGAGGAAGCTAACATGCTCATCCTACCCACTGGTGATCTCATCCATCCGGCCGTTCTTTCCTAGGATGTCCCCATCACTCATGTACCCTGCCACCTCCATCTGCTTCCCTCCTTCCAGCCCTCCTCCTCCCTTCTCTGTCTACCGCCGCCACAGCCGCCCCGCACCACAAACCTGGTGGGGTCCGAGTGCCCGCTGTATCGCCCCGTGGTGGTGCCGGCGCTTGTCGTGCTGGCCCTGGGAGGCGCAGCGTAGCTGCTGGGCATTGAGGGGGCGTCGCCTGCTTGGAGACGTGGGGTTTGTGTTGGGCCCAGTCGCCAGGCCATGGGGGAGGAGCGTGCAGTGAGGGCTGGGAGACTCCGCCCATTGACTTCGGTGGTTACCGTGGTGTCGAAGGTTGTTTCTAGCGATCTGGAGACACAAAGGGACGGAAGACAGAATAGGGAAATTAATTCTTACTCCTGACACGATACAGCAAAAACAGATAATTATCAGCATGCTCTTTTCTGACACTTGCTAAACATTCTTAAAGGCTCAGTATAGAGGGTCTCTGGTAAAGTGCCTAGAACAGGCCAAAGGCAAAGTCTGAGACACTGAAGCCATCATACCAAGTGCACTCCTGTGCAAAGGGCAAATCATTCAGGTGAAAAGATCAGTCATATTTTCAGAAGAGAGCTGTCTACATCAGTTGAGTGCCACTCCCTTCAAATCACATGCTGGTTCTACTAACATTACTTTATGTGTGTGTATGTGTGTGTGACCTTCCTAAAGTGATGTTTCTTCCAGTGTATTAACTTGAAGGGGGAGGAGAGAAGAAAGTGAAAGCTCCCATGAGAACATATGTCAGACCATCATGGTACATCACATAGAAACAGGGAGAGAGAGAAGACAGCTATGTTTCCATACAACTATCTATACTATTTTACTCAAACTTTTGAAATGTCACAGGAAATAAAATCAGAACCAGGCCCATTTGCATCAGCAAGGTTGAAGCAAGTAAATAAACGTCCAGCATATGTGGAAAAGTTAATGTCAGGCAGATTGAAAAACAAAGAAGGTTATTTTGCAAGTGTTGTTGTTCTTCACAGTGTTCCAGTAAATAAGAAGAAAAACTATAAGATAATACAAAAGAATGACCACACAACATCAATAGTCATTACAATATATCACATCAATGCCAGCTTGGACTACATGAGTAAATTTCAATGATATCTCAGGAAATTATTCAAATCCTAAATCATGACTTGACATCATCACAACATTATGTAGCCTTTGTTAAAAAGATTTAAAGCTTTACAGAGACACTGAATCATAATCTTTATTGAATTGTGACATTTTGGAGATGAAAATGCATCTAGAGAGAGAGATGTGTCTTTTGGGATAGATGGTGAATGAGTAAAATATTAACAAAGAAAGCAGCCAAGACAAGGAATGAAACCTGATGGAGAGACTGACTCACTATCCCGACTATCTCCCATTACCCTGCAACAGCCAGTATAGACATTTTTTCACTACTGCTGGAGAAGAATCTGAAAATGTCAACTGCAACACACAGCTTTCATCCTTAAAAAATGACTGGCCAGAGCACTGTTGGCAAGAACAGGAAGCAAGATCCAAATTACAGGATCAACTCCTAAGTGCTGCAGGTGAGTCAGAGACATCTGTGTGGACTATGAACACAAGAAAGACACATAAACCCTCACACACCAAGCCTTGCAACTTGATGTATCTGGACACAGAAAGTCAAGCCTGGCAGCAGTGGTACCTAGCTTGAGCTCTCTCTGCTGGGAAAAAGAGTGCACTGCATCCACATGATGAGAGACAGAACATGTAAAACCAGACAGCTGCTCTGGCTTTCGTCTTTCAGTATAAGCTTCTAATGTGCATTCTAGTCACATATATCCCTGTGTAAACAAAATAAAGGTGTGTTGCATTATATATAATATATATCACCATGGAAACACACATAGCTCAAGTGTAAATAGGATTAAGGCTTCAGATATGGCCAGTTACAGAATGCTAAGGCTATCATGAACTCCCTGTCAAATCAGATTTTAACAATATAAGGTTATGATGTTTGGATGCTGACACACTAAACTGTAGCATTATCAGCATATTCATTTAGTTGTCTGCCTGTACTTACCTATAAATAATGTGCAGATGCAGCCAATACAAAAAACATACAATTTATTGTGTGTTTGCTGTATATATATATATATATATATATATATATATATATATATATATATATATATTTACCTTTGAAGAATTCTGTTTGGTTTAAAAAGACTAAACTTCAGTGACTGTGGCAGATGATGCAGCTGGAGGACAGCAGCTAGATATGTGGGATGAGACACCTATTTGGATGGACCTTTCTCCATTCGGTGACAAAGCAATGACATCTTAAAGCAGTGTCTCACACATAGCAGTAAGAGAGGTGTGAGAGCAGGCCTGTGTGTGTGTGTGTGTGTGAGAGAGAGAGAGAGAGAGAGAGAGAGAGAGAGAGAGAGAGACAGAGAGAGAGAGAAAGGCAGAACACTGGACCCCTGTGATGCCAAGTGCCAACATGAGAGGAGCAGCGATGCCAGCCATATTCACAACACATCTCTATCAACACCTCCTGAGATCAACACACACACACACACACACACAAGCCCAATGACACATGCAATGCCACGTTAGAGTGCAGCAAAGCCAAATGAAAAAAACGACTGCTTATCTGACAAGCAATCACAGCCGAATATGGAAATACAGAAATGAATTTGCTACAGTATAGAAATCAAAATCATTTAACCATTCGTACACAATGTAGCCTGCTAACTCAGCTTAACTTTATCTCCAGAGAGAAAAGGAGAAAGACAGATAAACTGAGGGAGACTGTGTGTGTGTAGGTGTCAAGATAAATGAGCGTGGAAACCAAGGATATGGCTGAGCAGCAAGTAAAGGAAAGGTACTGAGATCTAACCTACCACACAGCAACAGAAACTGTTTTAATGAAAATGACAATGGGTATTAAATGCTAAATAGGCTACATGGGTCCTCTGGAAGAGTAGTGTTGACAAGTAATTCCTCATAAATCATTGGTAGCTCAACCTCACAAAGTACCAGAATACCCCTAAAATTACACTGATTCACAAACCCTGCTGTTTTTAGGAGCCTTTGTCACCAATATCTGTAGAAGCAGAACCAAAACCAAAACAACCACAGTAGACTATTTTATGGTGTTTAGCTAAGAGCCCATAGAAGAACCAAGAGCAGCAGGAATTGCTTCAAACAACTCACACGGGAACACACACACACACACACACACACACACACACACACACACACACGATGAAAAGCATGCAAACTAACCACATGCACGTGAAAATCCTGAAATACACACAGTAAAATTTACACAATGGATCTAAGCACAAGCTACTGTATAGTAGTCAGTCCCTCCCATGTACAGCACACACACACACACACACACACACACACGCATACACACACCAGGGACCAGCACCACCACCTGCAGAGCTGCAGATAAAAATTGGCCTCCAATTGCGACAGCAGCATCAGTCTGTGACTTCAGCTCATGTGAAAAAGCTGCTTTTTTTTTTTCAAGCTTCCCTCACTTCAGTGGATTCACAGAGACAGAGATATTCACTACCACTGCTGCACACAACAATTTGGACCCAAAATGAGAAAGCAGATATGAAGGGAGAAGGTGACTGCTGCAGTAACAAATTATTATTTTCTACAAATTGATCCTGCTACTTTTAAAGGGACAGGTATCTGTTTTTAATGTTTTGCTGTTCTCTGCTGCTGGTTATATAATGAACTGTGATTCAAACTGTAGCAATCCATGAGAACACTTCATTTGTTGTTTCATCAACAGAAAATTTAAGGAGATAAACATCACAGTACCACCCACACTGTTTGATTGACAGGTGATCTGTGGGAAATGCAGTGCAGAAAAACTAGTTGTATGTACAGTATGTATAACTGCAGTGTTTCTATTCTACAGGATTCTGCTCCTGACTTGGTCAGGTCAGCTTAGGTTATGGGAGCAGAGGAGGACACAGAGGGTACAGTTACTAACTGGGGGGATGGGACAAATCAATTCTGCACACAAACTGCAGCAACGTCCCACAACCACACTGGCCTGTTCAGCTTGGCAGAGACAAGAGCTTAAAGTGGGCGTAGAAAGAGAAACTGAACAGGACAAAGATGCCTAATTGGGCTGAAAATGATGGGAAATTGCAGCACAGTAGGAGGCCTTTACGCTCACTGTCAGCATGCTGACGGCTGCGGCCTGCTAGTGCGGGGAAGCATTTATAGCAAGAGAAGAGGCAGATAAAGATGGAGGCTACAGAAATATGCTCACAGGGAAATATCTTGACACATTCCAGGGGTTTCATACCCTCTTTGGTTAAGTGTGTAAATCAATGCACCAGCAATGATGACTAGTTTACATGCATGACTATTAAATGTGTGGAAATGAATTCTAAAGGTCTGGTCACACCAGCATTTAAAACAGTGACATTTTGAGATAAAATCATTTCATTTTAGTGAATCCTAGTGATCTGTGGACTCCCTTCAGTGGGTGACGTAAATCTGCACAAATTTTCATGGGAATAACTTTGATACACAACTAGCTGTTAGCAGACTTGCTAGCCAAAAAGATTGGCTAGTTAGACTGACTAGCACTAGCATGCTTCTGACTCCCTTGCATGTTAGCCATTAACTTGCCAGCTACAATACATGTTTTTGTTGCCTAAAGCTAACCATAAATAGGACTGTGGATGTGAAAACCCCAACAACTTCCCGCAGATTCCACTACCATTAAAAAAAATGTAGTGCCTCAAACAAACAAAAGAACAACAAATAAATAAATGAAATATGAAATATGAATATATGAAAATAATTGCTAGGAGACAGGGTTGCTAACACCCCAATTGACCATTGACTCTGTTGACCAACTCAGATACTTTTCAGTTTGAAATCAATAATCATTAATGACGTCAATATTTTGTTTCTAAAGGACACTAGAAACTCAAACTGCACGAAAGTGTTCAAAAAGCTTGTCTCTCTCCAGATGCAAAATTGCTAAACTGATTCTCCAAAAAGTGAAGGTCTCTTAATAGCTAATATGTCACTATGGCCAAAATTAAATATTCTCGTTTGATTTTCGGACTAACATGTCAGTGAGCGCTATGCTAAGTGCATGGGGCTAAATACTTCTTCAGAGACCTGTGGGTGACAGATGGCACATCCACTTTTTCCTGCATTCAGTGTTTCTCTGCTTACTCTTCTTCATAACTGACTATCACTCACAATCTGCCCAGGATTGATACCCGCAGCAGTTTTGACTTGCTTAATGTGTGGGATTAAAGTAATGCTAACACTCGAAAGAAGCACTGCTGAATGTGGCAGAGCTGACTGCGCACAACGGAGGAGGTAGTCGAGAGAGGGAGAGAAGGAGTGAAGGATTAAGCCTTGTTTAATGGGATTCCTAACTCTCTTTCTCTCCAAGCACAAAGGCATCCCAGAGACTTTGGCAGTTCCTCCTTTTTTTTTCTCCTGGATTACCTCTGCTGTGGTAAGAGAAAATCGGCCCTGCTGGGTAGATTTACCCATTTCCTGCACCTCTGATGACTGTAACGTCAGGAAGCCATGCACCAGCTGCATGCATCAAAACAACACTGGTTGAATGAAGAGCTGGGGAATGGCTTCCTGAACGCCACCAAAGTCTGGATTCTCACATCAAAGATGAATCCCAGACAGTTAAATAATAGGCTTTGGCAAGAGGCAGGCAGTGGATGTTAATTTGCTCTGTAATGACTGTGAAGAGATGAGGAGGCGAGAGCAAGATGTACAGTGGGAAGCGTCAGCTGATCACTGGGAGAACTCCAGGATTTCATGAGTTACTGTAAGCATGTGTGTCTGACTGTGTACAGGTAAGTGTCAATATGTTGACCTCTTTGGGGCAAATGTGTGAGACAGATGGAAATTAATAGCTTTGCTTATTTAGTTTGTATCCTGTGGATGGTAGTACACACACACACACACACACACACACACACACACATATGTCTTACCTGTACATGAAGGGGGCCACAGTGGCAGTATTGGGATGGTTGTGCTGCTGCTGCTGAGGAAGCTGAACTACTCCGTTTCCTCCCAGCGCTCCGCCACCTCCACCTCCTCCTCCTCCTCCCAGCATCCCACTCGACCCGGACAGGGCTGAGGTGCTGGTGGAGGAGGTCATGCTGGTCCGCTTTCCCTCTGGGCCTGCGATGGAACGCTGTATGTAGAAACTCCCACCCTGCCCACCTTTCGTCAGCTTGCCTCTCTCCCCCTCTCCTCCCCGCATGTTGCCGCTGCTGTTTAAGGCGGCCTGACTTTGGGTCTGGGATTGACTCTGAGGCTTTGCTGTTGTTGTTGAGGGAGCTTTAAGTCCTGGCTTCGGGATGCCACTGGAAGCGCCACCATCTTTCTTCCCCGATGATGGCTTTCCTCCCTTGGGGATGAGGCTGGCAATTTTGGAGGTCTTCTTGGTGGAGTCTGCGAATGACTCACGCTCCTCTTTGGGTGGAGAGCTATCCTTAGACGATTTCCCAGACTTGCTTTTGTCCTCCTTGTCTTTGGACTGGGCCATGGACCTACTGCCATTGGCAGAAGCTTTTGAAAATGAGGAGGGGGACGGAGAGGAGGTCTTGCTAGGTGCAGTGAGAGATGATGCGGCGCTCTTGGTCGGCATTTGCTTGGCTGTAGCACTGCTACTGGCACTGCTGCACACTGACCCTGTGGGTGTCAATCCATCCTCACCGTACTCCGACAGGTCATCCTCCTCCTGCAGAGCCATCTCTGCCACAGACGGAGATGCTCGCGAAGCTGATCTTGGATTAATCAGGCGGAACTTCTCCAGCATGGACCTCGGGGGTCCACCACCGACAGCTGACGCTACCTTTGATCCATCGCCTCCGTGTAGTTGAAGTCCCTCTGGGGCCTGGGGTGAAGGGGTAGTGGAGGGTGAGTGCGTTGGGCTTGCCAGCATAGAAGAAGTGGCGCTGTGCTTGAGGTTCATGGACTTGCTGCGCCAGGACTTGCCGGCGGTAGGTGAGGGAATGGCAGAGGCCAGCTGCTGCCCACTGAGGCTGGTGGGAACTGTCCCACCAATACCGCTCCCGTTCATCCCACCGGGTACTGGGATGCCCCTCACTGCTTCTGAAGAAGAGAAACAGAAATTAACATTAAAATAATGCTAATTTGATGCTAATTAGTTTTTAGAGTTTTTTTTCCAAATATTTTTTCTAAATCAAATAACTAATCCACTGAGAAATATGACAGATTCAGTGTGCCTTTCTGGACTGTTTTGGTCAGTCAAGACTATTATGTATCCATAAACAACATATGGACTCTGGAAACATTAATTTCATGTGATCATCTGCAGTCAACCGCAATTACTGCAATTTGTTTTGATTCTGTTGATAGATGATAGGTTTGAGGACTTTTTACACAGCAGTAGTATTCATTGTGGCAACTTTGACACTGGTAAGGATTTTCAAAGTAAACCAAAGACTCAAGAAAACACTCAAGTTGTGATTATAGCAAACTTTCACAGTCTACCTGGATTTATTAGACACGAGAAACATCATTTTCAGAAGTCACAGCTGAATACTCTGCTGACTTCCTTTATGGTTTTACACACATTAAGCTCAGAAGTCAAGCAAAAATGGGAAACATCCAGAGGATTTCAGTGTTGTGTAAAGTTGAGAGCTTATTCCCAGCTGGCAGAATATCAACATCAGGTTGGGTTTAAGGAAGAGATTTCACTGTTATTATTACGCTCGTGTCTCAAAGGAGTTTGCACTCAAGTGTGCCGTACCCTCCTGTTCAGACTTCTGTCCCCTGAATTACACTTCTACAGGGGCCTGTCACAGCATGTTTGCAGGTGGATAACAGTGGTTATAAGGGACAGGCCATCATGTTGTAACTGTGACAACAACAGCTACATTGACACAGATAGAAAATTTCCCTCTGAAAAGAAAACATACATCCAGGTTTACTGTTGAACATCATCAGTCTTTGATGATCAATATAGAACTCTGAGAGCTTGCCCTGAATATACCTGCTTTTTACATTTTACATTTCTGCCTTTCCTAGAATTATTCTCAATAACCCTGAAATGATGACTGGGAATGTACTACATTCAGCTGTGTTACTCATGTACTGTAGCTAGGGAGTGTAGTAGCAGGAGGAAAGTGAGCTTTTCCACTTGAGAAAAAGTGAACACTGCAAATTCAACTCAAAAAATGTCTTATATATTGAGACTGCCGTGGGTGTAGAAATTGGTGTCTATGCCTCTGATCCAGGGATTTCTCCCCGAATGATTGTTCAACACTGGTAGAAAACGACAGCTCTAGAAGAAAGCCCTTGCTCTTTGAGGGACTCACATCAAAACCAAAACTGCTTTAACATATCCTGCTATCAAACTTCTAGCTGCTGGAAATATCTGGACATCATGTCGTCTACATTTAGACACGTATATAGACATATAAGAGAATCTATAGGGTACATTTACAGTGGGTGGATTTTAGGTTAGATCAGCTTTTAGGCTTTTATCATTTTTTCAAATCATTCAAGACATTGTTTTACATTTTAACCACTTAAATTCACTGGCATTTATTCCATCACAGGCCTGAATGCTGAGCTCTGATGCACAACAAAGGTGTTTACTTGTGCTACATTTTTAGTAAAATGTTGCTTGGCAAATACAACATGGTGAGCCAAGCAACACATACAAACACTCAGAGTGCATAAACATCTATCAAGCGTGTAAAATAAATGTTTTAGCGACGGCTGCTGAGCGTTGACCTTTACACACACCCCACTTTTCCTGGCTGGTTGACACTCAGTCCATCAGCACTACTCCCCCCCGCTTCCCTTCCTATTACACAAACATTCACACATACAAGATCCACTACCTGATGAATAAGGCTTCAAACCACAAGTGGAATACAGACACAACAGAGGACAGGCAGGCAAAGAGAGATAGAAATGCATCTCCTTCTGTATATGGGTTCGAGGCCACTTTTGAGAAAAGAAAGTGATAAGTGAAGGGGAAAAGGAAAGGCTGATTTAGAGATGGGGCTTGAATAGAGAGGGAGAAGAAGCAGTGACAGCATGAAGTTATGCGCCATTAGACTGAGTGTCTGTCTGGCTGTCAGTCAACACAGTGAGACGGGTTCAGCTGGCTGTGAGTCACCTCCAGTCTGCGCTTTAAAGCCCCTTCAGGCAGGCAGAGGGGGGTGTTCGGCTTCAGCTGTGGCCGAGGCCGAGACACTTTAACCAGCTTACGCTTCTGACAACATTCTCTAAACCCTTAAAACATGCCTGAAAACGCCTCAGTGCACTGTGTCAGCTCTGGAGTGAAAAGTGCAATCTGTCACAGGCTATAACAACACCATGTAAAGACTTTTCTTTATATGGTACTGTATAAAATAGTCTGGCACCAGCCTGTATATGTTCAAGAATGGCAAGAGAGAGTATTAATTTACCTCCACATGTCATCATTCAAGACATGTCAGGTCTGTGGCCAATCAGCGGGTGTAAAACTACTGCTGCTAATGCTAATGTCAATCATGAACATCTTGCTGAGATAATTTCAGAAAACAATCCAACAAAACCAGCTGGCTACGGAAACATATTGGTCATCAGTTTTGCAAACAAAGCATTAACTGCCTGAAACACGCTGTACATGCAGTATCTACATGGTGTTGTGTTTATAGCAGGGGGTATGCACCATACTTGTGTGTGTTTAAGAGTGTGTGTATGTGCTTCAAATGTACATGAGAGACTGTTGTAACTGTTGACTAATGTAAATTTGATTGCACATGCATGTGTGGACATATATATGTGTTTAAATCTATGCATTCATATTTTCAACAATCAAGTAAGTCAGACTGCAGAAGGTTCTGATCCCAGACCAGCAGAAGTATTGTGACTTAGTCACAATAGACCCTCACTAGGAAAACTTGCACATTACCTGGTGTGTATAAATAGCACTCTTTGTGTGTGTCTCAGCAGCCATCTGATACTGATATAATATGTTGTGTTTCAAAGTGTGTATGTATGTCAGTGTGTCCTCTGTAGTACCCCTCATCTTTAGAGATAGTGCAGTGGGTCTCAAGGCAGTTTATGGATGTGAATGAAAGAGGTTACGAGCATCGGTGTGACTGTGTGAAACAGGATGGCATGAAGTTATGCGCCAATAGGACCGAGTGTCTGTCCGTCAGTCAACACAGTGAGACGGGTTCAGCTGGCTGTGAGTCACCCAGTTCGCGCTTTGAAGCCCCTTCAGGCAGGCAGAGGGGTGTCTGGCTTCAGCCGTGGCCAGCCGAGATACACTTTAACCAGCTTACGCTTCTGACAACATTTCTAAACCCCAAAACATGCCTGAAAACGCCAGTGCACTGTGTCAGCTCTGGAGGAAAAGTGCAATCACAGGCTATAACACTATGTAAAGACTTTTCTTTTATATGGTACTGTATAAAAATAGTTCACATCAGCCTGTATATGTTCAAGAAATGGTAAGAGAGAGTACACTTACCTTACATGTCATCATTCAAGACATGTCAGGTCTGTGGCCAATCAGCGGGTGTAAAAACTATCGCTAATGCTAATGTCAATTGCGAACACTTGAGATAATTTCAGAAAAACAATCCAACAAAACCAGTTGGCTACGGAAACATATTGGTTTTATAAATGAAGCATTAACCGGCCTGAAACACTGCACATGCAG
Source organism: Lates japonicus (assembly GCA_033238685.1). Lineage (NCBI taxonomy): Eukaryota > Metazoa > Chordata > Actinopteri > Centropomidae > Lates > Lates japonicus. Next base: position 2,145,986 of record BRZM01000005.1, on the reverse strand, counting down.
TATCTACATGGTGTTGTGTTTATAGCAGGGGGCATGCACCATAATGGTGTGTGTTTAAGAGTGTAAGGTGCTTCAAAATGCACAACAGGACTGTTGTAAGACTACCTAAATTTGATTTCTATTACGGGCTGCAGTGGACATATGTGTTTAACCCAGGCCTGTTATTTTCAACAATCATGGGCAGCCACCTGGGCAGAAGGTTCTGATCCAGACTAGCAGAAGTACAGACTTAGTCACAATAGACCCTCACTAGGGCAATTGCACACACCTGGTGTGTATAAATAGCACTCTTAGTGTCTCAGCAGCCATCTGATACTGATAATATGTTGTGTTTCAAAGTATGTATGTCACAGTGTGTCCTGTAGTACCCCTATCTTTAGAGATAGTAGTGGGTCTCAGCAGTTTGCGGATGTGGAATGAAAGAGGTTATAGAAAGATCGGTGTGACTGTGTGTGTGTCTCTGTATGTTGCGTCTCTGTTTGCATGGTTTAATTAACTCGCCTTTAGAGTCCCGCCGCTCTACTCACTCCCCTTTCCCCACCCTGGAGGCCATTCACAGCACCGTCACACTTTTCACTGTGTAGTGACTTGCCGTTACCATGGCAACAGACTCCTCTTTTCTTTTTTTGCCTCAGTGGCCGAGGAATGAAATGTCACTTCTTCTGGACCCTCTGCTAACAGATAAACACACACGCACACAAATACACACATACATGCTGTTTACAACTACTTGCCAGATTATAAACAGTAACTCAGAAGCATGATACCAGAATTTTACTGAGTATGCCTGTTTAAAATAACACATACATAGACACGTACTTGCACTTACAAACACTTATGTCTACTGGTCAGTTAAAACATTTCTTTTCTAAACTCTGCAGCTCTTGTTTTGGATGTATTTTGTTACACTCTAAGTTGCATCCTTTTCTGCTCTTTAGCTGCTCCCAACATTACATCACTGTCAGACAGATAACAAATTATCACATTTCTAGGGGAAGTCAGCAGCTTTCACAATTGCTTGCTCATCCTCGTCTTTAACTACAAGCAACACAATCACCAACTTTCTTTACGCCAGTTCCACTTAACAACAAAAAACAATGCTTTAGTTTAGTTGGTCATAGCCAATTAGATAGTTGCAGCTGGCAACGAGAGTGATGCAATGCTCCTCATGCCCTTTGAGTTCTTGCTCTTTCTGGTCAGAGCCACCGTGGAGAGAGAGAGCAGAGAAACAAAACAACACTCTAATGGGTTTACTCCATCCCCATGGGGATGCACTTGCCTACATAGAATGGGGTCCCAAAATATAAGGCCCAAAAACAACCAATACATAAAACAACAATATATTTTTACCAGGTACCTAAATTAATAAAGTGATAAAACATAATTTAGATTCTGGAAGTTGTAGCAGTGGGGATTTGGCAATATTAACCCCTTTTTCTTACTGCATCATTAAATCATTTGTGTGTGCAGTGGGAGGAAGTTCAGATGAACTTAGTGTTGTCTGAAGGGTCAAAAATCTTAAAAACACTGTTGGCTAATTTGCATTCCTGTGATCATGCACTGCATTAACAGATATGGTGAACATTAATGAAAAATTTGAGTTAAAACTATGAACACCAGCATGTTTTCACTCTACGACCTGTTAAATTCTGTTTTGGCAAGTCTGAATCATGGGACAAATATTTCTGGGAAGAAAAAGCAATGTTGTCTGAATGTATGTACAGAGGTAACTATCTGTTCATATAAAAATAAAAAATCAGTTAGCATATGTTTACATCCTTGTCTAGTCTGCACAGGCTGGGTATTTATACAAGAACACAACCTATCTAGATGATGAATGGTATTATGTGATGAAAGCAGAACTTAAGAGGCATGTGAAAAAACAGGCTTGTAAAGCCAAAAGTAAAAATGTGAACAGGATGTAAGATCATGTAAGAGGATGTTCAACATGATAGGGACAAATGAAACTATCTGTAAAAAAGAAAAACTCAGAGAAGGTGAATAAAATGGCTTATGGCAGATACTTTCTGTATCTGTTTCTATGTGTTCCCCTCTGCCTGCTACCTGCCTTTGCCCAGAAGATTCTGGCTGCATTGCTGACATTTCCCCACAATTGATTTTTCTTTTTTTTTCTTTTCTTTTAGACCATAATGCTGTTTCATCTCTCCTGCAGTGAAGCTCCAACACCTAGTGTCTTATCTCTGCAAACTGAAGGTTTTTCTTCTGGCACAGCTCAACTGCACTGTGTGAGCAGTCCAGAAAAGACACATCCGCCCTTTAAAAAAGAACCAACCATTTTCACAAAGGAATTAAATGAAACTGATAGACTGAATCCTTTGTAATGGGGCTTGCTGAGGGATGAACGTAAATACAATAAATCAATTTCTCAAAATTTTCCAATTCCTCTTTGCACCCTCCTCAGCTACAAATTACACTTGGTCACACATTTCCTGCCTTCATCCACTTGTCATCTCTCACTATGCATTCCTTCCTCATCCTCTTGAAGCTTCAGACAGATATCAGACGGGTGAGTGAACATGTGAACTTTTAGGACTGAAAGCATGAGAGAATGACAGAGAAAGAGAGAGAGAGAAATTCAAAAAGAGGTTTTGCCGGAGGCTTTTTACTGCTCTCTGTGTCTGACGCCACTCACTGCATCTCTCCTCTGTCTCTATCACCTCCCACTGATCCTCTCTTAACTCTACAGTCTAAATTTGCTGTGTTGTTTTTTCTCAGTGATTCAAAGAAAGATTGCAGTTAGAAGACATTTTTATGATTACATATACTACGAGCCCAAGCAAAAGGTCTGTCATCATAATGTCTTCACGAACTCGTCAGGATTGGTTTTAATTATTAAAATGACTGTGAGGCATGGGAATAATTTTTATTGTCATCACTGTATGAGCCAAACACATCATGATAAATCTTGTTAATGAGCCATGGGGAAATCTTAAAGCCATTACAAATACAGTGAGTGAGTCAATAGTGAAAATATGCAGTAATTAAAACACTGTGCATCAATATATTTACTCTGCAAAACAGGAACAGTCTGATAAAACTACTATTTACTTGTGACTAATCAATTTAGTGTTAAATAAAATGCCATACACCCTAACTCTCAGCTACTGCAAGACCAAATACATAATCACTCTCATTAGCTTCATCATGCTTGACAGAGCAGCTGCCTGAATTTGCCCCTTCAGTCATCTCTCAAATGGCTCTTGCCATGCTGTGAAAATTTGTCGCCGCCTCCACTTAATGGCATCCATTATAACTCACTTGGACGAAAGAGCTGGGGATGATTCAGCAGACTGGTTAAGACTGGTCAAGTGAGAGACTGGGCTCCTCTGCTCATCTCTCTGTGTCAGTGGTGCCATCATGTGGCAGGGACAGAGAATTTATCTACCGGCAAACTCTGTAAGTATACTTACATGTAAGTGTATGTGCTGTGGTTGTAGATAGAGTTAAATGCCCTTCTTACCTCTGTCGTTGCCACTGGCATACTGAAGAGGCTTGCTCTTGTCGATGCTGTTGAAGCTCTGGCTGCGACGATTGAGGTTGGATGAGCCTGGGCTCCTGGAGGCCCCGCTGCCTGCAGCAGGTACCCTGGAGGGCCCCGGTAACCTGCAGGGACCAATGCAGAAAGGGAAGGGTTTAAATGTTAAAATGACTATGAAATAATTGTTTCTTTAGCTTTATAAAAATGGCTTGAGGCTGAGCTGCTCTTAGGTCAGAAATATATGAACATGTTAATGGTCAATGGTAGGAAGATGAAACAATTTTTCATTCACCATCATAACACAACTGTCTTACTTAGCCAGAGACATTGTAATTCTGTTTCTCCACCCACCTGAGATTTATTATTTCTGCCTTTGGAGCAGCTTTGCTTCAGGCGAGGTTTTTAATAAATAAAGACATTTTTCTGCTGCAAAAAGATCTATGCTGATAAATGTCCATTCTTTAAAGGACAGGTGCACATTTTTTCAAGTCTACTCTCAAGCCCATATGTACATTCAATGTGTCTTTGTACTATCTGTAAAGTAATCCCCTTCTAAAGTGATGGAGAACAAAATCCACAGGTATCATTCAGTTAAAAAAAATGACTTAAATTAATATGTCAGTCACTGGACAGTATTTCATTGCTGAACCATGGCAGAGGTATAGTAACACAAAGCAGAAATTTGGAACAAAAATGTAACTGCTGTGGAAGACAGCTGATTTGTATAGTTCTGCTCAGTCTCACATTAGCCTTGCTGTGTGTGCAGAAAAAAGACTGTGGATTCAGTCTCCCATGAATGAAACTGAGATTGATTCAAAAAAGGATCTCTGGACAAGAGGAAAAATTACAGTGACCAGTGACTTGATAAATTTGAACCTATCCTTTAAATGTAAGAAAACCTGCTGGAACTGAGAACAAGTGTCAGTATGGATTCAGAAAGACAGATAAAAGACCACAGGTTAGGCTTGGCTGTAGTGAAAGTATACAGAGCAGACAGTACAGTAAAGAAAGTCTGGCTCGCAATAAGTTGAAATTCTTCCGTTGTGTCATGAATACAAACCCTGAGCTCAGTATGTATCAATGTGTAAGATTAAGATAAATCATGAGAGTGCTGTAAGAGAGAGGGTGTGTGCTTGTGTTCCCTTGTGGACTGAGAAAGATACAAATGTTTGCCTCATGACTGTTGGAATGAGATCTGTCAGTATATGTTATGGGAGGAAAAATGAAGCTTAAGTAGATGAAAACAGACGTTAGAGACATACAGCATATTTCACTGTGTGTTCCCTCTCTCATCCTCCTACAAAGTATAGTTATATACTGCTACTCTTCATTTCTTTTATGTCTACTGACACTGTATAAAGAAACAAAGGCAAACATACACACTTGCTGGGAGATTTGTGTTTTCAGTCAGTCTATTACTCTCTTACACACACATACACACTCACACATAATCTTTTTCTCTCGACAGAGTCAAAGCTGCCATTGTCAAATGTTGATTTGCTATGCTGCAGCTGGAGGATTTTCATGACTCTCAGGAGAGAGTTATAATAATTATATCATCAAAAACCTGTTGTTGTTGTGCAATAACTTTACATTTGCATTTTTTGCACACTTTACCAGATGCTTGCGTCCATCTGTTTGTTAGTAAGTTGTTTCAAAAACAGATTTGGCAGCTGGTTCAAAGATCATGACGAGATTTATGACAACTTAGATCTATTTCTAGCATTAATCTTCACAGTAATGGTTGGATGTAATTTTAAGGAACTGATTCCAATAATTACATTTTACACCACAATGTGGACGACTACACTGTGGGGTAAAATATATTTTTTCTTCTCTCTCATCTCATTCAAGTGGAATCCAATCTAAATGTATGACAAGGTATAAAAAGTCAAGAGCAGCACAGCACAAAAGCATCATAAAGTCTCAGAGCTGAGAGACTGCAGGGAACTTAAAACACACACACACAAAGTAGGAGGCAAGGTGGGAGTAAAGGTAGGTAATGCTGAAAAAATGGGCCTTATTTGTATCAGAGGGCTGTGGGTGTTTCCATTCATAGCCTGGTCTTGTTAAATATACAGAGGGAGAGAAGAAACCTCGAATAGATTCTAACAACTTGCTGTCTTTCTGTCTTCCTGCCTAAAAGCTGTCGTGATGTCCTTTAACAAAGATAATCGATTCGCCACGCTGAATATGTCACTCGTGTCTGTATCGCAGATGGAGCCGAGATGTCGGAGGGGAAAGATTTTTTAGTGATGGAATCCTGAAGTGGTCAAAACCTCTCAGCCGAGAAAAACATATTTCATATGTTCCATTTTGTCTTTAAGGCCTTTGCTTAATAAAAATAAACAAATAGAGGGGCAGATCAACATGTAGCATGAATAAAAAACATCTTTGATTATGAAGAAATATCTTCCTACACTGTTTGCAGTGCTCTTTTATGCCTTTGTCATGTTGAACTTTATCTGGAAAAGACAAGGTTCACTTCTCTCACGTTCAATACCTCCTGCTTTTGAGTTGAGTCAGGTCACCTTTATTTTGACTTGTCACACTGATTCCCTGTGTTAGGGGCTTTAAGAACATCAGTCAACAGCAGGACATCCTGCAGCTGATGAGAAAAGCACCAAGTGCCCAAACCATTACTGGAAGTATTTAGTTTGGGAGCCAACCATGGTCTTTTATTCCCATGGAGTGTCCCTTTAACACTTTAAAATGTAGGTCAGAATTAAAAGCTGGTGATCTGCCCTCTGGAACCACATGAATCTGGAATATATTCTATGCTGTGGACAAGTCCAAATAAAAAAAGATGAACAAGAGATGACAGTCAGAATGGTAGAGTGGTAAAAAACAGGCCCATTCTGTAATTATCCTGTGACAAACAATGCTGCATGTTCCCTCCTGTCTCTGAAATGCTTTAGATAGGCTCTGTTTTATACAGTGTACTGGCTTACAAAGCACTGTGAGGGATAAGGTAGACTGACTTCATTTGTGCAAAGTGTAACCATTCAAGTATTCCATAATGGCTTGATTGGATTTGATCCAGGAAACAGAAACAGAAACAATGAACTAACGTGTGTAGCTATGAGATTGATCCCAGACAATAATGTAAAGCTGAAAATAATTTGTCACTGAAAACATTGCATTGCATTGTTGCATGGTTTTCACACAGCACATAAAACTGAATTTTAAAAAATTGCTCCTGACAAAACTAAGGCTTACACTTCATCTTTTAACATCACCTCAACAGGACAGCCTTTAATTTCAGACCCTTGAGTCGGATGAGGAAAAACTCCACAAGAAAACCTTGTACTGGGAAAAAATGGGAGAAAAAAGGGAAAGCGATTCCATTCATTGATGAGCAAAGCAAATTATACTTTGAAAAAGTGATCTCAGACTTTTGGACCACACTGTGTGTTTTTAAACCATGCATTAAAATGTCAGTATTTCAACTATTGCAGCAGAGGGACTTGATTGGTATACGACTGCAAAAAAATCAAGTTTACTCTCAGTGTCTCCCTCAAAAAATAGAACAAGGCTCAGTGATTAAGCAACCTGCACAGCATGAAGTCAAAGCAAAACTGCCTAATAAGTCAGTTCATGTGCTGAGAAATGCAAACATTGTTTTATACAGACAATTGTGCAAAAATAAAATGTGCTCAAGTACACAAAACCTGACATCAAGAGGCAGCAAATGTGCCAGTCCTGTACACTAAGTTCCTTTGAATTTTTCACATCCTACTTCCACATCTGACTGTATGTTTACAGAGGTGACAACAGACTGCAGGCAGCAGACTGCTTAGAGATGCTGATCCGGGTCTGAGAGCTGAGACTTGGTGCTCTGCCTGGGTGAGCTCACTGAGCTGCAGCCAGATGTGGTCCTCAGCCCATAGCTGAGGCTGCCTCACTGGGCTGAAACAGATGGACTCGTACAGTAGCAACCACATAAGACAGAGAGAGTGAAAGAAGGGGGAAAAAGCAGCAGAGCAAAGAAGAGAGCCATTGAACTTTGGTGGTCAAATGAAATATGTCACAACAGCACAGAAATAACCTCACTGACCCCCACACACATGCAGACACACACAAATGCACTGATAACAGCTGCTTTAGTGCTGGGAGCTTTCATAGGTACAGACAACAGGGAGGGAAATGGAAGAGAATAAGAGCTAAAGAAATTAAAAGGAAAAAAAAAAAACTAAGATGAATCAAAAGAACAAAAGGAAGTGAGAGAATGGGGAAGAAAAAGATGCAGAGAGGGAGAGAATCAGTGAACAGAAACTGTAGCTGCAAACCCAGACAAGAGAAAATGAAAGATAAACAGAGGGAAAATGAGCGAGAGATTGAGGCAATTCAGATGGAAATCAGAGGTGGTCCCTTTTATCATCAGATTCTTTCATCTTCCAAAATACATGTTTGATAATGCATCAGCAAAATGGGGCTGGAGAGGGAAACATGATGTAAATTCTGGACAGTGATTTTGTTTTAGGGGAAGAGTATCTGACACAGAGAGGATCCTCCTAGTGAGGTGAAGAAGAGAAGAGAGGAGCTGGACATCTCATTATTCAGCCCGTCAGTCACCAGCTATCAACAATAGTTCTTGCAGAGGAGAGAGAAGTTCCTATTCATTTTCAAGGTCTTGTCAGTGAGTCTGGGGATTCCAACCAGCACCTCCTTTATGCCTACTTCTTACAAGAACATCTTCTATGTGCCAGAGTTCAAGGCAACTGCTCTAGCACGTCTGGCATTGACACCTTCAAGGAAAAGTCAAAGCCACCTCAGGCTTACTGTAATAGTAGAAACAAGCAACAAGCTGCCCAACATCACCCCCTGCTGCAGAGATAATGAACATTAGATGGGGGAACCTAAGATAAGGAACATACCAGTGCTTTAAGCCATTTACAACAAATCATACATATTTTACACCCTGGCTATCCACTCTACAAACCATGCTCTAATGTATTTTTGGACTGTTCCAGGTTGCCACTGATTTGCATTAATTTCTATATTTTATGAAAGTCAGTGAAAAGACCCTTGATACATTTACTACAAACAACGCACACTAACGCTTACTGTGATGGATTACACAGCTTAAGTGTCAGGGGTTTGCTATTTGAGTTTTTTAAAATTAATGGAAATCAATGGCTGCAATGGAACTGCAGGAAAAAATACCCTACATGCATAAAATGGCAAAGCAGCTAATACATAAAGTATAGATCATTTGTTCTCGAAGAGGCAACATCTGAAAACACAGTGGTATGGTCCTTTAAAGGCTACTACCAGTATAAACAAGTGAGTTGTGCTGTAGTGCCAGGAGAGCATATGTTAGGTGCTATGCATGGGTGAGCCTGGGGGTAGTCAGTGTGTAACCAATGCAGTATTAGTGTATATTCACACTGGGTATATGTGGATCACTTCATTGATAATAAAAAGCTCTTTCAATGTAATTTTGATCAAATGTCCTCATCAAGGAGAACTACACTGTGGTTAATCACAGGGGAACAAAATAAGAATCAATGTCATGAAGTGAACCATTATTAGGTCCACAGAAATGAATGAAAAGCTCTTTGTTGGCACCACTTCTTACACTCAGAAGGCACAACATGACAAAAGCCACCAAGGGCAACCAAACTTGTTGTCTTGGATGAATGCTTACATTTAGCCTTTTCTTTATGGATACTTAGCCGTTATGAACAAGAAGGACAATTACAGCAAACTGCACTTCCCCAGAGAAGTCTTAAGTCTTAATGACCCCAAAACAAAAATACAACATTGATTATGGCTCTGCACCTGTGAGAAATAACTGAAACCAATCATTGGAGTATAAAGTGCAGCTACTGTTGTAAAAAGGATAGGTCCTTTAACAAGCAGAGTGTCGAGTAAAGAGCATAGAAATCCCTAAAACTCTACCACCTTGAGGGAAACACTTTACCACATTCAGAACAGCATATGAGAGATACATCAATTGTTGTCCCATTTTAGAACTGCTAAAACATTCTTGCTTCAGGGTGAGAAAGAAAGATTAAAGAAAAGATCAGAATCACATGGCAACAGAGAGATGCTTGTACACTGTCAATGCTCCCTGAGCTCTAAAACATTTTTTTGTTTGTGTTGTGCGCATATCTTCATCAGTGTGCAGGAATTAAAGAGCTATTTCTGCAGAGCAGCAGCAATGAGGTTAGTTGTCAGTGATGTGAGAGGGCAGATTACCACCCATAGGGCTGGAGCTGCTGGCTGCAGCATTTTTGCCATTGCTCAGTGGCGGCTGGAGAGGAATTATTTGCCAGCACACTGGTTCCCACTGCCTCTGAGCTGGAACAAATGCTGCAAGCATCAGACAACTGGACTCTGAGCTGTGTACATATAGTATGTGTGGGCAGATTTGTGGGTGCATGTCTCACATGAATACATGTGTGTAGCATGTCTTTGTATCTGTGTGGTTTTGGTGATATGTGTACAGTAAGTATATGTGCCCATGCACATGCCTAAGTCTGTGGTCCACTGACTCCTAGCTGTAGCGCAAAGCTAACACAAAGAGTGTCATTACAACATCTGGTAGCTTATTTAGCAGCAGCGTCTTTGCCAAGATGTGAAATGGCTATTCTCAAAGGACACATCACACAGTACTACTATAGTAGTAAATGTGCTGGACTGAGGACAGAGATTAACAGGGTTTAAGTGTAAGTAAACTACCTAAACTACCTGTTTTCCCTTTAAGTTTCTGTATGTCTGTAGGTCCAACCTCATAATCACTATTGCCGCTAGACGTCGCTTAACAGAATAGAACAGAATGTAACTATGTGTCATAATAAGCTGCTGCACAGACAACCTCTGGGTTTGTTTTTATAGGACAGTCTCTTTTTTTTCCATGATGGCCCTATTTTCAACTTGAATACAGTGACTTCAAGTTCTATTAAGTTCTATTTTTGGTGCCATTAATTTCAAATAAGATATTGTCATTCATTGTAATTATTGTAATTATTAATACCTGCTTACTTATTACACACATTACTCACATGGACTGGTGTGGCAACATATTCTTGACATTACCAGTCTTGACATTAATGAGAAAAAGCACCCCATGACACAAAAACAACCAAGGAGTTTTCCCAGAAAGGATCTGTCACACTACAGGTGTTCAAAACTGAAAAGGCATTTTTAATTAGGCTGAATTGCCTGTGAAAATCTAGCGGGGAATACTGACTGTCCTTTCACTGTGAGGTACTGCTTTAGGCTACACAGCTACACCCTGCTGAAGTATCCTGTAGAAAATGCAGACTCTCTATCAGCTGTTCTCTAGCTGACCTCAATCTTTAACCTCTGACCTCGCTGTGGTGGTAACAGTATCACAAAAAACATGAAACATTAGACAAAATGGACAAACATGCAAAGGCACAGGTGCATGCTAAAAAGCACTTCAAAATATGAAAGAGAAGAAAGAAGATGACAATATGGACATGGATGTAAGACATCAGTTACAGAGTTACATGAGATTTTTGCCATGTTTACCTTGTGTTTTTCTTCTGTGGTGACCCTATTCCACTGTGGCCTGGAGGACTTGCATATCGTGCTGTGAGACTGAGGAGAGAGCAGAGAAGATGACAGACAGACTGTTAACACGGTTAGATGAGGAATGAGACCAGCGTCTTGCTAGAATTTTGTTAATCCATGCCTTAATGTAATAATGTGAGTGAGAGGAGGCATTCAGATGGAGGCAGCAAGAAAAAAACGAGAGATAGAGAGAAAAGAAGAAGCACATGGTACATACTGGAGTACGCCAGCAAACATTTCTTTGATTTTTCACATGATGGCTCACACATGTTTACTACCACACGCGTATGACTAAGCCAACAACATCCATTTATAGGGCCGCTGACATAAAACCGCCCAAAAACTTTCACAATCAATTTCATGGTGGCACTGCTTGGAGAAAACCCCAAAACACACTACACATGAGGCAGAGGCAAAGGAAATGCCCACAGCACCAGTCACAGTTTATACTAACACTCACTGTTAGTCATTCACAGAGACGGGAATTAACGTTGGCTGTTACCGGTGGGCTGCTGCATTCATGTTTGACAGGAAGTATTTAAGTTACTTGTAGAGTGCTTTATGAACAAAGAGATGTCTTTAATCATCTTGCGTACACCCTGTAAACAATGAAAAGTCAACGACCAGGTGGCAAGGCTGTTGTTTATTCCTGTGTGTAAATGTCCTGAGTGTAATGTCCTGTGTGAACTGTGACTCCCAAACCATGTGAGTATTTCTCACTTGTTGCCCGAATGAACAGAACCTCTATTGAAAGTTAGCCTCTCTATCATCTAGACATACTGTATTCTTTTTTTAGCTAGTAGCCCTAAATGCCTAAGGGGAAATATTTTGTGGCTGACATATTGCTAAACAAGTGAAAAACGCACTAAAACACCAGTATCATTTTTATTTCTGGAAAGCAGGGTTCTTTGTGGACATTCAAGCTAACTGCTCCTTAGCCAGCAAAATGTTAGCATTTCATAGAAGTAGCTACTGTTGCTACTTTTTCACTCTGTTTTAAAAAGAAAATTAAATTTGTACTTTAACACATAAAATGCATTAACAGAAGCCAAATATAGAATAAGTGTTAAAAATTCAACCAAAATACTGTATATTGTCGTCTGTGTTGTAGCACGCTCAGCTAATCTATGCTAACGTTATTAGCTAATGTTAGCTAAATGCCTATTTCTGAAAGCACTTACAGAAATATATAACTATTTCACTGAGTAAAGAAATTTTTAAAAAATAGATAAAAATGAAAATGACAACAGTAATGATAGACAAACTCACCAGAAAGGTGAACTTCAATATCAGTTTCATAGCTTGGTCACAGCAGCCTTAATTTACATTAGGTAAGCTTCTAGCTAAAGTAAAGAATCTATTCACACCAACATGCTGACTGTACTTCACACCTAGTGTAACGTTAAGAGAACATTAAGTATCTTATACACACAAAGTTCCCTTCAAGTAGTTCTGAATATCATTACTTCAAATATCTCTTTCACTGTCTTAGCACATTACAAGTAAACTGTTTCATAGAACAAAGAATTCAAGCTAATTGTAGACTTTAACTCGTACCTTCCACAGGCTGAACAGAGATAGAGACTTGAGTTTTCCACTTAGTTATTCTTGAGGAGGGAGCCACAGAGCCGCAGTAGTTCGACAAGAAGTTCAGCAGTAAAACCATCTTAAAACTGTCCTCTACAATGACCAGAGTGGATGAGCTATGCTTCAGCTGGAGGACAGAGGAAGCAACAAACACCAGCAGCCTGTTTAGACGTCCTTCTTTTCTGACAACGGGGAACAACTTGTTCTCTGTTTTGTGATTGTGGGCTGCTGGTTTGGCGTTGGTGAGTGAAAGTGGACAGAGACAATAAACTACCTATACTGGGGTGGCTGAGTGACGCACTGCAGTTATTGACGTACTACATCTTATTTTCTGCTTTTAGTATGCAGTTCTCAACTTTGCATAAAACTGAATACAAAACAAATGCCAACAACCTTGGAATAAAAATTTTATATTTCATGCATTTGGTTGACACCCTGACCGGAGTGAATAAAGATCTAGTTCAGCAGAAACAACTGGAGAACCAACAGCACAAGTAACTAAAAATATTGCTTTGAATAGAGAATTTGAAAGCATATTTATTATTTAATTAAACGAATTACACACCTCAGACCAAAAATTGTATTACAAGACTATGACTTTTACAAAATCTATTTCTGATAAATTTTTCAGCAGCATATTCAAGCATCATTTCTTCTTATAAGTTTTAGGCCTTGCTGAGGTGATTTCAATCAAATATACCAAATAAATTTCATCATCCTGTAGAATAAAACCATCTGTCACAGTAGAGCAACTGTGTAATATTTAGTGCTTTGCTCAGAGAAGTCAAACTGTGAACGAAAGGGATCTGAGCAGAATTTGAATCAGTTGTCTAACTCTCTCAAAGTGTGTCTTTAGGTTCCCTCTCCCTCTCTGTCACAAGCACTGTATATCCACATACACATACACAGTCTTTCACTATTTATATCTCTCCCTCTGGACAATTAACCTCACTTTTAAACCACATGTGATGAAGTGCAGAGTCATTGTACATGTCTAATTGACCTTGCAGGTTTTCATGATGCATGAGCTTTAGAGCAGACAGCAGAACTCAGAGGGAGCAAGTTCAGGGCAGTTTCCTGTTATAGTAACGAGCACCTTTGTATCATGTTATTAATGAGCTATATGATACATGACACGTCAGTTAATGATGTCTGGCAACTAAATATGTTCCCCTTAACTTCCCATAACTCCTCACGACCCACACCACATTTCAGCTTCCAGGAGTCTGTTTTGTTCTCTATTAAATACCCTAAATGGCACTCAGCATGCAGAAGAGACAAGCTGAGACAGAGATTAATGGAGCCAGTTGCACTCTAAAATGCCTTTTCAGCATTTTGATGGAAAAAAGGGTTGAGCATAAATTTGTGCATCATATTCTTCTCTATGTAAAGTATATCATTTTGCTTTCTTTCTGTCTTTTCTCTCTTTTTGTTCAAATTCGGAATGTGAGTGCAGTACAAGGCTGTAAACAAGGGAGAACAGAGGCAACCAAGGCTGCAGAAGTCTAAGGAAAGAGGTGGAAGTGCAGCACATGTAGGAGCAACCCACAGTTGTACATGACAGTAAAAGAAATCCAGGGTACTGTGGTGCACATTTTTTCACCACAAGACCTATCCTGACCCCCTCCCCCCACCTCCAACTTTATAAAATGCAATGAAACATGAAGGTAATGGTATATGGTCCCCAGCCTGGAGTGCCAACCCACAACATTTAAGATCTTTCCAATGTGGAAAAAGAGACACCAGAACACGAGGGCAGGATCAAGGAGTAGGGAAAGGGGATGAGGTGGTGGTGGTGAAAAGGAGGGTATTGGGGGGGGGGGGGTCTGTCACTTTTGATTGCATACAACATACATCAACGGGGCCTCAGTTTAATAGTCCACAACACTGCAGCACACATGCAAGCGATACTGGATGCTATCGCTGTCCTATTAAATGTGAGTAATATCAGTTTCAGCTTGACTGTGGCCACAGTCCTGACGTCAGACACAAAACTGATGGGTTTTAGATCCAAAATGGCGGGTGCTCAGGCACTCAGGCCAGTGTGATGACAGCAGGTAATGAGATATCATTTGACCTTCATGTCCAAGGGGGATCCATCCAACATGGTCCTTTCAGAGCCCAGTCAGCACTGACTTTTTAACCCTCCTTCTAGCACTGTTGCTTGAATGCAGACACACACATGAAGTCACATTTGATCACATGACATAGTCAAGTCAATATCTACTGCACACTATTGCTATGTGGCAGTTCCTGAGCAACATATCTCACTTGGTATGTACAAGTAACAGGTAGCTCAAAACAATATTCACTACACTGAACGAGTTTTGGTTGACTATAATTGTGTGCTCTGTTCATTCTAGCCACACAAGGCATACCTTCTTAAAGAAATGGTCCTTGTCAAGTGTAAAAAAAATTTACAAAGAACTCTTTCATTATAAATACAAATGTGTAAGTATTTACCCTGCATCTTGCTTGCATCAATGGGGGACACAGACGTGTCCACAGTAAAAGTTGAAGCTCTTGCATTCATTTTCATCTACACTGTTGCACCAAAGCACCAGCTTCAGTCTAAATGCAAAAATCAGTAGTTTGTCATTACCTTTCAAAACAACCTACATGAGTCTTTGCTGATCTGCCAACTATCAGCAATCACACTGATTGTAATTGTTACAAATGATTGTAATGATGACGATTCATATCACCATGTTCTATGTTAAGGCTTGGTTGCAGTAAGTTTAGGAAACTAAAAGTATTTGGTTAAGGTTAGAGAGAGATCATGGTCGTAGTTAAAAGAAACCTACATTGTTAGTAGGATGCAGATCATGGTCTTGTTGGTGTCAAACCCAGACAGTGCTATTACAATGCTATGCTACTTCCAACATCGCTTGTCAGAGACAACAGTCATTATTTGCACATGTCCAAATTTCATGCCTGGAAAACACAGGAATAGACTATTTTAAGCATTTGAGCTGATGACCATGCCATTATTTTTCAGTCTCCAGGAGATAAATGAAATGTTGCTATAAAGCAAAATGTATTTTTGACTCAACAAACATGTCTCAAGTAGACAGTTACCAAACTAAACACAAAAAGAGCATCACATCAGATCCAATAAATACAGCATGCAGCATAAAACTTGGCTTTTATTGCATTGTACTCCACTCACTGAAACAAGCTGTTGGCAAGACTAATAAATGGTTTCAACCAAGACATGTCAGCAAATATTTCCTATGAGAAAGACCAGAAGAATATTCATATCCACATCTATGAACGGCTTAATAAAAGCTAAACCAACAAAAGCACCAGTCCATGATGTATGACAGACAATGACCCTAAAACAATAAACAGGACAAGAGGAACCAAACTATTTACCAGTTCATGATGCCACTGACACTAATCCATCCTCCTCATGTCACCATGGGATTTCCAAAATGATCCAAACTCTGTCCCCTGGACACACACACACAAGCTAAAACTGTACCTAGGAGAGGAATCAGGCTTGGCCAGGCTGTTGGCTCTCCCATACGGCAAACGGCTCTTCCTGTCGCGAGACACGGCGGTGGGCAGGCGTGAGGAGCGCCAGACCAGGGGGTCAACTTGTCCGCCCCGGGACATGGTGAGTTAAAGAGGGAGGGTTTGCTGTGCCCTGCCAGGCCCGGGCCCCCCTGCCTTCTAGAGCTCTGAAAACCTCCCGTGGCTCCGGGCTGTCGCGGTCTGTCCAATGGGGAGTTCCCCTCAGACACGCACGCGTGCACACACATCCCATCCCCTGTCCCAGAGACACCAGTTAGGCCAGCAGGTGCTGTCTATAGAAAGCTCTCCATACCACAACTGGAGATGTGCAGTAGGCCAAATGTGTGAGTGTGAGAGAGTGTGTGGAAACGTGTGTCTGTGTAAATCTGTGAGACAGATAATTTGATAATTTAAAAAGCTTAACATTTTTTATTTAAAACACCCATTCTTCTGGCTTATCTTATATTTTATGAAGCTCCTCAGACATGCTAAATCTTCAGGGTCGACTGGAGCTTACAGGAATTCATCATTGTGGAAAATTAGAATTAGAAAAGATTTTTATGAATAGATTTAATTACATCTCAGTGTTTTGAATTGTGGGTGAAAAGGAAGAGGAGCCTGCACCTCAAACAAAAGAACATTACACATCTTTAATATCATTTTAAGTTGACATGGTACTATATGAAAAGTGCAGAGACAGCAAACTTTAACATCTGACTTTAATCAATTTGTGCCAGTAAATTCAGTGGGTTCTTCATATAAACTCAGTTTCATACAGTGGAGATACAACAGGGAAGACACAGCCATAGATTTATAATGCAGTTTATGAGCAGCACTGTATGACATCTATGTGTCTCGCATGTCTTCGACTGTATGTAATACAGTTCTGAGATGCATCAGTTCTAAGAGGTGAAAACCTCAGACAGACATCATGAAATTGTGATATTCACTGCAGCCCAGGGACTTAAGCTAGAGTTGTTACTGTAACCTGCTTCTTCTCCATTGTCCAGAATCCTATTGGACATGCTGAACAAGACAGCTTCAGCTACAGTATATGTTACATGTGTAAGTGGAAAAAGAGCAGGACCAAAATACACTTTATGTGGCTGCAGTGTCCTCTGATCTGCTGAGGTTACTCTAAATGAGGAAAGTAGTCTATATACCTTGTACCCCGTTGCTGACATTTTTAAACATCAGAAACAATTCCACTGATGTTATGGCAAAGTGTTTTTTTTTTCCTTCCATCTAACCAGATTTTAGCTGCCAGGGATTTGTCTATAAATAACATGGCATCGTGCATGTTGTCACATAGGGATCCAGTTCCAAATCCATGCAATCCTTTTGAATCACTTATTAAATCTCAACAGTATCATATATATATTGTGCATCCTCTTGTTCCACCTCTTTAATCAAGCTACAAAATCTTTGCAATGAGTGAAATATGCAAACTCAAAGTAACATGTTTTTATAGCTGCATTATGCAGTCAAACAGAAATATTGTGCATCTTTCCAAACACATTTACCACAGAATTGGGTTTAATATTTTTTGGCAGCACAGCATGAGCTTTTAATGACTGACCTACCAGTGAGTTAGTTCTATTTAAGAGATTTAAGTATTTTAGAATAAGAATCAGAGGATTTAGGTGGATTTTTCCTACAAATATAAAAAGTAAAGTGCACTGCTATTTAAGAACTTAACAATATGTTATGTTATAACAAAAAAGTCTGTCTGGATATTATTTTCCTGTATTTTGCTAGCAACATAACATGGAGCAAGGGATGCAACTTGTTGTAGCAATTCATCTGTGTCTGACGTTTGACTCACACACTCATGATCACCTTGATCATTGCTCCTAAACTAAACACACACTCCAGAACTGCTGGACCATCATTCTTTCTGATTTATCTCCTCTTTAAAATCATTAAATTAAAGTCTCCACACCTTTCCAGACATTCTTGAGCTACACAGAGAGGCTGAGTAGTCCACATGTCCCCAAAAACTCACAGATTAATGGCTTACTTCATCACTGACAGACATGGACTGATTCTCTGACCTCCACTGCTGCCTTCACCATTCACACATGATTAACTTATCAGCCCAGAAGGGCAGTGAGATGTTACTGGGGCTGTGGACAGCGGGGGCAGAGGGTCTATTTGGAAATTAACTGGCCACTTCACGGAGAAATTCCTTCATGAATTTATACATTCTTGTTCCTTAAATATCTCTCAGATGAGAGGCGAAAAGTACGGTAATGCACACATTCATGAGGCTGTAATGGCTTTATGTGTGTGTGTGTGTGTAAGCATTGGTATGACATTCTGCCAGGCTGGAATGATGCAGCGGTGTGCTTCGAACTTCACTGTTTGGTGTGTATGTGTGTGAGAGTTGTTCTCCACCTGTTGTGGAGGGGAGGTAGGAGGGTGGGAATGGGAGGCAGCTGTGCCCTTAATAACCCCCCACACATACACACACACGATACACTGACCTCACTGCTACCATTTCCTAACTTGTCCAAACACAGTGAGGCTAAAGCTCTCGACAATATCATCTTACTCGCATACTGTCTACTCAAGCGCTGGGACTATCTGCTCTTATTGCACTGATTTCATACACACACACTGCCACACACACACACAGCACGGCCAAACAGAGCTGTAACCTGATCTAGTCAGGGGGAATGCTGCTCATGTGTGGCATGTCAGGCCTTCCCCTTAGATGCTACTCTACAGCCTGCTCTGTCTATTTACATCACACAGGGACAGACCTTTGCTTTTACTGCCTTTTACTGTTCAGCTGCCTGTATGCCAACACTTCTACTGTACAATGCATGTCTTCATATTATAAAGTAAATAAATCAATATAATAAATAAACATGGGCTTTTTCATATTGTAAACCCATAACAACCAAACTAAGGACAACTCACCATCCTTTAAATGGTGTAAAATGTCCACTACCATATAGTGTGTGCATTCACATGAACCTTTTATTATATAGGTACATGAGTATGCCATTGGTGATGCCATGATCTATCAATAGATAGATAGATGGATAGACTGATAGGAGGAAGCTACAGCCAGCAACTGGTTAGCTTAGCCTAGCATAAAGACTGGGAACGGGGAAACAGCTAGCCTGGTTCTGTCCAAAGGTAACAAAATCCACCTACTAGCGTCTCTAAAGCTCAATAATTAACTCAATAATTAATGTCTCATTTGTTTCATCTGCACAAAAACTGAAGTGCAAAAACAATGACTTGCCATTTTATGGGGTGTTACATGCTTATTTTTAGTAAATCAATAAGCTTTAAAGGTGCCAGTGACTTTATGCCAAGTTAAACTAACAGGCTATAGCTTTTGATTTAATGGACAGATCTTCTAATTTATCTCTCAACCAGAGAGTGAATAAGCATGTTTCCCATAACATCTGAGGCAAGGACTGCATTAAAAATGTAAAGCTAATCTAACTCCTCTACCCTGCTGTCAGCCAACTTGACTCGACTGTGTCAAAATGTCCTTATGGAGCTGATGCAGCAAAAGCTCTCTGAGCATTTAATGAGAAACATCTTCCATGAAGGCTGTTATTCATTTCCACTGAGAGCCGGTCATATCCATCAATTTCCTGTTTACAAAAGCTCTAACTGGACCTAATTAAGCATCCAAAAGTGATAAATCAGTTGACTTCTGTTCCAGCATGGATCCTAAAAAATAATTGGCCCACTAATTCAAACCAGTGACATTAGCTCGCCTCTCTGACCTCTAGGCTACCTCTGCCACCTAAATGAGACCCAAACCAACACTAAAGCTTCTACAGCTTCTAACATACCTGGACTGCATCTCTTGTGTCTTGTGGCTGCTGGCGGACGGTGCGGTGCTGCTGGTCTGCTGGCTGAGCTCCACCAGGGACTGGTAGTACTGCTGCTGCTGTTGCTGCTGCTGTTTGTAGCGTGACAGGATGAAGAAGAGGCCCAGGATGCTCTTTAGGTTGCCATTCCTGATCTCTGAAGGGACAAAACAGAGGGAAAATTTGAGTCTGTCATATGAATTCATCCTGCATCTATCACTTGCTACTACTGCTTATGTATGCTGGAAAACCTGCCATCATCAGTCATGATAAAGAATAACGATTAAAAAACAGTAGTCCACTTAATCTGAAAACTTCAGTTCAATTGCTGCCTTTAAAACATGACTAAACTTAACTTGTCTTAAGCAGAAATTGTGAGCTGAAATAAGGTGGAATGGTATGTTTAACTGACAAGATAAAGATAGGTTTTCTTGAATGGATAATGTAACATAGTTGTTTTATCTCAGAGTATCAAGTTTAAACAACAAGTGATCATTACTTAAACAACTTGTATAATTCATCTTTTTGAGTTGAAACAAAGCTTATCTTCAAGTTGACTTTACTAACATTTTAAGGCAATTGAACTTAAGTTTTTGAGTTGTACCACATGCCCCTGCATCTACCCTCCAGCCATTTTCTTTCATTTTTTGCAAGTGAAAACGGTGCAGAACTCGTTTTTCATTTGTCCAAAGCAGTGTCCTATGACACTAAAAATGAATATTTTCCAGACCATTTATTATGTATTGCAAACACAGTAAAGTGAACATATGTTGACTTTAAAAAGTGCAGTGCAGCTGTTGCAACACTGGCTTATTGATATACGGTATACAATATGCAGTTATAGCCTTTAATGTTCAGAGTCACTGTATTCTGCATGAAGTAACACTTACTTTGATGTGAACAGTTGTCATAGTTCCAAAGTAAAGCATCTGCTCATATACACAGTTGGGTAACTCAAGAGTGTAGCTCAGCATGGGAACTTCTCCAGCTACTGGTGTCTAACTGGCAGAAGTCTGGTGTGAGGGCAAGTCTGAGGCTAAACAGCCAAAAATATACAGCAGTTCAGCGTTTACAGTTCTGCTTTTGCCATGAAATGAGGAACTGATTTACAGGTGCTGTTGGTCAGATGGTGTAGTGGTGGGGCATTGACAGAAATGACACATTACTGTGTATGGACAAATGATTAATTATTTAATAAATGGATTAGATAAAAAAGAAAAATAATAACAGCTGAGTTGGACTTCACTGCCTAGATGACAACTAAAATAAAATAAGGTAGAAAGGTAGAAAACAGCAGCACAGATAAGGGGAAAAAATGATAAAACACTATAAACCAAAATATTTAGAATTGTAGGAGAATTCAAAAGATTATATTCATATATATTATATGCATATCAGATTTCCAAGAAACTCCAGCCCTGCAGACAAAGTTACCTTTTAAATATGCTGAGCTGGCAACAGTAAGCAAAGTGCCTGATCAATGAGAGACTTTGTCCTGAGTGTTAATCTCATCCTCTACAGCTCCTGAGTTCATCTCAGACAAAACTCAAACAAATGCATCTCTCACAGATTCCTGCACACACAGCTGAGATAGGGATTCAGCAGTCACAGAGAAGGGAGAATTGATCACTGTGGCTAACGCACCCATTTGTGAAATGGACTTTTCATATCAAACCCTCAGTGAGAGTTGGCACACAGAGGCACGGGACGGATGGCAGCGGCTGACGCAGGACTTTTTACTCCATTTTTCAATCTGGTGAGGCTCAAACATTCTCCCCAGCCATCCATGGCTAGGCTGTTTGGAAACTGTGAAAGTTGGAGAAGATTAATCTCTTGGGGGTGTTTTCCATTTTCTAACACCCAGAGGCGGTAATTTATATTGGGCCTTAGAGGGAAACTGAGCAGCAGTGGCTTCTGTGCTTTAGGGAGAGACAATGTTGCAGATTCAGCCGACCAAAGAGCTGTGGACTGAAACTTTTGGCAACAGTTAAAATTAATAGAAATTGCATTGATGAGGACAAGGAGAGGAGGAAAAATATTTCATTGATCCCAAAAGGGAGTCAGGGTCAGCTATAGAACAGCCCATTTGAGTATTGTATGTCTTTGAAACTTTAGCAAGGTGTAGGCACATTACAAACCAGGCACATTACAAACCAGGTAATTTGTCAACTGTCCTGTCCTTGCTGTTTAATTGTATAGAAATGTAATTTCCAGGAGGTTCTCAACTGACTATTTTGCTGAATGATTGTTTTGGTGTTGCAATATAATGCTCAAGAAAAAAATATCTGTAGTTGTAAAGTATTTCTGCAGATTTTTCAGCTGCATACTGACGCTGTAAATCTCCCTTTCACCCACATCCAAAAGGTGTTCCATAGGATTCAGATCTGGTGAATGGGGAGGCCACTGATGTACACTGACCTCAATATCATGTTCATCAAATCAGTCTGAGATGACTTTAGCTTTGTGACATGGTGCATTATTGTGTTAGGAATAGCCATTAGAAGATGGTCAACTGTGGTTACAAAGGAATGCACATGGTCAGCAACAATACTCAAGCCAGGTAGTGGTATTAAAAGCATGACTGATCGGTATCAGGGGGTCAAAACATTCCCCACACCATTAAACCACCACCACCAACCAGGACTTTTGACACATGGCAGGTTGGCTCCATGGATCCATGTTGGTGACACCAAACATTCTGACCCTACCATCTGCTTGCCTCAGCAGAAATCGAGAGTCATCAGACCAGCCTACGTTTTTCCACTCTTCAACTGTCCAGTTTTGGTGAGCCTGTGCCCACTGTGGCCTCAGATTTCTGTTCTTGGCGGACAGAAGTGGAACCTGACATGGTCTTCTAATGTTGTACCTCACAATACCTCAAGTTTTGACGTGTTGTTCATTCTGAGATGCTTTTCTGCTCACCACAGTTGTAAAGAGTGGTTATCTGAGTTACTGTAGCCGTTCTGTCAGTCTGGCCATTCTCCTCTGACCTCTCATCAACAAGGCATTTCCGTCCGCAGAACTGCCGCTCACTGGATGTTTTTTTGTTTTCGGCACCATTCTGAATAAACTCTAGAGACTGTTGTGCATGAAAATCCCAGGACATCAGCAGTTTCAGAAATACTCAAACCAGCCCGTCTGGCACAAACAATCATGCCACAGTCAAAGTCACTGAGATCACATTTTTCCCCATTCTGATGTTTAATGTGACTATTAACTGAAGCTCCTGACCTGTAACTGCATGATTTTATGCATTGAACTGGCTGATTGGACAATTGCATGAATAAGCAGGTGTGCAGGTGTAATAAAGTGCTCGGTGAGTGTGCATCCTGTGCAGAGTTGCTGACATTTGTCAAAATCTCATGCACTCTCACAAGGACCAAATCGTGGCTTCCTTGCAAAATAATGGAGGGGAAAGAGGAACACTTGAAATTTTTCTGCTTGACCACCAATTATCTGCTGCTCATTTTTTGTTGCACCTTTTTCCAAGTTTCTGAGTGTTTTGGGAGAAGTTGTGATAGAGAAAAGGATAACTGGATTCTGTGAGAGGACATTGGTAAAGCTCCCATTAGACATTTTCTGTCAGCAAACACAGCCTTTTTATCTGCTGAAAGCAGGAGAACTCTTGCCGCTCTGGAGCAGTGTAGAAGATAAGTGTTTCTTCTTGGCCCATGCTCAATGAAAATGTGCCTTTACTTCTGGAGGCCTTTTAAGTGGTTGACATGGTTTCATTCAATGTTTTTTTTTTCTCTTATTTTTAGAGGTTAGTTATTTCATGAGTTTTGAGGAGGTGAAGGAAAGGTTCTAGCACAGCTTAGTAATACAAAGTGGAAGGCAAATACTGTATGAGCACTTACGGTCTATATACTCTGTCTTTACCTAATTAATCAACCATTCTTAGGTTTAATCTCCAGACAATAAATGTCCACCAGGGTCTTTCCAACAACTCCACCTCTTGTTTTGCCTTTTCTTCTTCTGCTGCCCTCTGATTCTTTGTGTAAGTTTGCTTTGTTTGACTTCCAATTAATTACGAGTCCCCAATTAAGTTCTCAAACAATTATTGTTTCACTGTTTTGGTTTCTGGCCCATTTCCTACTACACAGTCAGACATATTTTGTAGCTAGAAAGGATTTGCATTACACTAAACTTTAGCTAAAGCCACAGCCTTGCTCTAGGTCTCACCTTTTGGTCAGAGAACAAATGTGTACCTCTGCTGAAAAAGCACAGATGAGTGTCCAAGTGGACTAATGAAATCAGATATTTTAAAGAAATTTTCACCCACTGAGATCAAGGAACAGGGACTTTATTGTGGTGAGCAGGTCATACAGTGGGTTGCCCGCTACCACTACAACCAAGAAGGCTGGGTTTTGCTAAGGCCTCAGTTGCAGAGACCCTGCACTGAAAAGAAGCTTTAATGACCTGGTGTAAGGACCCCTCACTGTAGCCCATTATCAACTGCAGGAAATGTGTGTTTTAGGGCTTTACACCTGCTTTTTAAGCCTGGAAACGGTAGACTGAACTTCCTGGATAATTATCACATTTCAAGTTGTAAAACTTTTGTTGCTTTTGATATATTTTTGTGTTTAAGGGTCATTTGTGAGTTTAGGTTTGAGTAGGTGGAGGTTTTTTCTTTAGAACAAGACTAAGAGTCTAGAGACATGCCAGTGGCCGTGTAAGGGTGTACTTAGGCAGAGCAGTGCTTGCAGCTAAATGCATGTTCACAGTGACAATGCTAACATGGTAATGTTTTCACAGTTTTGCAAACATTCCTTAATCAGCACTAAACACAAAGTCTCCTGAGGCTGATGGGAATGTTATTAGTTTTGCAGGTATTAGATCATAAACCAAGGTATTTAACAAGGTATTTGAACTGATGAAGGGGCTAGAAAGTTAAGGGATCACCAACATATTCATCCTGATGGGGACACGTGCCAAATTTTGTGATAACCCAGCCAACAGTTGTCAAGAAGTTTAACTAACAACAAATGTCAACCTAGCCAGAGGCAGAGCCAGGGGATCACCAAAGTCATTAGGACTCATCAATCATATGGGAATAAAATAAAATCATATGGGAATAAAATTATCCATGAAAACTTTGTGCCAATCCGTCTGATAAATACTGAAATATTTCCCTAGATAAGTGAGAATGTCGACCTGTTGTTGGTAGCAGATGTAAAGTGAAGGGATCACCAAAGTCATTAGGCTTCATCTTCTGGCGTCCATGAATGTCTGCAGAAATGTCATGGCAGTTCATTCAATGCTTAATACTGGGATATATGGTGTAAACAATGCTTCTCAATCAAAGTAACACATATTAACATTAGGCTCTATTAACTTGTCCAATACTTGTTTTTTCAGGTCTGTAGGTTCTTAATCAGTTTCTGATGACCTGGGTTTTCATCTGTGGTCCTCTATCACAAACCCCTTGGTGTGACTTCTATACTAATTTGTGGCATCATTTTCTTTCCTTGCATGGAAAAAAGGCTTTGGACTTGTTTTCATTAAAGCCTATAACCTCCCTTAGCGGAAGCATCTGTGGGGGAACCAACGCTCCTCAACAAGATGAGTTTTCCCGGAACTTCAGTTTACAGCCTCCCACCAGAGAGATGCAAGGAGACTTCTATAAAGGTTATTACAATAAGTAAATTGTAGGTTCCTGTGTACACATCAAACAATCTACTTTATTTTATTCCCACGCCTTGTAAAAAGATAATAAAGACTGCATATGCCAGCCAGCAGAATCTGGAAAGCCCTGGGCTTTCAAGACTTCAAGACATGGCCATCTAATTCAACTCACAAACACACCCCGTACTGTAATAAAGCTCACAAAGGGAGAGTGAGGGAGAGGAAGATGGACTGAGTGAAGGGAGTGATGAAACGCAGCAGCAACAGCAATGGACAGAGTAACCCAATAGCCCATATATTTACAGACCCACTTTGAAATTCCAGGCCTTGTGAGTCACTTTGCTGTTTTTAGTGCTGTGTGTGGGGGTGGGGGGGGGGGGGGGGGGGCAGAATTTAGAGCTGTCGGTCAGTGTGTCAGGCTGTCAGACTATTTCTGCTGCCGCAGAGGTCAAGGGCACATTCACCTCTTTAATGTTTAAAGGGGAGCAGGAACAACATGAGGTCTGGGCAAGCACAGGTTCTAAATAACAGCTGGAGACACTTTCTACTAGAATAACTGAGATGTGCTTGTATAGAAAACCCTAATCAGAGAGAATTAGTTTGGGTTTTCTAGTATGTGGAAAATTCTTTGCAGACAATCAAGGCATTTCCCTTTAATCCAACACTGATGAATCTATGGTGTGAGGATGGAGTAAAGGCCACACACCAGATGCCATGTGTCAGTACATCTGGGCATACTCTTTTCTATGGAAGCTCACACACTATAGAGACTGGGACATATTAGCTACTGCACCATGACTACTTCTTCTTGTACAGCAGGTCAGGTGTGGGCTATGGAAGTGGCGCACATCAAATGGCACAATGCCACACAACACATCTGGTGGGATTTCCCTGTAAGACTTTATAGCAGCTCTCTGCATACAGTTAAAAAGCTGCAGTTAGAAGTTTGAATTTCAAACTTGAATCTTGAGTTCCTCCTGCGGAGTCCAAATTAAGTGTAAAACAGAATTTTGACACATACTTAGGAACATAACTGTAATTTTAACCCTGGCCTTGTGAGACAATTTTAGCTCATCATTCAATTTGGAAAGTCTAAAATTTAGTACAAAGTGCTGTTATAGACTCGGCTGTCATATAAGCCATGTACCGTATACCCTGATGGTCAGGAGGCGAATCCCTCTCTGCAGTTTTTATCCTCCCACAATCCACTTTGATGCCCTAATGATTGCCTACACTGCCATAGTGAGAGCTGAAGATGGAGAAACTGTGCACCCCTGCCATGATACCATGTGGTAAATTCCATTGCTGTGAAGTATAATAGTATGTCTTGGAAATAGACTTTAACCAGTTTTTTTGAAATGGAAAGCTACCCACAGAAGGTTGGGTGGCACTGGAGCCAAATTAATTTTCCAGGTCTAAAAAATTAGAAATACAACAGGGAGATCCCACATCTGCTGTTCCACTGATTTAATTAAGAGGTTAATCAGGCCTTGAATTGCATATTGTTTATTCTTCTTACCTTCTGCTGACAGCCCTTGTACATTCACTCCTCTGGCGTCCAGGAAACTGAGGCAGGCGTCCACATTTTCGATCTGTTGAGAAGATGTCAGACAGTCAGCACAAAGGACAGACACTGCAAGAATGTGATGCTAGTTAACATTCAATGAGCCTAAATGTCTCGGGGCAGAGGGCTCAGAGGATGGGGACGATCATCGTTATTTCCCATAAAGCACATCATTGTGTGGTTATTAGCCGACCCTGCGCTCGCCCCTGGGACCCGGCTGCATGACATACTGACCGCAGTGTATCGCCACCCACACAACCCGGGGCATGTTATACACATGCATAGAAGGGGGGGCACACACCCATATGTACACACAATGAGTGGTGGAAACACACATCTGATCCAATACACACATACAAGCAAATGTGTGATAAATGCACATTCACACACAGACACACACCCGCACAGCTGACACAAAGAAACACACACAAGAAAATTTCACATACATGTGCACATAAACACAGGGTGTGGAGGTCAGTGTGGCCTACTTGAGGCCTTTTACAACACAGTCAACAACTGTCACCTCTGTAAACTGGTATCAGTATCACAAAGGCTCACTGAGTTTGCAGTTATTAGGGGGATTTTTGCATTCCTTGACAGCGGCTCACGGGTGGCTTCATTAGCATGGTGGCGAGCCGCCAACGCCCCTCAAGAGGTCTTTTATGACGAGGTCAAAGGTGGGAGCGCTCGGCTTCGGCGCAGTGTGCCAAGGCCACACAAAGGGCAGGCTGGGCGACTCAGCCAGACGTCCAGCGGGCAATGATGATTCATGAGCTGTAACTCCCCCTGAGCTGAAGCTTGCTCTCTCTCTCTCTCTCTCAAAGTGTGTTCACTCAGTGTGCCTGTATCTCTTTATTAGACAGGGAGAAGCAGAATAATGAGTCATATCTGCACTCAGTCCGTTTGGATACTTGCTGTTTCTTCTCTTACACCCGCTGAGCTGAACTCTATTGTCCTCAGTGGCTTAATAATGTGTATTTCAGTGGCATTTTATTCAACAGAGAGAATTAGCCCTGTCTTAATAGTACAAAAAGGCAGAACATGTGGCTGATTTTATAAAGTTGGTTTTCTCATGAACTTAAGTATTTTGTGGTCAGAGCAAGCTGCAACATAAGAAACATTTTGATTGGGATCACAAACTACTTCATTTTTTATGTTTGCACCACTAATGAATGCAAATCAATCTGTGGGCTCCAGTGTTTTTCACTCTCAGACGTTTGCTGTGTTTGATCTGGAAGAACCCGATTCAGCTGCAAATTGTTGGAAGATGTAGAGAACTCCTTTTTCACCTTAATATTTTACTATCATAACATGTAATTTGTCTGATAACTACATGATCTTGCAATAAAGTGTTGAATCTCTACTCCCTCTGAACACTAAATTTATTGGCTATGTGTGCTGGTATGTGTATATACACATTTTTTAATGTCATTTAGATGACTCACAGTAAATACAAGTGTTCAACTTCTTCAACTTCTTAAGTACCATTGTACTACACCGTCAGTAATAGACCTTAATCAGGTAACAAATTCACAATATTACACAACATCTTTATACTAGAGTCACAGGCTGGAACAGGCATATTTCATGGTCCATGACTCTGACATGTTTTTTTTCTGGAATAATTGTTAAACACAAGAGAACAAAACATGTTAAGTGATTATACGCATGTCCTTCCAAGCATTACTGTATGAATTATGCACTGTGGGTCAAGTCCTTTGCTCAAAGGCACCTCAAAAAGAGAGGAGCTGAGGAGGAGCACCTCCCTCCCAGCCACTTTCTCTCCACAGACTGAGCTGTTTACACTGGTTCTATCAACAGGGAGTCTTGTGGGACAAGAAATCACATAGAGGGCTTCTCCATCTGCCTGACACAGCTCACCTCCTCCCACATCCCCACACCACACACATTCCCACAGCAGGCACTGAACCCCCTCACATGTGGGCCTCCACATTCTCCCCTTACATGCCGCACACACAGGCTGACACATGTGTGCCCGGGTGCTAGCTTTTTTTATCCCACATACACTCTCAGAAGTTTGTTTGGAGAGACATGTGGGGAGCAGTGTTTGCTAATGTTCAATAGTACAGTACTAATTAGACTGAGCAGCAGGATGATGTGGGATGTGGGGCTTCTAAAATTGAATTTTTCTGCCAAAATAAACAGCCTATAGGCAGAGATGATATAAAATCATCAATATTTACAATATTTGCATGATAACAGTCATTTCTTTGTCAAGGGACAAGTCAATTAGGCTCATTCAGTTTTCACATATCCAGATCAAAAAGTTTGGAAGGCCCTGCCAAAGCATTTTGCATCTGTTCCACAGGCAGAGGGTGTGTTGTGATGTCTGTTTTTGAAAGCTGGTTTAATAGCTGATAAAGGAGAGAACTCATAAACACACAGTAAATCTCTTTAGTTGGAGACAGATCTCTGCCTTTTTTAAAGGAGGACAGGCATCACCGATGGAACCCATGTCTTCTTTCTCTAAGCCTTCAAATGACACTCCAACCAGAAATTCTGAGGCTTTCAGATGAAACCGCTGTTTGTTTTGAGTCGGCCTTAACTCTAAAATGACGTAAACAAGCGGAATAATGATTGAAGGCGTTGATGACGGATGGGGCATTAATGTTCCGCAGGGTGCTGGCGATGTTTAACTGCTAGTTTGGTGGGTGGTTTGGCTTTCTGGCATTCTGTAACAGCCTCTTGAGAAACCAACATCATTTATTTTTCCGATGCAGGCTGGCATCAGACAGATCCACATAAGCCATTAAAAGCAATTTGGAAAAGGGCATTTTGATGAGGAGCACTTCACCCAATCATGAGGTACTTAGAGCAGGAAAAACGGAGCACATTTTGAGGAGTGACAGGAGGGCACATGTGCAACATGCACTGCGGGAAGGAAATTTGCCACTAAGGCTCGGGAGAATAATGAGGGGGAGCTGTTAAGTTTCTGTGATAATCAGTTTCAATTAAACTATGTTTCATTTACAGTGCCGCACTGCAAATCAAAATATCACATTCCAACTGACACAGGCAGCCGAGCGGAGGAAAACTTGTACTATGGCTGAGTGAGAAGAGACTTGCTGAGTATGAAACCGCATTCCCTGCTTCCAACAGTAGTACTTTAAGAGGCAGAGGCAAAGGGAAAAGACTGAGGAAGAGACCAACTGAATGTCTTTAAAGACTAAAATTACTCAATATAGGCAGAGAACACAAAGCTGTGATGTGTTTTGGTCACGTAACAAAAGGTGGTTGTATAGAACTTGCTGTTTTTTCAGCAACTAGGAAGTGCTGAAATACTTCCTGGTTTTGTCTTTGAACTTCCTGTCCGCACCAGAAGTGGGAAAAAGTCACGTTGTGTATTTTTACATCTGCTGTTTGTGACCAGCTCGCAAATACATACAATTTTATAATAGAAAGTACATTGTGACTGTTAGAGCTCGAATAATAGAAGAGACGTTCCTCCACAGCAGTCACAAACATCCACCGCTATTTACATAGAGGCACTAATTAGATCAAGCCTACTGCACAGCTCTGGGATCAGCAAGGTCATGTTACTGTTGTAATAGTCAGTGGTGACTGGTCAGTGTCATGTGTTTTTAACAATATGCTATCAAAACTGCTGTCTGATTGTGACTGTTGAAAACTTGTGTTACCAGTCAAGTATAAATCAGCTTGTTTAGTGACTGTTTATAAAGAATGAAAAAAATGTTAATAACTTAATAACCTGAGTTAACATCCCAGCTTTGAGAAGAACCACGGCTTTTGGAAATAGAACAAATTAAAAAATGAGTGGGCCACATATGGCCAATCAGGAATAATTTGGCTAAAACTGGCAAATCCACTGCTATGGTCTGCTTCGTGTGGATGGGTCTCCTTGTTAGTATTTTCAAGAGTCCACTCTTACATACTTATTTTTTGGCTAATTTGTTGCACTTTTTATGTGTACATGACAACACAAACTCAGCTGAGCAGCTGCAGATTGCCCAGGTGTGGTTCTATTAGCAAATAGTCAACCATATAAGAACATATTGGCTTCAATTCATTTTAACACATTATCTTTTAAAGTCTTCTTTCATCCATTAAAAGAATAGAGTGAACCATGTCCTTATGGACCTTTAAATCTGAATGGAAAAGATCTCATGAATCTGTGCTTTTGGTAAATCTCTACAGCAAAGTTGCAGAATTTCTTTAACACTTAAGAATATTCATTTACTCTTTCCACTCATGTAAGACTTGGTGAGACACAAAATGAGACACTGGCTACATCTGCATGTTTGCAGCTTAATTTCCTCACATTTCTCCTCGGCTGTGAAAAGTGTCCTGTTGCGTTGGGCCTTTCTAAAAGGTATCAAGTGACTGATGCATGATGGCTGGAATTGGAAAGTGTTATCCCTTAGATGCAACTGTCAAATACAAATGGGCCAACACCTCAATTACCACTTCCTACGGGACAGAAAACAACCTCCTTCAAGACAGGACTGGAAAACCAGGCGTTAGCGCTTTACAGCACATGAGCACAGCTCAGTAATTGAAGGGTTTTACTCCAAAATGCTACATATCCACTGGAAAATACATGCCACCTTAAATCCCTAAGTCATTTTTTCAAAAACACAGATGACTCAAGCTTCACAAACAGAGCTATTCTGTGAGTAAGTCTTGGGATGACTCAGCTGACTCCAATTGACTTCTAGTTTTCCAATTTATTTTAGCTTCAACCCAACGATTATTTTCCGAAAGCTGTCAGTGTTAATTAATTTATTTTACACCCACATGAAAACAAATCTTAAATCTTGTGAAGCTAAGTCATCAGTGGGATAAGGGACAGTCATTAGAGGCTGTGTTTTATGTCTGTTTCTCAAAGGAAACTACAACAGTGAAGAGCTGATTAGCTTTTACAGCATCTCTTTAGACTTTTATTTGGCTGAGGGCAGAAATCAAAGTCAAGTGATGGGTCAGGTGAATCCAAATAAATCAAACCAAAATCCCTCTCCTACGAACCACTGTGTCATCGTTTTCAGCTCCTCTCCTAGCAGATCAAAATCGATACCAGCTAAAGTTAACAAAATGAGTTTTGCCTCAGACACCTCAGTATCAAAGTTTGCTTTTTTCTTCCACATGGCAGAATCTTGAGAAGATGAATACACACTTTTTGTACCTATTAATTCCTCTTGGCACTTGAAACCTAATGAGGCAGAGCTCATCACTCAGGCTGTGGCGACATATGACTGAGATGCTTTTAAACACCCAGAATATACTTTATTAATCACTGCTGCTGAGTTAAGCTGCTTTGAAATCTTAACGTGTACATGCAGACAAAGCTGAATTCTTCTGCTTCCTGCAGCTGAGTTTTCACCTAAAGGTTTCAAAACTAGAAGACAAGGATTATTTGTGTGTTTTTTTTCCCCCATTAATAATGAAAACCTAATGGACATGGCAGCTTAAAGTACTTGCCTACAATGTCAGAATGTGAAACCACTCAGGGTTCCTTCGACTAAACGAACCACCTCTCACTGTCTATCATTTCTCCATCAGCCCCTCTCTTCAGACTGAGGGTCTGGGACTTGTGCTTCAACCGGTCTCATCCCCAACAGTTCATTGATTCCTCTTTCACCCAGCCCTATCACTCTCAATGTGTCCGGAGCAGACAGCTGCTGACAGGCAGTGAATCAAAATGGATCAAATGGGACAAGCGTTGGAGCAGCTGATGGGCAGAGGCGAAGGCTGGGTTAAAGGATCCTGTCTCACAATCCACGGATCATCGCTCATTATGTCAAAATCCAAAGTAAAGAAACTTTTTCTCATCTGGCATTGGCTGAGAAATTGTTTAATGCAATATTAATCATGGTGGCACTCCACATAATCCCTTACCCTGACTGAAATCTATCATACGGCAGATAGCTGAGGATCACTCTTTCCGAAAATCTTTGAAAAGGAGCTTTCGCTCACTTTTAGAAACACCACAAGTTTAAACCTCACACATCCAGATTTATCTGGCCTGCGCATGCTTACAAAGTTTGCATTCACAGCAGCCTAAATGTTATGAAACCAAGCGCCATAAAACTTTTTCTGACGAAAGAAAACCAAACTAAAATGATTCAATTCAAGTAGCCGAGGCTTCTGAGACAAAACAAGCTCTCAGCTGAATTTTATCACATCGTACCTCATATTCTTGTAAATAAAACAATAATTTTCTTTAAGGATTTTACAGCCTGTGACATTCCTGTTTCTTAAAGGAACTACAGTACTAGCTCAGTCAGCATATAAACACACATGATGTATAATCAACAGGATCTGCATGGCAACACAAGCCTATATCCATGGATGTCTCAATTATATATGGTGGTTCATTTTCAGATGTTTACAGCATCAAATAACTTGGAGAGCTTCCATGTGGCTTTTGCGCATCTGCTGCACAGACAGGGTGTGTGTCCACATGTGTGTGAGTGAGTGAGTGGCAGAGAGAGAGCGATACAGTCAAACAAAGATGTTGCATGGATGACAAACACCAACAAGTCACCTTATCAATCTCTGGTTAGACTCTCTCTCTTTTTCATTCTTAAGCCATTATCACTTCCATTAATGAGGCGGTCCAAAAAAAAAAAAAATCACTTTTGTTGTCACTGCATGTCTGTCCCCTTTTTCCATCTCTGCTCTCAATTTTGTTTGCTTTTTTAATTTTAGACATATTTTAGCCTGAGCTACAGTAGAATTAAGTGTTTATTTAATCATATATTAGCATGATTAACATCAATATAAGAACAATAGAGATCTTGTAGTAGCATTGAAAATAGGGAGGCCTACTTCAGAAATTCTGTTCAATTAAAAGTACAGTGCATTTCAATAAAGATGAGGAAGAAGAGGTCAGTAGAGGAGCAGATACCCTGAATTCTAGTCCCCTGCATGGTTCAAGCTCCAAAATGAATGGCTCCTACTCTTACCATAATGCAACTCAGTACTGTCTTTCATAACACCTACCTGGTAAAGACATGTAAAATCAGTAAAGTGTTAGACTGGTTGCAGACCTAGTGGTGTGCCTGTGGACGGCTGTTTCATTCAAAATAGTGACAGAGAATTTGCAACAAAAGCGAGACTGACACTCAAATTACAGATATAACGTCTTTTAAATCGGTGCATTTCTCTGATCAGTGAAAAACCACCAGTACCAAAGCTTCCAATGATGCTGGTGGGAAAGATACATCACACACCACTGATGGTTTGGGCATAATAAAACAAAATAAACTGTTGCCCCAACATGAAATCAGCTAACATGACTAACGTGTCAGGTTTAATTAACAAAGTAAAACTGAATGGCAATACAATCTGATAATCATGCTAATGGTGTGCTCCTTTAAAGTAAAATGTAAAACACCTGGGCTGAAAGGTATTGAGCTGCATCTAAATCTTATCTCAGTTAACCTCATCTCAGCTGATGGCTTTGTAAGTAAGCATGTAACAAATAGCTGAAGCAAGATGTGCTGTTATGATTAATCTTCACAGCAGAGTACATTAAAGTGGGTAGCAGAGGAGGACAAATGAGCGGAAGATGTTTTCAGGGGCGAGAGGACAATGTTAAGTATTTCTCGATGGCTTTTAAGCTGACACCAGCTGGAGTCCAACAATTCGTCTGCCTTTTGTCTGTCTCACGTACGCGCTGTTACAGTCCTGTTGGTAGGTAAACATCACCAACATGATGGATGGCATTACTGCTGACAGGCGACAAATTCGGCTGTCAGACCTGTCTGAGGCTGTTTCTCCCAAAAAGGTCAGTGAGGTTAAGCTGCTGACTCTTAAGGCATCTGTTTGCATAACCCGCTGACCAGCTATGATGCACAGCGAGAAATATCTTCACAGCCCTGCCGCTGACTGTGGTGACTGACCTTGTATTCGAGTGTAGCTTTGATGCAATGTGACTTTGAAAAAGAGAAAAATTTATATACATATTTTTCTGTTATGTGATAAATAAAAAGTCATATGTGATATCATTTACAGGTAGTACTTTCTGTATAATGTTGGTATTTAGTGGCATAGAGGGGATGTTTACTAAGCCTGACTAACAACTTTGCATCACTACAATTTTCAATTTCGAAGGGTATTTTCAAATTCCGCTCATTTCATTTGCATAAAATGCAGCTAAATAATATACGATGCCAAACTGTTTTGATGAGTGCTGTATATATGAAAAACAATGGAGTACGTAAGACTTTTGTCTGTTTCTGAACTGGAGATATAGGTTGAAGAGAAGATGGTGAGAGGAGCTGAAAATGTGCAGTCATCCCATAAGAGGGGGGCTGTACGTAAGGAAATAGTTGGGCTCATGGCCCAACAAAAAGAATGGAGTGAGTATTACTAAAGTATGATTGGCTGCTTCAGTCGTAACATACCTGACTGAACCTGCTGAGCCATTAAAAGTCAGGACAATTAAGCAGGATGTGATGTGGAGGTAAATTTGTGTGAAAAATAACAGATTGTCACATTACTCTTTTGTCTTGTGTTACAGTGTGAAACTGAGAGTTACTGCAACCTCACTTTATAACACATCTTTATAATTTGCTGCAGTAGTCTTAAAGCCATTGCAGTCACTGAACATTGCCATTGTCTCACTGTTTCTCTCTGTATAGCCTCTCACTCTCCATGGGTGTCCAATAAAACACTGCTGCAGATTTTACACTGGCTTTTCCCAGATGTCAAGTGTCAGATACAGTTTCCCCTGCTGCAGTGGTCAGTCTGCGGTGATAAATCAGGCTTGGCAGCTAATTTACATTTCCCACTATATTTGGTGCCCCTGGACAGTAACACAGTGTGGCTTTTCTTCCATTTTACCTGGGCCAAACCCCTGCGCAATCCATTTGGAAAATTAACATTTAGCATCTAAATTAGACCCACGAATCCTCAGTAAACATCCCCTTAATTTTCATCAGTAAAGGTAGCAATGGCCCGACACTTGAGAATACATTCTGAAGCTGCTTTTTTATCTCTTTTAATCAGCCTAAATCACAATGTGAACAGAGACCTGAGATGTCATATATTCACCTCATTTATCACTATACGGTCAGTGGGAAAGATGTATTAAGATATTAAAACTGACAAACTCTCCTGAGCAGTGAGTGAATGTTATATCCAGAGAAAGCAGGACTCCCAGGAGATCTTTTACCTCCTTTGTCCCTTTGGTTTAGTGTTAAGCTGGAGGGATAAACAAGAGCACACTGTGTGTACTTACTGACAGATGTCTGAAGACTGAGTGCTGACAGCTTTCAAGAGTCACTTGGTGCAGCTTTCGCTGCATTTTTGGGAGTACGTGTTAAAAATCAATCTAAATCCAAAATCATGAACTTTGACTTGTTGAATAAACAAAACACAGTTGTTGCTTTTTTTCCCTTTGTAAGGCAGAGCAAACTACAAGCCTCTTTTTGTTCAGGCGGTGAGGAATGACAGTGATGCTCAGCCATCACCTGGAGCTGTGACACTCTGTCAGGCTGTGGGTGGCTGAGGATGGTTCGAGGTGGGTCGAGTTCACAAAGGGCGGGGAGGCGGGAAGCAAGTGTAACAGCATGGGCGAAGGAGTCCTGGTAGTGAATAAGCTGGCAATGAGTCCTTGGGCAAATAATGAACAATGAAACAGGAGGAATGGGAAATGAAGAAAAATGGGCAAAAAGCACGTTTCTGACTTCTGATCTGTGTGTTTAAAAGAAACGAGGACACACATTCTCCATTCTAAGCAGCTACAGAGTGAATCAGTGAAAAGACTGATTGACTTATACTTTATTGCTCCCAAATTGCAACATTCACAGTGAATAACAGAACGTTTGGAATAGTCGACAGAGGCTGCAGCTGCTGTGTCGCAGTCAAACATACCAAGCTAGATCAAAGGTTAGCGGTCCTTCACTGCGCCAGTTTAACAAGCCAGCTCTTTGCTCCCTTAACAGAACATCTGCCGATGTCGTTCAGTTATAATGAGTGATTAAAAGCTTCCTATTGCACTACAAGTGAGCCTGTAACAAGCCCCACGGTGCTCTGTTCATGCCGCTAAACTGGCTAGCATATGAAAGGGTCAACCTGTGCTCCAGAACACACACCTCTTCCTAATAAAAAAAACAACAACTGGTGGTTGCAGTGAAAAAGAAGATGGACCACAAAGGAGATTCACAAGAGTCAGAGGATGAAGGGAGTAATGTTCACACAGAGTGAGAGCGGGTTTTAGTGCAACAGCTGCTGAGGCACTTGAGCAGCCATACATTAAAAACTGGATCATGGTCCAAGTCCTTGGAGCTGGTCCTAGACATCCCAATTTGGGGCATCACAGATTCATCACGCACTCTTATCAACACCTACTGCAATAATAACAGAAAATACTGACCTGAGATTTCTTGTTCTTTGACTCTATACGGTGTTGAAAACAAGACAAATGTGGGCTCCCTTTCAGTATGTGGATGGAATACAAAGATTGATAAACACCATATGTTACGATATGATACACACCAAAAATCTGACATTTGCAGCAGACAAAATCACTTCAGGATCCCTCTTCGATATTCTAATCATAATGTCAAAGCTCCCCTTCATGTGTTTCTCATATATTTATCTTGCTTTGATAGTGTGTTACAGCAAACATTACAGCAAATTACTGAGACAGCCTTAGACAAAGAGTACATCTGCCAGATTTTCCACCCAACAAGGGTTTGAACTTTGAGCCGTCTGTTCACAAGCTCACCCCTCTATCATCGAGGTATCCATACTGTGAACAAGAAGAGAGAGTGACTTATAGCCCCCTGAATAGCTGTAGTTTCAGCAGTCTAAACTGGCCATCTGCCCCTGCCCTCTTTAGACCACTCTCCGCCAATTGCTGGGCATGCACAGTGACATCAGGGATGTTTCAGAAGCCCAGAGTTCCTATCATCCATTTGCTGGAGTACTTCTAGACCAACTGACTCTCATAATAGGTGAATCGCTCGACAGCCAGGGCTGGTGTAATCAAATCAACGACCTGAGGAATGGTGGCACACTGATGCCAGTTGGTGTGGCCTTGCAGGAACTCGGGCCAGGGACTCAAATTAGGAACATGATCAATTAGAAGCAGAGATTAATGGCGAGCTGTGCTTATGATGAAGCATCAGGCTGGTGAAGATGATACTACTGAGTGGCTCGTGCTGTTTGTCCTCTTGTCTGGCTGGTGTGCAGGCTGCCAACAGATGGGGCCCAGATGAGACTAGTGGACTTTTATAGCCTCCAAGAAACCCTAGACTCAATTAGGCCTTAAAGGCAGCACACCAATTCCAGGCCTGCTTCTAAGGCCAAAATACTGAGCAGTCTACTTTAACTGACTATGTATGACTATTTTTGTATGTTAAGCGACCAATCACATCAGTACGCGTTTGCATTACCATTGGTGACACCATGACATTGTTGGTGTACTTCTGACTGCTTCAATTTTGGATTCTGAGGTATACTAGTTCAACCTGTTGGTTTTGTTCAGTTTGGAACAATGCCATCATCAAAATGTTTCTGTTGATTTTAGGGTCTTTCAATGAGATTTTCACCAGGAAGTAACATAATTCCAATACTGACAATAAGGAGTCGATATACTCATGTCAACTAGATTGTTTAGGAG
Organism: Lates japonicus; assembly: GCA_033238685.1. Lineage (NCBI taxonomy): Eukaryota > Metazoa > Chordata > Actinopteri > Centropomidae > Lates > Lates japonicus. Next base: position 2,107,200 of record BRZM01000005.1, on the reverse strand, counting down.
ATTTGTTTTGCTGAAGGTCTGAACAATATCTTAGCATAGTGAAGCTGACCTTTGACAGTCTCAATATAAAATGTCACCACTTCGTTATTTTATCATATTAGACATTTTGCCATAATTAGTGAACAGATTCTTGAGGTTTGTCCAAAAAAGTTCTGTAATGTAGTGTAATTCCCTCCAGACAGTCCTGATACTATATATCACATTCACAAGAGGGAGACACATGTGAGGTCACAGTGACCTTGACCTTTGACCACCAAAATTTAATCAGTTCCTTCTTAAATCCAAGTGAACGGCTGTGCCTAGTTTGAAGAAATTCCCTCCAGGGAAGAACATTCACGAGAATGAAACATAATGCCTCAAAGTCACAACAATGTGATGTTTTCCTGCTTTCCTCATCATGTCAATGCAATGAGCTGTTCCTACAACAGCACAGTGTAACATAAACTGGTTTACCCTGAAATATGTAGTGCACTAAAATTTGACAAACTGTATGACAATTCACACAAGCACTCCCTCAGTGTAAATCAACTGGCAAAGAAATTACATTGTCAAAACCAACTGGATTGGGCAAGAGCCAAGGCTGCTAATAGCCGATCTAAATATGATCCATGACACACTTTAAAATCCAATACCACAAATGAAAAGAAACAGGGAAGAGTTGACTTTAAAGTAGTGATTTGTTTGTAATCTCTCCTACCCAAACCTGTACAGCCTTCTGCTGTCTGATCTCTGCATCTCTGCATTCACGTACCATTTTGACAAGTGTTTGTATTTTCCTGACATCCTTTCATGAGGCTGCTGGAAGCTAAACATACACACATATTGTACACACAAAAGTGAAACTGCACAGTCATCCGTATTGCTGGGAAGCGCTCTGCGGTTTGCTAATGATGTCTGTCTATAATGAGGAGGATTAGTGTTGCGAGTCTTTAATATTTTCTGCTGAATGGGCCTCTTCTGCCGTCCCCTGCCTGCCATTCTCGTGTTTGAGCACAATTCTTCTGAGAAATGAAAAAAAAAAAAAGGAAAAAAAAAAAATCCTTCACTCGAACCTGGGTGCGCATCTAATTCCTTTAGATGTCTGTTCAATTACGAGAAACTGCACTGTCAGAGGGTGAGAGGTTTTACATGGGAGAGGGATTGCAGAGTGAGCTGTGAGGTGAGTGAGACGTTTGAGGGATTCACACAAACACTGTGCGAGATCCTTAATCCACAGAATGCCTTTATAGTTTGACATCATGTGCAGGTTTATCCAAAATACTAAAATGAGGGTCACATCCATCTGTTGCAACTAAACAATAATCCAAAAGAGGTGAGGACCACAGTGAGAGACGTGATAGTGGAGGACATTTGAAACTAAACTGAGAGGACAAACCAAAGAAAAAAACTTTTTGGGGGAATGTCTGACTCTTTTGCCTCTGATGGACCTATGCCTCTGCTCCAAAGCTGCCTCACATCGCTCTCCAGCCACCAAATCACGTCCATGTTGTACATTTTCCATCTCTACTCTTATCTGTTATCACAAAGCTGAAAAACAGCGAAATGAAGCGTATTAAACACAGTGGAAAGAAGCAGAACCAGACTCAAATCTCCACTGAGTTGAAAGCCCCTCGTACCACGTTCCTGTCACTCCTCATTCTCATCATCTTCACTGGCTTGCACAGTGGTTGCTGATGATTCCTTCCGGGACCAAATATGTGGTCGGTGGGGTACAGTTCTGTAGACAAGCCCCACCCCAGCAATTTCATAAACAAATCCCCGGCAATCATTTGTTCCTTCACAAATAAATCCAACTAAAAACCCATTCCAAACCAAAAATGGCCATGTTTGCAATTTCGACCGGTCTGACCACCAGGAATGCCAGGCCTCAAGTGTGTGGAATTCTGTTTGCATTTACAATGTAGATGTTTCACCAGGCCTCCAAGAAATGAAGAGGAAAAACACTTATTCTTCCATTACTGTAAGAAGCTACTGTACAGTACAGATATGGCCACAGTAGAGCTCTGACATTTTGTTGTAGATTGCTGCACTTTTGCTCTCTCCTCAAGAAAAACTGTAAGACACGGGGAGAAAAAAAAAAGAAATCTGCCTGCGCTATTAAAAGCAGTAAGACCAGGGATTTGGGGGATCTAAGAGAGGATCAACAAGCTATTAGTTAAAGGCTGTAAGTGCAACTGTAAGTCCTATTCTATTGCATTATTTTGAGTTGAAGGCTAAGAAAAGTTATGGAACAGCATTTTAAAAGCTGTGACATTTCCATATTCAATTTCACATTAGCAATCAAGTGACCAAAATATGACCTTTTAGTATTAATGGAGAATGCCTGCACACTATAAATGCAGGCTTTTATTATACACTGTAACACTAAGGAGATCAAAGGTCAGACTCTTTTACATATTGTTCTTGATGAGAGCAAATTGGAGCAAGTAGAGGAGGGAGACATGGGAAACAGGGGTTATTAATTCATAATTCCACTGTTCTTTGACTTACTATCCCATGAGCCCTTGGGTGAGTCAGAGGTGATACCCTTCAACCTTATAATTATAAGGAATAGTTACTCAGGAGTCAATTGTAGGCTCTTCCATGGAGTGGCTTCCTGCCTGGTTCAAAGGTTAACAGGAAATGAAGATTAAGTAGCTGGATCTGATCAAGTATCAAAAGATACATAAAATGTAAACTTAAATCTTAGCATTCACTCCAGTTATGGACAACTGGGGCATTTTCTTCATGAATCAGAATAAGGAAGTGAGAAGAAGTGTTTGTGTTGGTTGTTGTCAGCAGATGTCTATGAAAAACCATGGAAAACCTCACTTGGCTATTAATCTTACTGACCATGAACACATCATCCAAGTTTTTCTGTTGGATTAGCACTACAGGAAATGATCGCCTTCAACTGACTTGTGGATCTCTCGCATCATGAACACGGGTTTAGCGAAAAAGAGCGTATTATGTATGTAGATTAGTTGAGAGGCTTGCAGATGCTGGTGCTGTGCTGGTCTCTGCTCCTGCACTTCCAGCAGCTGCTCAGTTGGCCGCTGTCCACTCACCAGACCGGCAGCGACCCACCAGTTAGAGAAACAGGCTTGTGACTCCAGGATCATCATTTCAAGTCCCAGATGGGGGAAAATCTGTGCAGAGGAAGTAAATCAGACTCATCTGCCCCTCCACTGACAGCTGCTGCTACTGTGATGTCTCCGGCCAAGGCGTTTAAGCTCCAGGTGCTAGGTGGCCAATGGCAGGTTTCCAACATTCACAGCTTGTGTTGTCAATATGTGGCCAAAAGTTAAAAAAAATAGGTTGTCAGTAAACAACTTTAGTTTCAGATTGATATCAGTGTTCAAGCTTATGGGATAAACAAGCCAAACAAAATACTTTTGCATAGCCATTATGTATATGTTCATGTGTCATCACCTTGATCTCTTTAGGTAGTTTGGTAAATTTAGTCCAGCTAAGGATAAAAATGATACCCTGTTGCTTTTCAGTTCTGATCCCGTTCATGTTCACACTGACTTTTTTTCTTTTACAAATGAAACAACAGCTGCAAGCATAAAGTCACATGGACTGAAAGGTAATTCCGGGACTGGACAGTTTTGGTAACTGTCATTCTGCATCAACGGTGGTGACTGACAGCAAGTCATGCTGCAGTTTATCGTGCCTTATGTGCTTTTTCATCTTCACTGGTGTCACACAGAGTTCATGAAGAAATAACTGACTGTGAGCATTATTAGTCGGGACTGTGGCTCAGCCTCATTTTATGAATAATTACGATCAGAAACATCTGTGTCATCACTACATTTCACCTATAAGATCACTTCATTGACAGTTCACGATCAGCAGATGGATTTGAAAGTAGTTGTGCTTTTTGATTCACGCAAAAAAAAAAAAAAAACTGTACTGTAACTGTAACTGAACTGTACTATAATCTGTTTGAAAATGGACTGAGGCCCACTTTTTCATGTAGTCTTGGTCCAATTGTTAGTAGAATTGTTGTAGAATTTGATTGACAGGTTTAGTAGATAGGTACTAAATAGATAAAAGCCGATTTGTTAGAAAGCCGACAAACTATAATTAGTTGTAGAAACACCTTCTCTCTCTCTACACCGGCGCCGGGTTGTTGTTGGCTGTACACATTCTGAGAGACGGTACTTGTGGGACACCTGCTGCATCTTAAATCTATGCTGCAGCTGCTTTTCTCTCAAATATCCTGATGCAAACTCAGCACTAACATGTCTGTAGACGAGCTACTTAGCAAACTGTTCCTTTTACCTGCCACAGTATGAACCTTGATTTTTCCAAACAGTGCTGCTGCTAGCTGGCTACATCTTTGTGAGTGTTTGTGTGTGTCAGATGCTTCCTTCCCTTTGCTCCCACCACATGCCCTCAAACTTGTTTCCCAAAGCTGGCCCGGACCCTCTGGTCAGAGCGGGTGGGTGGATAATGGGCAATATTGGCTAGGACAAAGAGCTGGCTGCACGCACACACACAAACACACACAGAGGTCGCTGGCACATCGAGCCACATGCTTGTAGTGCAGCAGCAGCTCGCCCCTAGTGACCGGTGCGTCAGCCTGGACTCAGCTGTTTCTAGGACCAGAATCACTTAATGTGACATGAAAAATCACTGTCCAGGAGTTTATCTTTCCAGAACTGGTTTTGACACTGTGACATTACGGGGTACCAGAGTCCACATAACCTTCACATTTTCTTCCTTCCTGGTTCCTTAATGTTGTGTTTTTTCTGACAGAGTGTACTGTCTGCTTCCACTACAGCTGGACTCACCATGAAGGAAAAACTAAAACAGCTGAAAACTGTGCTGAACGTGTGAACCCAGTTGTAAAATACATTCTGGTACATTCCAGTGATGGTACCCCGATTTTCCTCAAACATCCCCGGGGACTTTATCAAACCTGTTCACTTCCTTCGTGTGGAAGTCACCTGTTTAAACTAACCAGTGGGGGTTAGAAGTTAGGAAAATGTATATGGTAGAGACAGAATGGTGCAATAGAAGAAAAAAAGCTATACTGCAAGCTATACATACTAAAAACATAGGTCTAACATCTAATGACAAAGAGGCACAAAGACTGACACACAAAAAACACACACTGTCAGGACCAAACACACTCCTCGCCCACAGTGTCTTACTAAGAAAACGCGCCAAAGCAGCTAAACAGCTTTAGTCACTTTTAATGGCAGGAGGGCAGATGCCAGGGCAAACCAACACTGCATAAACACTTAGTCAACTCCAGTTAAAGTAAGGGGTAATTATCTCACAGTGACGACAATCAGCAGTTATACAGCCCGTCGTCTCATTAACAGAGGGAAAAACGACACCGCCAGAATCAGTCAGCCACATGGCAGCCAGAAATACAGATTATTGAAAAAGGCACAGTAAATCAAGCTTGAAGTTTTCAAGGCTCTACTGCGTTTTTGGTCAAGTGGCAATGCGGTTACTCCAGTCATCACCATCTTGAGTACTGAAGATTGTTACGGTTTGTGAATGGCTTTAATCAGAATTACTGCTATTGGCTGCTTGAAGTCAGGGTCTGAAATTCATACTGACAGTGTCAAGTGACAGTTAAACCTTTGGAAGATGGGTGAAAATTTTCTTTGTAAACAGTTCAGTCTTTCCCTGTTCTCAAATTTTGTCCCTGCTGACAACAGTACACCTTCTCTGACTGTGACCATTCAAAATTAAATCACTCAAAGGTATTTGTTAAAGTTGCTATTCTTGTGAGGGTTCATGGCAGGTGGTGGAAGAACTATTCAGATTCCTTACTTAAGTAAAAGTACCAGGTCAACAATGTACAAATGCTCATTTCATGTATTTTATCCATTTAAAAAAACATAAAGGTGCCATATGTCATTTTTTTTGCTATCACTACAGAGCCAACATTACCAACTGTTTACTTACCAAAAACTTCAGCCATTGTTGTGTTCACAAGACAAGGGGTTAGAATACATCCTCTAGACAGCACTACTTCCTCATCCTATCATATGATAGACTGGACGCTACAGTGACTCACTATTGCAAAGTGGTATTAGGGATGGGACAGGGCGGGCTGGGGCTAGCTGGTTAGCATGCTCGTGGTGAGTAAAGGAATTAAGTTTGATGCTTAACTCGCAATGTTCTGGACAGATAAGTAAACAGCTGTTAATGTTAAAGTTGGCTATCTAGCAAAAGCAAAAACTTACATACAGCACCTTTAGGTATTAAAAATGAATTTAAAATACCAAAACGAAAGTACTTGTAGCATTTTAATCATGTTGCTTTTTGAGGTGCAGCTAATTTACATACAATTGAATAGTTTTGTTAAGTAGGTTCCAAAGGGTCACAGATAAATTTGAAGGGTCATAAGATGATTAATGATTAATGAAAAAAAAGTTCTGTTACACAAATGTATTAACATCATATTTTGGATTTTTCTCAGATTTTTCTTTTTCTTTCTTTGTGGAATATTTGATCATTTGACGACTTTGGGCCTCGAACTGTTAATTTAAAAGAAACCATCTGAGGCTGAGAGGGGAAATCAGTCTTTGGAAGAACTACGAAAAACTCATTGACATCTGAAATGTGACATTGGCACCCAAGTAGACACTGCTTTGTGAGGAGTCAAAAGTGAAAAAAGTTGGAAACCACTGATGAATCTTTCACAATGCAATGTTGCTTTATGAGACTAAAAAGTGCAATATTTCTCTTTGACATATAGTGGAGCAGGAGTCATAAATAGCACATAAATTACGTTGAGGTGCTTCTATGTTGTGCTATCCTAGACATTTTCAGTTACAGGTTTGCATGGTAATGTTGAAGGGACGTTGTGCTGTTGTCAGTAGCTGAGGATGAGAGCATCACCTACGCTCTGTAAAATGTAGTGTGAGCCCTGTACTACCACACTGGCTGCCTGTAATCCCTGTAATCTTGGAATTTAAGTTTATTTTACTGCTGTTCTGTTCGCTCCAGTAAAACCAAAAACAACAAAAAACTATAAAACTACAAATATAAAATTTCATTACAGCTTAGCAGTCGTGCCATTAAAAGTCAGCACTTCAGATAAACATTCCTTACAAACATAATTGCTCTCATGCAACAGCGCATTAGAGGATGGATGAAGTTGAATAGAAAAGTTGAAAAACTCACCATTTGTGACTGGCTCCTGGGGCTGCCATTGATATCCTCCACCTTCTCATTTGCTGCGTGAGAGAGCAAATGAAGAAATTAGATTTTTACTGTCGTCCCATACTGAACTTTAACATCCCGATGTCCAACAGCTTCTGAGTTCAGGTGCACAAATCCAGCAGGAAACCTCTGTTGAGGTTAACATAGGAGAGTGTGTGTGTGTGTGTGTGTGTATGTGCATGAGGGTGTGAATGTTTGTGTGTCTGTGCGTGAGTGTGTGTTGAGGTGCGGAGCGACGCAGGAGAGGTCTGGGAAGCAAAGCTGCCTAATTCGTCAGCTGCCGCCAGAGAATTACTGACAGGCCTGCTTGGCCTCATTGTCTGTTCGGGCGAGCAGGGAGGGTAAAGTTTCAATCCAACAGTGAGAGAGAGAGAGAGAGAGAGAGGGAGAGAGAGAGAGAGAGAGAGAGAGAGAGAGAGAGAGAGAGAGAGAGAGATTTTGAAAAGTCTATTCCCCACACACACACCTCCAGCTGCTACACCAAGCTGGCACATCCCGGACCAGTCTGTCCACATTAACCCCCTTCCATCCAACTCCTGGTGAGACAACAAAAAAGCTGTCCCCTCCCAAAATATCAGAGTTACTGACACTGTAATGTGATTACTGTGTTCTAAGTGTAATCCCTCGAACTTGTCTTTGCTGAAAAAAGGAATCAGTAACATGTGTCGTAGTGTGTTGCTCAGTAATGTGTTTTAAGAGCAAGTGCAAGACACAGGAGGGAGAGAGTAAGAGCAAAAGAGAAAGTAAGATCAGAGAGAGAAATAAAAGACATGAGGGGTGAGAGAGACAAAGAGAGAGAGACCTAGAAAAAGTTCAACTGTGAGGGAGTGAGAGACAGAAAGGCAGACGCGAAGAGAAGCAGAGTGCCAGAGTAAGAGAGACATGGAGACATAAAAGCAGAGAGAAAGAGAGAGTGAGAGACAGACAGAAAGAGAGATAGAGAAAGAGAAGTAAAGACTTTCTGGGCTCCATTGGGAGGCACATGCCTTTGCACCCCAGGGTGTAAGAGTCATAGATCTCTGCTGCGGCAGCTCGCCCAGCACCCAAAACAAGAGAGAGCTGCTGTGATTTGGCCCAAATATCAGACTGAGGCACAGCTTCCCTCCAACTCACCACAACAAAGACCTAACAGCAGAGTGTGTATGTGTGAGTTGTGTGTGTGTGTGTGTGTGTGTGTGTGTGTGTGTGTGTGTGGGTGGTCGCTTCATCTACCAGACAGAATAAATTATAGACACACACAGTGTTTTAATACTGCTGATAACACATGGATTTATTTATCTGCATCATTAATAATCTTTTTTTAAATATAACATATCTAATATTGATATATTTATATAAATATAACACACAACATTAACAATATACTGTTAGTTCAGTGACACAGTATACTTACTAACAGAGGTCAAAGTTTCTGTCCTGCTCATCTCGATCTCAAGCCAAGTATGTATGTGTGTGTGTGTGTGTGGATACCTACCTATGATCTGGATGATCTGTGCCAGCAGGACTCCATCAGTGACGTCCTGGCTCAGGTCCTTGATGAGGCGTGGACAGCCAGACTTTGCCAGGTAGTGATTGGCCCAGTCTGTGTAAATCTGCAAAGACAGAAACACACACTCTGTCAATGTGTGTGTCTGACAAACAGAGACACAGAGGAGGTGTGTGTAACAGACACTGTGAATTTTCACAGATTTCTTTTTTTCTTTTGGTCCACAGGCCCATTAGTTAGACCGTACCAGACAACAAAACATCAAATGTTTCAGTGAAGTTGCTCTGGACAGATGTTGATTTGAAAAGTACAACAGCCCCATGGCCATCGCTAACCAACAGCACACTGCTCTGCTTCTCAGTCTTCTCTACAATGAAGTGGTGAATGTCCTGCCAGGGAGCGCTGTCCAAACACTCAGGCTCCCTGCACATCTCCGCTACACAAACACAAATATTTCATCAAGCTTTGGCAGTTGGGACCGCACAGAGTTCTACACTGTTTATGATCTTTCTCCACGGGATTCGTAAATGATCCCAGCAAACATTGTGACATTAGATAGTAGATAGTTAATATTACGGCCTGCTCTGGCTGTGGAAATACCGCACAGCACCCAAACCAAAGACAACGCACAAGCTTTCAGACGACCACTGGACATTTAGTCCAAGTCTTTTTTACTTATAAGAACATAGAACTGAAAAAGCCACAAATTCCTTTAGAGAGCACTCTGGAGAACTCAAATACAGATAAAAACTAAATGGAGGAGAAAGTATTTAACCACAAAGCAAACTTAACACAAGTCAGAACTATCTTAAAATTGAAATTTTCAATGTCTCTTTTATTATGAATCATGTTCTGATTAAGACATCTGCTATGACAGGTGGATTCACTTTCCCTACCATGTATCTGAAACCGGAAGAGGAGCATGTTGGCTAATCTTTTGTATTGTCACCTAAACCTCTTAACAGGCGCTTTGTCTTTCATTAGAGCCCATAAGCCAACTGATAAGCGATGCTTTGTCTGTCGGGCGACAGACTGAGCTCGACAGCTGCTGCGGTTTCAGTGGAGTTCTGAGGACGAAAGATGTGAATCACATTTGGCCTCCAAGTGCTTGGCCTCATGACAGCAGATGTATGTTGAAAGACTCTCTTTTGTTTTGTGTTTTGTTTTTTTTTTGCCTATAAATAGTTTTAGGATCGAAGAGGCTATAAAGAGAAAAGAGCCGTCCTCCATCCTAGAAATGCTGGTTCAGGCACCCAAGGCAGTTTCATAACTTCAGCCATGCCATTTTTTTCTCTCCATTCACTCCAACTTTCTAAGATTTGCTTCCAGACCTGTCTGACTAAGAACCAGACAGCACCTGACAAACATGAACTAAAAAAGAGCTCCAGTGCCTCCCACTGTGCGGAGGTTTGATACAGATTTCCACAGACAGCCATGGAGGAACATCTTTCTTCCTGCTCGGCTTGAATTGAGATTCTGGGACCAGGAAAAAAATAAAAACTCTACCAGCCCATATAAAGACCCTGACTGCTGCCTGAAACTTTCCTTGTTATCCCCGGATTTTAAAAAAAAGCAATATAGGCCTGAGCAGCATGAAGGACTCTGAATGGTGAAAATCCGCTCAGATATGTAAGATCTTCCACGTGGGCGGGGGGTCTACCACTTAAAAGAGTCCCTTAATATCAAAAGTTAATTCAGGTATAAAGTTCAGAGTAAAGGATTATACAGTGGGTGTGTTTTTCTTGTGGTGTCTCCGCACTGCGAGTCCTGTCAGTCAAACTATGGGACAAAACTTCCACATCTTTGTCCTCGGAGTTTCTGCAGATGAAGTTTCTGTAAACAGAAAAGGCCTCTCACGATCTCCAATGGAAGACATTTCCCAAGGAATTCCCTCATAAAACTTTCTCATGATGAAATAATCCTGTTTTCCCCTCATTTACCTCACACACCACTCTCAATTAAAAGCATTTCTCTCCCGCCTTTTTTTTGCTTTTTCTTGGAAGCGGGACGTTTGCTGCTTTAAGGATGCCGCCTCTCAGAAGTTTGTATCTGTTGTGGTTTCCTTCAGCGACTTTCTCCATGATGAGAAGTCGTAAAGCGCAAGCCCGAAAAAATGAGAGCCGTCATAGGGGGAAACACACAAAGGCCAAACACACATCCACTAAAACCTGCTCGCAAAAAGAAGCATATGCAGACAAATGAATGCACGTAGGCGCTCGCTTACACAGACTCACACAAAAACACACACCGCAGACGCAAACCACATCCCATCGGGGGGCAAGTAAACAAACAGGAGAGCGGAGGATGGAGAAGGAGAGAAAGTGTGCGCAAAAGAGAGAAATTAAGTGTGTATGCGCTGCTCCTGCTGACAGCTACAGTCATATCAGGCTGCAGCAAATTCCGACAAAGATTGAACACAAGCTGCTGGACAGCTGAAGTAATCAGAGACCGGGGATGCAGAGGGGAAAGAAGAGGAAGGTTTGATCTGTTGCACTGTTTAGCTGCAACCTCCCGCTGCCATACATCTCCCTCTTTCTCTCCTCCACTACCCTGAAGAGACAGCATTACAGCAGGATTAATGCTTCTGCAGAGAAACATCAGTAGAGAGACCTTGTATGACTCAACTCTCCTGTCAGTAACAGTCAAGTTTCCATCCAAATTTGTCTCAGATGTTAACTAAATTTCCAGAGAAATACCAAAAGAAAAAGCTAATTAATACAGGTTTCTCTCCACCACTATAAATATCAGGAGTTGGTTCATCAAGACTGACAGCTGGTGGCGCTAATTTTATTGCTCCATACAGATCTGGAGGTCTGATGCCTTCATCTGCTGCAATATCTTCAGTTACGTCAGTTAACACATAAGTCACATGCTTCACATATGTCATGATTAATTTTAATTTGTGTGTTTCCATTCCCCTTTGTTGCATGTTGCTTTTACTCATACATCAACTTTTCTGCCCAAATTAAGCCTAAAAACTATTTTGGATTTTAATGAGCAAAATTGAAAATGCACATTTAACCAGGTGTATGTAAATGCCTGCCAATCATTTCCTCAACAGTTGGGAGAGAAGAAGTGAGGCTAGAAGGCAGAGAGTAACCCGTGGACGGTGCAATACCCAGTGGATGAATTCAATTTTGAGTGAATTTATGGCTAAATCAGCCAGCTGCCTCTGCATCTGCTGCAGCTCCTGGAGGGATAAGACTCCAAAAAAACCCCACAAACAATTCTTCAGCGCTATACACTATCTATCCAGCCTGGAGGTCAAACAGTATTTGCACTTGATTTGGAGAGTTTGTTTTATGCTGCATGCAGCAGCAGATTACCACAGCAGGACAATTCAGCTTCATGCAGGCTTACAATCACAAGGAAGTTAACTGAAGCGACTTTGAGATCCTGCTCTGTACAAACAGTCTTTGGTGTCTGCAAACACTTTAAATAGAAGCCCCATGATGAAATAAATGAGTCAAGTGAGCTGCAGTGAAAGGGATTACTGAGCAGGCAGGGCAGGATGTCCCATCAAGGTCAAGCAGATTTCTGTTTCATTAAAACAGTTGGATGCTTCAGATCTAATATACTTACACGACCCTTAGAATAAAACCTACAACAGTGCTAATGTACAACAAACAAAAACATTACTTCCTGTTTTGTCTTATGAAGAACTCTGCTTCATTTACTTCATTGTACAGCAGCAGGTGAACATTAAAATTCCACTGCTAATTTTTCAACTCCCTGTTCACTTTTCCTGAGAACCACAGTTGCAGGGATGTTTTCATTTTGAAGAAGCTTGTCTTTGTGACAGCTCACAATAATGCTGAGTCACTTTCTGTGTTTGTTTTGGTCCGACCTGCCCACTTTGGAACAGCGTGTGCTCCAAAATTCAGTTTTAAACTAAAATATGTCAACTTGTGGAGGCAAAAGCCATTGTGTTGGCAAACACTTTTTCAGCACTTCCACAGGAACATAATAAAGTCTTAAGCCAAAAGCCTTCTATGGTTAGTTTATTGCTGCATAAACTGTGTCTGTAGTGTTGATTCATATTTCTTTGTTTAACACAGAAATCAAACTGGAATAAAAAGGTCCCAGTAATCGAAAGAAATTTGTCAAAACATATGAAACATGGAGGTAAGACAGCTACAGGAAGGGTCTGCCACCTACAGTAGAAAACATTATTTTGTGGCTCAATAAAAGATGCTCCAAATCTAGGTTTGGACACTTTCATAACTTCTTTGTCAGCAGATCAGTTAAAAACACTGCAAGGGAAAAATAACTACAAAAGAGCTCAGACAAGTGAGACAAAAAAGGAATGAAGACTCAGAATAACTGCAAATCTTCCTATTCCTCATTCCAACCTCAAGTTTCGTCAGAAAAAGGTGAGAATGAAACATGCTGGGTCTGAGTTCCAACCTGACCTGGGACCTCTGTTACCTGTCACACCCCCCTCCCTTACGCCCTCCTCTCCCCTCCTCTCCGAGCTTTCTGACACAGCACAAACATCAAAGAAACATTTTTCGAGACGCCTGTCTCCTGTCGCTGCGTGAGCGCCGATTCACTGATCCACTCACTTCATGACTCCTCAGTGGCGCTCGGAGTTGAGCCTGTCAGCCTCCTGCACTCGTTAGCCTCTCCTCTCTGAATCCCAATCGCTTTGGGAAGCTGAAGCCAGCACAACGACAGAGGCAAAACATCAGCAATAACGCCACCTTCAGTGGTGCTGACTGAGACTACTGACATCATAGAGACACACAGGGCTGGATGAGACAAGAGACAACACACACACACACACACACACATACACAGACGCACACACATGCGCACACACACATGCACATGCAATCTACAAATTCTCCAGCTACTCATACACAAGCAACAGACATATTGAGCCCCCCCTCCCTCCCCTCGCCCACCCTCCTTCCTCTTTCTTTCTTTCGGCAGCCAGCATCAATCAGCAGAAGTCCAGTCTCTCTGGTGATGTTATCCTTATTGATGGCACATGAAGTATCTTTCTCCTCTTTCTCCCTCCTCTTCCTCTCCACCAGCTCTGCAGATCTGTCCCCTCAGAGTCAGGGATCCCGAAAGCCGCCAACAAACAGCCAGCTCTTACCCTGGAGCAGATAAACTGCCTTCAACAGTCCTGATCACAATGCAGTGACTACAGCTACGCAGGTATTATTGGCAGAGCTTGCAGTGGCGCAGCATGGCCTCCGGGGGGAGCCGGGTAAAAGGAGAAAGATGAGATGCTGGAGTGAGAGGAGATGGAGCAGAGAGGAACTTTAACTCTGCAGGACTGACTGTATTTATTAATGTACTTCAACTGAATGACTGTTAATGTATGGGCTCTTTAATTAGGGCATCATTCCAATGCTGTCTAATAAATAAACATCTTAATTGCTTTCAGGGGGGTCTGAGCATATATGCAATCACTTGGAGGACATTTAGCTGTGTAATGCTGTTTCAAACAGGCAAGCCAGGAGAGACGTCTCCTCTGTGGCAGCACTGGCTCGAAAATCTCAGCTTGGCAGAGGTGCTGCTCCCGCATGGGTCCTAAATGTAATTAAACACAACATAAAGCCACATTAACTAAACGAGCGATGAGCCAATGGAATCGATATCGCTGCGATGTGATGGAGCTTCCTACCCATCATTCTCTGCATCTGTGTCTCTGGTTCCATGACAAACCAGGAGTGATGGAGGGATGGAAGCAGCCAGGATCGGGTGGTGGTGTCACTGTCAAGTCAGTTTATGGTGCGTGTTTGAAAAAAAGAGACACCCACGGAAAGTCTAACTCAACGGAAAATCTGTACTGGCTGTGCTGTGCAGCTGACAGGTGGTCTCTCGATAAGAAGAGCATAAAGCCCGGCTGCAAAATCTTTGCAAATTTCCTTCAAAATAAAGTTAAAGATCCCCTTCAGACAAAAATTCAATTACCTCTTAAAATTACATGTATCTTTTCTCCCACAGTGAAAAATTCTGAATCTATGAATACTATTTTTACTATTTTTGTCTCGTGCACTGGAGTTTTCAAGTTTTCATATCACACTAGACCATCATTGGCTTCTTAACTAATTGTGATGTCACAAAATCACGTCCTAAACTCAGATTTAAGGTGTCACATGAATATGACAACAGCAGTCTAGTGTCAAACCCTGAGCGTACCTCTTCCTGCAACAAGAAGGCCAAACATCCAAATGAAGCAAAACACGTTTTAGAGTGGAGAGGGACTGTAAATAATAAAGTTGAAGTTCAATTTGCATGCCAGAAAGTTAGCTAAATCAGTAACATGGAGCAGCTCAAGGCCTTGTGTAACCTTGTAAATTGGCAACAGGGAGCCGGTGAAGGAAAACTGTGGTAATATGGTCACATTTCTGGCTCAATCAGGCTGCAGAGTTTTGAATTTTGTTGGACTTTTACTAAAAGCAAAGCTAGGGCAACTGGACAGCTGTGCACTCACCAGCAAATTCTAGAGGAAGCAAAAGCGTGAATCCGTTTTTCTGGGGTCATTAAGAGACAAATGTCCTAATCCTGGAGATATCCTACAGTGAGCATCTGCTGCTTTGGGTATTTCTATTGAAGGAGAGGTCCAAATGAAAGATAACCATAAGATTTCTGACAAAATCCTCCAAGGCAGATGGCCTCTCTCAGTGTCCAACTATATTATTGAAGCACCTGGAAGCCATTTCTACAATATAAACCTTTTTGCTGTTCCCTGGGATAAGCCTGACACATCTCTATTCCCTCGGAAACCATCATTATCTTGTCCTGGGTAGCGGAATAGAGAGGCCTCCTTCAAACCCACCTAATCCAGAGGTAATAGCAGCAGGCAGCTCTCCAACGTGGCTTTACTCCAATCTCACAAACACCCAAGTGGGGAGTTTACGCCAGCGATATACAAATCGTAGACTTGAAGTTTCCGTGTGGCCTGGCGCTGGTGAGACAGGATCAAAAATAATAACTTTATTTACATGACAGCATTCTCCACAACAATTTTAAGGGGCAGAAATGAACTGAAATCTGGAGGCTATGAATGGGATGAGCGGGGGACACCTTTATAGCTGCGCCAAATGTCAATCACAAACCAGATCTGGTTGTGTTCATTGAGAGGATTCAGGGCTGAGTAAAGATCTGTCCAGTTATATTTACAAGACGGCTTTACACACTGTGATAAAACACTAATCAAATGCAACCGCGGAGAAAAACCGAAGAAAGAATGAAGGTGATTGATCAGGTTTATGCATGTGAGACTACAAAAAGCGGCTTATAAAAACATGTCAATTCACTCTAATTTTTCTTTCCAAGAAAAAAACTCCTTTGAGTCCTCAGCCAAAGTCTTACTCAACATTTCCTGAGAGCTTATTAAGTGAGCATCACAGTTTGTTTTGCTTCATTTTTTCCAAATGCAACTGATTAGGCAAACACAGCTTTCAAGGTCTAACCAGCTGCATACATTTATACCTCTGACAAAATCACTCAGCAGCTCCATCTAAGAAGTTGGACATACAGGTGCCTTGCTCCTGGGTACTTGAGAAGCTGCAGTGCAAGATGAAAGTGACTTTTATGTATTTTTCAAGCTGCTCTGAAAGATCCAAGCCACTGCCTTCGAACTTCTAGGCTGGTACTGACCAAATGACTTCACTACGATCAGCAGATAACAGCATGCTGCTAAAAACTGAAACATTCAGTCATCGTTTTCTCATGCCACGGTCTGCCAAGCCACTTTGTCGTTTCAGGGGAAATCCTGAGCAGAAAATGACATAATTGCATGGCTGGGAGAAGTTTTGGACACACAATCCATGCTGGATGCGCTCGCTCGTGTCAGTCATCACTGATCTCTTGTAGCGCGGCAGGGACTGAAGGCCAAAGAGTGAAGACAGGGAGAGGAGGAGGAGGAGAGGATGGTCAGAAAAAAAAGGAGGAAAGAAATGACAGCTCCAAAACAGCTTGAAGACAGATGAGCACAAACACAATTTCGAGACAGACAGCAGCAGGCAGACAGGAATAAAAGACAGAAAGATGAGTTTGTTGAGTGCCAATTATAGGCAATCATTTGCCAAAGCAATAAAATTTTAAGGTAGCACACAGGAGAACTATTAGATGTAGTAGCTTTCCATTATTTTTTTGCCAAGAAAAATGCAAAAATATCCAGTATTATTCTGTTTCACAGAGCCAGCCTGGCACACAAAGGACACATCCAAATCATGGCTATCCACTGGCCATAAAACACCAAGTACAACGTAATTCAATCACTCAACCATCAGCATCAACACTTAAAAATCTATTTCATGCTCACCCCTGACTTACACAATGAAAATGAATTAAGCAGAATTGCTGGAGAAGAGATTGTACTATACTAACAATAACCAAGACTGAACCCAACCACTGGTTCATGTTTATATGATGGAACTCCATCAGATGCTGTAAGGAAGTCGCAGTAATTTTATACAACCTCCAAACACACATCCTCAAACATAAACATACTTCCTCTCTCTGCCAGCAGCCCTGACCCCAAACCAGAAGCCAGAGGAGTAGATTTACACAGTCTCTCTTCTCCTCGTAGGCCCAACAGGTCATTTAGTTTACACAGCTATAAAACGTAAAGGTGAGGAGGTGAAAACAAAATTTAAGTAGTAAAATACAAAAATAAATCACAGAAATGTTTTTCTAATTGTGAGGTTATGGCATGGTGAAAAGATTAGAGCACAGGTTTTTGAGAGTACATTATGAAAGATGAAGGGAAAAATCAATAATCCTTGTTCTGTGCAAATAAATAAATAAAGTGTTCCATAAAAGTTTAATTTATGCTAATATAAATGCTAACAGGCTGCATTTATATAGCACTTTTCTCTAAAGTGCTTTACAATTTGCCTCTCAATTTCCCATTCACACACACACTTATACACAGATGGCAGCAAACACAGGCTTGACCACTGGGACAAATCTGGGATTCAGTGTCTTTCCCAAGGACACTCAGACGCTTGGACAGGAGGAGCCACACATGGAACGGCCAACCTTGCCCTAGCCGCCCTTTACAGGTGTGTTCAGACAGAAAGTAAAGCAAGTTCATTGTGCAGTCTGTTTTTATAGCCTGTCTACCAACTGCACAGATGTTAGCTGACTAATATCAGAATGTCTCTTTAAGTTTTAGGATAAGCACAATTTCCTTTTTTTTTTTGCTCGAGCTGAAACATTTTCAACTTGGACATTTTCATTAATTTAGGCCGCCCCAGGTGAATTTAGCATCTAATCGCATGCATTCGTGTCTTCCCATTGGCTATTTATGTAATTGTGCTGTGCCTAACATTTGCTTCACGTTCTGTCTGAGCACACCTTTAGGCTTCAGCAATCTGAGTCAGCCAAATCAAAAGGGCATTTTTGTCTCGTACAGGTTTATTGTTAGTGCTTTGTCCCGGCAATAAACCTACAGTATCCCTCTGCTGCAGCTCAGCAAGGAAACACAGACTTTGAAAACATCAAGAGGGAATTTTGGAATTAGCTTTGACTAAGCTTTGGAGTGCATCTTTGTCCAAAGGAGGACTGAGGGCTTTTGTCTCTGTCTTTTATGATATAATTCCTTGTGTTAGGGATCACATCCTGACCAAAATGATTACAATAATAATAACTGATTCAACACACATTACATGCCATCTGCCATTAATGTACAATGGAGACCTGGAGTTGCTTTAAAGTTTTGTAAGTGACCGTATGTACATTATCTTTAAAAAGAGAACTGTTAGATTCTACTCTGTAATGTGGCTATTTTATCAGACGTCTTGAAATGATTGCTGACTTCAGTATTACTCATGGGGTGCTTTTATTAGCCTGATTACAAACTAAAATATTAATCACGAAGTGATTATTCAATGTAAAGTTCAGGGTTAAGCATGACTTCCATTTTGGAGGAATGGAGAAATTTGGCAGTGCTTCGTCCACATCACATTGATGTTTTTAATCTTCCTATGTTCTCCAAATAAAGCCACCTCATGTGTATTTTATGATATGTATAAACTTCAGCCATATAATGTAAGTTTTTAAAATAATTTAATTTTATCACTGTTATTTAATGTTCTCCTGTCTATAGTATTTTTTATTACTGAGATAAAAATACTAGAAATCCCATAAATAAACTGAACCAAAGTGGTATGTTCAAGCCATCATCTCTGCCTTTAAATTACAGACATGTAGACTGCAGCAGATGCTGAAGTAGTCTCTCTCTCTCTTTCTCTCTCTCTCTCTCTCTTACACACACACACACACACACACAATGCGTCCTCACCTCAAGGTTTATGAGACTTTTGCACACACAGGCACAAGCAGTATCTCACCTTACCATGGTAACCACAGCATGTGAGGCAGTGTCTGGATCGCAGGCCCAGAGGCCAGTGGGCCAGACGCTGCCACCATCATGCTGGCAAAGGACACACACAAGCACACAAACATTTTGAACTCTCTCCATGCCCCTCACCTCCTGCTCACGCCCATTCAGTGCACAAAAACAAAAACAAAAAAAGGGGGGAAAAAAGCAAAGATTCATCATATCCAATCCAGGTTTGCCCAGGCCAGTTGAGATAATGCATGAAAAAACAGACATGTGGCTATATCCAGCTATTATTAATAGCCAGTGGATATTTGTGACACAGTCAAACTCTCAGCGGAGCCTTTGGAGAACCCTGTGTTAATTAGCTGTTTAGCTGCTAGCTCTCAAGATGAGTTCGTTCTACAGGCTTAGATCACTGTATAACACACTGCATCACCTCACTGTAGTGGTAATAGCCCTAATTGAGGGCCTGTGTTGAATGTCGGGCAAACTTTTCCTGCTCGGAGGCGGCAGATAGAGGCTTTAACAAGCGTCCTTGGGGCTTCCGGCTGACACTCGTCTATTCCGGGATGCCGCAGGGCTCTGTAATCATTCCTTCAGACCTCTGGAGGCTCCGCCCACTCAAAAACACACAAATAAATCAGGCAAGGCAAACAGGCTACTGTGTCATTAGCCACCCCTGCTACAGTGAGAGGCTCTGCCAGAAATACATGGTTACAGATCCACACAAACAGATTCTTATCATGATAACAACCGGACTGTCACAATCCTGTCAGGTCCTCTGCCCAGAGGGTTCAAATTATTCTCCAAACTGATTCCAACAAAAACCAAATCATGAGGACATGATCTGTGTTGGTGTGAGTCACCACTGGCCCGCTCACATTAGTCACACTTCCTCACAGCATCTTACTGGTTTACCGTTCATTAAATCAAGATGAGTCATCTGCAGAGTTTTACTTGTTGTGGTTGCTTGACAGCACCGACTGGGCTCCAATTGTGCCTGATTTGGAAACACTTTCACTCACAGCAACTGTTGCTTCTGCCAGTATCAGCTGTGCCTCTCACTGGAGGATTATGCTGATAAAATGGATTTTATTTGCAGTAAAGCGGCCGTTTTATGAAATGCAAATGACAGGGAAAACAGAAATAAACAGAAAACAGAAAGGGGATTGTTATCAGGCCTGTGCAGATGGGAGGTCAAAAGGTTGTGGAGTCTTGAAGACAAATACTCATATTTACAGCCTTAAGCTTATGGTAAACATGGTGTTCTCAGCCCACAAAGCTATCACCAGCCCACTAACTGCTACAATCTTGATCAGGTATCGGCCCCCTTGGACGAATCTGGCCTTTGTTGTTTGTGTACAAAACCCATTTATAAACGCATTTATATGCAGCACACAACACATGTCTGTTTGGTTTCAATCGGGACTGCCATCTGCTTGTTGAGAAACAAATTAATGTAGATCACTAGATTAATGGGTTTTTGATTGGGTGCTGGCCAGACTGCCAGGAGCCTGGGCCGGTTTTTATTAACAAACCTCTCAGAGGACGACGACAGGACAGCGACACGACGCCCGTCCACTTAGCAGAGCGGTCAGAATGTTAAATGGCTGATTGTTTTTTGTACACTACGGTCTTTAGCTTCAATAATAACACATGATGGTGCTTGAACGGGAAAGGGTGTCATTTGTTTCAAGTGGTTGGACAGATAGAAGACTGAGTGAAATCAATCACTCACTCCTTTGTTTCTCATTTAGACATCTTTTTCCTTCCTCCACCAATCACCTATAAGAAAAGTTTCCGGTTGTATTAAAAGTTTCTGTAGGTTATTCCAATTCGATATTGTTGAGAAAACATACACAAGTGGTTTCATGAAATGCAGTTCTTGCTGGGAGGGGGTGGTGATGATGGTTGGTTGACAAGAGCTTCGGCAATCATTGCATTTACAATACAAGGTAGAATATGCCCTCTAAGCAGCGCCAGGGCAGACTGAACGGACTACAATGACTCCCTATCGGAAAGTGATGAGACAGGCTGGCTGGGAAGTGGTTAGCATGCTAAGAGTGACAAAAATAGAAACAAAACAAGAGTTAACATTGGCATTACTTTCCACCCACTGGAAACAGCTCTTGGTGAGTAAAGGAAAGAAAATTCATGCTGAACTTAAATCTTTCTTAAAGACTAGTGAGTAACCAGCTGTTAATGCTAATGTTGGTTATGTAGCAAAAACATACACATAGCACATTTAAAGGATAACTGCATCAGATGTGAGTAATAATCTGTCATTAACCAGGAAAACTACCCACAGCTAAGATAAGTAGAGTAGGTTAAAGCAGGTGCTCTGTATGGAAAGTCTGGGTAAACATTTTACATCTCTCCTAAAAACTAATTTCAGCAAGTACAATGTTAAGATAACTGACAATGTTCATACCTAGTGTACAAAACGAATGTCCAAAATGTCATAAACTTGACTTATCTTTTAATGCAGGAATCAGTTTGTTATTTTATTGTAAGAGAAGGTTTGCTTCATCTACAGCCAGTCCTCCACAAATCAGTCATCCACAGTTTCTCTAACTGGTATTTATCACTGAGATGGCAAATTAGGCTCAGTTTAGTTTTATTTGTTGAGTTTAGTTTGTCAAAGACAATGCTAAGCGATAAATTCAAAGGCTGTAAACATGAGAGAGCTGTGAATACTAATTTTCACAAACTGCCCATTTAGTACTTCTTGAAAGACTTCCTTAAAAGTTATTTTGATAACACAGGATTCAAAATGATCAAATGTCAGTCTACAAAAATATACAGAACTTCCCTGAAATAAAGTTGGTTTGACAGTGAGCGGTGAAATATAATACTGAGGACAGAATGAGGCAGGATAAAGACAGGTGTTTTCCACCTTTGTGACAACAGAGACCCAGACTCCACTCAACTTCACCACGTTCATCTGATCTGAATATTGTGTCTTCTGCACTGACACCAGCAGAGGGCTCCACCACACTAACCCTCAGCCTCCTTGTCCTGCAGCAGAATCAACTGAATTTGCCTTTTGTGGAGCTGCTGGCTGTTGAAAAGCAGTCGGGGGTCGGTGCGAATGAACTTAATGAGTCATTCAAGGATCATCTGTGAATCACTGTTTGAGAGTGAAAGCCAGAACGGCCAACCACTTCAAAAGCAGAGTGGCTTTGGCTCTTTGGTTAGTAATGAGGCATATTTCCCTGTGTTCTCTGCAGCCATAACCTACAAACCAGACTTCCCTTGTCAGGACCGTAAAGGAACAGATTAGTGAATACTGACAGTCAGAATACATGAAATGCCCCTTTAAAGACTTTCAAAACTCACTCTTTAAATATACCATAGTGAACAGGATACAAGTTATGTAGGTTAGATTAGGTTATATAAATCTATGTAAGTAATTCACATGTTTCTAACTTATCATCAGTGGTGGTTTGCCTTATGATGATCCCAAATTAGGGTTTATTTATCCTTTTTACTCAATCTCATCATCATCAATCTATCCTCTATAAGTATAAGCAAATCGTTCTAGAGCAAAAGAGAACTGAATATGATGCTATAGAACAATAAAAAAGCAAACTAAAAGGTAACTCCATTAATATTACACATCATCACAAGGAGAACTGCTTAGCCTGTGAAAACAGTTAAATGTCTCGTGTGGGTATAGAAAAAAAAACGAGACTGAAAAAAAAAACGAGACTGAAAAAAACCCCTGCTGATGTCATCTAGGGGTATGAAGATTGAAAGATGTGGGCATTTACTATCCAGGGAGCGTCTAACAAAGAGATGATATTGAGTTGCTTGATAGGAAATGTAGGATTCAGCAGTTTTGAAGCTTGACCCATACTGGGGGAATAAAAGTCACAGCATCTCATTTCCTGCTGTACTGATTTTGGACATTCCATTTTCATTCCTCCCAACTTAAAGGAGGTGCTACACTAACTCAGTGGGGTGCCGCTTCAACTTAAAATTTTCTCACATTATTAGCCTACTTGTTGAATTTTCGACTGCCATGTGAACAATGACAGCATAGGGCAGAGAGAGGTTAGACATGTTTACTTTCCAACAGTGAAACATGTGGCATTCATCTTAAGCAACAACTGTTATGCATACTTAATGTTTTTGGTAATCAAGGGAAAATAAATTGCATTATAAACTTGCTTTAAAAGTCATGTGGCAATTTTTAACCAACATTATTTTGAAAAGAAACATTTCCTTAATCAACTCAAGCTCACAGTTATTCCTAATTTTATGACCACACCTGGTACATTTAAAGCCTGATATTAACACAATAAAGCCTCAAAGACATTAACTAACATTTAAAAATATCATTATTTTTCAATGATTTTATTTCTTCCACATGCTCTCTCCCACAGAATGAGGTAAATTACTCCCTATGCAAGTGATGATATAATTAATTAAGCTCATGGTTTCATGGAAGCAAAGTCTGGCTCATCAAACCCCCACTGTTCATTTCCCTGTGTGAGGGAGTCATCAGACTGTCTGCACCCTATAGACTGCCATGACCTCTACACCCTCCATACACATATCACTTAATTAATACGCTAGGATATAGGTGAAGTCAGAGGAGGCAACAAGGTGTCTGCATTGCTGAGTATGAAAGAATCAGAGGGAGATTGGGGTCATGACCTTCTTGGGTCAGGGACTGAATGAACCCCATTGGTTGTCTAATAGTGCTGTCAAAGAGGTTGATTGACTTCACTTCACTGCAGCTCTTCCCTCAATGTCACTGTGTGCACAGAGCTACAGAGCTCAGTTATATCCTTAAATGCACATTAATTTTAATTAATATTTCCAATTCTATTTTTGTATTTTCTTCCAGTGGCTTTAAAGTGAAGACTTAGACAGACAAGATGAACTCAGAGTGAGTAGTGAGTATGTAACAGAGTAATATTTCTCACAAACAGCAACAAAACCGATAAATGGGTTGCCAAGTAGATGACTATGTTGCCAGACTCCCACACAAACCCATTTCACAATCTAAACCATCATCCACCAATAAAAAAAACCCTCTCTCGTACTGAACTGCCAGAGCATCACAGTTAATTGTCAGTGCTGGGTTGCTAGTTCTGTGCTGGCACCAGTAGGGGGACCTGCAGACCAGAAAAACTGGTCTCGATCATTAATTGCCTCATTCCAGCGATAGTCCCATTAATCCCCCATGGTGTTTACTGTGGATCCACCAGCTCAGTCAAACATGAGCCCTCCATATTCCTGAGCAGAATCATTCACAGACCTGATGTCATCATGCACTGCAGCAGCAAAATTAGCAGCTAATTGCAGGCTTATAAAGATATATACAATATACACCGATTAGCCTCAACGTTAAACCCAGTGACTGGTTTTAATGTCACACACACATACACACATACACACACACACAACTGGATTTTTCCAAATGGACAACAGGTCATCAACCAAGCAACAGAAAATGTGATCACACTCTTTACAGTAACTCATCGTCACCAAACACGAGAAAACCATCCCAGAACGCAAAGACAACCATTCACCTCAGACTCAACCTCTCTACCAGATAGGGAGTTCCAGTAACAGCCCAGCTTATGCAACCTGCTGCCATCAAAGAGTCCGATACAGTGTAAAAAAACACTGGGTTAAATAACGGTGCGGTTAGCTTGGCGGCTTGTAACCATCAGCCCCTGACATTTACTGTAAATGCGGTGTGGATGTGCTAAACATCTGGGGCCAGGGGTCTGTGACTCGGCCCTGAATCACAGGTGACTGCTGCTGAGTCACGGAGCCCGGAGAGTGTTGGTTTCATTCACCCCTGCTGGATGTGTTTTCTCCTTTCGCTCACTCACACAGACTGTGAGTCGCTCATGCTTGCCTTGTGTGTCACTGTTGCCATTCGCCTTATGTTGTTTGTTTTCTCCTGTCGTGTCTTTCCTCGCTTTCAGCTGATTGATTGCACCTTCATATGTGTTGATTGTTTTTTGTATTTTGATGACAAAGAGATTTCCAATTGAGGCTATCAATCACAGACTACTCCTGCTTGTGTTGCTATGACTAATGCTGCTGTTACTTCTAATGCTACTGGGGCTGCAACTAATGACAATTTCTATTGGAGATGAATCTATTTATCTTTTATTAATTAATCTATCTGGTCTATAAACTGTCAGACAATTGTGAAAAATGATGGATCCTAGCTTTGTTATATAACATTAGTTTTCTCTTTTGTTTTCATTCCTTATCCTTTTTTCTCTTAACTATTAGAACAGGCTGTAATACGCAGCTGTTACAACAGAGGTTAGAGTTCACTCAGTCTGCGCTCTGTCAGGATTTCCTTCTTTTGCTTTTCTAAAAGAAGTGACTGGTGAAGCTGCCTCAGCCAAGTGGGAAATAGCCCCGTCTTGACAGACACACAGAGACTGGACACGGTCAGAAACACGTATAAACTTCCACAGATGCTGTGTGTAGGATTTCCTTGCTGGCTTTCCTGTCAGTTTTTCCCCAGTGATGACTGGTGACGTGAAGCAACAAGAGGGGTCCCTTTCTGCATCTGCCTCTGTGTCTCTGTTACACACAGATGTACGCACATAGCCTTAGCCTTCCACTCTTCCACCCCGCACAGCTACAAAAGCAAAGTCCAGACAAAGGAAATAGAGGGTGCATGGATTTGTGTGCAAGTGTGTGTATTCAAGAGGAGAAAATGAGGTAACCAAAGAATGGCCAGTGAAAAAATTGTGTCTGTGTGAATGTGTGTCTAAATGTCATTTAAATATAGTCAGAGCAGACAGAAATATCAGTAAAAAAGTCTCCCTGTATGATTTTTTCCCCCTGAATTTAAGCTGCATTAGTCCTCACGTCAAGCTTTTAATGAGAAAAGTCCAACCTATGGTGCAGGTGACCTGCAGTGCAACAGAATTTGGGCAAACACAATGTTAAAACAGAGATTTTGAAAACATCTGTAGAAGCAGGACTGGGGACAAACACCTGCTGTCAGACAGACTGCAGATGAAGGAAAACAAAAGGAAACAGAGGGAAACATGTTTTTTTACGAGTGAACCTGCAGGACTTCAGCCAGGACAAAAAGAAAACATGAACAGCTATTTTTGACCCGAGACAAGTTGACAAATGGCTTGGACTTTCCAATTCCCCGTGATTTTGTTCTTCATGCTCATGAGTTCTATTGTTTGGCACTGACATGGGGGCAGAAAAAAAACAACCCACACAGCCTTTTGCTCCAGGACACTTGGGCTTACCAGTCGGCGCGAGGCTGAGGCGAACCCTGCCAATTTGCTCGCATGCAACTTCAAGTGCATTCAAAGAAGCTCGGTGTGCGGGGCCCCAGCTTTGTACTCTTGGAAGACAACACTGTCTGAGGAGAGACTTGTCAAGATCAGTGAATGGACGAAACCTTTTTTCCCCTTTTTCCCCCTCAGCCTTTTCTTGTTGGGAGGGGAATTTGACATGCTGCGTCGAACGTGGGGTGGAGTGTATGTGTGTGTGTGTGTGTGGTGGTGGTGGTGGTGGGGCTTGAAGAACTTTTTTAAAGATCATATCATGCTTCAAAATCTCATGGGCTTTCATCACAGCAGTTTTAAAAGCTTCTTTTAAGCTGAGCGCTAACAGCAACCCTCCCCTCTGCTGCTGCTGCTCTGTTTAAGCTGGGCGCCTATTAGCTTCCCTAATTACCACAGATCTTCCAAGGGAGAAAAGGAGGGGAGGGGGGACTGTACAGATGGGACCCAGGGGTGAGAGACGTATGATCAGGTTACAAGAACCCACTGGCTGACAACATTATTTATGACCCATCCCTAATGGATTTAGAGTGACAGCAGTTCCAGTCCACTGGCAGGGTCAAAGGCAGAGACAACAGAACCTAATACCCATGAGGGTGACGGACAGCCTTGGAACTGACCCCTCTTGGGTTGGGTGGTGGTGGTGGGGGCTCTGAAAATTGGAAAAGAAGCGAACAAGAAGGGAGAAGGGGTCAGGGGAAGTGGTGCGAGGAAAACTTTTTCTTCTCTCTGAGGAGTGAGAGTGATGGAGAGAGATGTGTCTGGGACGAGACAGCGAGCGTTTTTCCAGTCTATTTGCCCTGCGTCTAGACCCAGAGTCAACGGGACAGGCCCAATAAAAAGGCTGGATATTACAGAGCAGAGACTGGGTTAGACGGAGTCCAAAAATACTGATGAAAGGCTGCACTGTGGAGTAGCTGAGGACACTGAACTCCAGTGATAGCCATCGAGAAAACTCCCCCGTCCTCAATCTACCTTCCAAAGACTCTCCACGAGCAGTGCATCTGATTTTTTCACTAATGCTCCAGATGAAGCTGAATGGGTTTATTGTAACACCAGATACTTTGTGCCAAAACCATCTGGGTACCTTATGACAGCTGTAAATACACCAGGAATTTGAAATTTCTTCAGCAAAAATGTGCAACCTGAAACTGTAGTAACATGCACCATTTCTTACTTTGCAGGCACTGACAGCTAATGTTAGCTGCAGCACAGTAAACAATCTCCCTCTCCTCCATTAGCTTCTATTAAATAGGGCAATTAGAAGTCTTAAGCAGCACAGAGAAGACACTCTAGACTTTCCTGAATCCTTTCCAAGGGATAAATACATAAATTAAACATCAAATTTGGACACTGAGGATCAAAGTGGACTAAGAGTGTTTGATGTAAGGCACAGACTGAAATGTGCATATTTAATGGAAAATACAGTCTATGTATTTGATGCTGATTAACGTACATCAACTTTTGGCCCAGCATTGAAAATCAGTGATCAAAGGGACTGAGTTGACTGCAGCTTTCTGCACTGTTGAAGAGCGTGATCACATGCCTTCTGTTTACTGACTTCAACTCTTTTTCGTCCCGGAGATCAGGGCGATGAGCAAGGCACGAAAACTGCCAGCGTTAGGGGCTCGATTCCCCCTGTTGGAAATGTGCGCATACATCACACTATGAAGAAACTCAGAAAATTACCTTACAAGAGCCAACTCTGGTGATTTTCATGCCACATCAAAAGAACGATTACATGCTTCCTTCCAGGTTGAGAACGTACTCCACCCTCTTGAGCTTAAAACAAACTATTTCCAATGGTTAAACACAAAAAAGCATTGTCATCAAGGTTTGGAAAGGTGAACAGTGTAATGAAGAGAGAAATTACAAGCACACACCTGCCAGGTCACCATTATTCTGACTCAGAGTCAGCACAGTTGGACACAGTCCCTGTGCAAAACACTGATTGATTTGTTTTCCCTTATTTAGCTGGAAAAAAACCCAAGAGATGCAGAGCTCCAACCAGACACAGACTAAGCAATCTCGCGTCACGCTCCCAGAGTGCACTGCGGTGCACGCCAGCACACACACCGTCTGTGGAGCCCAGGGGTTTGGCGTTGTTGTAGATCGATTGTTTGCCTTGCAGAGAGAGCAAATTATAAAAAATGACTGAGTGTGTGTTTGTGTGAATGTAAAAGCGGCTGTGGAAGTGTGAATGTAAGAGCATGTGTGCTGCATTTTCACTGCTTTTAAAAGCTTTTTCTTACTAACTATAGAACTTTAAAAACTATTTAAAAGAGTGCAAAATTCACAATGTGCAGCAGCAGCTTAAACACACTAATACCTGGGATTTCAGCCAAAGCCACCGTATAGAGGTTTTTCAGCACCAATATGCAGCATAAAGCCTTAACAAACATAAGACCTTGGTGGAGAACCAAAATCCATCAGATAATACACAAGACCTTGAAAAGTGCGTGGATAAAGTCAACTTTTCCAGCTGAGTGTGTCTCTGTGCTGCTAGCAGAGGCATTATTAGTGCATTCTGTCCAAAACGTTTCCACTCAAAAACAGCCCTTTTTTTGTTTATCAAGACATTAGGAAAAGCAATGAAACAGTTCAATTTTCAAGTGTGGGTGGCAGATGGAGAGGAGAGATGAAGAGGCAAAACTACAGCGGAATTCTTAGTTTATGGATGTGCACAGTTGCCTGCTGTGGGGAAAAATCATTCTGGCATCTTTAAAATCTCCCCTTGCTTCTCTTTTAAATGTTACCACAGAGACGTCATGCAATAAAACATCTCAACAAGACAGAAAATAACTATCAGATCTATCTATCAAAGCTTTAAAATTCAAACTTGGACTTCTAGTAAAAATTAAAGGGAGACTATGCAACTTTTGAAAGATGAAATAAGTTTTTCCCTTAAAAATAAAAAGTTTGATTCATAAGCAATACAACTCATCCTTACTTTACGCTCAGGGGCTTTGCTGTTACAACCTGACTTCTGTCTTTTATGACCAGAGCTAACGCTAATGTGGCTGATGTAAGATAAATATTGCTTTGTAACTGATTTTGTAACTATTGAATCTGTTACTATCTATTTCTACAGTGGCTGTCATTCAAACTTGACAACACTCCCCAATGTCAGGGGCCTCCCCCAGCAGGACAGTGCTCCCACCACACCACAGTTCAGAAATGTCTCGAGGAACATGACAAAGAGCCCAAGGTGTTGAATCTGGGGAGTTTGGAGGCCAGGTCAGCACTGTGGGCTCTTTGTCGTGACATTTCTGAGCAGTTTTTGTGGTGTGGTGGGAGCACTGTCCTGCTGGGGGAGGCCCCTGACATTGGGGAGTGCTGTTGCCATGGAGGGTGTGTTTGGTCTGGTCAAAGCATCATATTCTAACAAAATGATCAATGTTATGTACTTCACCTGTCAGTGGTTTCGATGTTGTGGCTGATCAGTGTACATACTATAAACACATGCTCACATTACCAACATTATCTATAATGAAAAACCCACTAATCAAAATTTATGACAACCAAATCAGATTAAACAAGTAACACAGGAAAATGGAGTGGTGGAAGGATGGACGGATGAGAGAGGAACAGACAGAGGAAGAGATAAGGAGAGGAAGCAGTGATTCCTTTATCAACACTGTCATCTTCCTGGCCAGAGCAGAGGAGAGATGGCGATAGCGAGTGTTAAGTATCTAGTCAAGTGCTGTTACCTGCATTGAATAACAAGCAGGTGATCCAACCACATCTGCAGCCCGCTGGAGGAAGCATAACGCAGAAGCAACCAATAAGTGCCTGTTCTGAAGTAATAAGCTGTCTCTTAAAGTAGCCTGCAGTTTAGCAGATAAAGTGCACTATTCAGAAGTGCTTCAGGAGAAAAAAAAATCATTATCTCAAGTTCATTATTCAGTGAAGTGAGAAATATCCAGCTGGTGCAAGTGATATGATTTTG
Organism: Lates japonicus; assembly: GCA_033238685.1. NCBI lineage: Eukaryota > Metazoa > Chordata > Actinopteri > Centropomidae > Lates > Lates japonicus. The sequence goes on along the minus strand of BRZM01000005.1, from coordinate 2,076,988 downwards.
TCTACTTTGGAGCAAAGTTTCTCACTCTTGTTTTAATCATATATTACACTTCAATTACATGCAGAACTGCAAAGACAGGAGTAAATTAGCATGTTAACCAAACCTGCCAACTTGCAGCATAATCTCTTTCTGATTATGGCATGTCCTGCATGGCTGCTTTGATTTGAGGACTGACCTTTTCAGTGCGGTCTCATCAGCAGAGCCAATCACCATGTTCTGTTGTCAGCTGAAAAACTCTTCAAGAAATACCTGACATCAGAGGCTGTTTTTAGTCTTTCACGCTTCTCCTAGGCATATTTTCAAGAGGAATGTGCAGTCTAATTTCCAACAGAGAACAAATGGCAGCTAATCTGAAAACATACCCACCACAATTGGTTTGCAAATAGGTTTTATTTAAATGTACAACTACCAGTTTACATAGCTGTCAAAGACAACTGGAAATGTGTTCTGGTGCGAACACACCATTATCCATATCACTGCCTGTATATCAGTGACTGGTCCAACTGCTGCAGCTGTCACCAAATGAGAAATGTGGGTAACTAGATGGGTAATTGGAAAGTGAAAAAGAGCTTAAAGGATCACCACTGTTAAATAAAATCTGAAAATGTTGGGAAATATAATGATTGTTGTACTCTGAGCAGACAAAATGATCTTAAAGTTTACTGTAGCTTTATATCCATGCTATTACAAAATACTGCAAAACCCTGCTTTGATCTTGTGCCATTACAAGAGCTACTCCATCTCCCTTCCTCTCTGCTTTCAGCATCCACTGCTGGCCGTTAATATTCTCCCTCTCTCCTCCCTTATCTCACCCTTTCTCCTACTCATTCTTCTGTCTCCACCTCTCCTCCCATTTCTCTCCCATTTTCACCTTCCTCCTCATATTTTCTTGCCCATTCATCTTCCACTGCCGTTACATCTTCCTCTGTCTTCTCCTTATCCCCTCCTTTTCCTTTTCCTCCTCCTCCTCCTCCTCCTCATCTTTCCCTCGACAAGTGATCACAAAGCCATGCATGTACCCTGGTGGGACATAGTGGGAAGAGGGAGAGAAGTCTAGTTTCGCCTATGAGACAGAGGGAGATGATGAGAGAATCAGGTGCTTTGTCTGGATGATATAATGTGACTGAATAAGCAAAGGTTCACAGCTGGCTTCTGGCCTTAAAATTTGCAATATGCAATTCTCTGCCTCTCTCTGCCCCCTTTTTTCTGTGTCACTGTCTCTTTTCCTTCTTATCATTCTCTGTTAGACCTCTGCCCTCCACTTAATAACCCTTTCTTCCTCCTTTCTCTATCTTCTCCCAATCTTTACTTCTTCATTTGTGTCGTACTTCTGGCTAATGTGAATGAAAAACAAATTCCGATAGGGAGGTTTGGTTTCGACAGCTCGGAGAGTAAGAATTCAACGAGAGGCAACAGGGGAGATCCCAGGGTGTGTTTCTGATTTACCTCCTCAGTATAATGTGGCCGCTCCGGGGGCCAGCCAAGCAATGCTTCTGGGAAGAGATAGCAATTCATTTCACTCACGGGTCTCATCGAGAGTGAGACCCTGTGCTCTCCCCTGCTCCCCCTGCTCCAGCTGTAGATTTGACACATAAATATACAATATAACTTATGCCATTTCTTGGAGGCTATAATCCAAAGTGCTTTTCAGTACGGAGGGTGGGGTTTTAGCCCCCCCCCCCCCAATAAATCAGCAAGCGGTTTGGATTTCTCAAAATGAAAACCACCACTCCCATAAACCCCTCGGTTTGTTTTAAAGAGATAAAATAAATATAGAAACTGACAGGAGCTTTTGATAACAGCCGACATGCATTCTGATTCACTCAGCAAATGTGAAGTTTAAGTTTCAAAAGTGCTGTAAAGCAGTAAAACACAGCTCAGTGTAAAATGCAGATTAGATACTGGTGGGGCTGACAAACTTTTTGTAGATAATGTTACTTGCCAGCTGTTTTCAGCCTTCTTGTTTTTCGAATACTTCATAATTCAATAATGCTGCAGCTTAAACAGAAGCTTTGACCATAATTTACAGTAGCGCGGTTAGTTCATCTGAGTTCATATTTGAATCAAATTTTCTTCATCATTTTTCTTGGCAAGTAATTGAACTTTAAAGGAATAGTTTGACATTTTGGAAAATGTGCTTATGAGACAATGCTAATGAGAGATGAGAAAATGAATCTAATCTCACTCTTACAATGCTCATATCTGTACTGTGTAGCTCAATAAATCTTGCTTGTTTAATCTGAACATTAACCGAAATGTAAAAATGAAATGTTTTGGGTGGACTGGTCTGACTCCAGGAAGTTACCGTGCCCCGCCAAGAAATAGTCCGGCACATAACCCCTATAAAACCACAACCTGTCATTTTTACACTTTGGCTTTTGTGCAGATTAAACAAAAGAGATACAACATCTGAATGAGCGAGCTTTAGAGGTGATGGTTGGCAGATTTTGTTTCTGTTGGGCAGAGCTAGGCTAGCTGTTTCCCTCTCTTTCCAGGCTTTGTCCTAAGCTAAACCAGCCAGCTACTGTATGCAGCTTAAGCTATATATTTGCCATACAGAGATAACAGTGGTATTTACCTTCTCATCTAACTCTCAGCAAGAAGTAAATAAGCTTATTCCCCAAACTATTCTTTCTGTGAGTAATTGCACCCAGGTCAATAATCTTGCTTGTGCTACCAACTTCTCCTGCAAACATGCTCATTCAACACCCTGTGGTACTGCAAATGCACTTGCAACTGAACCTTTCTTTTTATTGTAAACTTACACTTTCAAAGCAACTTTATGTCTCTTGATAGAAACTTCGCTGCGGGCCAATATGTTCTCTAGGAAGAAATAACTAATAGCTTGTAAAACTAGACTTTCAGAGTATTCTGGCAGTGTCATGCTTGACTCACGCTGTTCTGCACTGGACACCTTGTGTTCTTTCTGCAGCTGATCAGACTGTATAGGTCACACTTCTGCCTCAGAAGATGTTCTCCTCTGTCTGCTGAGGCACCTCACTGCCTTCAGTCTCTGCACAATATGTCTGTGGCTTTGAAAATATGAGTGGAAAGGGGACTTGGTGTGTGACTGTGTGTCTGAGACCAACATCCTGCAGTGTCTGGCTCAACAGCAGTTATAATATAAAGCAAGTGGCTTCATGCAGTATAGTGCACTATAGTGTAAGTATTTTTCTTCAGTCTATTCTAAATGAGAATAGAATTTGATTCGGTAAAATTATGAAATTTCTAATGTTTTTGAGAGCATTTCTTGTACTGTCTGTATATAAATGTAGACAAAAGGCGTACATTTAAGAATAGTTATTTTTATTAATTCTTCCATCTCTCTGCCCTCTCCAAACTAAATTACTGGTTTTACAGACTGGCTGTGTCTTTAAAGGTACATTTTCGTCCTTGTCCCTCTGTTCCTTTCTGTGCCTTTTCCATGCCATCCATCATCCACTGAGGTCACCGCAACCTTTTGACTGAAATATTCTTGGCATTGCACAAAAAAACAAAAAAATCATTCATCTGGGCATAAACTGAACTGTCTTTGATGGTGATGTGAAGGAGGGAAAAATCTGCTTTAGCGAAACCGTGATGATCTTTTTTTATTATTATTATTTTAAAAGAAAGTGGGCAACCCCCTAATTATCGCTGAAACCCAGAATGTTCCACATGGCTTTGAGGCCATGTGACATCGAGACGTCTCTCTCTTCAAAATGAGACTAAATCATCAAAAAACAGTGAGTCATTTTCGCCAATAAAAACTGCTATCCCAGGGAAGACTTTGTAAACGATATGCTCCTCTCGAGTAGAGGGTTTTGAATGTGAGGGCCCCTGAAACTTTAGACCCCGGGCCACTTGGTTTTTGTGGTGCGTGTCAGTAATCCCCACCCCCCCAAGAGGGCGAAAGTGATATTTTGCAGCCACGGGGGAATTGCCCCCATCACCACAAACCTCATCTTACTACCCTAATATACAGAGGATTTTCCAAGATGGGGAGGGGTGGGGGGTGAGTGGTGAGGAGGGCAGAAAGAGAGAGATGAAGTGAGTTATATTAAATGAAGCAACTGTTCTTCAAAGGCAGAGGGAACACAGCCAGCTGATGCACATGCACTCACACACACTCACACACACTCTAGAATGTTGAGCTCTAATTTTGAAGTGTCTCCCTTCCTCTTGTTCTTTTCCAGCAGGGTCAGTGGCTCTGATTGAAGTGGAATTGGATCCACGCTGCCTCTATCTGGTGACCAGTTCCCCCGCTGGAAACAACATCTGGCAGGACTGGTTTCAACCCTGGATGCCCTTTGCCTTCATGTATCGCTACAGTACTCGGTACAGTGAGAAACAATACTTCACTGCTACTGCAAATATTTACTGTGACAGCTATTATTGTTAATACCTCCACTGCTTCTCTGTCACCATGTCTCCTGTTACACTATACTCTCACTATGCTTTTACACCTACAATATTTATTACAACTACTAGTGATGACTGTGATTATTGCAACCACTACAAGGATTATAAAGACTAGAACGATTACAACTACCACTATACATTCAAGAAACACCACATATAAAACAGCCCTGTTTACACCCTGGTTTCCAAGTGCAGTATTGGGGAGAGGAAGGCCAACTGAAGTTTAACTAAATTGAACTTTGACCCTTTATATGAATATAGTAATTTCACTGTAGTGAAGAATTTATTTTGGGCATCTCTGAATCCTCAGAGTTATGTAACTCTACAGTCCAATTTAATCAGGACTTCACTATGAAGTCCTGGTATGTCAATTGTGCGGCATTGTATCTTAGAAAATGAATACTATGACAGTTTAGCATAAAGCTTGTAGATTAGATTAGATAAGATAGATATTTTATTAATCTGCACTGGAAATTCACAAGCATCCTAGTGAGCCACATTTTAGAATAGGTAATGCTTTGTGTAATGTTCGTCATCCTCAGCTTTTCATCCAACCAGCCACCTTTGCCTGTTTCTTGTTAAAGTAGAGTTATGGGGCAGCAGCGGTTAAAAGTTCTTTTAAAACATTAATGCACCAGTAATAGATATGTGGGGAAAGTTACAAACACACAGCAGCTCCTACATCTAACAGTTTAACTGCACCAGTGGTAAGCATCTTCAATCTGCAAAATATACAGTGTGAAGTGGCTGAAAAATCTAATGAAAATGTAACTATAAACCAGCTATTTAAAAAGCTCTCAGCCAAACCAGCCCATACATCACATTTACACTATAATTCCTCACAAGTGGTTTCACTGCATCAGTGCACAGAGTGCCAGCTTTGTGTCGACATCAGTCTGCAGCGCATCAGGTACAATGAACTCATAACGTACAATGTTAATTCAAAGTGCTGGTAAATATGTCCTCTCACATTGTGCCACATATCCCGGCATGCCTCCAGGCACTGCCACTGCCAGGAATGTATGTCACCTCCAGTTCCTACAATACCTAACTAGAGGTGGAGGTGGTTCCCACAGCGAGAGGTGACCTCAGACTGGTCAGGCAAACACCAGGTGACCTTCAGTAAACAGAGCAAGTTATTTGGTGAACGCAAGGCTTGTCAATACCTCCCTTATCTCAAGACCATGTCCCTTTGAAAACACACTCTTTGTGTACTCAGAAGTACTACTGCATAAACACACTCCTCATATTGCACCTTTAGCAGTGAAGTTTAACTAGTATGGGTTTTGGAAGCTGATGGATCTCCATTGTGTCAGAAACCCTGACAATGTGTTGATATCTTTTCAGTAAAGTAAGATTTCACCCCAGTGAAAGAAACCTTTCTCTGCTGCATAATCTCACACATCTCTACAAGGAAATCAGCTGTCAGATTTTAAGGCTCAAGCTCACCACTGACACAGTCAAGCTGTCAGTCAGGGGTTTGTCTGAAAACTTCCTCAAGCCCTGCCAGCACGCAGTCCTCAGGAGTCAACCTTTCACCCCGACCATTTGTCAAACAAACTTGTAGTAATACATTTCTGGGACTGGAAAGGTACCTTGCCTCACCCCAAGGCCCAGAGGAATGTGGCTGCCAGCATGTTGGAAGGTTGTGCAACAGTGGAGCACATCAAACACTGATAGGGTCAATTACTTCTGTAAAGCCCTAAAGACTGAGGTCTGGTGGCATTTTAGAGGTTACCGTGAGAAATGAGTAACAGACAGCCAATATCCCAATGCTAGTATTGTGCAACAAAACACAATAGAAAGATAGAAAGGCTATTTCAGTTGTTTGATTCTTTCAAGTCTATTGCTTCACCCACTTTTGAAGGGTAGCTGAGTTTCTTCGGCACAAAATGACCACAATATATCTGCAGGGAGCTAAAGGGAGTGTTGATCGATACCAATGGCTCAATGATTTAGGAGCAAAGAAAGAGGCAGGAAGAGACTGTTGTGTCTCTGACCATTAGTACATCCTTTTAAATCCATACTACAGATCAGATTCAACTAAGTGTTCAGTCCAAAACTACAGCCATTCACAGAGAGTTTATCCTCTCCTCACTCAACCCCTACTAGACACTTTCTGAGGCATTTAAGGTAACAAAGAAACAGAGGGAAGGAGGTTCTGGCAGAGGAAAGAAAAAAGGCATTTAAAAAAAAATACAAATGAGGATTTGATTTATTTTGCCCTTGGGAAGATACACAGCAGGGTCTTGTTGGCTCTGTAAAGAGTATTGTGTATGGTGGTTTAAAAAGGTTTGCTCACAATCACTCACTTTGTTCCCTGAGAATAATGAATACAGGTGGCACAGCTACAAGAACATTTGAGAGGTGATTTTGTGACAGAAAATGGTGGAAATCAGACTCAGATTCAGAGCCCTTTGTGTATGATCCATCCCCAGCAGCACCTGTTGGCTGCTGGCCACAATGGACTTTTCTTGTTTCTAGCAGCACTCTCAAATCTCAAACGGGTATTTTCTATCCTTTATTTGTGTTTGATGATGTAGCTTGATGACAAGCACTCTGGTTGTAAAGGCACTCCTCACCGCGGGGTATAGCTCTTTTTCAGGGTTTGCTGTGAGGTTCAAACCACCAGCTGGCCTGTTTGTGCAGCGACATGAGGACAGAGCCTCCTCAGAGAGAGCAGAGCACGTGTCTGCGAATGACTGACGGGAGCCAGCAAACAAGCCTCCGTGACCACCAGTAAACACAATTAGCATGCCATGAAAAGACGAATGGCGTGTCTGTGTAATTGTCAAATGGAATTATGTGCTTAGAACAAACTGGAAAAATCTTTGCAGAGGCAGTGCTGTCTAACAAATGATGATTTAACAATATTCATCCAGTCTTTTTTTTCATTTCCTTGCATATTGAACAAAGCAGAGGCAAGGGTAAGCATGTTTGTTACACATCATTAACCACTGTATTATGTTACATTGCCACTAATGCTCTGAGACTAATCTCCTTTCCTCCAGTGTCACTGATAAGCTCCTTCCATCTTTTATCTCTTATCTTGACTCCTAAACAGTATCAAACATATGCCTCCAATCTCCTCTCATTAGGATATCAAAGTCTTAATAAAGGCAGTTTATCTCTCCCCAGCCAGACCCAGCTAATTAAATCCAGAGCTAGATAGTGATCTCCTAAGTGTGTCAGTGGATTAGTAGGGCCTGTCACCACGGTAACCTAGGAGGAGGAGGGCTGAAGTTGCTTCCTGGTGTTTGCAGCTTCCAAATGACTCTGCAGAGCATCGTCGCTCAATATCCGCCCGATAACGCTTCCTTCCTGAGGCGAGCATCTTCGCACCGTGATCCTTCATCTCTCTCAATCTGCATCAAGCAGGAAATGAGACCAGATGTAAAACATGACAGTTCACTGACTTGAGACCTCCTTGCTGCCAGGTCCTTGTCAGCTTGTATATCTGATGAAAACAAGAAACTTTTAATTAGGAAAAAAGACAACCCCTTGGTTTGTCTGTTTCTTTGCGACACTTTCATATCCTCTTTTTATTTTGTGTTATTTCCTCCTTTGATTTGCTAACCTCAACTCCCTCTCTCTTTTTTGTTTGTATGTCTTACATTCTTGTTTTCCTTCCTGTTATTTGCTCCTCCATTCTGGATTGGATGATGTCTAAGCAAAGCATCCGCCTCTCTGTAGCAGCAGTTGCTGGCAGCTTTGGTTTGCCAAAGACCTTGAAATGTGGGGAGAGTAACTTTGACACAAAGTCTTACGGCCTGCCGAGATCAGGACCTTGAAAAATCGGGTTGTTGCGGTGAGACGCAACACGACCGCTCCTGAAAGATTCTGATCCGGAGGCGGGGCAGCGGTTTTGTCTAGGATGTTGGCCTTGACTGACCACAACACCAATGTATGGTCAGAGAGATTGTCAACATAAACTGCTCTATGAAGGAAAAATCACTGTATCCATGTTCTTGTTCTTTTTTGCTGACAGTGTATGAAAGGCTCTTTTTCCTTGGCCTTTAGGTTTTTGACTCTCTGTTGATGGCTCTCATTCTGCATATATCCTAAAATATTAGACAGACTGAAACTGTAAAAAGCATTATTTATTATGCCAACAGAACTATTCATGGGAAAAGCTACCCAACACTGAGGATTTGAATGGCTTTGGCAAACAGGGAACATCTTGGCTCATTGTTGTCTTGTAGCAAAACAGATGCACATATGAGACTGTCACGGATTGATTGGGGTAAAGATGTGTTTTGAAGTCATTTGTCTTACGTTCACTATTCATGGCTGGTCGATTGTGGAGTTCTGTTTGTTCAGGAAAAGCCGCAAAACAACAAAAAAGGACCCTGCAGCTCATTAAAACCTCTGATCTCTGCCAGTCCTCTCTCTTCCCAGCGTTTCCTTTCTCATGAACTCCGACAGTGTCAACTGCTGCTTCTCCCCGGAGCATCTTCCTTTTTCTTCCTCCTCCTCCTTTCTCTTGTGAGAAATGGTCTTTTGCATGCTCAGAGAACAGTTGCAACACAGGAACTCCTGCTGGCCGAGGCAATCCCTCCTGGATTTCATCTTGGTACTGGTAAGAGCTTGATGCTGAAAGTGCATCTTGGGAATGGGATTAATGTCCGAATCTGGAGGCCCAGAGGGGGTGTGTAAGATAAGGAAGATACTTTAAAGACTGATTTGTAGTCTTTAGGCTGCAAAGAGGTTTTCCCACAACGCCTTGAAAATGTGTTTCATAGATACTCAATTAGTGCTTGTTTCCTTTTTTCAAACATGCTAAGGAGAGCTGAATTTTAAAAAAGCAAACTATAGCATTGCATATTCAGTATTTTCAGTGATTCATCTTTAAATACTATCTACCCTCAGCTGCTGTGTTGAACCACCAGGTGCAAAACCTCTTAACTGGGATAAGTACACAACAACAAGCCTGGTTTGCTCAGCACTGAACTGGATACAAGCCTGTAAAATACATGAAAAGGCTACAGTGGGATGGTGATTTGAAACAAGCCGGGCGGAGCTGGAGCGCTTCCAAACAGGTGCTGCTGCACCGCTGTCCCTACAGGAGGCTGTAGGCAAGGCAGACCTGTGTGTGTGTGTGGTGGGGGCTGGAAGAAGGTTTTTATGATTATTGTATTATCTTATCCTCATGGGAACCAGTCCTGATCTGCCGCTTCCTGTTTAAGGGGGAAGAGATGGGGATAGAGTTGGAGAGATAAATGTGGCCTAGTCAAAACCAGTGTGTGTGTGGGTGTGTGTATTTAGATGAGAGAAAAAATGAAGAGAGACAGAGGTTATGTTTCATATTAAACTGTTGTGCAAGTTTTAAGTCAATATCTAAATTTTGGGCAAAATAAGATATGAATCCACGTTTCCATCAACCGCTTTTATGGTCAAAATAACATGACAAGATTATAGGATTACATAACGACTTGAGGTACAGTAACTCTTTATTTATGTGACCTTTAAGTTTACTCTTTGATTTATGGGCTGCTACTGTATGTTGATTGAGAGATCACACAACAAAAATCCCCCTCTGGAGTCAAACAGAGGCTGCAGCAATACACACACCTGACACATCTGCTCCTTTTAATCTTTATTTTGGGGGTTATCTTGTGGAGATGTCTGGTTGAGTGACAGTGTTCTAAGAGTGCTTTGTCTACAGCAGTCTACATGAAACAGAAGCAGATACTGTGACAAAATCCTTTTAAAACAACACTAAAATTCCTCAGTCATGCTAGTGGCTCTGTGCAGCTGCACTTACGCACAGCTGTGCTTTGAGCTAAACGCCAGTGACATGCTAGTATAACACGAACATTTAGTAATGTCTAAGTTAGTGATATTAGTTTAACATGTTAGCATGCAAACATTTACTAAGTGGCACTAGATTGGAATGTTTTGCAGGTATTTGGCAATGAACCAGAGTAATGGACAAATTAAAAATTTTACTTGAGAGGGGCATGAATATATGTACCAAATGTCACGGCACACATCCAATAGCTGTCAAGAAATTTTGCTCAAAATTTCCAAATTGACAATCCAATAGTAGACTGCTAAACTGACCAGCAGACCTACCGACCAACCAGCCAGACCCAAAATGCCACCCACCCATTTTCAACTCAGCCAAAGCTAAAATTGATTCACAATTTTTCACTTTTTTTTCCATTTTTTGGTTTCACTCAAGTTTTGTCTGCACAATTTGAAATTGAATACATAAGAGGAGGTAAAAACATACTTCACACACACTCATAAACACATATATTTGACACTTCAAAGCTGGGAGGCAGATTGTGAAGTGAGGCGTTCCAAAGCATCAGAAGCAGACTGACAGGTATGTAAGGGTCAGTTAGCGCAGGTGGGATTCTTAGGAACCCAAGCCGACCACTGGAGGAGACTTCAGAGGAAGAAGCTCCGAGGAGAATGTCAACATCGACAGCTTCCCAGGAACACATACACACAAGCGATAACCACAAATATTACTCTTGCCTTTGAGGTTTAACAGGGTTTTTTTCCGCTGCTAGCACACTCACACACTGACAATAACTCCAAGTGGTGGGATTGTCTTTGAGGTGTATCTTATTTTGTCTGCAAGCACACACACACACATGCACGTACGATAAATCCAAGTGACACAGTTGTCTTTGTAGAATATCTTATTTCACCTGTTAGCGCACACACGGCTTCAACTGCTGTGTTTGCCTTTGTGGCATATCTTATTTCGTCTGCTAGCTCACACACACACACAGACACACACACACAAACCAAGATATCTTAGAGGTATATGATTGTATTTCATCTGCAAGCTTACACACATACACACACATACATACACATGCTCCAGAGGCTACAGCTGTCTTGCAGACTCTTCTCAGAAAGAGACAAAAATTCTTTTCTGAGAGCTTTTGGTTAAGAGCAGCAGTCTGCAAACTCAGGTAGCATCAGTGTCACTTCAAACAGAGATGTTAGACAGCTCTCTGTCTGTCTGTCACAACATGCAGTGTTCAGACTGAAGCCCCAGAGAGATACTCAATGACACATCTGCACAGACACACCTACACAGAGAGAGAGAGAGAATAACTACAAATGATACAGTTGTCTTGCTTTCCTTTCAAGGTTTAAGGCTCTACTGTCTTCATCTTCTAGACTCGCTCTGACATCTTCTCTCTTTCTCAGCTATGAAGAAAGTGTGGCATGAAAATCAGAAGGCTAGGAAAGACTTAGATCAAAAAAAGAAGTAGTATAGTGGTGGTATGATCAGTGAAACCCTTTGACCTCTGCATTTTGTGTATCTGAACGTGTCTGCTAGGAAGCAACAACAGTTTACTTTTCCTCTTCCCTCACTTCTTCCTCTGATAACAGAGCTAGTTTGAAGGTTATCTCTCAGCCAGATCTGATAGTGCACATGAATCCTGCACACTTCTAGTTGTGTCTGTGTTCTCTTTGAGTCCAGACAGGCACTGGCCGGCCAGACGAGGTCCTCCTGACAGACGAATTATTCCTGTTGCGTCCTGCTGGGACCGGCCTCCACCTTGCAACATCAAAGCGGAGCTGAGTGCCTTTATCACCGGGGCAAGGCCACTGAAGCGAATCCACCAGCTCCCAGACACACACGATAAAGTCCAGATACAGACTGATACTGAAACACACGTGGCCAACTTTATTTTGCCAGCATATCTTTATTGTTCAGTGGTGTTGGTAGCAGATGAGGGCAGTGGGAGTCATGCTCCTGTGCACTGGATGATGGAGCAGGACTATCAGCAGCAGTTGTACTGTACATGGAATCAGTTACGAGACTTCATAAAAGTGCTACTGTTTCTTTTTACATAAGAAGCCACTGCGCTTTTCCACTTTTCACTACCTGCTGGCTGTTTGCTTATCTGAATTAAGCAAGATTTGCTCTCTGCAGCTGCACAAGGAACAGTCTGATAACAATTAGTTGAGACAAACTGCAGTGCAAAGCACCAGTTTTGCACAGATGTTTAAAATTTGAGTTCTGTTAGCATTTAAAAATGGCAAAATAAGGGAAATTTACATCAATGGTAGCAAGCTTTAGAAACATCTATCTGGTTTATGATCAGTCAACTTAAAATTCACTGCACGAACACCACAAGCAACTAAAACTGAGGGTGAGAAATGTTTCTGTAATCACAGAAAAGTCATATGATGTAGAACTGATCTGAAAGGTAATAGAAAGAAAAAGGCAAAATAATAAAAACATAGAGATTGAAGCAGAAAAGTACTTTTCTTTCATTAAAACAACCAGTGTAGAAAGATATGAGAGACGAGAGAGCAATTTCACAGAAAGAAAAACATGAAAACACGACATTAAACAGGAGACTTCTCCAGCCACGCAGTAACTTAGAACAAAATAAGCTGCTATTATCATGATGAAATGCTGAGCTTGTGAATCCCATAAGCATGTGCAAATATCAAACCACCAAACAGCGAAGATATTGAGACGGGGGAAAAATGAACTTAATTATACATTTTTAGTCCTCACTGAGACTGTGTTAGGGAGTGTTTTGTTGGCACAATGATACTGGCCAGTGGAAAGTGCAGGTCTCAGCGACTGTATCTCACCATTCGTCTTTTTTACACCTTTTGTCAATCTACTTTAAAAGCTTAAAATGATAATTCATGATAGAATCTGCATAAAACAAAACTAATTACCTTAAAATGAACAGAAAAGAAAGACATAAGCCCTAACAAGCAATTACCACTGATTTGTGTCCTTTTTAGCCCCTTCAGATTCTTATTTTCCAGTAACAGATAATCATGCCTGTCCTCATTTCCTGCCCTTTCTCTCATCACCATTTTCCAGCTAGCTCTTCACAGTTCATGAATAGCTTCTTTCAATTTAGGATAATGCTATTACAGCTTGAGCAAAACCACAACAAAGTCTAATGGGGCAAGAAACACGAGCGGCCAGATGATCACAGAGGGCTGTAAACCTGCCAGATTATCTAAACCACTGTCTATGATGGTAAAACTGGAAGTGGCCACATCTAAAACACTGGCTACAATATCTCATTGCACTATAAGAAAGTAAGCACAACTACAGTAAGTGTGGCTGGTCAAAGCTGACCCAGGAAAATGGATGTTTATAAGGGTCAGTTTGGATAGCAATTTCACAGTTTTTCTTTGTTTTCAGATCAAAATAAGTCAGATTAACCTGGAGTTTTGTGTCCAGCTCTTTTCTGAGTCTCACTGCTCGTGTTTCTTGCCCCACTGATTTCCTTTTAGTGCCATTGCTGTGTTCTCAGATGCCAGCAATTCACATGCTGAGTACAATGTTAGTATTATCGACAGGAATGATGGCCAAGACTATAAAAATAAGACCCAAGTTGTAATAAACCTGAATTACCCTTTAATGTGATGAGGTCATTTAATGCGAAAAAAGGCAAAAGTCGATCCCCCATGTGATCTCCCCCACTTTGAAGAGCAGTTAGAGCCAATGCATACACTCAACAGTAAAAGTATTTTTCCTTGTTGAGGTTTGATTGCTTAATTTGCATATAAAATCACACAGCCTTGTGTGTGCACATATTAACTTAATATTATGCATGGATGAGTAGTGTTTTACGGTACTAAAACCAGTTATTTATTCACCATCTGGTCTTATCAGCTCATGTTTGCATGGCATTTTCTGATTTGCTATATGATTTTATTAAGATTTTTATGGTACTTTTATTAAATCATATCTGCAAACTAATGTTCCCTATTCAGAAATCAACTGAACTGTGAAGTGGATCAGACCTGGTCAGAGAGCCAAGTTAAAAGTTGATTTCTCTCCATGAAAAATATCTGCTAACTGGCAATCAAAGAACTCTTACATTCCCACTAAAAAAAACTGCCCACTGCAACAATTATGACCGCATCTAAATTAGCTCCACTGCACCCTCCCTAAAAACACAATTCATCAAGAAATGTGAGGGAGAGCTGCGGTCTGCATTTCCTCACTGCTTAATGAAATGCCTGGATACAGGCTGAAACAGCTCCAGCTCCTCGGAGAGGAATGAAAAAAGGCTATCAAACAGAGGTCACTTTGCTTTGCACAATCTCCCCACATCAGTGACGTTTCCTTGCAGATGCCAAGATGTCTCCCAAAATATTCCAATTAAAATTACACAAATCAGCGCTCTTGTCTTCATCTCCAACAGGCCTGTGAAAAACTCCCTCTGCATTCTTGGACAATCTGCAAAGTCACAGATCGTCTGAATGTGTGTCATATGCTTTAGGATTTGTGTTCAAAAGTTAGTCCTCACTGTTGCTGTTTATTATGCTGCTATGAAACTGTTTCCAAGTAAGCGCTGTGTGAAAAGTGCCTCTGGCTGTGATGACAAAGTCCTTTGAGGTGCCAGATTTTCTTAGCTAACGTGAAAACATGCATAATAAGGATCGAACCGGTGTCAACAAACATCCTCCTGAAGTGTCCTTGAAAATTAATCCAAGTCAGGTCCAGGGAAGCTGTAGGTGACCTTACCCTGAGCCTGGATGTCTATACAAGGTACCACTGTCTGTGACAGCTGACAGATGGAACCTGGACATATCAGCTGCTCATCTGTACATAAGTTCAAATTCAAAGTGGTAGAACACCCTCTTAGAAACTTAATGCAGGAATCAGTGTCAGGTGGTTGTAATGTAATAAAAAACACAACTTACCATGACCACCATTAAAGTCAATGCAAACCACGCTGACATTGGTAGCCAGAAGTTCTAAAAATGACATTAGAGGTATTGCTGCAATGTAGCTTCTGTTCCAAAATGTTCAAGTTCCATTTGGTAGCCATCCAGGACCTTGGAACTAACAGTAGTATGACCTAGTATAGTCCTGGTTCAAGGCTAAGGTGACCTTGACCTTTGGCCTCTCTTCTGGAATCATCAATGGAGATTCTCAGTCATCCAGGTCATGGTATTTCTAAGGCAAGTGGACTTGCTTGGGGTTGTTGAAGAAGTTTCCCCTCTCAATCGAAAAACTTCTTCAGTTCTAGCTGACTGTGAGGAGTCCCAAACATTTAACATTGGGCCGTTGACACCTGGAGAGTCACTGGGGTCACATGTGAGTGTTGTGAGCTGTTGGAATTGAGAACTGGAAATTTGAAAAGCTCGAAGTTCTAGCATCTGGTTTCCACAGAGTTTACTCTGAATTGCACACAGCCTCCTCTTCTACAGAAAGAGGAGTTTCTGTGTGGCTTTTTGGACCTCCTGGTGTTTTCTTACTAACTTCTAATGACTCTAAATCAACTTTTTTCCTCATGTCATCTATAAAGAAAGCATGTTCTTCATTTTCCTCTCCAACACTTCTTGTTAACAGAGTAAAAGAGCAGCATGTGATTTAATGTAAAAACAAACAGTGATTTTAACAACATGTTGAAGTTGTATGTTTACAGCGTGTGAGGAGTGTGAGGGCCCGAAGCCAGTCCTGAGCAACATCCCTGCCTCTCTCTCTTTTTCTGATTGTCTCTCGTGCTCTCTCACTTACTCTTTCAGCACTTCATTCGTTTCTGGTCCACGCTTACAGCTTTGAGTCTGGTGTTTGGCTCACTGAAGTGAGTGTGGCCTTAAGGCTGCAAATGCTTCATGTATCTGCCTTCCCAAATTCCCTGTCTTGTCTATGTGAGTGTGTGTATTTCTATGAATCATTAGGACAGAATGTTGGAAATTCTGACTTCTTAAAATGAATAATACAGTAGAGCAGTCCTCAAAGTGATGATTCCAAGTAGGAAACTTTCTCCACCCTAACTTTCCTCAAATCTCACGTCAACACCTGTAAAGGTAAAACTGTATTATTTATCACATGTTGAAATTTCTAAAAGTAACTTTATTCCACACTGTGCAGATCAGTCAAGATAGCCAAATATTATTGGCACGATATATTTGCGGCTTCAGTTAAAGAAGTTCTTGCGTCTATGTTTCCCTGCTCGTTTTTCTGAACTTGTCCAATAGAACATACAAAGGTTGCAATTCTGAGCTACTAGCTGAAAATTTCCAGTTTCTGTCTCAAAATGGAGGGCAACAAGACACAAAACAGAGGCTTCGCTAATAACTAAAGCGCATGCATAACGAAGGAGCAGAGGCTGGCGGTCAGTGTCGTGGGCAGACAGTAGGAGAGATAACTTCCAAATAACTCGTACAGTGTTTACAAGGCTGTGCAGACGGGTCTAAGGCTCCCAGCAGCTGACCGGTGTAAACACTCCTCATCAGCTGACCCTGGCCTGTTAGCGCACAGAGCAGGCGACCACCCCTGAGTTTTTTATGGTCCTCTGTGCTTTCTAAGTTCCAGACATTTGGAAAAGCCTGAGTTTTCGTGTTTGTTTCTCTGGCGTGAGAGATAAATTCAAAAAACTCTGCTGAAAAAGATAGGTCTTTTATATTTTTGTGATTTATGGTAAAAATATGTTGCACCATAAAAAGTGCCTCATAGGCCTTGATGTGTTTGCAGTGGGTTGTGAGGAAGATTGGATCTAAATGTGGATTTTTTTATACGTTTTTATTTATCCAGGGAAGGTTGACTTAGCATGCATGCATTTGTAGCAGTGCCTTACTTCATACTCACAATGTTCCACACTTTCATGTCTGGAAGTCTTCATCTGTTGGCTGCTGAGCAGCTGCAGCAGAGGACTTAGAGGTCCAGTGCCTTGCTCAAGGGCACTTATGCAGACTTAAGAGCTTTTTTATTCAAATTCTCCAGCCCAGATTGAAACCACAGTGTCTCTGTGACCTCTGGACTGCCTTTTTCTCAAAGCTTCAGCGACTGCATGAAGAGACAAGCTGTGGAAAGTGTGTGCGTGTGTGTGATGATGGTGCTGTGGTGGAAACTGAAGGTGGAGTGGAGGACAAACAGAGACAGAAAGAGTGGAGACAGAAAGAAATCTGCTCTTTCGCAGTAAAATCTCCAAGTTAAAAGCAAAAGAGGAGGGCATTGAGCGGGTGCCAGCAAACAAAAATGAAAGAAACGCCAACTCCTAGCTGCCTCAGGGTGAGTGTGACTTATTGAAGCCTGCAAAGAGTATTGATACAGGAAAACGTGCGAAGAGTCGGCTTTGCTGACGGAGCCTTCGTGCGATTTTTCCAGTGAGGACAGATGGAGGCTCGCCGCTAAAGAGAACTTACTGGGAAGCCTGTGCAGTCCTGACGCAAGAGGGGCATAATTCCACATGTCACAGAGCATCAATAAATATGCTAAAATATTTAAACAGATTTCCTCTAATTACATCCCTGCTGACCTCTGGATGCGATACTGCCTCTGGGCCGACCACTTCAGGCTCGTGTTGAAACAACCGCAGATGTAATTCTTCACGTTAGGCGTCCAAGTTCGCCCAGGACAGTATTATACGGTGTACCACTTGACATGGATGGCAGCGCTCACCGGCTCTGCTGCCACTTCCAAGGCAAACATACTTTTACCCAGTGCGGCTAATGCTGCAGCCCAAAACATTAGCTGAAGTGTCGTATACTGAGGACAGACAGAGTGCAGCCACTAAGTAAGCTGGCTGCTGTCTCAGCTCGGTGTTTGGGCTTGGCAGATTTGAGGACAGCGGTGGAAAATGTACCCATAATTCCCCTCCTAATGTTCCCCCCACCTCTTGATACACCGACTGTCTGCTGACAAAATGACTCATTTATGCTGAAGTGTCCCTCTTTCCTCTCACCAACTTATGTCTCTTGATGGTGGTGACAGCCTCAACTAATGCTAATACTTATAATAATATTAAACATAGTTATTATAAATTAAGATTTATGTATTCTGATGTAATTATTTCTCATACTGTTTCAAGAACAGATGACTGGAAAAATACAGCTTAGAAGATTAATTCTGTTGGAGCAACACCTGCAGACAGAGAAACATTATTTTACATCCCTGCTTTCAACACTAATCTGATATATTTATCAAACTACACTGAAACACTACAAGGATAACAAAAATCCACTCTCATGGAAACTCAAAATCAATTTTAAAAACACAGCTTTGATCATCTAAGATTCTTAACATTACGACAAAAGAGAACCAAATCAGGGTTTTTCCAGGAATACTGCACTTGTAAACACCATTGCTGCAACACACACACAAACACACAAACCCTATCAAACCGATCAGTTTTTCCCAATCACAGACTTGCGTCATTTTCCCATTGCTCCATTTGGAACCGTTACTCTTTCACAAGATGAAAAGTCTAAGTGTGCGTGCATTGTGAGGCCTGCTGCTGCAGCCAAATATTGAAAATGTCAACTTCCTGGCAAGCACTGATCACCTTTAATCATCATATTGTAACAGCATTCCCCCCCAAAAAAGCTAGAGCTGAATAATTGTAGTGTTTTTGAGGCATCCACGGCTGTTTGCAACTATTGACACAATGCATGCAGTCATACATTCTGGGCAAACAGTCATGTGTTGCTGTGTAGATAAAGCTGACAAATTCCCTGTGTGAAACACTGCCAAGGTTTGGGGTCTCGTTCCCACTGGGGCCACCCATGATTACACTACAGTTTGCTCCCACAGTGTTGCAAGGTGCTGCTTTGACATTTTCACTGGAACATCTGTGAAAATGTCAGATGTTCAATGGGATAATCTCCAAATCCTCTGGAATGTTTGCTTTGCACCTACACTTCTCAAAAGTAATTGTGGTTGCAGTGAAGACTTTGTGGAGCTGTTTGCTACGGTTACTGTGTATATGTGGGCTAACATATAGCAAGTTATGTTAAGTTAAGTCATTTTATGATCATTATGACCACTCTCACATACTAGGTTTTTACTCACCTAGTCAAAGCTTATTTTGCAGTAATAAGTAGCTTACTGGACATTAGTCTGATAATATGCAGCTACTGAATAAAGACACTGTTTTTTATTAATGATTTTCTTACATGATAAACTAACTTTGTGCCAAAACATAACTCAGAAGGGCTGCAGCATCTGGAACTAGCCATAGGCAACACTGTAAAAGTGTAACCATAGGAAAATAAAGATATATACATACATAGTATATAATTACTTTCAGCAACCTGTTGAGTTTACAAAAGAAGCTAAGTGCTATGATCAAGCATTTGCCTGATCCGACTTTCTCAAAGCTTGATTGCATAACCTGGAGTTATTATAAAAACACACACACACTTGAACCA
Organism: Lates japonicus; assembly: GCA_033238685.1. Lineage (NCBI taxonomy): Eukaryota > Metazoa > Chordata > Actinopteri > Centropomidae > Lates > Lates japonicus. The sequence continues at coordinate 2,057,470 of BRZM01000005.1, read as the reverse complement.
TTGGGCCATAAAATCCGTTAGCAAGATGGTGTTGAGCATACTAAGCTGTAAAAATGTCTACATGCTGCTATGCCAAAGGCAGAGGAACCATCCCAAAATGGGGGTGAAGTGGGTTGGTATAAAGAGTAAACAACTCCACTATTAAAGTGTTACAGCCCGGGCCCCTTTCAGCGCCAAGTGCTACTCTGGAGTGGAGACCTGGGAAAATGAGGCTCACACACACCCACACATAAAAGGCACACACACATTTTTCTCTCTTTTGTGCACACTCACAATCGACTTGTGGTGTATGCACATGCACACATGCAAATGCACACAAAAAAGGCCTGATACCTGCTTTAATTTTACACACATGCAAACAGACAAACATGTATAGTACACATATGTTTGCATGCTAATTGGTAACATGGAGTGTGAAAAAGCTACAATCCTAAAGATTCTTTTAGGACATTTTACTAGGTAGAAAACCTGCAGTAACCACAAAGTTTAACTTTCTTGCCTCTTTGAAACACTTGCTTCATGCCCGTTCAGGCCTCACCTGAAATCTATGAAACCTCAGAGCTTGTTGAGCTGTCAACAAAGTGTCATAGGTAGCCCTCAATGCCAGGTGCAATTGTAAAATATTTCTGATTGGACGGAAAGTTAGAGTTGAGAAGCCATTTAACTGAAAAAAGTTTGACAATGGGACACCACTAAGTTCATCCAAAAGGAAAGGGAAGAAATGGCATGCAGCTTCACACACCTTAGCTTTCCAACACTCCTCAGCAACTTTGTTTGGGTCAGGTCAGAGAAACAGACATCCTGTTAAATTTAGCCCTGGACCTTTATGTCAAGCCTGTCTTGCAGTTTGTCAGTCCCAATTAACCAAGTCAATCCTGCTGAACACCCACTGTACTTGGCGTATTCCAACAAACCACTCAGAGAAGGGGAGAGGAAGTGACTTCTGGGTGGGAGTGGAACCACCGCTGGACTGATCCAGATATCAGTCATCGAGTGGAGGTTTGCTGGGTGTGGGAGAGGACATTACCTTTCAATCCAAAGGCCTGATCTCCCTCTCACTCTCTCTTGTGTGTACCGGGGAAATGCTGTATGGGATTGACCAGCAGACAGCCAGAAGGCTCCCCTGAGACGAGCCCTTCCTCCTCCTGCTCATTCAGCACATCTGGGGAGCTGCACAGCGATCATGAGGAGAACTCAAACATCCTGGTGAACGGCACAGTCAGCACAAAGGACCAACCCCATGGCCTCAGGTTGGTTTGGCTTTAGGGTTTTCCTCCTGGCACTTCATTCAAATAGCCCCAATAGATACAAGAGAATATCCAAATCTATAAAGCCCTGTCAAATATTCATTCTGTGTTTTACTCAGAGTGCTGCTGTGCTCTGCAATAAGCATCAACTTTGTGCAAATCCAATATCATAACATGCTTAGATTTTAAGCCATTGAACAGCACCTCCACTCTAAAGACAAATGACTAGAACCAGGTAACTACCATACAGTATCTGCCAACATGCAAGGCAAACTGGCTGAGAAAGACATTTCATCTTTCCCACACTTCTAATACTGTCTGTCCAACAGATTTTCCCTCTCTGCCGCTCCTTCTCTCTATGGTCTGGGCTATTGTATAACACATACTGTATATATACTGCTCCCTGTGCGAGAGGATCCTTACCCCCTAAATGCTGTAACTCAAGCCTCCTCCCCAAGACTAATAGCTGCTGTCAAGCTCACGGAAATTAATATCAGCCAGTGCCGATCTGATGACAGCAAGAGAAGAAGGGGCGATGTTTGCTGGTCTCCACACTACCATAAACCTACTTACACTCATCTAGAGACTTATGCGCGATTCACTCTGCTTGGATAGATGAATAGATTGATTGGTAGGGACTGGGTATGATCAACTCTTGTTTCCTAAGAAGGGTCACAGAAATGTTTAATTTCCCTTTTGGGAGATCATGTGGAGATGAACAAGGTCAACTCACTCCTCATCTATATGTGGGATTTAGAGCTCAACTTTCATTAGGTTGGAATTTTTTATGCACATAGTGTAACAATCTTTGGTATCCCTTGACGCATAGCACCTGACCCACAATGCACCCACCTCCCAATCCCATAAAAACAGCCTGGCATATGGTTTTAGTCCTCCACCCTCAATCCACTTCCTCTCCTTTTTCCTCACTCCCTTTTGCAACTTAATTCAAATGGCTTAACTCCGGCTGTAACCTATAGAGTAATATTTAGTTCCTTAAATTATGACATGAGGCAGTGTCCCTGACACAACTACCACTATTTCTCCTCTCCCTTCAGGCTCACACTTTTCTTTCCCACCATCCGATTTCCTTCTCCCACATCCTAAACCCCCAGCCTCTAGGTATCTTACCTTCAGCTGTTCTCTCCACAAGGGAAAAAAGAGGGAGCCAGATACAGAGAGCGATTAAGGTTTTTAACCTGAATGAGGTGCCTGCATCTGCTTCTAATCCAGCAGCAAGTTAACTCCTACCATCCACATCTTCTTTGAATAAGTCCTAAATAATACTGGCTGCCTGGCCCTCCCTTCTCTGAGAGGTTGTCCCTCTGCCCAAATGATTTCAACCCTTGTACTTCCTGGTTACTCAAGGATGGAATGACCTTCCCTCTCCATTCAGGGCAGCAGAGTCACAACTCAACCAAAGGGTAGACAACCCATTTTTTCTTTAAATACCTTGCATCAGTTTCTCCACATGAATCATATCCTCCTGACTCATTCTAACTGCATTCAAAACATCTTTTCTATCCCTCTTCTTGGCTGTTTTCTCTTGGGGATTTTTTTCCCCCAGTACTTTCCTTAAATTATCATTCCCTTCAAATTATCATTCAGTGCTGCAAATCAGCTGTGGCTGCAATAATTAATATTATTTTTTAATATTGTTTGGATAATGGATAAGACGATTGCTTAAAATGAAATGAAGCTTGGAGCACCTAGGAGGTTTACAACAGTGACCATGGGCTACAATGTCCCAACTTCAAATCTGTTCAGGGATTTTATTGTAAGACGCTTCCTATCCTTCCCCAGGTCTTGTCGACTATTGACTCTCTAATAAAGTCATATAATGCCCCAGAATACTTATGCAACTAAAAAGAAGTTGACCGGTTGATAGAGGCCAATATCTTCAAATCGCATTTACAGGTGCAATATATAAACATAATTTGCCCTCACTGTGCTTTGTTTAAAGGCTTCAGGCTAAACTTTGTGCATCCCTTGAGGGCATCTGCATTGGAAAGTAGAGTGGGGCAATACAAAAGCCTCTTGTCTTATCTCCGGAGAGACAGCTGACTTTGGTCCGACAAGCTACTGGCAAATGGCCCATTAGCACGTGAACCCTGGTAGCTGCTACAAGGAACCTCTTGTCCTCTCATTACGACTCCAGTAATAAGTCTCCTCAGTCCAAGATGGCTGACAGCCCCTCCTCATCATTAAGGGATTATGTGTGTGTATGTGTGAAAATGTTGCTCATTTGCTCAAGCTTTCACATATCTCCCTTATGGGCTAATGTATGACCTCAATCCTCGACCTATGAACCTATAGTTGAGGCAATGACCTTCCACTGATGACAAAGACAAAGATTCCCCTTGTATGCAATTCACCTCTGCCTTACCATGTGAGGAGGGCTATTACACCATTAAGAAGATTATGCCAAAAAATGAGTCTTAAGAGTAAATAGTATTCATCAACAGGAATAGAGAAGAAATTGCTCTTTGTTTGTGGGGAGGGAAGAGATCATAGATTACCAGAATCCCATTGGACATAAGCTTTGGCAATGCCACTGTCATCATTGCAGATGCAACTCAACAAACCCACTGCTTGTTTAAGTGACAACAATCAAGGCCGCTGAGTTGAGGGAGGAAATGAGCAGAGTGCCAAAAAAGCCTCAGAGGACACATCAACAAAAAAACCCAAGGTTGTTAAAAGCGAGCATGAGCTTTCACGTGGGAGTAACAACAACAGCAGCCAGTAAATAAAACCAAACTCCAATGTGTGTCAGGAGACTTATCCTGTGAGAAAACTTGCTCTATCCCAAACAGCAAAGCTTTGTTGGCCATGTGGGGAGGCCAGTGGAGGGAGGAGGAAGAAAGAGGGAAAAGAGAAAACGAATAGGGGAGGGTGGAATTAGACTTTAGCTCCCCATCTCTAGAGACGTTGTCAAGGGCCAGTAGTTCATGTTTAACACTCATTAATGGCAGAGTTAACACACTTTATGGGCAAACTTAATACAGTGGAACTGCAGAGGCAATGGGGTTGTGATGTTGAGGTGGAAATGACCTTTTTTAATAGCGAGGTGCTTTACACTTTGGTGGAAAGCCAGCCTACCTGCAGCCCTGAGAACGAGCAATATCAGGACAGCACAAGGGTGATAGAACAGCCCTGACAGTGAAGTATAGTGGACTACTGTGGGATGGATGTGGATCATTAAGACCTGGCTTTCCAAAATATGGAGTCAAGACCTCAAATATAGTCAACTAAAATTATAATGGGGTGCACTGAAAAATCATCACTTCTTCATTTTCTTGATCTGCCTATTCCTTTTCCAGATTGTGGCGAGTCTGTGCAAAACCCAGTATACAGTAGACTGCCATTAAGTGTGATGTATAATCATACCTATGGGTGAAAGTCTCTTCAGAACATATAACTTATATGTCTATAGATTGTGGAAGGAACACACATGAACACGGTGTGAACACGAAAACCACATACAGAAAGAACTAGGGCCAAGGATTCAGTCCAAGTTCTTCTTGCTGTGAGACAGCAACATTAAAAACTTAACCACCAAACCTCCCCCTACTGAAAAACTGCTTTATAATTTATATTACTGTAAAAGACCTCATTTCATTTCATTTCATTTTTATTGACACAGACGCACAGACACAGACGTGCACCCACAAGGCTCCAGTTGCAGCTTTGCAACATGCAGTTTCACACTCCATTTACTGTTACCAAAAGGCCATGGACACATCAAATGCTGCCACAGTGCTCTACAGGCTGGCCAGAGGCTGGAGGGGTCACGCACCACTGAGTCAGCCTATGACCTCATGACTGCATTAGGATCACCGAGTCTGCCTCGACCTGCATGATCTTTCCAGAACTGTAAATCTTCAGGGGCTGCGCTTATTAGTGTGTCCGATATTCTACCAACACTGCCAGGATAACACTAGAGAGGCCAACTGATAGCGATCACGCATTTCAGAATTAAAACCTCAGCTTTCAATACATTCCATTACAACCATATTTTAAATTCAAGGAGGGTAAGGTGAAAGAGTCAGGGGTTTGATGTAACTGGGGCCACTCATGTTAAACATGCATGCACACATGGTACTGTCAGGCAATTTGAATGAAATATCCCATGAAATGCGTGCGAGAAAATCCCTAACAGGGCGATGGTGCTCAGATTAAACATACAGAAATATATGAGAAACTGTAATGATTTCCATTTGGCATTTTATTGGCTCTTACATAAGGCTTGCACATACAAAATACAGAAAATAAGAAAACCGACATGTCTGGATTGAAAAAAAAAAGTGGAAAAATAATGAGAGCATAGATGCTGGTTGTGGGTAATGATGAGTCTAAATGTGAGGGCTAACCGCTCCAAAAAAACATGTGTGCGCGCTCTGTTAAGCGCCCTGTAAAAGCTTGTGCCAAGGGAGGGTACAGCAACAAACCACCACCCAGCATCCCACCAGAATGAGCTTTTCATCCCGCCATCTGCGTCTGAGGGTTGGTTTGTGTTTTCTATTTATTTATCAAAAACATCCCATAGTCAACCCTTAAATGTAACCCAGGGGTGGATGATTGATGCAGTGTTTTCAACACTGTGTTTCACTTTCAAACTGTTACAAACATTCACACCTGGGAACTGCCAACTGAAACCGCATTGTTTTTTACTGAGGAGCGCACGTGGGGCAACAGGAGCATGTGTAAAGTGACAAATGAACTGTTGAGTCTTTAGCACCAGACCTTATTAAGTAGCTCTTTTGATCTATATTATGTTTTGGTGTTTCATTTTTTTCAAAAATACATCTGGAAATGAACCAGTTTCTCAACCAATCAATTTATTTTGTTGCTTCATGTGAACCTTGTTTACTGTGATTAACATTGTTTCTTACAGCTGGAAGCAACAACCTTAAAAAAAAAATGGAGTCAAATCTGCACTATGAGCCTGTACAATATATATGATTGCATAGTTAGAGTTACTCTGTCTTACCCACCTCCCCTTCCCAGGTGCCTTGGAAACCTAGTAATCATGTTGATAGCTAGTGATCTACCACCACTGCTGTGTAAGCTGTGAGTCAATACCACAGAGACCGCTCGCTTGACTCATACCATCAGCAATCATTCTCTCTGCATGCCTAAAAACAACACACACACACATACATACACAGGGTACTTGCCCTTGTTAGCGTGCATTATGGGATGTGTTAGCATGTTGGCTCCCTGTCCATGCTTGGTTGGACACTTTTGACAACAGTTGTTGTGGCTTTCCCTGATGTTTGTCTTGCAGCTGCCTATAGGCCACAGTCAGATCACACAGGCCACACTGCTATGGTAAACAGAAAAGTGATAGAAGGACTGGAAGAGGAGAAAAAGGAGGAGGAAGAAGGAGAAGAGAAGGAAAAGAAGAGAAGAAAGGTCAAAGGAAAATACCAGTAAGTGAGTTGGAGGGAGTGGAATAAGAGAAAGGCTCCAGTCAGGAGAGACAGAAAGGTTGAGGCCAGGGAAGTGCTCGGAGAGGAATGCTGGGAATGGGAACGAGCAGAAAGACAGTGACAGGAGACGGAGGGGGAAAAAAAGAGCCGGGAAAGACGTGAAAAGGAGGGATTGAGGGAGAATAAAGGAAGGAGAGAGGAGGATGCTAAGAAAACACAGCAGGCAGAGAGACTGCTGACAGATAGTTGAAGAGAAACAAATGGAAGAAATCTGAGGTGGAGGTAGAGATGATCCACTACTGCAACATGCTCAAAACATACACTCCCTGTGCACGGATGTGTGTTTATATGTGTGTATGTTTCTCCACTGACCTTATAGCAACCTACAAAAGTAATCTACTACTACTACAAAAACAGACACAACTGACACAAGTGTGAGCTTCCTTCACACAGCTTTCTTTCTAACGTGCATTTCACACCTGTAAACAGACACAGAGGTGCAAAATTAGTGGTGTTCCATGCAAAAACCAAAAGGGAAAAAAAATACAATTTATGATTTTCAGGAAGTTACAAGCTGGAACTCCTTTCTGGCTGAGCTGGTGAGTTCCTGGAGTCTCCACTGGTTGCCTTACAAACCCACAGTGTCCAGGAAGTCAGATTTTCCAAAATATTGAACTATTTCTTTTAGGCAGCTCTGGCCCCAAAACACTTCACCTAACCATTCAATTTACATTGTACTTAAGAGATGTGCTTATCATGTCTAATGTTATAAGGTTTAGGTGTTTGTATATGCAGTGGTAACCTTTAGATTATTCTGACACTATCATGCAGTAGGAGTTTTAACATTTTTTACACTTGCACACTATTGTTTGGTCTGTTAATAAACCAGCTATAGGTAACAGCATTTCCTGCCTCATCTGACAAAGCAAAGACAACAAGCCTGACAAACTTCTGGAGGAATGTACTTGTTAGATGTGCATCTTTATGTGTCTTTATGCAAGTGTGTTGGTCTGTGTGTTGGTGTAGCAGACCTTTAGTGTTAAAAGTTTTTTTCTTTCTACAGTCAAATATCCTGCTACAGCATAAATAATAACATTAAATACATGTTTATAACATAAAATATGTGAGAGAAAAGTTTATCTAATGCATGGTCCTTTTTCTTCTTCTTTTATGGCATTAAACAACAAACAAGCGAACCGTCCCTCTCTTGGATCATTTAACAAGCCAACCTTTGAACTAGCAGAAGGCCTGGAGCGAGTGTATCTGTGCATACGCCATACCAGCCTCTGCATGAGAGCAGCTTGCTTTCTTTCACGCACAAACACACGCTTACACTTGCATCTAATCAGTGCCACGATGCCTCACACACACACACAAAACATCAGAGAGAAACCTCAGAATATGATGAGACAATAACAGGGCACTGGGAGACTTTGTTCACTTTAATCTCAGTGATTTGTTGAATTATGCAGCCTCAGGTCAGAGTGAATGGAGACCAAAAACCAAGATGAAATGTACAATGTCAATCCTGCATAAGGGTCCTTAAGCAAGGCACTGAGTCTCTAAGCTCCAGGTCTGCAGCTTAATATTCAATTCAAAGGTAGTGTGAGGTCAAAATGGGTCATCTTCATTTATACAAGTGAAACTCCCATGAAAAAGAGACAAGATTCAAGCACGGAATCTTCTTCATAGATTTCTGGCTAAAAATGTTTCCCTGCTAAGCTCATGTACTTGAACTTGTTTTGCAAAGTCTTATTTTTCGGAGTGTTTTGGAGTGAACACTATGAGCGTACTTCCAGGGGAGGGTATTTTTAACCGGTGTGGCTGTACTGTAAACACCAGCCGCTCTGTGTGTTCTCACTCCAAGATTTAAACACCACAGCCGACAGTAGACTCCCTGCGGCACAAAAGGCAATGAAATACTGCGTGCAAGACAAAAGACACAGGGAGAGAGACAGCCCTGGAAAGCATAATATTGTCTCAAGTATTTTCCCAATTTCGACCCAGGGGTCATTAAGGAATCTCGGCACTGTGGGGGAATGTTGCAGAAGTGGAGAGACTGATGAAAAAAATGTGAGTGAATCACATTAGTGGTAGTTATTCAGCTGTAGCATATGTTAACCTAATCTGATACTTGGTTTAATTTGATAATCTTATGGTTCAAAATCATGTGTTAAACCAAAAATCACTGCCATGTTTCCAACTTGGAGCAGGCCAAGTGAGCTGGGGTGGACTCCCCTGTTAACACATTAGTTCTGATTGGCTGAACAGACCACAGACTTGTTGACCTTCAACTGCAATGCTGCTACAGTTGCAGGGACAAACTACTTCAGAGCAGCAGAGAGAACATTAAGATCATGCTAAACCTGCATTAACAGTCAGGGGCTGCATCTTTTTGCGAAGTTGTTTTTCACTGAGGCGGTGTTCAAGTCAGCTCTGATGTCATTCTATCTGAAGTTGAAGAAGTTAAGGATTCGTTTTGCAATGTAGAAACAACCACTGCAGTCTCGTCACAGTGTGTTTTAAAGATCACTCTCTGACCCTGTTGGCTGGAAGAAGTGCAAATATAGCAGCTCTGCTCTTCCCCACTGTTTAGCATTCACACCTCCCTCACGACGACAACTTCTCTTCCAGATATGGAGTCCGGCACACAGCGAGTCAGACCACCCATGACTAGGACACGTTCAGACACCCCTCCAACAGCTCATCCTATCCACCCCCCACCCCCCTCTTCTTCAACTGGAACAAGTTGGCCCCCCTCTCACTCCCTGCATTCTCTCAGTTGTTTCAGTGGTGTTTGGGCCACTGGAGGGGGAGGGGGTGGGGGCAAGAGCTGAGCGAAAGCCAGAGAGACAGAGAGAGAGAGACAGAGAGCACACTTTGACCACTGATGTGCTGGACAGAATTATGAATGCATCACTGCTGAAGTTTTCCATAGGTGAAGTAGGCCAGTGCACAGCTGTTAAATCCTAACATTGTGGTCGAGTATGGTTCCGATTGCAGACAAATTATCGAATATTCCACAAGTTTCCTATTCATATTCCTCTTTTACATCACTCCAAATGCTAGGTCATACAGAAAATGTCACTGTAATGGAGCTAATAAATATGAATGTTGATTATAACTGACTGTAATAGCAGCAGTAAGTGCACATTTTTCTCATGCATATGAATAAATGCAAGCAGTCTGATTATTGTTAGGGGCTAAGTGTGACTCTAAATTCATGGTATGATTAAGTTGTGCAAGTATATCTGTTTTATGTATTTATTTTTATAATTTTAAATTCAGTAAGTTGTAATTATATATCACATAAGGTGAATAGCTGGGGAGATATCACTCTAAAAAAAACAGTAGAAGAAGAGTGAGAGTGATAATAAAAAAAACAGAAATAGGGAGACAGAGGATAAAAGAAACAGACAGCATCAGGCTCACCCAGAGAAGAGAGAAAGAGGGAGAGTAGAGAGAGGTTTGTTTACATTCTACTCACTCACTCAAACTCAGTGGACCCCTGCATTATTCCCTGAGGCACTCCACCTCACTTTCCTACTTTGAACCCACCCATATTGTTGCCTAAAGCATTTATCAGGCCAGAGTATGAGACCCTGATTATTCTCCTTAGTCCTCAGTGTACACACCACATGTACACACCAGAGAGAGAGAGAGAGAGAGAGAGAGAGAGAGAGAGAGAGAGAGAATCAGCAGGATGTTTTTTGTTCTTTAAGTGGGTGAGTGTGTCTGGAGCTCGTCTGCACTTCCAACAAACTTATTTACAAAGAGCAATATTCTGGGACAACACTTCACTGACATCAGAAGCTAGCAAAAATATCAGCCTGCGACATGTATACGATGAGCTGCATTTCTGAGATAAAGACACATTCAGCACACACAGTATGACTATTCTGTGGACACAAGAGAGGACATGGCAGAAAAAAAAGAAAAATAGTTACGAGACCTGTAAAAGGAAAGCACAACTGGAGTTTCTCAACCATTTTACTCTTAGGGTTGGAATAAAATTGCAGTAAGGGCGCAATAAAATGGGACTTTTGTGTGACTCTAATTGCTAAACTAACTGGTGTTTGGAAGCTGACCTGACCAAAACTTCATCATACTGGGAAACTGAATTCAGTAATTGGCTGTATTCTTAGTGTTAAGACCAAGGAACTGAAGCCATAGAGGCTGCAGGAGCAAGCTTGTCTATGAACAATCCTGTCTCCCACAACTGAACAGCAACTGTAATTTATAGTAAACAGGTTTGCACTGTAACATCATAAGCTTAAATGCTTGCAAAGCAGGTTATTACATAAATTTCACTCAAATCAGAGGAAGGCATAGGACAGCATTTGCTGTGAATCATCAAGGAGGGAATAGACATAACTTTAGATAAACCCCATGAGAACCCAAGCAATTTTTCAAGGATGAATAAAGATGAATCCAATCAACATCATTTTTTCTTCTGTCGAACAGTAGATTTAATAAAAAGGTGCGATGCAATTTTCAGCTCCACCTCAAAAAGGAACTCTAAATTACCCAAAGTCCCTGGGCTGCGTGATTTGGACAGCTGCCAAAACTCTTAATGCACAAGATAATTCCCTATCAGTGGCGGTGGCGTTGACACTTCATTAAAGCCCAGTCGACTCAGATAAGCTCTTCATTCCAGCGCGTCATCTCGCAGTGCCAGAGGCAGTGACTGATGTGAACTGTCAGCGGAGAGTACAACAGGAAGAGCAAACGTCTCGCCTTGTTCTCGTCTCCGTCACAGAGGGGGAAATTGGAGGCCTTGACAGTCCAAATTCATAGATGGATTAAGAGGGAGGACCTCAGAGCAGTGCAGGTGTTGCACAACACCACCAAAGAAGGTGGAGGCATATGCAGATACACTCATTCAAAATGATGATGTGATGCCATCAGGATGATTTTTACAGATGATTACCACTAATAAGAACACTATCTCACAGTACTTTGGAAGAATTATTTCAGGTGTCTTTCATTCTGGAACAACGTGCTTGCATTACCAAATTTCCTTATAGTGAAAACACACTAGAATTACCATTTACACTACCATTTACACTATGGAACAAGTGCAAAAGGTTAAATGCATTATATTAATAGTTAGATTAAGCTTTAACAAGTCAAAATAAGTAAAGGTCAATGCATTATGCCAACAGCTAAGCTTCATTTTTGGGGGTCAAATCGCTCGGTGTTCACCAAACAGCATCATGTTCAGTAGTTCTCTGAAGTATCTACAATAATTCTGATTTTTATGAGCTCACCTTTAAAACTTAAGTCTAAGTATCACACACCTGTGCTCAGACAAATACACACAAATCCAGACACAACTTGAGGACACTCCTATGAAACTGGGTGTAGCCTATTGTGTGGATCCACAAGGATTATCTATCACACAATAAATAGAGACTGTATTAATACTGTGGAGATCAGGCACAGATAATTCTGAATGGTGCCCAAAATGAACCTTGTCTGGTGCCCTTTACACGCCATTAGATGCCTCAGCAGCACCCTGCATCGGCTCGGTGCAGTTCGTCTCGCAGATGGAGCGCGAGCGCGACGGTCATTCAACAAGAAGTGACACTTCTTCCACCAGGGCGACATCTGTTAAACGTGAAAGCTCTCGGTCCAAACACAGCGGTGGGCCCTCAGCTTCAGGCTGAGCTGCAGATCGGATTTATTTTCAGCCGAGCTTGTCTTGAGATTCACTCGGACTTCCTCCTCGGCTTTGCTCAAAACAACATCAGGCCTGCTGTCTTCTGCAAACACCACATCAAACAAATCCCTTCTTCCTCTCTCCTTAGCACTTATCCCTCATGTATTTTTCTTGCACTTGTGTCATAATCATTCTGCGGGCACAGGAATATTGTCAGGGTACAGTACCTTGATGCTGATGCCATTATAGTATGGGACAAATTCTCTCATTGAGCAGACAGGTGGAATTTTCCACCACCACCCAATAACTAAAGTCATTCTTTCTTTGGCAAACACCACACAGTTTAGAATATGTTTAACCTCAGGCAAACGAGCCAACACATGCTGGCACTATTGTACATACGGGGGAGTTGCATGTGCACAAACAAACATGCAGCCAAGTACTGCATGCACGCACACACACACACAAAGTTCTCCGCTTGATCCCGCTTGATAATAGGATTCCACACTAAAAAACAAGGAGTGCTGGTTAATTTAAAGGAGTAATGACAGCTTTTACTCCACCTTCTCTCCCTTTTTTTCCTCTGAAACCCCAGAGAGTAAAGCTCTTTAAAGGGACTACACAACACAATTAGACAGACTAATTACCCCCTCCATACCACCCATTCCTCACCCACACCGACAGGCTGGGGCAGGCAAGTGTTTCTGCCTGCCTACGAGCTTTTCCAACGACAGGGACTACAGCAAGGTGCAGCGGTTGTACATTTCAGGCAATTTAGCTCAGAGTGTACTTGCAGCATATCTGTTACAGAAAAGCTTGAAAATAATTGACTGCTAAATAAATTAAGTAAGAAAGAGTTAGGTGTGGGAATTTAGGTGTGCCAGCTTCATCTTCTTCAAACTCTAAAAACTCAAAACATAAACAGCTTCTTTTAATGGACTTTTAATGGACCAGACAGGAGGTTTTTAAGAAGCCAGTTGTGTTAACAAGCTGAAAGTCAAGCTGAAGTTGCCAGTTCAGCAGCAGGTTAATGATGAAACACCGCCCCACCCCCACCCCCCAAGTCATCCTGCAGGCGATTTGGACTCAGTCATGGACACAGTGGGAGGATTTAGAGGCAGGGGAGCACTGACCCGTGCTTTGATGTCTTCTGCCCACATTTCCTCTAGGTCACGAGGAAAATCAGCAGCTTTGTTCAGTATCAGGAGTCTCAGAGCCAGAAAAAGAATCAGGGTCAGGGAGTCTTTTCATTTTTTTTGTCTCTGTCAGGAAGTCTTGTAACGGTAGAAAGAGGCAGCGGCGGGTGGAGAAGAGGGGAGGAGGAGAGATCAACTGGCCAAACAGGAAAGTTTCAGTTTTTGCTCTGACAGCTCTGGATGTGGGACGGGCCGAGGCGCTGCTGAAACTATTTGGCGCGGAGTTTTGAAAACTCCTTCCTCCTTGAGATGGACCTTACACCGCCTTCTCTGGAGCAGCCTGAGAAACGGAGCCAAACATTTCTGCAAAAAGGGGAAGAACTTGGCACAGGCTGAGTTTAGTATGGCGAAGCACTTAACAACGATCTCTGTGCGTCCATTAAACCATCTGCAACATTTTGACAATGTTGGAGGAATTGAGAATATGCTCTGGGAGCAAGGGGGCAGCACTGGTGATCTATCTGAAATATTACCCAGCGTCAGGAGAAAGAATGGGGGGAAGTGGGGGAGTGTATAAAGAGCATGTTCCCCTAATCTTTGGGGCTTCTCAGGTAGCACCCATTACCCCTGTATTAGTTTCTCTCCCCATAGAGGAGCTGACACGGTTCACTTCACAGGTGGGGATCTTAATAGTCTTGACTAAATACTTCAACACACACAATCCCTGAACTTTCCATTCCACACACACACACACAGATTAGTAAATTATGTACAGAGTGAATGGGCAGCAGGATGAGGTAATACACTGCCAGCGATAGATTACTCATCTAGTTTCCCCCCCTTAGATGATGATCACAAACCAGCGACATCATCTCACCATAACACACATGACTCACCACCGCGTGCTCCAACTCAGAGCTAGCCAGACACCTGCTCAAACCAGGATGGAGAAAAAGAGCAAGACCAACTCAGAGAGAAAGAGGGAGAGCCCAACAAGCCTGACACTGTTGGCTCTTTCATCCCTGACACCTGTGGAGTGTCACTGTGCTGCCTGCACACACACACACACGCACTACACAGATAAACAGCAAGAGTCTGCCCTGTCTCCACTAACCTTGCAGATTTTACTCTCCTCCGTCTCAGCTCTGGACTTCCCCTCAGGCGTCCTCTCCTGCTGGTACTCAGACTTGATTGACAGCTGGCAGGAGAGCCCCGGGGCACCCTCACCTGCCCTGAGCTCCTGCTGCCGGGCCATGTAGCCCTGCGAGGTGGCTGCCCTGACCGCACTGGGGATGGGCAGAGCCGTGTGCACCGGTTTCGTGCCCACCGTGGAGGGTTGCCTGAGCTTGGAGGCTACGCCAACCACCGGCATGGTACTTCCCAGGCACAAAAATAATAACACAGGAGTGGGAGAGAGGTCCAAAAAAGTACTGTGAGGAAAGGGAAACAAATCTGCAGCGTCTCCTCTTGATGTCAGGCACGGGAAAGGAAGGGAAAACTAAAAAAAATAAATAAAAGAAAAAGAAAAAAACAGCAGTTGCCTCTCAGACTGAGAGGAAAGCAACTGCGCTCATTCTGTTGCCTACAGCAAGCAGGACTCACAGAAACTGAGAAGGCTTCTCCTTCCTCCTGTTCACTCCCTCCTCCTTCTCCTCCCACAAGAAACTCTGCTCCCTCCCCTTCCCTCACTCTCTCTCTCCCTCACTCTCTCACTGACAGAAGTGTACCACAAAGTCAGCCAAAACAGTTCAAGGGGGCGTGAACTCCTCTGGAAGGTATAACCACCACTCGGCAAAACTGTGATTACAGAGACCTGGCTGAGCGTGTGTAAGTTTGTGTCTGTGTGTGTCTGTGTGTGTGTGTGTGAGTGCTCAGTGCTCCCCAACACAACTGTCAAAACAGCTCTCTTTCTCTGTCCCCCTCTCTCTCTCTCTCTCCCTCTCTCCTCACGCTAACACTGCACACTGGAAATAGACGCACTCTCTCCGTCTACATCTGGAGCTGCCCCTCCCTTCCAAGAGAGAAATAGTAAAAATGTGAGAGGGGAAAAAGCCCTAGGAGTTATACATAATAAGGAAATCTTTAAAAAGACCATTTGAGGCTTGAAATAAGAAAAGGAAAATTCCAGTGAACAGCTGTTGGAAGTTGTTTTTATGATTTTTTTTTTAAAAATGTACTTTTAATCAGGTACCACACTGAAATAATAGTTGCTAAACTGGTTTCTACTTTTAAGCTGGTTGTTCTTTGCCTCAGAATGGACTATACTCTGTCTCTCAGTTACTTTTGGCCATACTCACTCTGCTTTTCTCTTTTTTTTCCTGAATAGGATCAATGAAAAAAAAACAGCCTCATACACATGCATCAAGTACAAATATAATGGCAAACATACATTTAACATTTTTTGACTAATATGCATAAATAATTATATACATTCATCCATCCCTCAATAGTAATATATATGACTCACTACCACTTCAGCTGGTGCCAGAAGTCAGAAGCCAGACTGTGTCAGTAGTGGCTGGATCGATTACACACTTGGTCGAATCCAGACATATGCTTTGAAATGAGATTTTGCCTACAGTTTCCAGCGGTGTACAGTATGTATATAACATATCAAGCAGTAATGTCAGGGCCTCAGTGTGCTTCAAAGTGCTTGTCGGGGCCTTCAGAGAATGTTCAGAGCTGCTTTTGAAAGTGAGAATCTGACAAGCACGCCCACTCTGCACAGCAAATGTTCAGGTGTGCAGGAGAGAAAGTTTTAAGGATTTGAACTCTCTCTTTTTCTTTCTTTACACAACTTGCCCCAGTCTGTTCATGGGTGGTTGATGGTCACAGGTAGGCGGACATTAAGGAGTCACCTCTGTTTTAGAGTTTAGGAGAGTGTGTCATTGTGCCTGTAGAGCTGTGTGCAGTCACCGAGGCTAAGCTAGCAGCTTTAAGGTCAGTAAATCCCTCCAAATTGTAGGGCTGTCTGCTTGTTAAACTGTAATGCCTTGTTTTCTATTTCTACATGTGTTAAATACAAAAGATGCAGTGTGTGGGTGTGGAGGATTTGGAGTTGGTTAAAGGCACCTTTGATGGTAGGGCAATGTAACATATTACTTTTGTTGCTGAGTTATTCGTAAAGTAATGCAAGTAATGTGTATTGATTAACTGATTTTTTTGTCCAACACTGATAACATTGTATATTATTAATAGTTGGTGAAAGTGTGTAAAAGATCTTTATTGCAGAAACCAAATTGGCAATTGTGAGCAGCTGCTAGAAGCAGCCACAAAATTGGTTTCAGGCTGCTTGTCCGTAACAAGAAACAGACACTGCATCAATGCCTAACGTACAGTACATCACTGGTGTGGACAGCAGGAGGCTGACAGCATCTCCCACAAACATGACAACCACTGTACAAAACCAAAACAGTCCACTTTCCTTCAAACAAAATGACCCCACCATCTTGAGATACTGAATATTACAGTAAATCTCTTCAAGCGTACCTTTTGATCAGTGAAGTTTTGAAGTTTGTAAAGCATTGTTCTCTGACCAGTTGGTGTTACAGTGTATTAACTGAGTGTAGTTCATGACTGACAGCAGGATTAATACAGGACAGATATACATCTGTGACAGAGGATTTGTTCAAAGGCTACCATTGTACCAGTACTGGGGACTGTGTATGTTCTACCAAATGTTTTGTTTTGTGAGACACAGACGAGCCATACAGCATTTGGACTGCATTAACCGGACACAATATAACGTAGCCTTCTTCTCCTATTTTTTTCTAATGGCTCCCTGCTTTGCGCAAGACATAAAAGGGAGTGAAAGTTTTATATGCAAAGGCTCCATCTGGTTCAGTTTAGAGAGGCGAGGAGATGTGCTGGAGTCAGAGGGGCACATTGCGGTGTCACGGCACACCGGAACTTTTTAACACAGCATCGTCCAATAAAAAGAGCAGGAGAAGGGAGGAAAACCAAACACAGGGCTTGTCTCACAAATGTGACCTTTCCACAAAAATCACAACACCTAAAATGTATCATCATCCAGGCCTATAACGTAGTTTCCATATACTCCTTGTTGTTTTGTAGCTGAGTCTGGACTCTGACTTGTACAAGAAGAAGGTCAAATGTCAGGGTAAAAAGTTCCTTGTAGGAATCAGTTTGACATGATTATTTTACACACTGCTGCTTCCTCTTCTACTCACTTTCATACTGCCTCAGTGCCTTTGACAGTCAATTGCCTTAATAGGGACGCTGCTTCCCCCTGCCCAGAATAGCACCAGCTACTCCAACATGTTTTCAATCATGCACCAGGGGCTATCATGACAAGCCTAAAACAACAGGATACCACGTGAATGAATGGCGTGAGTCCAACTCCGACTCTGACTGCTGCTGCCTGCCGAGTTACACGAATTGGAGCGCATTTGGCGGGCTTCCAACTTCCCAGGACCGCCTGCAACTGTCGGGAAACCCGTCTCTACGAGGTCCCTTCCCGGGGGTGCTGAGTCGAAGCAAGCTTACACTAAAACCTCAGAGAGATCTTAAGAAAGGCTCTTACTTCCTCCTGTTTCGCGTCGGTTTCTGCAGATAATCACCTTACGCTGCAAAAATAATTGCACGGTGGGAATGAGAGCGTCTCAGCTACCTGCAGGTAAAAAGGCCACCACTGTAATATGGCGCTGAAAGTTCCTCGTTTAACAACAGTGAAACGTTCCAAAGTCAACATCGGCAGAGGAGATCTCAGGTTCACTTCCATCCGCACAAACCGAGTTGGGCAGGTCAGCACCCTTATGTTTGGCTACCAAGGCCGACCACTTCTCTAAAAATAGCGTAACGGCCAACTGTGTCATGGCTGAAATGTGGCGAACAGGGTGAGGTGAAGAATGTAGGGGATATCAATGGGAGGAAGATGTTGACAAAAGGAGATTAAATGCTTACACTGTATGCTGAATTCCTCAACATTTGTTATCGTCTGAGTAATATTTCAAAATGTGTGGCAGCCAGACTGCAAAGCAATTAGTAGAGCTGTAGTCAAGACCACCTCCTTTGAGTCTCAGTCCACTCCCAGAATAGGTTCCATCGAAATTCAAAATTGGGTTGAGACAGTTGGTCCAACACAGTAATTAGGAACAAGACTAAAACAGGAAAAAGACAATATACATGTCTATAATAAAGTAAAATTAATTACAATGACTGCAACCACTGGATGCTACAGTAATTTGCTATTGGAAAGTGATGAGACATGCCAGGGCTAGCTGGTTAGCATGTTCATTTCATTAGAAGAAAATAAGTGATAAAAGTAGCAAAACAAGAGATAACATTGCTGTTTCTTTCCACCACTGGAGACAGCTCTTGGCGAGTAAAGGAATAAAGTCTGATGGTGAACTTGCAACATTTCTTCTAGAATGATACGTAAACAGCTGTTAATGCTAACATTGCTTACACAGCAATAGCAAAGAACTTGCATCTAGCTCTTTTAAGACCAAACTGAAGTGCTGCATTTATCTATGTGCATCTGAGAGATGGAGACAAAGGCATTCTCACCAGAACTGAAGATAACCTCTTGTTAAAATGCCTTTATATTATTTCTCACAGACATGAAAAAGACTTAACCGCACCTAAATTTAAGCTCCGGTGACTATTCCTGCGTAGGCTGCTCAGCAAAGCTTCCCTTTTCTCGGTTTCCAGCAAAACCACAACTAAATATCTAGTGGAGAGGGAGCGCATTCTGGCTGAGGGGAGGCAGAAGACGGAGGTGGCGGTCAAGGAGGGAAGGAGAGGGTGGTTGACTGTACTAACCATGTCCTCATACCGTGAGCAGCAGCTGAAAGCAGCATCGTGTTATTTAACCCACACTTGCTAAGTGCTGCTCTCCACAGGTAGCTTCTGACACAATAGTTCAGCATTGTGTGCACACTCAGTCCTCCTACAAAATAATAGTCTTATCTGTACTTTAACCTACAGCATCAGTTTTGTTTGTAAAACTGTTTGTATATCCCCTCAAAATGTGTTCCTCCAAGTTGGATGCGATGCAGCTTTTGTGATGTTCCTGTAAATGTTCTAACATTTGTTTTCTGTTGGAAAACAAAACAAGTCTAATAGCATTTCAGTCAGTAAGAATAACACTGATATTTCAGGGCCATGGAATCAATAATGTCCTGTGTTTATTATCTATTCCAGGCAGTGGGTGGATGGTTGGTAAATTGCTCTGGTTGATGTGTGTGGTTTATGCGAAAGATACCGCCCAGGGTCACATGACGTCAGCACTTAGGTTGTGCCGTGGCTGTGAAAACAAACACACCGGGGTGCTGGAGATAAGAGGGGTCAAACACCTTCCACCCTTGCGGCATACACACACATGATCACACGCAGAGTTTAAACACATCCCTCGGGGAGGCTAGATAGATAGTCACACACCTGGCCCTGTCAGCACTCTGAATGCTATCAGTCAACCGCACATCAGACAACATGGAAAATAAAACAAACACACGCTCGTGCTGGCATATACACAACAAAGAGGTGCCCGTGCAAACGGAGGCATGTACAGCGGCTCAGTGAACACAGGCATGTGCCATTAACATACATCAAGCATGACCTGGGAGGACATAAACATACATTCACTTTCATCCCCCCTCTGTATCTCTGCTTCAGGATTCTCAGATAGATTCCTGCACCTCAGTCAACCTTTGGCTTCTCTGCGGTCAACCACCCACACAAAAATATAAAAATACATAAACAGATTTATTTTTATTTTTTTTACCAAAATCATTGGAGCATCATGGAAAACGGGTTCTTATTTCCCACATCTAAAAATACTGCATTATTAAGTCTTGCATTCAAAATGTAATCAAAAGTACAGAAGTATTAGTTGCAAAATGTTCTAGTATCTGTAAATATGAAATATCATGTTGTATGTAACATTTTAATCTGCAGAGTAACTAGAAACCACAGCTGCCTGATGTAGCTGACTAAGAAATAGAGTGGAGTAAAAGTGTGAAGACACAAGATGGAAATATTCAAGTAAAATACCACTTGTGCGTCAGTAAATGTGTTGAGAACTGGTGACACAGGTACTCATTCTACATCAGTGGTTCCCATCCATTTTTGCTTACTGCACCTCTAAAAAAGCAGTGTCTAATCCAAGCACTTTGTTATGTTTCAGATGTCTAAGAGTTCTTATCAGTTCTACAATAGAGTGATTTCCTCTGTAAACTTCTCACATGGTTTCATTTCATTTCAATAACTATTTGAGGCCCAAAGAGGTAAAAGTATACAATGTTTCAGAAGAGGCAAAGATTAGAAAGAGTCCAAAAAATTATACAAATTGGTGTATCAGAACATTGTTTGTTCTTTTTTCCTACCCCGTTAATCATTTCATGACCACACTGTTTTTGTGACCTTTTGGGGGGGCCCAATCCCTAGGTTGGGAACCACTATTCTACTGCACTCTGTGATCTACAATACTCAGTTCTGTGTTTCCTCAATAGGTCGTTTGTAAAACATAAAGTCTGTTAGATTTTGGGCAAGGAGTGGGCACGCCTGTGGGGTGGCGGAATTTGAAAAATGCCTTGTTCCAGGACTGTAGTTATAAACAAAACAGTAAGTGCAAGTTTGATGAATTAAAAGTAATTAAGGCTTCCTGAATTCCTCTCTCAGCGTGCTGTTTGAAATGCCATGTGGTGGGCTAATACCTCTACTACAATGACTCTAGCAGCAGGATTTCCCCCAGTGCTCTGGTTGGGACAATTCTGGCTCTTCCTGTTCCTCCAGTCCTCCTTCTGTTGGAGGCTTGACTTGGCTTTCACTTAACTTCTTGTTCAGTCATTAAGATATTTACTCTCAACAATCGCTTATTGTATTTTCCCATGCAGTGATTCACTTGTTCATTCATTTACTCACTCCCATATTCACACCTTTACATATTCAATAACTTATTCATTAATTTACTTACACTCACCCATTCTCTCACCTTCAATGTCTTTAATATATGCACTTCCTATGCGCAATCACATCTTAACTCACCTACTCTTTCACCCTTTCACCAGGATATTTTCTGCATCCTTTGCTCCATTTTCCTCTCAAGCATCAAAAGTCCCCCAAGCTCATGTTGCAAGTGAAGTAACACACCACTTCTAGGGTCAGAATTTGGATCCAGAATTATGGCAAGACTGTCCGGGAATGTCAAGAGAGTTGTCGCCACTAGTTTTGATTTCCACCCCATTGTGTCAGGGGAGTGAAAACCAAACAAAACACATCATTCCTGTTCTCTGACACAAGAATAAAACGATACTACAAAAAAAGGGGGGAGAAAAGGGGGTGGGGTGATAACAATGCATCATTTTAATGTAGCTTCTCCTACATGTTGGGGTGCTCTTAACTTAACTCTTAACTCATAACTGCTGGTTACTGCGCTCCAGTCTTTCACTGAGTGAAATTTCAGATGACATTTTTTAAGCAACAGAGTACTCCTCAAAGTCAGTGCCTACACATTACCACAACTGCTCCTTGTCATGTCAGATACTAACACCCTTCAATCACAACACCATCACTTTTTTCCACTGTCAAAACTTTCCACACTTCCCCTCAGCAGAAAACACTGCACTTTTACACTTGACAAATTGCAAAAGCCAATGACTTTCATTCCTTGTGGCCTAGTTGGCGTAAATCAATCCCATTTATGACCATCACATTCCTTTCCCTTGTGATTCGCTATGGTCTTCCCCACATCCACCCTGCATCTCGATGTTTCCCCTCTTGTGAAAGACTCGTGTCCTCTGCGAATCTTGGATTTCACAGCTGGAGTTGATAAAGTCCTGAAGTGCTGAATGAGACTCTTCCCTCAAAAACAACAAGCAGGAGAGGGTGTGTAGAGTTGTACCAAAGTTTGGCTCGGATGAAAGCCAGGCTGGAGAACTGGAGGAGGGAGGTGCTGCCCAATAGAGGGCACAACTGAACATGGACTTGCGGAGGTGAAGAAAGGCACTTCTACGATAAAAAACTAGAGTTAATTCATGTTTTTTTTTCTGAATATGGACTGAGCACTCAATCCATTCACTCATCTTATGACTGAGCAGCATTCATATCCTGAATCAATGGAAAAACAATGACTTTCATGATACAACTCTCTCCACTGTTGTAAAAAATAGGCTGTTAACTAACTTCTTGCAAAATAAAAAGAAAAGACAATAGATATCAAATAACAAATCAAATTATTGGGTTGTTTTGTGCAAACAGAAAGGGAAGACAGAGAAAAGTCTGTCAAATGACTAAGACAAACCTCACAGAGACAATGTGGCACCATCCTCCATTGCTTCAGTGTCATCCCAAGCCAAATACAATACTAAACTGATATGACAAGAATGTTGGAGCACTCATTGCTATTGTTAGTGAATTATATTTTTGCATGACAGGTCAAGCATAAAAGTCATCAAATAAAGGATGGTATTGCAGGAGTTTTATTGCAAATGTGGCTACAGGCGGAGATCCAAACAGCAGCAAGAAGGCGAGACAGTATCACAAATGCCTTCACATAATTTTTTATGGGCAAAACACGTTATTATGAATAATGATGCTGAAGCTTCCCTTTCACTGTTGTTATCCCCTTGCAAACAACGATTGATACAAACCAGTATCCAGGTTTAGAGATTTATACTGGTATTAGTCATATTTGGTTTATATCAGTTACATGGAACTTGAGAAACCTGATTACATGATTCTTACAAATAGAATCCAGGTTTTTGATTGTCTGACTGCAGGTGTACCTCTGACTACTGAATATCTCAGGCTGACTTACGTCAACAGCTGAGAATGAACCCACTTGGTTATACTTTGGTTCCTGGCAACCTGGATACTGTTGTCAACAGTATCTTGGTTTCCGTTTGAGTCCTCCAAGTTTGATCATGATGTAAACACAATCAGTCAATTTGACCAAGAGTCTTTGCAAAGTTGCATCCAGTGCTTTCTGTCTATAGCATTCATTTAGGTGGCTCACCGCAAATACATTGCCCACTGCCCATAATATAAAAAACTCTCCATAACAGATTATAGCAGTTAAACAACAACTAGTCTTCTCAACCTGCTTCCACACATATGCATTATGATATGCTTTCAAGAGGGAAAAGCTGAAAACTAGGTCAATTCAAAAGCTAATGTTGACATGTTTTTTAACTGAAGTGCACCTGAAAATCAGCCACTGTGAGGAGACACAAGATGAAGACCATTCTTCTCTTCAAGGAGAGACTGCAGGAAACTCTGTCACCAGCAGGAAGCCTGCCTCCACTGTTCTCTCATCACCTCTAGCATCTTTACTACATTGGGGCAACCTTGTCTCCCAGAAATTATATTTCTATACAAGAAAACAGTGACAGTTAATATATTTAGAAGGAAACATGTTGAGTGTGAAGTCACTGTTTTTCTGTATTAAACCAGACCCTTTCACTAACCTTAACCAAGTCTAAACATAACCATAATGAGTTTGCTATAATAATGTAATAATGCTATAGTCACTACAAACAGATATTGCACTGCAAGATTAGATATTTTGGTTGTCTGTGAACATTTTACTGATACATTTCCTGTAAAAATATTTGTGACTTGCTAATTTAGTTGTATATAATTGGGTATTGGGGACACGTTTATCATGCTGCATTCACACAGTGGTATTTTTGGTTTCATGTAGTTCACACATTATTTTGACACAAATGCAGATTAATCCTCTTAGTCGATCTAATGCAACATGTGCACTTCAGGAGAACTTTGCTCCCCTGTCACAGCAAAGGACTCCCACTAATATTTTAGTCAACACCTTTATAATATCAACAAAGCCACTCTGATTGAACCTCATAAGCTCTTGCCAAACAACAGACAAGTATTCTATATCCCTTGAGCAACTAGCTTAAGCCTCATTACTTTCAACTGTGTGTTGTGGCACACACAGCTTTTAACCTCTGTCCCCTGGGCTGTAAATAGGGGAAGCTTGTTGTTTGCTCATCTGATAAACACATATTGGTGTCATCTGTGGCTGGCCTGGGGTTACTCTCATTTGACTCCCTCATTAGCGCTGAGGCTCATATAACGGACAATTTTACGCCGTCTGAGAGCACGTCTGATTAAAGAAGAGGGTTAAAAGATGCCCGACTGCCTTCAGTCGTACCCCTGGATGCTGGCACATGGTCAACAGACCCAGATGTGAGCGTGACACCGTGCACATGCACCTATAGCTTCTCACACATATAGAAATGTGTCCACTAACGTGAAAAGACACACACAACATTGCATGATAACACACACCAAAAAAAGCAGACTGTACCAGCCTGCACTCACTGTACAACATCTCATTATGTTTAATGTCTACTCAACAGCACTAGCTTGTTAAAGATGCCTTTAAACACAGCCCACGGCGCTGTTCTGTACATGCTCACTGTCTTGTAAACTACACACAGTCCTTACATAAGTTTCAAAGAAAAAGCAGCTGGCGGGCGCCTCTGCTCTGTTTTGATTTATGATGCAATGAGGAGGGGGAGAGGAGAGTGAGGACAGTCATCTAATTGCTACACTCTGACCCACAGAGCAACAACTCACAGGCTCTCTGGAAGATTAAGATCCACCTCCGTGGAATGAGCAGGAAGTGTGTACCTATGACTGTGTATGTGCGTGACAAGACGGTGTTGGAAGTGGGAGTTCCTCTGCACTGACACAAATGTGTCGGCTGTACATCCTGTTGTCTGGCGACATGTTGAAGCAGCTGTTGTTTATGCTGTACTGTACCTTCACCCGCCTGACATGACACACATAGAGTTAATGTGATAACTATGGGTTTCATTGAGAGTTTTAGGTCTAAATACTGTTTTAGACAATAAACTTCTGCTGGAAAGTAAATATTTATATAAAATAAGCATTTCATTGGTGATATTTAGACATTTTGGGGTTCATATCTGATTGCTGTGGGCGTGTTTTGCATATGTGGCTCATGGTAAACCACTTGTGGATGCCAAACTGAGGGTGAGGCAACATTATTTGTGGGAACAGCAGAACTATTGAAATCAGCATGGTTTACCTCTAAGTAACCATTAAAGTTCTATAGTATAATGTACAGCACGTAAGAAACGATTATACATGGAATTATTACTGATGTCAATGTAAATCTCTGCTCTTCCTTCCCCTGCTGTCTCCATCAGTCAGTCAGATCCTACCAAAGCCTTGGAGACAATATAGTGTGAAGTGTGTGTGTCTCTGACAGAGCCAGACATACACACTTCACAGACCAGATAAGAGAGAATGTGTCTGTACATTTGTGTGTGGATTTGCATAAGTGAGTGGGCAAAGACCCCAATCCATTGGTGAGTGTTAGTGTGTGTGAGACAGGAAGAGGAAGGTATAGACAGAGACAGAACAAATGAGCATGTAGGTTTACTGTGAAAATAAAAAAGACAGTGGTCTATAAGAATGTTTACTCCAGTGAGAGAGAGAGAGAGAGAGAGAGAGAGTGTATCTAAGGGTGGTCCAGAGAGTATGTTTACACTTAAAGCTCTTTTCCTTGATTTCAGTGTGTTTGATGACAGCCGCTGAAAGCCTAATGGCTCTGTGTCTTGCATAGACCTTGGTTATTACACGGTTCTCTTACAGTTAAATGGCAACATACACACACTGTTTGATTTTGTGGGTCAGGTTTACACATTCAGCTCGTATGACTGACCAGTATGGAAAGTAAAGAATAGAATTTGTTTGGATTAAATTCTTAAAAGATCTTGTTGAGGCTGTAATTGGTTAAATTGAGTTGAAGAGGCAGGAAGTAATACTAGCATGTTACTCATATACTACTGACACTTATACCACACTGACTGTTTAACCCATAACTTAAATACAAATTGTAAGTGTCAAACTACTGGAGATGTAACATGTAGTAACATACTATGGTCAAGAACAGGAAATGTCTTTTAAGTAGAAATCTGTGAGTGAAGAAGAATCAAATGTTTGTAGCAGAACTAGTCAAAAAAATCCCCAAACTCTAATTCCATGACTAACAGTATGAAAGAATATGAAAATAATATGATGTGGATCAGGAATTTAGAAATGGCACTCAGAGATATGGAAGAATGATTCTTTGCAGATACACAGGGAATTGAAATAAAGACTGTATTGACCACTGGGTGAATGAGGTCTGAAACAAAACCATATTTCTGTAGAGTTCAGAAATCATGACATATGGTGTCAGCCAAACCTTCAGATTGGTCATCAGGCTGTTTTATTTGGCGCTGCTCAGCAATCTGAGACTAGCATGAACTTAAAATGAATGAACTTAATCATTTCTCCTGTTAACAGAAAGGTAGAGAAGGTGACGATTTGACCTGAAGCTGCTGCAATTTGTCCATTTGGGAAGGATTTGGATTGTAGAGATAAAGTAAATGATAGCCAAAATTATTTCTGTTATACTCTTGTGAAAGGCACTTTAGCTTCAATTATCTGTTCCAGAGAGTTTTGTAATATCTTATCGTGAGAACAACATGAACTACAGTGACTGTTATCGCACATTTTAGTTGCGGTATAAGCCCGTCAACGCAATATAACGTATATATTTGTTATGCTATTCTATTTTCTTGCATTTTACATGCATAACCACAGTGATTGTGCATTGGGCTCTGGGCGCTTCCAAAATGCAGGTGGCCTACAACTCAATGCTGTGCCTGAACGCATCCTGTGTGGACACACATGGAGCAGAGCTGCTGCTGCTAACAGGCTGCTCATGCTACACGTCCTGTGTATAGACAAAGTATGGTTCACATTTTGGGTCACGGTTGGTTTTTAAATTCACAGAGTGGGTGCTACTGACACAGGTAGAGGCAGAGTTTGTAAATCAGTTTTAGGCCTGCACAGAACTTTACTGGGCCCCTGTTCATTTCAGGTTCTGGTATGTTGATACCTCAGGTCCTGCAGCTCAAAAGGTACTCCATGAAACCAAAAATGAAATGCATTCATTCACTGTGTGGTACAGTAGGTAGGGCATGACATTAACCCAGCCATGGTTTGAGGTTTAGTTTATGCTGGGGGCATCAGTGCCAAGAAGTTGTAGACTCAGTGCAAAACGCTTTTTTGTTTTTTATTTTTCAGTCACAGCCTGCTCTCAAACTGCTTCCTGCATTCTTCACTTTGTCACAGTAAAAATAGAGCTTCTGCAGAAGAACTCAACATCCTCACACTATTTGACAGGGGAGCATATTATGGTAACAATGCTAGGGAAGGACAGGGTTGTAGTTACATCTTTCATGTAACAAACTCAGCCACAGAACTTTTCTACAAAGTGGTGCACATAAGTGAAAACACAAAAACAAGAGAAAGGAGCGCTACCTATAACTGTCATGGCTTCCCATTCGAAACATGTTTCTGAGAGTCACTGATCAATCAGATGGTAACGACTTCATGCAGCATAACATAAAATGATGTCTCTAAAATTTGCATGTGGAGGTTAGTAATTAGTCATACGCAATCAAGTCTGAGTATCATGAAATTATTCTCTGAGCTCTGCGGTAGGGTAGCAGTGGAGAAGTCATTTAGTCAAAGTGATATAGCAGTGGGGAACTCGTGATTTAGCAGCAGAGTAGCAGCTGGCGCTACAATGTCCCAACACTCACATCCCAAACACTGCTGTGGATAACCATTGGCAAGAAATGCTATCGACACTTTTCCTTTACACAGATCCGGCAGCCACTTACATGTAAAAGTCATTTGCAGTACAGTTACTGGTACCACGATGTGATTAAAGGGCTAAATTGACTTTGAAATCATACCCCAGAGTAACACAGGCTTTATTTTTGTCTTGTAGCAGTGGAAGTAAATCAAACTGAGGAGGAAAGAGCGAGTTGCAGAGCTGCCAAAAACTTCTAATTCCTTCCTACTTCCCTTTATTGGCTCCTTGCCTCCCGACAAGGAGTCGAAACAGAAATCGCCATGTGCAGATCTGTCGGTTTGGCTCAGACAGAGTTTAGACCTTGATTACACTGGGAGTTAAGGAGTTCTTTTTCGAAGAGGACATATCTGAGGGTGCAGTCACCTGGCTCACATCCAGTCTCAGGTTGTAATTGGCAAAAAGTACCAGTGCAACTAAGTGAACACAAACAGACTCTAGTCAGTTTTCCAGTCATCGACAGATAAACATACAGATACTGAAAAACACACTCATCTTTATCACATTTCCAGCATAGAGAAATGATAACAAATGTGATTCAGTTACAGGAGTTTACTGTAAGTTAAGTTGACTCAACAGTTGTGGGTTCTGGGCCTCTTTTAGTCAGTTCTTTACTCAAATTCTTCCTTCAGAGCAGACGCAGAGAGGATGAAAGGACAGAGGATTTGTTAAAACAAACCTCCGCCTGCCAGAAGTGATGGTGGTTATTAGTGGATCACTGCCACATGTAACGGTTTCCAGTGTTCTTCAGTTATCCAACTGACGGTACCTCATGGCTGTGCAACAGCTAGAAGGCTGCTAAGATTGCTGCTACGTAATGTAATTGGGATATGGTTGGGATTTGAATTGAATTACTATACTTGTAATGACAATGACAATCACTGTCTACGTAATCTTAATCTGTAATAACCTCTATCTTAACTCTACAATGAGCTTTAGTGGATGTGAGGACTGGCGTGTTGCTCTTTTATCTATGCTTTTGAGGATTTTTCAATAGAAGTAAGAGAGTACACACACAAATCACTTTAACTCTCCACTAAACTTGTTCAGGGCAGTGAAGATGAGGCTTAGGCCTCTCTGGCTGCATTCAGACTTTATTAAAGAGCTGAACATGTGGCTAAGTGCTGAGAGCCTCTAGCATGAAGCCCATTTCTCTTGCTCAAATCATTCTGATGAAAACCAAACTGGGGCTGAGAGAGGCCAACAGCCAGCAAACCAGTCAGCCAGTCAGTCAGTACAAGCCCCCCCCCCCCACCACCACCACCACCACCACCACACGCACATTGTCCAATTAAGGTCTTCTACTCCCCGCTCTGTGCCCAGGCAGCCTGCCACAAGCTGCCAAGCCCCAAACAGTCTGGTCAGGGGAGTTAATCTTGCTCTCTGGGCTTGACAGGCCATGGTGTGTGATGCTGCCCACTCTGACACTTCATCATCAGTGGGTGGGCACTGGCGCGTGGGCACAGGGCTATAAAAGGCCTGGAGGAGTCAGATCTATGCCCCCCTACCCCTCCTGCCACTGTGTTTGGACCAACTGCCAGTCTGAGGAGAGTGTGTGGATGTGTTTGTGTGTGTGCACCCTGGAGCGTGGTGGCTAGACTTTACACTTGCTGCAGAACTGTGAGCAGTGTTATAACATATAGCAGACTCCTGCCAGTGAACCATAACACTCAGCCGTAACTTCACTTAAAATGAAATGTCGCTCTGCTGTGAAAATGGCTGCGCTATGGCTAACAGGCTGCTACATTCACTGCTGCATAATGTAACATGGCAGAAGGCTGCTCTTGAACTTTTTACTGAGTTATCTGTGGAAAGAAATTGTGCAGAAAGAATCATAAAACAGCTCACCACAGGTAAGTTAAGTCAGCGGTACATTTTGGCATGGATACAAAAAATTAATTACCCAAACGAACAAAAAAGGCCTTCAGTTTTTCAACATATTTTACAGATAAATGTCAGTTTACTTGGCCTGAGAAGTAGTAATCAGCCCGTGAAGCAGTTGTATAGAGCCTTCCAGGGCTCTGGAGGAGCTTTGTCAAGTCTGAGAAAATACGCCGATAATGTCATCAGGAATATTTTGACTTTGAGTCTGTGATTTTATAACAGAAATCCTACAAAACAAAATTGGAGGAGTGGAGTTTGAAAGAAGTGGGCGTCTAAGATCCAGCATTTTTGGAGCTGGATCCATATTAGGGCCTAAAAGTCTGAATATCTTTGGCCACCTTGATTTTGATTATTCTTTTATTAAGTAAGTTCCTAAACTTTATGAAAATATAAGACTAAATCATTAAAGTACCCCTCTGATGCCTTGACTTGACATGGTAGCTACGATCTGGTGTGGAGATTCATGGTGGCATAAAATCATTCATCTGTGGACTTCTCCTGTACTGCCCAATGTTTGAGCACAACAATATGCAGAGCTCAGGACTGTGGCAATCTAAAAAGCTTCACTCCTGAGTGTGTCAAAACAAATAAAGAAACAAAATGAAATAAAATTAAGTGTAGCTAGTGCAGCAGTTACTGTAACTAATATCCTTACAGAATCCTTAAAGTTTCCTCTAGAAAATAAGAAGTGACTGTAATAAATGTTAGACATGTTTTCATGCTTTCTCATGATGCCAATAGTCTCCACGTTGACAGCTGTGACTACAGCACTCTATTGCAGTGATTGATACCACTGTAGGGCTGACCTCAGGGAACAAATCACTCTTCCATTCTTTCAACAGACCAGATTCACATGCTATCTCAACATCAGTGGCCGAGGGCCCAGTCAAAGTGCACAATTTGCAGATCAATTTGCAGCCATATAGAAAATTAGGCTGTCTGAAGAGCTAGACAATGATGATTGAGTGACCTGACGAGCAGTCAGGTTAGTCTACGTGCCATTGCGCATACAGATTAGCAATTTTGCTTTCTTGAATCTACAGTATATTTAAATCTGATTTTGAGGCTGAAGTATGGGTAGGCTTGTCAATTTCTTGTTCAGTCAGAAAGATGCAAGTTCTTTCTTTTGGCATTTCATTTTGGAAGTTTTAGACCTTGACCTGTTTCTGATGGAACAGAAGGAACCACATTCTCAAGTTTGGTCTGACCACTACACTGGCTCCAGGCTTGACTATCCAATGGAGTCTAAAGGAGGCCTGCCTCGAGCCTGACAAACATACTCAGCATCACTCTGTGTTATCTCATCTTGTCGCTGTAAATCTCTGGGATGTTATCAAATACACCATTGATCTCTATCTGCCTTTTTGGTTTGTAGACTTTCCTAAAACCCTCTGAGAAACCAGAAATGAGCCAGAGCAGCCAAGATGGAGCAGAAACGCAGGATGAAAGCCAGCCACAGGCTTGCTCCTCTAACTTCTCGGCTACCGCTGTCTGTTCATATTTATCAAGGGAAACGGCGGTGCAGTGCAGGAAAGAGCTTTCCAGAAGTGACAGTGGTTACTGGTAAGTCGCAGTCGGGTGCTACAGTTTCCTACAGTCACTGTAATTAGATTAACAACAGAGATGACAAGTATTCACATGTATGGGGATGCATACATAGATATTAGTATTATAAAATCCTCCATCAACGTTCATACCCTAACCTTAACTATAGGCTTGGATTCCACATGGCCTGAGGAAGTCATTACTGGACTGCTAGCTGTCTCTAACCATAGCCTAGTGGTGATATTATCTTTTCATGTGCAGGGAGATGGTGGAACAGGTTCTTCTCTAAGGTTTTTCTCTAAAGTCACGAGTGGGTGGCAGGAGCACAGGGTGTGGGGAGGTGGCTCTGCCGAGGAGACCAGAGGCAATGGAACTAACTGGTGGTCAAATCCAGTGGCTGCTCTGCTCCACTGCTGAGCTCCATTTTTCCACCCAAACAAATAACGTCACAGCACCTGTCAGAACAAATAGCACAGGGCTGAGAGAGAGCAGTGTGGCCTAATAAAGTACATACACTTTACACATTTACTTTGCACACTCAATAAGGGAGAAATACAGAGTCAATGTGGCATAAAGAGTTCATTTACATAAAGAATATGGTATGATACAAATAAAATATGGTTCAAGATGGGGTGACAAAAACAATCAGGGCTCCTCAATAGCATGAAAAATGTATGCATTATTATCTATATCCACTTATCCTGTCTTGTTAAGTCTGTCTAAGCTCACACATTAGGCAGGGGCACACTGTGGACAGGTAACACGTCTATTAGATTCACACAACCTACATGTCTTTTGATTGTTGAAGGAAAGTGGAGCACCTGAAGGAAACCAGTGCAGTCATGGGAACAATATTCAAGGAGATGCAAGTGCAAAACAAGACCTGCCAGCGAATTCAGCTTTCTTGCTGGGAACTTCTAAGAGGTGACATGACACAACACTATATAATATCCGAAACCACTTTTGAATATTTGGACAATATATCACTGTTATAATCACTGTTTATCTATCAGCAGCTTTCTTTCTCACATTATATTGCACCTTTGCTGTGATATGTGAGATAAATACTAAGAATTCAAGCAGTGGAAAGGCAGCTATTGAACCAGACAGGCTGGAAGGAGATAAATCGAAGCCTCAGCTGAATGTAGGTAAGGAGAGTCTGAGTTGGTGATGAGCTGCTCTGTAGATTATTGAGTTTTCTGGAGTGGAATAAAGTGCTTCACATGGTAGTTTATGAAATTGAACATCCTTGGAGCTGAGTCATGGTTAGGCCTGAGTGACTGTTCAATGACTTGTAAGGAATGTAGGTTTGCGTGTGAGAGTGCGAGTATGAGAGAGGATTTCTTAGGGAGAGATTGTGTGTGGATGTTTGCATGTATTTATATTTGTGCAAGGCCTTTTTTCTCTTGTATGGGGGTACTTAGCAGCTCATATCCTTTAATGGCTTTGTAATGACTCTGTGCAATGCCACGGAAAGGAAAACTAGAGCTGAATCCAAGCAGTGGTGGAGAGTGAGAGTCACATCCTCCCATAATTCATAAAGAAACATTTGTTGTATTACCCACTTTGAGAACCAGGATAAACATTCATCACCAGACCTTTGTCAAATTTAATTTAATCTGTCTTCAGCATAAAGAGCAGACTGGAGATTTAGCTCTGCAAATATTTCCCAGAGGCAGAGCTGCTGTAGGAGCAGAAGTGCTGTAATCTCATTGGCTGATTTTAGCCTCAGTAGGAGGAGCAGAGCAGGAGATTGAGTTTAATTTCTCCTTTCTCTCATTAGATATAACCAATTCAATGAGCTCTGATATCTATAAACTAAGTGATTGGCCAAAAAAGGACCAAAGAACGGCATAACATCCCACTATGGAAAGTAAGCAGAGGCTGCAGCTCCCGCCTGCCCAGCTGGAGAGCGCTCCCACGACTACTGAACTGTGAAATTACCACAAACACGATGGGAGAAAAAAAAAAAAAGGAAAGACGCATATTTCACTGCCTCTATATTGAGGGCCAGGAATGTTAATTTCACAAACAAACTCCTCTCTGCATTCTGCAGTGGAGAGATTGGGGCATATTAGTCTTTCTGTGGTTTCTGTGCAGGGACAGAAAACAAATAAATAAACTCCCTGCCCTTGAAAGTTACTTAAGGAGGCCAATTAGGAAACACAACTCGAACTTGATGGAGATACCAGAGGCAGAAAAGTGAGGCAGGAAGGTGTGAGGGAATATCTGGCAAAGACAGGCACTGTCAATCAGAATAAAGAAAAAATAAAAACAGAGGGTGATGAATAAATACCCAAATGCAGTTTGTCATCAAGCACAGCTTTGTGGAATAAACTGTGGACAACTGGAAGGTTAGAACTGACAAACCAGCTGTAATTAAATGCACATATGGATTTTTATTTCCCCTTCTGGGGGTTTTTAACACTGTTGTTTTTTCTTCCTGCTCCAAGACATATTCTTTGCACGCCCACTTGAGCGTGAGGTCAGGCGGTGAAGGAGGCCAGGTTTGGCTGAGCGATCGCTGTGGGGACGGTGGGAAATTATCTCTCTCCTCATGGTTAATACCCACTGGAGCCACTGTGCACAGCCACTGTGAAATGGGCCTAATAGCCCAGATGAGGGTGGAGGGGGGCATGTGGATAAGGAGAACGGACGCTATTGGCCTGACGCAGCGGGCGATAGGCTTCCGAATACTTGCAAAACTGGATCTGGAGCACACCTACTCATTATGGTAATAGTCAGCTCTTAAAGGCTGACGTATGGACAAATGGCTGTGGTGAAACAGCGCCGGAACGGGCGAAGGTTACAGAGTACGTCCACGGGATCAAGGAATCTTCTGCATGCCCTGGTATGACCTCTTTATTCCGTAGCAGTCATTTTGGTTTCCCTCTTCCTTCTGTTTCATTTGTCCCATAGAGCAATTTTGCAAATCACCTAGTTTACAGGGATTACGTTTCCACTAATTTTGTTTACCTAAGTGGGTTGAGCCTGGCAGCATGTCTACAGTCATAAATAAGAATTAAATCGGCTTCCTTTCTTCTTGTCTTCCCTATTTCTCATCATTGCAGTATTACGACAGAGGGTGATCTTTATCATGGTGATTGGTGGATGATGATGATGTGGCTAAATACAAGGTACAGCTGAGAATGCATAGTGCTTAGACTTCTCAACAGAACTGTATATACTGTACATGCATGCAATGAATAATTTTTATCGGTTTTCTGGTTTTCCACACAATCAATATGGAAACCTATAAAGCTCCTCTGTTGAATGGTCTGTCTGTTGAACCATTTAGTTTGTAAATGGACAGAAAATACTGAAAAATCATGGCCGCCAGCTGCCAGATCCTCAAGTTCATATTGCTTTTTTTGTCAGACCAACTGTCTAAAACCCAAAAGTATTCAAATTCTATAAAGCAAATGAAAGAGGTCCTCACATCTGAAAAAGTGGAACCAGAGAATGCTTGCTATTTTTGCTATAATTTAAATGACTTAATAGGACTGCTCCTAAAAAATATTTTCAGTGAACACAATATTTTTCATCAAAAGTCAGTTTAAACCACAAAAATGTTCAGTTTGCTATAAGGTAAAAGGGCAAAAAGCAGCAAATTCTCACATTTGAAGACCAGGGAAATTTTTGCTTGTGGCATAAAAGAATAATTGATTATAAAATAGTTACTAATTGATTCTCTGTCAGTTGTTTGAGTAATCTTTGCAGCTTAAAACTTATGATGAATCAGTTACCAAAATTGTCAGTTACTTTACTTTAGTTGTAATGCATCGTACATCGACTGGATTGTCTTGCTGAAATGATAATGGGTTTTCTCAAATCTTTACAATGCATAATGACATCAAAACCAAAACCAAAGTAATTAATGTGGCAATGATATTGAAAAATTCTCCACCTGGCACCTCTAAATGTGACAACTGGGAGCTAAAGCAGAAATTCTGTCACACTAGCTGAAAATCTACGCCATCTGGGACTCTCCCAGGCACAAGCTCAGCAGACTTGAAATAACTGTCAGTGCTGCAGCGCTGTGGGCCCGGGGTGCAGGCTACACGGAAAAACACAACTCTCTCGGGTCCATGTTAGCAGCTCTCAGTGGCCTGTGCCGAGGTGTCGCAGAAGTGTGAGAGCTGCTGCTCGGGGGCTCGAAGCCAGGGGCCGTCCAGCGGGACCCGCAGTGAAGTCCACACATCAAAGTAGTGCTGCCGTAAGCTGCTTTTTTTTAAGTCACTGTCTGCATACACTGTCCTGCTGGACTGTGTGGTTTTTGTTCTTCACTTCTGCCTTTCCTCCTCTCACTTCTTTTCCCTCCCTTTTTATTTGACCCAAAGAGAAAGAAGAAGAAGAGACAAAGAGCACAGCAGCAGATCAGTGAAAAACTAGAAAATGAGACGGCTACATTTTCTATCCCAGATGATACAGCAATTTTGTCAGCATGTGTAATTTTATATGTATGTTTGTGTATTTCTGTGTCTCCTTCTCTACTCTTTAGAAACTAACAGGCCTTTTGCTTGAGTTGGTGTAAATTCAGTCTTTAAGTTCTCTCTGATTGTCCAGTCTCCATAATGGCAAAAAAGACACACACACAAAAAAAAAACACAAAGGTCCACACTGCTCAGGCAGGATTTTTCCCTGTAAGGTTGGAATAGAAATAACATTCAGACCATCATGGGACACTACAGCTCTTCATTAAAACCAGACCAAGTAAATTCTTCAAAAGGTCAGCTGTGCTAGTCACCGGCAAGAAAATGATTTAACTGGTACATAGAGACTGAAACTTGCAACTTCACCCTTGTTTATTACACACAAATGTCAGAGGAACGAGTGGATGAATTTTGTTAAACCCATGTGGTCAGAGCATCCAAAGTCTGATATTCTTTACTGTCTTTACTTAACTGTCCTGATTAACAATATGTAATAATTTGAAAATGATGTAACTCAGCCATGGTTATTGAGCTAAAAAGCCCTGAGCTATTCTACAAGATAAATATTAATAAAAGAAAAATCAAAGAATTAAAGGTTAAACACACCACAACTGTGCACACTGATATTTCCCCTCATGTCCCATATGGGGGCAGCTGTAGCAGTCAGACTCAGCCTTAGTGATGAGGAGGGAGTAAATGGATTAGTCTCAACTGGCTGCTCCTGGATCAGCATGTAATTCATTACTATGGAAGCTATTCTCATGAAGAAAAAAAAAGACATCATATATGTCATTTATCCTACAGCATGTCTAACAGTGATTATAGCCTATATTGTGGTTCACTGGTTACGCAACTTATTTCTCATTTAATCATGGGACTGTGTGTGTGTGTGTGTATGTGTGTGTGTGTCAGTGGGGGTCTACAGTAATGAGCCAAAAACAAATTAGGGAGTAATTTTGATGCCTTGCTGCGTTTCCGTCCTTCCCCTTCATTTACATTTCTATCACATACAAACAAAAATATGTTGGGTTTTTTTTTTCTCACCCTCAAAGCAAAGTAATCACCAGTGCCTGGGCGGGGACGATGTGAATGACCTTTCTACAGCGGTGCAGAGAGGGGCTGCATTTTACCGTCTGTCAGGCAGCTGATGTGTTTTCTGTTATCTCATTGTGGACAGTTAAAGGACAACGTAGTCACATTTTAAATGCATAAATCACTCAGCCATAAAACTCATTACTGCATGCACTGAGGAGAAAGAGAGAGAGTGCGTGTGTGTGTGTGTGTGTGTGTGTGTGTGTGTGTGTGTGTGTGTGTGTGAATGTGAGCATACTGTAAGTGTGTGTTGTGGTAGTTTGGCCTCTGACTCTGGATTCTTTCCAATGATTGGAATATGCTCTTTGACAGGAAAATTATCAGCTCAGTCACCAAAGTTAATTGATGGATATAATTTTGAAATTCAAATCCACATTCCATCAGTGCTGAATGGATTCTGTCATTCCCAAAGGAGGAATAAGGATGTAAGGTAAGTTGTGATGGATCAGCTCCAAGTCAAACATTGGAAGGGTTAAAAAAAAGACAATCTCTTGACAGAACAAAAAAGAAAAAAAAACATTTGTAGCTCCTCCTCCCGTTTCATCAAAATTCTACCACCGATTATCCATCCTCTCAAAGTTCTGTTCTCATTTTAAAGGTCAAAGGTAATGAAGAGGGTTCAGATTTGACATCAACAAAAATATACTCGTAAGTGCTTTTAAATGATAGACAGTCTTCTTCTGCTCCTCAGCAAATCTGTCAGAGCAGGAGACAAAGCTTTAAGTGATTTTTCTTGTTCTTTGGCTTCGTCCTAGACGCTCTGCTCTAAGTATCTTATAATAACCGGTTGGCCAACTTGTATATGATTCTGATTATGGTGCTTGGACGCCGCTCTGTGTTTTGCTGTTTGTCCCGGCCAAACCTGTGTGTGCCAGCTCAAATAATGTCCACTCTGGTTGAATAACACAGCATGAGAAAGTCCACCATTTCAGCCCGGCAATGACTGATGTGTCTCCTGCTGCTTGTTTTTTTTTTCTTCCTTTGGCCCTCATCCCTCTGAAATGTACATTTTTACATTTTGAGTGTTCGGCTGACAGGCTTCCTCAGAGCGCCTTGCAATAATTAGATACTACTAGATTAAAGGAGATTTCAGGTTTATTACAACTTGGGTCTTATTTTGGTAGTTTTGTCAACTACTTCCATCGCTTCAGTCGGCCAACTCACATGGAATGGATTATATGTGAATGCTGAATACTTACAGCGTAGATAATTGGTGTCTAGGCTCTGACCTCGTCACTCCCCACCAGAAAACACCAAGCTCAGCACAGAGGGGAGTGGGGAGTGACGAAAAGACTGCGTTCAGACAGACAACAGCTCTGCGTGAAAAGAAGCAGCCCCCTAATTCATTTGAATGTAACTGCTGCATTGTCGCAGCAGGGGAGCCAATGAAGTGGGATCAGAAAAAATGCTGAGTAGCAAAAAGGTTAAACAATTTCAAGTTTTGCCGCAATGCAATGTCATCTGGCAAGGCTATGTTGGCCAATCAAACACATGTAAGTGCACATTGCTGGAGGATTACCAGTAGGGAATGTTGAAAGATAGAATGATTGCTGGATCGTATTTCCCCACCAACCCAGGCCTATGCATTTTTAAATCCTGGGCTGATTTTGGTCTTGCTAGCTAGATTCACAGCGTACAGGTGGATGCTGGGGTGGAGGAGGGACTTTTGAAATACTATATGAACTAAAAACACAACAAAAGAATGACCAGAGAATTGGCCGTTTAAGTCCACCACCATAATCAAGAGGTTGCACTGGATGTGCAGTATTTTGCAGTGAGAAGAACTGCCCTGCTGACTACTAGAACTAGCTTATAGGCTTTGCTTCATTATGATAATAATGCACCCACAAAAGCACTAGCTGAGATATGTGGACATAATGTTGCCTTCTCAGATGTCAGCAATAAACTTAGTGAGTACAATGCTATTATGACCAACAGGGATGATGGCTAAAACTAGGAATATTCACCCTGAGTTGTAATAAAACAGAATTGTCCTTTAAGATTAGAGCTAGTTTGAATAAATAACCTCACAGAGTCATCAGGAAGTTTCAAAGCAGTCAGGTAAGGAGGAGCAAAATTTCTCACTTCAGGACCAGTGTGGGGGAAAAAGAGAGAGAGTTAATAGAGAGGTATAAGGTTTTTCAGGGAAAGGAGCAAATTAAAGCAAGCACAGGAGAATATGGAGGGAAGAGATATGATTCAGCAGTGAGAGGGTGATGTGAGGAGCTGCATAAAGTTTTCAACTATTTTGTCACACGCACACACACACACACACACACACACACACACACACACACACAGACCAGCAACAGCAGCACTGGTCTACCAATCAAGGTAGGGTGGGAGATACCGCACACATACAGCTCTGTCACAGGCTCCCAGCACCATATTAACACATGAGTGAGGCAATTTTTTTTTCTGCAGTCCCTAAAATAACTCATTGCATAACACTCTCTCTCCCTCTTGCCATCCATTCCTCTCTGAAGCAGAGGCTGTAGGTGGGATGTGCCGTTTCCTGGCTTTTGATGAAAATTGGAAGCACTACTTTTTTGCATTCAGCCAAGCTGGAGAGGTCAGGTTATTGAGGACACTGTGTTGGCTAGACTGGCCATAAAGAAGAGGAGGAGTCGTAGAGACCTCTGCACATCCGCTACAAATACTCAAAGCGAACTTCAATGCTACTGCACTGAACAGACAATATCAAGCAAAGATTATGTGGGCACCCTGAGCGGCTATAACCTTAGAGAGGTATTACCTTAAAGCAAACCAAGTGACGAGAACCTGGCCATTGGGACTGGCAAACCGGAGCAAACACACTGTAGCAGTTCGGCCAGCAATAAGAGGTGGAGACAGAGCAACACTTCCTGATACACTGAAGAACCAAGTTCTTTGCCACAGCAAAACGCAAATGCCAAGAATTCCACACATTTTCATACCAAACAAAATTAAACATTTCCTTGGGGAAAAATCTGACATTACCATGGCAGCAGCAAAATATGTGAGAGCGTGTCACTGCCTGGGGAAAAACACATGAAACTGTACTGAACAAACTCAAAATCTGACCCCTCTATTTGACTTTTATGTTCACCAGCTAGCCTCAAACTTCATGTTGTATGCTGTGTATTGTATATACATTTGTATAGTGCGTACAGTTTAAGATAAAACTTTGATTATACTACATTTAAACTCTGTGCAACCTGATCTGACAATGCTCAATCATGACTATGCTAATGATACAGTTTTAAGAAGTGAAAGGAAAAGAGTGTGTGTGTGTGTATGTGTATGTGTTGTGTTTGTGTCAATGATTGTCTATTCATGCCAGCACACACGCCTTCATGCTTGTTTGAGTCAGCTGTAGAGTGTCTGTGTTCAAAGTGTTGAACAGTCGCACCAGCAGCACTGATTAGCACAGAGGAGGTCAGACTGATATGCACGGAGAAGAG
The DNA here is from genome assembly GCA_033238685.1 of Lates japonicus. NCBI lineage: Eukaryota > Metazoa > Chordata > Actinopteri > Centropomidae > Lates > Lates japonicus. The sequence goes on along the minus strand of BRZM01000005.1, from coordinate 2,016,931 downwards.
GCTTAGACAACGAGCGACACCGCACAGCTGTGATGAGCGAAGGCTGCTGATTTTGAGATGGAGAAAGGAAAAGGGAAAAAGAAAAAGAGATTACGATAGATAGGTAGTGATGATAGAAATGAAGGGAGAGGTTAATGGACAAGTCAATTGGGCTTTACAGTGCCAGCACAGTCACTTCAGACAAAGAGGGAGAGAGAGAGAGTCAATGGGGATTTATCAGCATAACACTTGAGGGAGAGTGAAAAAACTGCTGAGATAGAGGGAGTGACACTCATTGAGCTGTTAGCATTATAACACTTGAGTAAACCAGTGAGCGGGTGAGAGTCACATGAGGGAGATACCAAATGAGAGCAAGTGAGTCAGGATGTATGAAAGATAAACCCACCTAAACTTAGTTGAGCCTCCTATCTATCAATCTTGATGTCACACTATTCAGCCTTTAATGTAATAAGATCCATTTCTACGGTTACTGTTATATTGCTACTGGAGGACAGAAGTCAAAAAGGGAGAGGAAGGCAGTGCAGGCAGCAAACAGACAGATGGACTGCAGAAGAATCTATGCTCAATGAAGGGAAAAAGACAGAGGGTGAGAGAGACAGAGAGAGCACAAGAGCAGTGGAGGTCATACGCCCCTGGTCGGTTTGAGCAGAGACAGTGGAAACATTAGCTCAGGGTGATCTGAGCAATTACTGTCGAGTGACAGCATGTTCCTTAGCAAAGAGGAAGATAAGTTATCCTTCAGTTGGTTCAATACACATGTCCATCACATGCTAGTGACCTTCACACATGTTATATTAGTGTTTTAATAGTGTTTTTCACAGTAAGTCATGCATACTATTAGTAAGCCTTTCAATGCATGTTAAAGTGACAAGCTGTGCTGACAGTCAGGTAGCGTAGCTGGATTGCTGTATGTTTATCAGATGAAATAACTGAATTTAGATGTAGAGGAAACACAAAAGCTTCTAAACTTAGACAATATGCAATACTGCAAATGACATATCTGGAAATTTAACAATTTCACCATTAACATAAGAGTCAGCAATAAGCTGATCCACATATGTGCACTACAGCAGTCCCAAATTCAATATACCACTCTAGCAAACCTATCAAAACTATTTTCTATGAATTTGGCATTGCATCCAGTACATGTTGAGATATTTCAAAGCTCATCCTACTTAAAACCACAATTGTCAATCCATGGTGATGCTGGATGAAAAGTTAGAATATTCGCAAAGTCTGAAGGATTCATCTTCTGAATAATATTAATGCTATTTCAGTCTGGGTCAAAGTGGTGGAGTGACATACTGACATACTGACATTGCCATTCCTCAAGCCATACTGCTAGCAGAGCTAAAAATCTGCACAATAGCCAGCACCAGTGATTTAACCTATAAACAGCTGTTACTGAAAAACAACACATTCAGATGAACTTTTTTGTCAGATCAACAGTCAAAACCCAAAGATGTTGAATTTACTATCATTGAAATCTGGGGAAATGAGCAAATAAATGAATACTGTAATTTTTGCTTAAAAAGATCACTCAAACGATTAATCAATAACAAAATGAATCAACTAATCAATTAATTAACTGATTTGATTAACATTTCCACTCTGAAGTTGGCCTCCAGTGGCCTACCCTGGGCCCCACAGGATTTCAGTCCAGCCATGATCTTATTCTTTAGTAATTTGAGTTAGGTCAGTTTGCCCCTCTATGCATACAGTGTGTTTGATGTTTAAAAAAGAGATGCATTAATGTCAGTGTCAGTTAGGAATATACAGAGGGTGAACTAGGTAGCATAAGATGTGTTATCCAATAAGACTGACTGGACAAGACAGCATCACCTACCGAAGCAACACAGGTTTAATCTATGATGTCAAAGCACCACCTTGATGATTTGCCTGCCAAGTGATCATTGCAGCTCAGAGACGACACATGGACACAGAATCAGCTCCAATCTTTCCACTTCAATCACACTGAGGTGTAATTTTATCAATCTGAGAGGTCTGGAGAGCGCTGAGAAGAGGATTAAGTGAAGGTAGGTCTATGACTGGAAAATCCTGATAGCAGTAAGTGATTCATGGTACATGTATCCACTGATAAAACAAAAGCTGTTCTCTTTAACCAGCACACAGCTGTTGGAAACATTTCCTTCTTATCTGCCAGTGGCCTGATAAAGAAATCGAAGGGGAAACTCAAGGTCGAAATGCAGTTTCTTCTGTCCCTAAACCCTGTTTCTCCTTTCCCTTCTCTCCCTCTTAAGTGTTTTAGTGGGGCTTGATTTTTAGCTGAGAGATAGTTTTACCCTTTTGCCTGGTGGGTGGTTTTTATTTGCTTCCATATGTTTTAAGTGGTTTTCATCGAATTACAAAGATCCCCCAGAAATCACATTGCTCTCATTGAGCCAACTCAGGTCTCTGGTTTTCACTTACTGATTTCAGTTTTTTGCGTAATCTCTGTCCCATTCATTCTTACCTTTCATTTATCTTCATGATTACTGTATCCTATATTTTCAGGGTGCTGACTCTTACATGACCTTCAAATGTTAGCCCTGCTGCACTCATTGTAACTTTATCTGGAGTGAATATATTAAACAGCTAAAAACTAAACAGAACATGCTTTAGCTTCTACCTGGCGCTCCCTCCCCATCTCCCCAGTTTGCTCTTTCTGTCACTGTCTGCGGTTGTTTGAGAAAAGACACAACATCCCAACCCGACTCACTGGCTCTCAGTGATTTCGTTAAACTGGATGATTGGGGCGCAACCCACTCATCAATCACAGAGCCTTGGTCAGAGACATTCCTGCTGTAAATATTAGGTGATTCAATATTACTCTGCCCTCATTATCTGCTATTAGGCTAGGAAGGAACACACAAAGTCTGACTCTGTGGCCCCCAAATCCTGTCTGGGCCCTAGATGAGGAAGTAATCACTCGTCTACATCGTCTGAACATTTTCAGTACAAGTGAGGGCAGCAAACCGCTGAAGCCACACCAGAATGAAAAGGAAGGAGTAGTGGGCAAAGTCATTTGAGTTTGATAGTTGCTTTCAGCTGTTCGTATGCCTCTGTACCATCCAAAGGCACTGGAACCATTACAGATAAGGAGACAAGCTTCCTCTACCTTTCAAAAATCTATTTGTGCGAGCAGTTTGCCCTCAGTTCTGTTTGATACTGGCTGAAGGAACTGCTGGCTGTCATTTAAACATCTTTAAATACATAAACGTTGCACTGGGCTCTTTCTCCAGTCATTTTTCATCCTCCCAACAAACAGCACCACGCTTCTCTTTGAGGAGGATTGAGATGTGCATTTTCAGGCAAATGAAACATTCTTATGAGGCAATCTGGAACAAATTAAAGATATGAATGCTTGAGATAAGAATAAATATACTTGGTATCAACACACTTGCAGACAACAAACATCACGATCAGAGAAGTTGAGTTCCAATCAGGTTGTGTCAGTTGATCTTAACAGTGACAGAAGCACTGCAGTTAAACTGGCTGTGAAATAAGCTATACAGATAATACACATACAGATACCAAGCCACAGAGTACTTGGTTGATAGTGAGGTAGGAATGACTTGCAATACATTCAGAGTTTGAAAAAGACTTGTGCAACATGATCTAGCCTGCAGCCACACCACACACACACCACTAAGGACATGTTTAGGGGTCATTCATCGGTGTGTAATGAGTTTGCTGCCCCCCGGTGCTTTCTGAATGAAGCAGTCCATGCTCATTAATATTCATGATAAATTGTGGCTGGTCGCACCCCCAGTGTGTGTGTCTATGTGTGTGAACACAGTGTGGAAAGAAGGCTAAACACACCCTCACATGTAGCAATTATTCCTTGCCGCACCTCTGTTGAACTGCTGCTCCACCTCTGAGAGGAACTGCTGGGGTAAAAAAATCACTTTTTCCAACTTGAAGTATTTTGGTTGAATATTCATCATTCAACAACATTGGGTTTGAGTCTCAGTATTAGGAAAGGATCAGGCAGCAGGAGCTTGCAGTGATGTTGGAGGATAGCTGCAGGATCAGGACAGCATGAGGTCAGGGTGAGGGATTAATACTACTGTGGTTTCACACACAAACACAAACACACATGACCCATTATTCTCTAAAGTTGCTGCGCACTTCCTTTCCAACAATATATCCGCAAATTTATGGGTAGACCTTGAGAAAACGTAGCTGCCTGTATTTTTATTATGCTTGGACATAATGGGAGATTTGGTACAGGAAGGAGTGTATAGCTATTTCCATACAATAGCAGTGAAGCACTGAATCACTGTAAGCAAAAGGAAGCAGGAGATCCAAGCAAAATAAATTCATTCTCATTCATGGCTTCTTGTATGCATTCCTGGACAGTGATTTTGTGCAGGTTACACACACACACACACACACACACACACACAAGCATACTGTCTGGTCTATACAGAACAGCACTCCTTTTCATCTGATTAAACTCCAAGAGCAATTAGACGGATCATAAAAATCACTAAAACACTAGCTCAAACAGATTGAAAAGCCTTGTGAGATGCATAAAAACAGCACTTAGCTGACAGGACTGATTGGGAAACCCTTGAGCAAAAGAGGCAAACTAAGCTTAAGTTACTCCAAAATGACACAACAGTAAAGTTGCAGTGAAAATAACCCACTCTGCTTCTCAGGTCAAGCACACCGTCCTGATTTTTGTTTGTAGCTCACCTGCTTGGTGTGCAGATCTGCCTTAGAGGGCATGTTGGGACTGGCAGCGGGGGTGACAGGGGCGCTACGGCTGCCCCCAGCCAGCATCGCACGCACAGATGTCAGCCACTTCATGATGGTGAGGCGGAGGGATTTCACTCTGACCCAAGAAAAGTTGTCCAGAAGGGTGTATAGAAGTCAAACAAAGCCTGGAGGTGGATGGAGAGGACCGCGTGGAGAAAAGTAGAACTGGTGTGTTTTTATTTCACCGGCAGCATCACAGAGGATTGGGCAAGGGTGCGACCAGTTCGCTGTGGCCACATGCAGCTCATTCACACTGATCCCCCTAACACACACACAATTCCACACACACATACCGTCACATACTGACACAGATCCAACAGGCAAACGTGCACACTCTTACAGTACATACAAGCACACACTAATCCACCACTCATGCACACACATGGATACATGCCCACACTCCCCCACCCCCACTACTCTAGTGACACACAATCCTTCCCCCATCACTCTGTCACCATCTGTCACTTTCCCTGGTTCTCCATGCTCTCCAGTCATATTACTTTAGCCCTGACTGGTACTCTACTTCCCCATCAACACACACAAGCACACACACACACCTCCCGCTGTGTCCCATGGCTATCAGACACACCAGAGATGGATGGCTGGCATTAAGTCCATCATTAGTGCTTCATATGCAGGCTGAGACGTACGTCCGTCTGTGACGGAATGAGTGATGGACAGATGGAGGGATGGATACATACACACACGCGCGCACGCACACACACACACAATTACTGCTGATGAATTTATGCTTAATGGGAAGGTCTCTCAAAAGGAGAAGTGTTAGCGCACCAGTAAACTGACAGGTGCTTAGGAGAAAAAGCAATATTACAAAACAAAACAAAAAATCAACTCCTGCACACCGTTGATACATTTGATGAGGGTATTACATTTCAGTCAAGGAATTTTACACAGTAAATGAAAATGAGCCTGTATTTGAGTACAAACAATCACAGAAAAGCGATATATAAATACGAGGCACAAAACATCCAATCCTATAGGGACCAAGTCATCAACAATCTAAGAGTAACATGGGAACCTGAAGGGACAGAGAAAATACACTGAAAAGCCCCAGCAGGTGAATTTCCCACATATTCATTGGCAAAATGGACATATACTGTAGCTTTATATAAGTTGGATGTACAGTACTATAGAGATGAATGATGTATGGGGTAGTGACCTCACTGAACACTGAATTGTCATCACCAGTGTTGATAATACAAAATGGAGACCCAGTCAAAACACTGCACCATAATGTCACTAATGGTGAAAGCCTCAAGATGGCACCTTTAACTACCTCCAAACACCAACAAATCAAATGGGCTGTGGACAGTAAGACCAGACATGCTGCTTTTTTAGGCCCTACACATGCATGCACTGAGGTTATAAATCAAGATGCTGATTTGTCCTATTATAGCATTAACACCAGAGGGGGTGTTTCTCATGATGCTGCATCAGTGATGTGGCTGCATCAAAGTAACCGCAGTAATGGTGAAAAATGTTTTTAAAGATATTCAGGCTTTTACACAGCACTTACACATGCATGTGTACAGCTCAAGTACAGTAGATCTCTTGCCAAGGAGCACATACGCACAAGAACAGAAACAGGAGGAAACAAGAAAAATAGCTCTCTGGTTTACATAAGATTTGGTATAGGATGCCGTGGGAATAATGAGGACAAATGGAATGCCTGTTTGACCGATTGCCTGGAGTTAACAATGCACTTATTTAAGTCCATACGACTGCGCCTTTATGAAAACCACACTTCAGATCAGAATAGTAATGCATGGTGACAAATGTCACAGTGTTGTACATTTTGAAAGAGGATAATCCCCCGCAGAGCTTTACAAGGGGTTGGACAGTATTATTGCTGGCTGGAAGACACCCTCCAGACAACTCATAGAGGGGGAAAGTGTGTGGCTGCGTCCATCCAATTGTAGATGTGTGTTAGTGTGTGTCCGGCTCGGCCTCGTGCCCTGGCTGGGAGGGACATGGCCATATGTGGAGGCCAGGCGTCTGTCTCTGCTGGTGTCTCTGTGATACTGGTGAGGATATGGCCAAAGCTCCGACTTAATTCATCTCTTAATCCCCTGTCTCAGTGTGGCATCGCATATGGCACGATGTGGCTGAGTGTGACGGGAACATTGCATTTGACCGCACCGTCAGTTTAGACTGTCATTTATACGAAAGCAAGGTTTGTGAAAGGGAAGGGAGAATTATTACATCAAAGCAGATACAGAGATCTGAAATGACAAGCATAGCCTACTTTTGAAGGCTGGTGAATCATGACTGAGTGTGTGTATATGCATCTTTGTGTGAGCATAAGAGTATGTGCATCATGTGTCTCCAAACAAGGAACTCTGCCTTTGGGGAGACATCAACTCTGTCTAATCTCCAACTGCGAGACGTTTCCAGTAACAAACACTGAATCATGCAAAACATGTCACTGAGCCAGGGTACGGGCTCATCTGCAATGCACTCTGCTTTCATGCTTTGATTTGTAATGAAACTTCCCTGTTGCTGTAATGAGTTCAATATTACACTGGGAAGGATACAATTAAAACTCAGATGAAGCAAAACCCAACAATGGCTCTGACATGAACACAGCCGGAGGCAGAGAGAAATATGACAAGTGGTGAGCTTGTTTCAGTGGGCGGCAGAGTGGGAAATAAAAGTAGTGTCAGTTGTGGTTTGTGAATGAAGACATCACAATATTGAATGGAGACTAAAGAGAAACAGAAAAAGCACATGTTGCACATTCATCAGGGTAAATCACACATTCTTCAACACTGAAAAAATTCAGCAAATAAGATATTATAATGAAAGTGGTTATGATGCTTTGCATTACAATAGTATAGTTTGACAATAGTGTAAATTAAGCATTACTGACACGTTCTTAAAACAGGCCTGATACTTTTTGGTATTTTTACCAAAAATCCTTGACATCACTGATTGATGTTCAGTTCATCTGGATCTTTCCAGGACAATTATGCACTTTCAAATGTCTGAAATAAATAATAAAGAGTCATGCAGAGGATGTTTCTTACAGGTTCTTGAGTATCTGCAGATTCAGGGCAGCCTCTAGTAGCCTGAGAGGCAAAACACAGGGCAAAAAAGTAAATGTAAGACCTGATACTTGTTAGGAAAATGCCACAACAGCATCTCTACTAAAGATTCATTGATTAATTTTCAGTTCTATACTTCTATGTTATGTTTAGGATAATATTATATAGCCTAGTTTATGTAGCCTTAAGGGCAAAATCCAGGGTAAAAGAAGTACATTTGTACATCTTTAGCTAATTACAGGTAAGGCAAGGTATCTATATGTAGATGAGTGTATTAACATTTTTTAACTCACAACAACAACTCAGAGCTTCTCTTATCTGGATTATAACAGCTGGACATTTAAGAGCACTCCTCTGGGGGAGATTTTAGTGAGTAAGTCAAACTGAAACTGTAGTGGGGGGCCCACAAAGATTTGGAAAAGTGAAGGAATCCTCCTGCTCCCAGTGGAAATTATGTCTTTGACAGAGTCACTGGGAAGAACAGCTCTCCAGGGTTTGCTGTAATTCAGAACTTAAATTAAAGTGGTTCTTGGACTTATCTTAAGAAGTGATTGTATACGCCTCCCAAATCAAAGGAGCTTTGGCTCTTAAAAAGCGTCGCCTGCAGCTAAATTCTGTCTGCAACAGACTGAAAGCCGCATTTCATGTTTTACAAAAAACCACTTTATCAGCCACCACAAAGCCAGACTACAGAACAGAGAGCCACAACTTTGTTCCAAACTTATAAACATCAAGCATCAGTGTAAACCACACTCCCTGCCACAACAGGGGGTGAGGAGGATGATGGAAGGTGGAAGTATACTGAGGTAAGGACAGACACAAACACTCCCTCAAGCAACAAATGAGTTTCCAAAAAGATCTCTTGATGTTTTGTCAATATTAGTCTTTAATGTCCTGCCTATAAAGCTCAGCAAATTTAACTGAAATTGAGAGAGGAAGATGCAGAGAGAGGTGGGAGGGAGAAAAGGCGGAGTTAGGACCGTTTGAACAGCAAGTGTTGGAACTCCTCCACATTCCTTCCTGCTCCCACATCCCTCCCACGTTTTCAGCGCTCGCTCCGTGCTGAAATGCCCCAGTGGAGGCGACTGCTTTCATCCAGCTCCAAGTGGCCCAGGAGAAAATCAAGAGGGCCGTAAATGTCTCGGCGTGAGAGAGGCATTAAAACTAATTCCCTGAAGACAGAAAAGGGCTTTTCCAAAGCAGGCGGGACAACACCCCAAACTCCACCCTCAGACACAGCGTTGCTGCATATGGGGACAGTTGTTATCTCTGCAAACTAGATGGTTGCATCTGCATGAGCAGTGGTTAAAAGGTCTTTAATGTAAAATTGTTAATATTTGCTCGACTTAAAGTAAGGGAATCTTAATTTTTATAATGTCATGTTTCAAAGAATTTTGAATAATATTTAGATGTGCTATACCCACCCTACAAATTTGATTCAAACCTGAATCTGGGACATTCGGGTCTGAACCTGCATTTAACAAAACTGAATCTCCAGTGTCTCTGTATTCTATCAATCCAACAAAAAAAAAAATCACATATACCTCCCCCAAAAAATGAAAAACAACAGTAAGACACTCAGACTTGGAGCTGATTTCTTCTCAGCTGATATGAGTAAAGAGGCAGGGGCCCCAAAAATTCATCATCCCTGCCAACTGCTGCCATCAGTACCTGTCAAACTGTGGTGCAGCCACACTGAGCTACACTGAGCAGCTAAAAAAGAAGCAAATAGAACAAAGTCAGGAAATCCCAGAGGGTGCTGGGATATGGAGAGCTGTTACTTGGCCCCGATGCCCAGTTTCCCTTCTTGTGAGGTCTCTGTGCTTGTTGTTTCCTTTGTTGCGGCTGCTTTCACTGTCACTGTAATCTGGTATGGTCGTGCTGGTTGTGCTGGTATGATTCATAATTTAACATTGCACCATTACATTACGAGTTTTGAAGCAAACTGAGCCGAACAGAACTTAAGTTGCTAAGAAAGAAAGTGGAATAACTGAGTTAAGACATTGTTGTGTGTTGGTCCACACTCTTATCTCATGTTTGTCTGTGTTTTCAGGGAGATATTCATCAATTCTGTAACATGATTTGCATTGCAAGAGTAAACAGCATCGCGCTCTGACAGAACTCATTTCCCAGTTCTTTTAACGGCCAATAAATCAACCATGTCACCTCAAGTAAAACGCAACCGGTCCCATCTTTCACATGTTCCAACAAACATGCCAACTGCATATTGACAGCTGAAGCAGAGTGATTAACAACCCTCAGCTTCCCATGCAGCATGATTGGTTAAAGTAAGGCAGCGCAGGTGGGAATAATTGGAGGATGACATATAACAGGGTCAGGATAGGCCACTGTTGTACTGCACATAAATACTAATACGCTAAAATTGAAAGCGCCTTATTAAAAAGTAAGTAGTGACCTTGATGAGACGACTTCATTTTGAGTGAGAGGACTGGTGTTGCTGCAGTGCAGTGCAGTGCAGCTTGGCTGGAGTTTTGGATGGCTTCTCTAATCCTGTGCCAAAGGATCCAGGGGCCAGCGGGGACTTGAGACGTTTTTGGAGGGCTTTTTTTTCCCCCAGCAACAGCTTTTTTGGAATGAGGCAGATGTAAACAATTACTGAGCAAAACGCTCATGACGGGGAGGAAACAGAGGGGGATTAGCTGAGTTTCATCTCCAGAGTTTTGGCATTAATTGACACTCGTGCAAAAGCAGAGATGCTTTTTTTAAATATGAGGGAAAGGACCTCCCTCACTCCCCTTTTCAGCTTTGTAGGCCACAGGTTCTGGCTCAGTTACAGGAGTGCCGCTACGCTTTGAGACCCCCAGTGAAAACAGTTAGAATCAGTGGTTTCTCTTCACATGGGGGACTGTGTCAATCAAAGGGGGAAAGAACTGAGAATGTCACGGACGGAAAATTTAGCATTTGTGGAAAAACATGGGGTTTCCAGTTGGACAGGTCCTACAAAATTACCTAACTTGATCCAACAGTAAACCCTCCTTCCGTCTTTTAATCTGATGAGAAGGATCGGTCCTGAACTGAGGCCAAAGTAAGAGAAAATGAGAGAGGTGAGAATGAAGTAGGGTAGGGGGAAGAAGGGGAAAAGGGGGAAACAGACAGAAATGTGACCTCCAATGACACACCTAAACATTCTGGAAAACTGGATGTCAAGTTCAGTCAAGCCTATCATTCATAATTTAATATTCATACAGTGATATGCCTTTGAGATCAGAGCAGACTTGAAGGTTAGATAAACAGGCTTGCTGCCAGCAGGTTGCCATTTAAACCAGCAAAACACTGTGGTTGTACAGAGCAGCTCACCGTAGCTGTGAAACAGAAGAAGTCCCTGATTTATACATACTTGGTCAACATTCCCTGAATACACAGAAGTTATAAAAATACAAAAAAAGAAGAAAAAAAAACAGATTTCTTTCATCTCCTTAAGTGGTTGCTGAGCACAACACACTCCCAGAATAGATTTTGGGTAACGACTCCCCACGCTGCCTGAATAATTTATCCATACTTTTCCCTAGAATCAGGCTGGGAAGTTTCTGCCAAAAATAAAATCTCTAGTAAACACGAGCTCTTTCATATGTGTGTGTTTAAAGAAAAAGAATAAGTGGGCATTACAGGGTAGAAATGCTGCCTGGCATTTTGGCAACCAGATGTCTGGTTTATGACACGATAGGGGAAGCGAGGCCTGCCTGGGAGAAGGTCATGAGGTACATCAGTGGACAACAGGCATTACAAGTGTGCCTCTGAAATGACTTACACTGTGTGTTTTGTGCTGTGGGTGAGTGTTGGCAGGGCTTTCGAAAGCCTGCAAGAGATGAAGGAAGCATGCCACAATTATTTGTATTCACAAAGGCACACACAGAAGAGAAGATGTGTGTACCAACCTACAAAACCACATAAATGTACATTTGGAGCTGTAGGCAACTCGGTGAGTGGCAACAGATAGATGTTGTGTCAAAACAGAACGTGAACAACACTACTGCACTGTTTCATTGCCAATTGGACCGGTGCCATGTGTCTTTTTAATACCTGCGATGCTTTGACAGTAAATCTTGTCTGATTGTGAAGGCAACATCTTGTAGAACAGGTCTGCCCTCTCGTTGCATTGCGGAAATAACAAAAAAAAAATGCATTGCGAAATTCAACTGGAATCTGTCACAACATACAAACATGAAACCGCTTCTTCCGTGATTGAAATGTGATAAGAGTGGGAAACAAATTGAGTTTCAGGTTCAAAAGTTCAGATTCATAATCTGTCATTGTTGAGCATTTACCCAACTAGTGTATGTGGAGCGGGGAGAAGAGAAAAAAAAAGTCCCCACTGAGGTTTAAGAAAACTAAAGTCAAGGAGCAAATTTAAGTGTAGTCCCTTCCAGATGAGCCAAGCTGCTTTCTTTTCCTCAGAAACTTGAAACCAAAATAGTTTTTTGTCTTGTTCAGCACGCATTTAATTTTCAAAATAGTTTTATTCTTCCATTATTCCATTAGTCAGCTCTTTAGTCATTAAAATGTTGTTATCCAACTGAGTTGCATTTTTGGTTTTCATCTTATATGTCTGGTTCTTAAATGTTGCAGTGCATGTTTCCTTTTCATCTCAGCACTCAGAAGTATCATCATAAATCCATTTTCTATATCATCATATCATCAACATTTTTAACTGTTAATTGACCAATTCTGGTCAGATACAGTATCTAAAGTTGGACTGGGTTATCTGTGAAGGCAGTACATGCCTGACTGGTTTTTCTATATAGTACAGCACAGGAACAGACAACCTATCCCTGTGCCGTGCATTACAGTCCAATTAATCATCGTGAAGCCTGACAATTCAATTATTGTTCAGCTTGTCTCTTCATCCGCCTCTTTGTTCCAGGAGCCTCTGTATCCTTGTCTGATTGGTTGTTGTTTGAAAAGGTGTACCGTGTTTTTAAATTGATATGTATGCTCCCATCAGTAATGCTCTGAAAAACATTTACGGTTTATTACTATGTGTCAAATTAAAAATGAGGGGTAAAGAGGACACAGAATGTTCACATAATTGCCCCTGAATACAACTGTTGTCACCCTCAAATGACCATATGTGATTTGTTAGAAGCATATGACCTGGGTCTGTTTCCATTGTCTTGTGGGTGAGAAAAATGGAGTGGTTTTTTGATCAGATAACAACTGAATATGCAGCCTCGAGCATTAGTAACCACGCCAGAGCACAGCAACAGAACAAAAAGTGCCAACATAACACAAACCACAGCATCGTGAAATTAAAGCAACCACTGTCAAAAACAAAGTTTACCAATAACTGATGGGTGAAAGATGAACTGGTTGAGGGTAGAGGGAAGTAAAGAGAACCATCTTCCTCTGAAAGGCTCTCTGCCAGTTTCTAGCAGTGGGAAAGAAGCATGAATGTTGCATTTTATTAAAATCTATTTTATGCTTTTTAAAATACCAACAAAGGGTATTTTCTCACCCTGAATTTTTACCTTCATTCCTAGGAGAAGTATGGATAATGGGCAACTCCATTTGACAGTTTGGAAATGAAGTGCCTAGCTCAGAGGCACTCCCTAAACAATATCTTTCCATTCACTCGAGAAGGGTGTGAAACGCTTCTGTAATGCATAGTCTACCAATTTCCTGTTTGAAATTGTGAGGAAGGCTGAATTCCCTTTCACTTCTATCTGAACCACTTCTGGGGCCCACCAAACAGACGCAAAGAACCAACTGTTCCCATCCCAAGACTGAGGGACATTCTTACCCTTTCATCCCAACCAATCATAGTAGTTTACCAATCATCTTTGATCACATGGGCCCTTTTCTGTAACACCATACCACAAAGGCACACAGGTCTCATACTGGCAGACGTAATGTTTTTTCCATGGCACGCATACAAACAGACACCAACATAGCCTCATACACAAGCATGTGTGGTCCTTAGTTGACTTCCTTTGTGTGTTGCTGTTATCCTTTGGGATAAATCAGGTGTCCGCAGGAGTGAATGAGTTTTTAAGTGGCTCTGGTGACTTTGTGGGACAAACAAGCGGCAAGATCCCGTCCCAATACCCAAAACCTCAGTCTGAGTTTCACACACGGCAGGAATTTGAGTGAATGAGAGAGTGTCTGAGTCTGTGCATTTTGTTTTGCATGTGACTCTTTGGTATGTCTGTGCGTCTTTTGCTTTGTGTGTGTCTTTGTGAGTGCACCAAAGGCTTAATCAAGCCATTGTTCCTGGATCAACCATTGAGGTTTTCGACTGTTGATATCACCAGAACAGCAGAAATATATTATTTTTATTCAAAACATCATTTTTCTGTTTCCCCTGCTGACATGAGGAACAAAATCCTTACCATTTACTTAATTAGAGGGGTGAGCTTTCACTCACGCATCGTGTCTCTGAAACGTTCAGGCAGCTCTGAGCACCGGGCAGCTGCCAATCGGTAATGAAGAACAAAAGCGGCACATCTGCTGTGGCTTTGGCGAGAAAGCACCAAGACAGCCTCAAAGCAAACTCCAACCTTTTATAGTAACCATAAAAAGACCGCACTCAGTGCTGGGATAGAAAACAAGAAAAAAAATCATAATAATAATCTGGGTAAACAAAATCTGCTGGCTGTACAGAAACACGCTCAGATGGAAAGTCAATGGTGCTCCGAGGCAACTAAAGGACAACTATCAACAGGGCTAATCCACGGGAACCTAGAACTCATAATTCTTCCAACTGAGGAAACTGGACACCATCATTATATCTGCCGTATCTGCAGCTCTGGAAAGAGGAAAACACGCAAACTAGACAAAAGTCTTGGCTTTAGAAAGATCCAACGTGTCAAACAGATATAAAGGGATGAGCCAGTCCAAAGAATTACAGCAGATGAGATATTTTCTTGGAGATGTGGGTTTGGCCTTTAGAAGAGTTGGAAGGTCGTAACATGATGCTACCCATACTGTGAGAGAGGAATTGAGGGATCAATACTATAACAAAAGACAGTTTCTTTATTAAACTGAGAGGGTGAAAGAGGATTGGAATAGTCAGAGCTAAACTTTGGCTCTTTGGAGACGAAAGCAATCAGGGTCAAATAACTGAGAACACAGCAAGAGTCAAACAGTGGGCCATGTCTTGAAGATGATCCCAGTCTGCTTTAACTAGTTGACAAAGTGATGTCACGAGGTCGCAGACTCCACAAGGACAAACAACTTACATCAAAACCACTGAGCTAAAGTTACTTAAACCTGTCCAAGTGTGGGAACTAAGGCAATCATGTGTTGTTCAGTGACACTGGTTGGTGGTTATTTCCTTTTTGTATTGAGATAGTATCACACTTCTAACACCGACTACAGCACTGAGGTCAAACTCAGAATTTTGGTCTCGCAGCAAAAGTGCTGTGGAACCTTCCCAGCTGTGGGCTGGAGCCGTCAGCTCAACACTATAGTTTAGGGCTTCTGATTGGAACACCATGAAAGGACCATTTGCAGGGTCACGTCTGGGAAACAGGCGAGCTCCATCCATCACCGTCCCGATGAAGACGTTCACAGGAAACACGTGGTCAATCTGCATTTTTCACTGTCAGCAGTCATCTGCTCACACAATATGCACTGGCCTCCTTCAATAGCCTGTCCTCTGCTAGTTGCAGTGATGAAGCTGCTACCTACTCTGATGCCTTCCACTGGTAGTCAAAGGTCAGGATCAGCCACAGAGCACCACCCATGGATGAAGTTCACATTCATTGTCTTGGCCAAGGACACTTGTGTAGGGAAGTTAGACTGTCAATAAGAGAAAGTTTTAAAACTTTCATTTATGAAGTGTTAGTAGCGTAGTTCAATTTAGTTTACTGTTTGGTGGTGTGAAAGACTGCTTCTAACCTTCTAGCCTCTGAGTTCAGTTGAATTACTTTAAATGCATGTTATTGCCATGGTTATGGCTATGGATGTATTGTGATGGGTTTACAGCAAAGTGCCCATATCAATAACAGAACATCCTCAATGGTATAAAGCTTTTCTTCGACAGTTACAACTGCATATAATGTTTTCTTTTAAGTAGTGTGCATACATGAGAACAAAAACTGTATAAAACCATGACTAATTGGGCTTCATGGGAATTATCAACACAGTTGGAACTAATCTGTGACCGAACTGTTTGGTTGAGAATAACTAGTGTATAAAATACATTAGTGCATGCCATAACAAGTAAGTTCTAGTAATTATGTGCAACCAAAGAATTTGCTGCGTCATATAAAAGTAGGGCCTTAGTAATTTGCCGAACAATCATGTTTGGCAGTTGAAAAAAGCACACTGCTTCAGTGGGAAAAGTACCACCCCCAAACAGCTCTTCTTGTTAAGACAGGGCACCATGTGAAAGGTTTTGGTTTGGCAGTGCAGCAGGCGAAGCTGAAAGCTGGAAAGCAGAGCTGAATCCCGGCATGCCGCTGCCTCCATCCTCATGCTGCATTAGGGGAACAACAGGCCTGCAGTAGCAAATCCTATCCCCAAGCGGGAGCAGCTTTCCTTCCCTCATCCCTGCTTAAAATGGGATACCACAGTCGGTTCCTTCCCAGAATGACATGCTAATGCTGCACAAGGCTGCGCTGTTGTTGTTATCTGGTGTCACTAACACCAGGTTATGCATCTGCAGGCTATATGAGAGAGACCTTGTAACTTGCAAGGGCGGCAGGGAAACAGCAGTGGGTAGTGAAGAGTTACACGAATCCATGATATGATATCTTATACATACTAGTAAAAAAGGATGAAGGACATACAACAACACCGTCTTTAAACATCCTAAGCCGTTTGGTTGGCAGTGAGTTTGGAAGGAAAGAAACAGCACCTCATAGCAGTTTTCAGAGGAATACAAGCCAGTTCTTTGTGCCATAATTTTATTGGTCTTAATTATAGAAACAGCCAACTGTGTCTGACCTATTTTGTGTTTTGTGAGACCAATAAGCTTGATGAAAGCTGATGAAGCTTGATGACAAAGTTGCTTGAAGCGAACCAAAGCTTTGCCATCTTTACATTATGTTTACATTATAATCTGCTCATTACCTTCACAGAGTTCATTTCATGAAATCTGATGTGATCATGTTAGGGCTAATGGAAGAATGACTACATCACCTGACCACTAAGCATAAACCAGGAGTAATCACTGCAGTCCAATGATTTACACTGGCTGTGTGACTGACAGCTGTGTAATACACTCTGAGACACATCTATGGATTAACTGACAACAACAGATCAATTAGATTGAATGAAAGTGAATCTCCCAGTGACGTAGTGGAGACTTTATCTGGGGCATGGACAGAGTTCTTGGCTATGACAGTGAATACTCCCTGACCCAGAGAGACACACTGTGCCTGTGTATAAATGCAGTCTGTATTTCCTAGGGCTTTAAATTTCATTAACAGGGTTAGGGAGTGGATCTTCTTGAATGCCAGGCACCTGGCATATACCTATACCTCCATGTGATAAATGACAATTGCTAGGAGGGACTGAATGATATTCACTAATGCATAGATTCTCAAGTTCGGTTTCAAAAACACTTCACCTGAGCAGAGTTTTTGAAAGCTGCCTCTGTTCACCTGAGAGGCAGATTACAAACCTCCTCCTCCTGTCTTTTTCTCTAATATCTCCAGTAAACAAGTTCAATAATTCAGTAGCTACAGTTGGTATCTACTGAGTCCCAGGACAAACTTTCATTTTGTTGGGCTGTGCAATAGAAAAAAAGGAATAACAAGCACATCAGTGATTCAGTAATATTTGCAGCTGAGATGTGAGTTCGCTGGCCATGAGATGAAACTCAAACTCAAGTGCTCAAGTGGGAATCACTGCATCGTTTCAACCACAAGCTTTAAATTTAGGCTTTCATGACTGCACGTGGATTGACACTGGTGATGACAACTAGTGGTCTGGCTGACATTTACAACTTTAGATCACAGATATGATACAAAGGGAGTCAAACAGAGTACAATCAGACAGAGAGGTCTTTTGTTGCTGAGTCAGTTTCTTTCTCTTCCTTTAATGCCCAAGTTTAAGCATCTACAATTACTTGTTGCTCTCATGCTGATGTTTAACGGGAGGACTGCAGGAGGAGAGAGGATACTGACCCTGAGGTGTCTCGAAAATCAACCATCTGGGATTCTTCTCTGCCAAAAATCACACACACAGACACACACACACACAAACACGCTCATTTCCTCAAAAATACTTAATCCACACACCCAAACACTACCTCAGCAACACACAAACAAAGACGGAAAAGCCATCCGGGAGTCGAAATGTTTACAGTTCTCTGTCGGCGGTCTGACACACGGTGAGGAGCCTCCGTCCGGTGAAGAACACTTTACGTCTGCCCGCTTCCCCTTTGGCTTCCTCCGCTTCTTTCATCAGTACTTCACAGAGGAGAGGCCTTCCAGTTGTTATCTGTGGTTTGTTACTCGCTCATTTTGTAGCTGTAGGTCACTGGGCTGCTTTGCTAATCTTCTGTTTGGACTCAGCTAGCACTGGTCTTAATGAAGTGCCGTGAAAACGTCAACAAAACACTGACCAGAGTGACTTCCTCTAGGGCAGGCTGAGCAACAGCAGAGGCTGTTAAGCAAAAGGCTGACCAAAGGAAAAGAACTGTTGTCTGAGAAATAAAGAAAAAGAGGGTATTTCTGTTTTGGTTTTCTTTGAATTCAAGAAAGATGCTTTTCCATTAGTCCCTTGAGCTTTTTTAAACTCAAGAGCTTTAAAAAAAATCCCATAATTGAACTTCTATAAATTTTTACAAGCGTGGGAATTATGTTCAAACACTGGTTACTTCACCTCTGAGTGAAACTGCCCTATTTTTAAAACATGTCCCTGCCTGTCTACCTGCAACTCTCTCCGGGAACCACAGTTACACAAAAACAATGCTTTTGCATTATTATTTTAAATAGTGTATTTGGACTAACAAGCAAAAAGAGCCTTCTCCACCTCATCATTAAGTCAATTACCAAAGCCCTACTTGGCAGCCAGGCACTGTGATTAGAAAAATTAAAGACATTTAAGAGGTCATTAAGAGAGTGGGCGGGGGAATTAGTGAGGAAAGAATGGAGCATATTCTTTCATTATATTTTCTCATTAGTGTCGTCATTTCTTTTGTTTTCTCTCCTCCTCCAAATCAAATACATGTGTTCAAGTGAGACTAATCTTTTTAGCTGTCAGTGGAATCTTTTGTGAAGTGCTTGAAATTCAGAAAACCCAGAGCAGAAATTTCATTTTAGTCAGTTTGGACCTATGGAATCTACTGAGCATTAATAATCCATCATAAGGTTTCTGCTCACAACTATGACAGCTGATGTTTGATTTATAGGATCCAACAGAGAAGCACAAAAGTGAAGAATAACAAAGATAAACAGGAATATATTCAGACATGCCAATTTGCAGGTAGAGAAGAAAAGGACATGAGGACAGTCGGACAGAGGGAATCGGAGAAAAAAAAAGAAAAAAAGTTGCCAGGCTGACAACAGAGAGGCTGTCTGCTGCCCTACTGCTACACTGTTACCCTACAGCACTTGTATGAGAAACTGTTTTAATATTTAAATCTTCTTCCCTCTGTGAAGACATTAAGAGTGGAATGAGCACAAGTAATCTGAAAGAGCTGTGTATTACAATGTGTGTCTTAGGCTTCAGCTACAACGCAGTGAAAGTAGTTTGAGTACTGAGATGATGTCAGTTGACTCATTTGAAAATTAAAGCTGCTTTAATCAATATTTTCATGTTTACAATGTAAACAAAAAGTATGTGGAGCAACCTTACAGCTTAGGGGTTCAGATTCCAGCCCTGCAACATCCTCAGTTCAAATCTGACCGGAGACCAGTTGCACGTTATCACCCCTCTCTGTCTCTCCTGTCTCCTCTACTGTCAGAACCTCTGATAAAGACATAAAATGCCCCCAAGAAATAGCGCAGAGAATTCTGGATATCGGCTGGATGTGTAAACAGGCAACAGTTTGCTAAGATATTCATCATAACAACTTATTAAGGTGATAACATGTCAAGAGTACAGCCTGTTGTATTGCCCCCATGTGGCAAATAACAATAATGATGCACCTTCGGTCTACATAAGCTTTCTGTCCAAAAAAAGATGAAATCTTTCACTTCCTTTGTCAGTTTGGTTTAATGCATCACAAATCCACTGAGTTGGTCAACATGAGCTTGCTGTCAGTAGTTTACAGTTTATGTCACCCTTGTTCTCTGAGGTTTAAACAATTTTCAAAGAATCCCACTCATGTCCACTTAGAGCTGCCAGCATGTCCCCTGCCATGAGAGGGAGATGACAGTTGCAGATGCAGAGTGGGAGAGGGGATGCTATGATAGCTGCCGCTGTAAGTGATGCACTTGAACTGTCATCTCACAGCCTGTGTGTGGTAAGGCTGTTGACACCAAGATGCTCACTGCTGTCATTTCCTCCGACATTCTCTGTGGCACCATCATTAGGCAGCAACATTACTCAGACCAACACAGCAGGAGCCTGATTCTGATGTTTACTTTTGAGCTCAAAGAAAAAAAACTGGCAGATTAGCAGGATCAGGGAGATGAGGGAGAACTGAGAGCTGTCTGAACAGGGCTGTTTGATGAGGGACAGCAGAGCAAACACACGGCTGCAGGTGGATGATCACTGATTCAAAAAACATGGTTCAGAGCTTTGACAACAAAAATCAAAGCTGGACCACACAATTATGGCTATGGCTTTCTTGGACAATGTTTTGCTGGTATTTTTTCACAATTTTCAGTTTCTATCAGTTATCAGAACTACATTATTTACCTCACTCTAGCATCTAATATGTCTTCTTGTCATAGTATTTTATTTTCAGGATCCCATGGCCTGTCTGCTGCTGAAAAGGTCCCAGGTTTGTGCAGAGTTGTGTGTGTGTGTGTGTGTGTGGCAGTTGCCCCAAGCTGCCTCAGTCTCAAAGAAAAAGCAATCAGAGTAACAGGGTATTGGTTCAGGGGCTGTAACCACTCTGACAGCACACAGAGATATATACACACTAACAGGTAACTTATAAATAAGAGTTTGACATTGTCTACTCAGACTGGCAGATAATAAACACATATGCATACAGAAAATGTAAAACAAATTGACCTGTAAAGACAGGTAAATAAAGATATGCCACTCTTCTTCTCTCCGACTTTCTCCGACCGTGTTTCTCCCTCACACATAAACACACACCAGGGCACAGGCTGTTTAACATTCAGGGCTGAACCAGTTGTTTGCACTGAGTCTGCTGTAAGTGAGCCAGAGCCAGAGCCAGACACAGCCACACGCTTCCAGGGTAACAATGGATGTCGGTCTGGAGGGGTGAGGGGGGAGAGATGAAGCCCCCCCAACTAGCCAGCAGCTGCCCTGGGGTCTCTGGCATTATGTAATACGTTGGCATCAAGGCCCATATGTCTATTTATTGATAGCCAGAGCCTTTTTGAACAGATTCCTTCTAGACCTGGGAATCACCCTGTGGTCAGAGAGATGGAAGAATAATGTGCGCTGAGTGGCCTTTGGCCCTGCAGTCTGGGCTTCATCACAAAGAGGAAAGCCTGTCCCATTTCCATACAAGAATTTTCTCTCTCACTCCTAGCAATGCTGAAATAAATGGCTGCTGACTTACTCCCAGTATTCAGAGTCAGTAAGGGTATGGGATGGGAAACAGTGTAAGAAGGACCAGGGTTTGCCTAATGAAGAAGACAACTCAGTTTCTTCCTCTGCAAACTGTATGTGTTCAGAATAGGAAAGAAAATCTTACAATAGTGGTGACCAAATGCAACAAATGATGATATCTTTTTAACATGTACATTAATACAAGTGTGTAAGTAGATTCATGTCTGGCAGATAGTGCAAAGTCAGGAGCTTTATCACTGGAAACTGCTGCCTACTAAGGCAAAAACAATGCTATGAGAGCAGTGAGAGTGAACCAGAAAATTAAAGTTGCAGGCTGTAAAAGATGCTAAAAACATCAGTAGAACTGAAAGGAGCTGCAGAGTTGACAAGATTGTCCAACTATTTGAATTTGACTTGACTTGACAATGGGAGATTTCTAAAGGTATTTTAGTTACTTTTCCCCATGGCATTATTACATTTACATCATTACAGTTTCTCCCTCTCACAAAACACAGACACACACACATTCTCGACCTGACCTACATACTGCACTGGCCACTCTTTGTTCTTCATGGCCAGCAGCAAACTGTGAAGCTCCAAATCAACTCACACTGCAGCAGTCTGTCTTGTCTCACTGACAAAAAATTATCACTGTGCTCTACCTGACACACTCACATGAGAAGCACATAAATTACTGCACCTGTCACACACACAACACTCCTGGTGTTACGGAGCTGGACACTTGAAGATGAAATGTAAGTCTGCCTCACTAGAGCAGTTGCTAGAGCAGTAGAGAGGAGACTGTTGCTGATTTGGTCACATTCATATCCAGAGGAAGATGTGCTTACAAACTGTTGCCCTTTTTTTGCAGCTTCAAGAAAAAAATTGGAAATGCTTCTAAGAGTCAAATGACCAAATAACAAGCTCTTCCACATGTGTGGAGGATTACAGAACAAGTCTAACATTTATTTTTATAACTGACAACTACAATGTGAAAATTCATTCCTTGATTAACTGATTTTTTGTTTAGTCTATAAAATGTCAGAAATTAGTGAGAAAAAATTCATAAAATGATCTCACTCTCACTCACCACAACACATTAACACTCCCAAACCCGAAGAATGTAAAAGCTAATTTAATAGGAAACAGTCTCGTATTTGCTTCAAAAATGACTTTAACAATGAAGTGAGTAACAAACTAGTTGCTGATTACCTTTCTGTTGATCAATAGATTGATTAATTGACAAATTATTGTTGCTGAGAAAGTGTGCAAGCTGTTTGGAAAAATCTAAAGTTGCTGACTGTCCAGCTGTCAGAACTTACAGGCAGCTTGCATCTAAAGGGCACAAGAAGTTCACTGTACAACATAATTATTCATAATATAACACAATAATACTGTATAGCAGTAATCTGTATTCGTATACTGTAGGAGTGAACAAATGAGGCTTATACAGTGGATGAGTGATATTTTCCATCCCTTTGTTTCGTTTTTAATCATGTCACATAGGACTCATTTTGCTTCAGTGTTCTATCAGTGTTCAGAGAAAAGAACACAAACCCTGCTCAGTCCTAAGGATGATTTTTTTTTAAAAAAAGCATTCATTATTCAATCTACAAAGTGCAAAGCAGATAGCTGAATCTTTTATATTCACCTGTATCCATTTAATTACATTTTTATCAACCACACAACACTAAACCCAAACCAAAGAATGATCTTAACTTTACTACTGTTCCCTAAGCCTTCCAACCACTGACCTAAGATAATATTTACTGTCTCATTTTTGGAACGCGTCTCTAGAACTACAGCTGTGACTTTTGTCACATGTGCACCAAATGACGGAGGCCTGCAACTCATTTAGATCTTGACCTATATTTTCACAAGACTTTCATTTGCCTCCATATTTTTTCCATTGATTGTTCGTGATATCAGATGAAGGATTTTCTTCTAAAATGCAACAGTTTTGTGTAAACAATGAAACTGATTCTGTCAGAGTTCCAAATGCACAGAGGGATTTTATCATCGAGCATGTGACGAGCACAGTTAATACCCATAACCTCAAATTTAGTTTTTGAGCACAAATGCATGTCATGATTTCTTTGTGCATTTGGAGGACTAAATAAGTCACCTGAGGGCATTTTTCACCTTTGACCTACACACAGAAAAGGGTTGCTGTCCTACTACATTCTAACCATGACTGAAGACAAACACTTCGATCCTCTAAAATCCATTGAAAATCTATCCAAACGAAGACATAGAAAGGCATACAAAGAAAGTGGAAACAGAGTGTTCTGCTGCTAATAGCTCAGAGCAAGAAGGTTAACTGAAATCACAGCATCTGTCAAACAACACTAATCCCTTTGATCCATAGAGACAAAGTGTAACTGTCTCCCACCCAGACGGACCACAGCCCCTCTCTACATCCCCCTCTTCTGGTTACATGATGTTTGAGGTCAGGGTTGTCAGTGCCTGCTGGCTGGAGATAAGCTTCCCTGCTCTACAGAATAACCTAAATTATTAAACTGATCTATGAACTGCTGTCTAGCCTGGTGATGTAGCTCACTGAGAGGGTTGCGACACTGCTGCTGCCTTTAATCCCCACCACAGCTGCGTGCTTGAGTTACTGTAAGTCATTTATCTTATGTCATGTACAATACCATGACACGAGTACCATTTGGCTCCTGGACAATGAAAATTTTAGGATTATGAGACATAGAGTACTTTTGCTTATATTTCAAGAAAGAAATGACAATCTCATCACAAATGGAGGATTAATGTAAAGAGGGGAACAACTATCACAACAACATGTACACACGTTTGAGAAGAAACATGGAAACCAGCACAAACACAAAGCATTATAAAAAGATTACAGGGCTTAGGGAGCTCTGTCCCTGAGAAAATAGCTTCTAGGCTGCTGGTCCGCTCCAGCTCAGCTTCCTCTTCCACAGCCAGATAGCAGACTCGGGGTGGGGGGAGTGGGGGGGTAGAAATAAGAAAAAAGTAGCAGCCAGAAGTGCAGAGGGAGAATATTTGTTCAATCGAGAGGAACGGTCGGGGAAATTAACTTGAGGCAGGTGAGGAGGAAGTGTCAAAACAGAATTAATGTTGCACCAGAAAGCTTTAAGGCGAGATAATAGAAGATATGAGGGACAGACACAAAGTTTGACCTTCAAACTTCATACAGAGGAAAAGATATGTCAAGATTCAGACTCTGTACACATCTAGCAGTTGTTACTTGTGACTTTTATCATTTATGATTTGTGAACTATTGCACTGCTGTATTTTGGCTTTAAGTATGGTATTTAGCCTGGTGACACAGTTGAAATCAATATTACTAAATTAGTAAGAATATTTTCTCAATAATAATATACAAATGTCAAGTCAATTTTAATGTCATATACTGGTTGTCATTTGTCATATCACATAGTTCAAGAAACACACACAATCAGGCACTGGAACAGAGTTGACTGTATCGTATCATATGGTATTGCATTGTTTCGTATCATATTTTATAGTGGAATGTATGCTGATGCTCAACCTAAAGTCTGTACAGACACCAAACGTCACTCTCCTTGTTTTCTCAACACACCCAACCCAGGATCATCTAGATTAGCCTATAAAAACCCTATTCTAAATCAATATCAGATCTTGTATTTCTCTCAGCTCACATTGCCAGTATTAGTGTCAGGGACATGGATCGCTGCTCGTTGAGTGGCATTCATGTGGTGAGAGGGGAGTAAATCTGATAGTGAAAAGGCTGTGACCTGTGCCAGGCCTCCACACACACACACACACACACACACACACACACACACACACACACACAGAGTGCAAATAGTTACTGAAGGTTTATCTCTGAGGGACTTTACTCTGGCACACCTCACTGAATTAGCTTACAGTTCAGGGCTCATCCCATCCCATTGGAGATGATAAAGCTGAATCTCCTATTTAATTTCCTACCTATCTTTGTTTTTGTTCTGTGTTCCCCCATGCATCTCTCTTGTTTTGTCCTGCTTCCAATCCAATTAATTTACTGAAAGTTCAAGCTATGAATGCTGATAAATGCTCCCTTCATGCCAACCAGATCAGATCAGGATCAGAGCTCACAAACCTCAGTGGGGGGGGGGACTTGGAGGCGTGTGTTTGTGGCGCAGCTTGTGCGTTATCTCATCAGTTGAAACAGGCTGAACACAACACCGTGTCTCATTTCAACATGAGGTTGATAAAAATCAGCACACTGGTGGCATGTTGGTCTTCCCCAACTGGACTGCGTGGACTCATTCCAAAACATACACAGTCACACATGAGACGCTGTAGCCCATACACACCAATGCCTACACACACCCTGAGGCACTTAACAGAGGGCACCTTGAACAAAAACCTCAAGAAGTCACTGTCAAAAAAACAACTTGTAAAAAACACCATAATTTTTTTTGTTATTCACCCAAACGCAAATAAAAGTGCCACCGTGACAGCAGCACCTGCCCCCTAATTGTATGTTTCACTCATCTAATACATGTGTTTAGCAATACCACAGATTGACCTTGCCTCACAATTCCAAAAAGGTAGCAATTATGCAGGAAAAAACAGAAGCTAGACCTCCCTTCCAAGACCCTTTGATTAATAGCGCCTGTGTCTGGCATAGTTCAGCGCCGATTGGATTTACAACAGTGTAATTGATAGGTGAACTCCTACTGTGAGACAAACATAAAGACAGGATTTCCTCCTGAGCTGTATGCGTGAAGATTCCCAGCATGCAAAGGATGGAGAGAAGTTGTTATAGAATAAGAGCCAAACCATCTGCTGGTAAAATGAGCGGAAGATTTGTGAAGATTTGTGAGAGGTGAGTCTCAGGTCCCCCTTCCTCTGAGCGGCTCTGAGATTGGAATACAGATTGAGGAAGGAGCTGAGTGAGAGAAGAGTGAACTGAGTGCATTTAATGAGGACAATGGCTCCATAGAGTGTGAACAAAGAGTCTTTCACACACCTGAATGTGTGCATTGAGTTGAGATGAGATCATAAATTAGCAGATAGAGAAGAACACAGGTGAGGATTGAAGGGCAAGGGGTTGGGATGAAGGGAAGGGGGTCTTATCGGGGTAATGAAGGAGAGAGTGAAGGAAAAAAAGAGGGGGTTGTGTTTGCCCGTGGGGTTTTGTTGACACCATGACAGCAGCAGGCACGGTAACTTGTGCGGACAGGAAACACCCCGAGGGTCGTACATGTGTTCCTAGTGAGAACAAGACATTCAGATAAAAAAAATGCAGTGGGGGAAAACACAAATAGAGATGCACAGATAGTACATAATGCTATCACCTTCCTGGAATGTCTTAGCCACATGCTAAGTGCTAATAGAAATTAGTATTCTGCCTTGTTGATCTGGATTTTATGGGTGTTTTGATCCTGTGGGCAAAATGGTTTCATTTTTTACTCCTTTAGGTCATGTACTTGGTTGTTTTCGGATTAAGAAGTTCTCCATTTTCCCTTGGCTCTGCAGCCTGCCGCCATGGAGTATGAGTGGTAAATTGTGGTCAGCCACTTATGGACACTAAGGGAACGGTCAGTTCTTACACACACAAGCATGCATGCAAATTATGGCTGATGCTTGTAGCAGAGGACTTTTGAATTGTGTGATTTAATGCAAATGGAAGTGATAAAATGACTGACCAGGCCAGTAATCCTTGGAAATACATCCATATTGAATAGTTCTGCACCTTATAATTTACAGTGAATGCTACTACAGGAAGTAGTGTACCCTATATGTAACAAGATGGACTGGAAGGGTGTGGAGATCAGGGTGATGGACTGTATGTGTAGCATGTCTGACTTTCGTGCAAGAAAGTTTGCCTCCACAATTAACAAGCAACTGCTAGCTTACTCCTACAGTATAGATGTGTTATGATGGACTGTCAAATTTCATGCTTATATTGTACAGCAATGGAAACCTAGCCATAGACTCCCATACCTACAGTAGCCAGCAGTCATAATGTTT
The DNA here is from genome assembly GCA_033238685.1 of Lates japonicus. Taxonomy (NCBI): domain Eukaryota; kingdom Metazoa; phylum Chordata; class Actinopteri; family Centropomidae; genus Lates; species Lates japonicus. Next base: position 1,989,509 of record BRZM01000005.1, on the reverse strand, counting down.
GACAACTCAATGAAGAAAGCACGACCAGAGAAAACAGCACAAAATTGGCATGCTGAATAAATCACATAATATGAACGTTCAAGGTAATTTCTTCAGGTCCCAAGTTAATTTCTAAGCAAGACTGCTATCCAAATCCTCTTTTAAGAGAGTTGCATGGGTGGTACCAGCGGGAACAAAGCCCCCTATTCCTGGCTATGATAGAGCCATGTTTAAACCACATAGGACCACAGACACACTTGTGATTCCTGCTCTTCTTGATCCGAATCCAGTAAAACCCACTGCTATTTTCTGTATTTTGTACTAGTGTAATTTTTCAGCAAGAATCAAATACTATAAGGAATTGTGGTCTGTCAGGTTTTTATACGACAGCAGTTCTGCTCTGATATACTAATTTGGCTCTAATGGAAAACATTAAAAAATGTCAACAGTATTAAAGTGAAGTATAAGCAAGAGAAATGCATGAAGGGGGACTAGTAAAACTGCTACCACTTTATGAATGAAGCTTTCTTGGACATTTCCCCCATTATGGGAATACCTGTCAGGATACGTTCTAAGAGAGCTGCTGTTTTTCATTTTGTTGTGAGCGGCAGACAGATTCTTTCCGACAGGTTCTGGTCCGCTGGGATGTCTCTCTCTCTCAGATGGCAAAAAGCAGATTTAGGCCTGCACTGGTTTGTTTGTAGAGTAGTTACCAATGGTTACAAGATGCCAACTCCTTGAAAGACTCAGAAGAATTGGGGAATTGGGACATTCTTTCCTTCCTTTCTTTTGATTCATGAGTCCTCACAGTTTTCTCACATTATACTGCCAAAGAGGGGAAAGATCAGGGGTGACTGTGAACTCTGTAGACAAGCCTTCAAGTCTTAACCAACATGGTGCCATACCCCTCGTAACCCAAACCTTGCCACTCAAAACTCTCCCAATCTAGTCAAGAATCGCTGTACTCTGTCTGAGCCCCAAGCCTTGTTAATCCCATAATTCATTTTAAACGAAGCAAAGACTTTTTTTCCAGACCTGCATTTGACCCCAATGCTGGACATAAAAAATATTAAGTCTGTCTGCTGACAAGCCTCCAGGTACCTTACTTGTGTACCTTAGTGCAGCCTCCAGGGCCTCCTAAAAAGAGGGGCTCCCATGTGGAGATGCACAACACCTCACATTTTTTAAGGTATCAATTGACTGTAAAGCTTGACATGCCTATATATCATCACATTCTTCAGTCTTCACCATATTTAATCGTAAAGCTCTGCTCAAGATCACCAATTCCTGAACATCAGACAGTAATGAGACTAACTTTGGCCTCAAGATGTATTTTTGATTTGTCCATAAGATAAAACTGAGAAGCTGAAAAAAGCTAGATCAGGTCATCAGGTGTACAGGATCTCATGCAGTGAATATATTTTTCATTTCTGTTTTCAAGTTTACTTCTTCAAAAAAATGGGCTTTAAATCAAAGAGTACAGCAATGACTCCGGTCCACAGATAACCAAGTGTTATGAAAGCCCCTCTGCCCTCTTTGAAACATGGCAGCTTTCAGTCAGTGTAACCCCAAATATAATAACACTGGAGACTGAAATGAAAGAACAAAGGGAGAAATGCACAGAGGGAGGGAGAGAGCATTATCAAGCATGCATTTTGTTCTGTGTGAAGAGTGACAGGATAGCAGAGAACAAAGCCTAAAGAGGAGTGTGTGGAGAGAAGAGGCAGGGAGGAACAGAGACGGAGTGAAACTAAGACAGAAGCTATGTTTCCATCCAACTGTCAAACAAATTTTACACAAACTTTTCATGTGTCAGAAAAAATTAAATCCAAATTTTTCACATCTGCCCAGATGGAAAACACCAGAAAGGTTGCGGGAAGTAAATTGGCCACGAAATCAAGTCTACCTGAAAAATTGTGACTAACTGATGAACTGATATCATGTGATTTCAATGAGTCAAAAACTGCTGATGAACTGCTGCAAGCTGCAAGTTAAATACAACTGCCTGTATATGAAAGAAGAAACAAAGAGAAAGAGATATAAAGTGCAGGTTTTCCTGCAGCTCAGAAATAGTCTATCACAGACTTGGCAAACTGCTCTCCTACTGTATGGTGGGTGACCCCAGACCAACCCCAAACACAGCAGGGGGCCACTGTCAGTGCTAGCAGGGCAAGAGGCAGACAGGGAGAGACTACTAGAGGCCACAGTGAGGGGAAAAGAGAGGGATCAGGGCTTCATGTGAGGGAAAACACAGAGGCAGGGACTGCTGGGTGGTAGTGCGAGGCAGAAGAACAAGCAGGGAGGCACAGACGGAGAGAGAGGGATCGATGGCAGACAAGTCCAGTGAGAATGAAGTGAACCAGAGCAGAACAAGTGTAGGTCAAAGCCAGACGGGGAAGCAAATCTTCTGTCCGTGTGAACATACAGCACTTTACATATTAAAGTCCACATTCAGTTGGAAGGCTAAAATACACACTTACACACACTACTACGCCTGCACACAAACCGACAAGCAAGGAGGTCAAAGCCACTGAATAAAAAGACTGGATTGTATGCCACTGCTGGCATCGCTCTAGAGCTAGAAGTTTTAAAAACTTGAGTAGAATAATAAAACTTGTGATTCAAGCCTCTGGAGCGTTATTCCTTCAGTCGTGGCATGAAAAATACCCCGAATGCTTGCGCTGCGGTGGAGGCTGAGTGAAACCGGATCAGGAGCTGAAGCAGCAGCTCAGCGGGGGACGATGTGTGGGTTCGGAAGCCGGGTCTTTAACGAGGTGTCAGACTGATTGGCCCGGCACCGGCCAAACTGATACACCCGCCCCAGCCTCTGTGTGGCCTGAGCAGCACCCAGGACAAACCACCAAGGACCATCAAACAGAGGCCGCAGTCCTGCCAAAGCTGCTCACAGCCCATTATCGGCCTGGAATTAGAACATTTGTCTCCTGCCAAAACCTTTTAATATCAACAGGCCATGTTTTACATGAAAGGATTTTGCTGACGCGCTTTTTCACAGCAACTTGCAAGGATTCTTAGAGTGGATGAAGCTTAGGAAGTTAAACTAAGAGGAGTGAGAGTTATGAAGCACACTGCATGAAAACATATGTAGGACACTATCCCTGTGAGTTTTAGAAGACAGAAACAGAAAGGAGAATATTATCTTAAAGTAAGGAGTTGATTAGAATGACTAGAGGAGAAATGGATCTGACCTACTGGTGAAAGACAGATGCAAAAGATGCCGGTACAGTGTCTGTCAGATAATCACAAATGTTCTAAATGTCTAAACATTCTAAACACTTAACCTCCCTATGCAGTTGGACAACAAGTTGTTGTCCAACTACATAGGGTAACTCTTGTTAGGTAACTCTTTCCTTTTTATTCAGAGTTCTAATACTCTTAACTGTATAGCAGCACTTGATAAAGAATTGCCTGTAGAATTAATGCACTTTAAATGTTAAATAAATACTACTTCAAAAAATGCTTGTCTTCTGCGAAGACATAGGGAATAGATGCACAATGCTGACTGCTGCTGTTGTTTACTGAAACCAGACTCCAAGGATTGCAAGACAACACTGTTCACTAATGCTACTGTAAGAGTCTGTTTTCACAACATGATGCTTTGACCCATACAGGCATTACAGTATTAGTCACATTATAGTACTTTCTTGGAAAATAGCAATTTAAGACATTCATCTTGTTGACAGCTTCCTTTGATAATTAGATTTTTATTTTTTGTGGAAATTAGATTCTTGAAGGGGTATTCCAGTATTTTATTATTGGACATTACATAAAGCTGGGGGACTTACAAGAGACAGTTTATAGAGAGAACAGTCAAAGTCAATGAAGGGGAAGCCAAGATATCCTGACATTTAGTCCCTAGTATGGGCCCAGGTCCAAAAACACAATTTACATAACGCAGCTCTCTGGTGCCTTTTGTCAAACTCTCCCTGCCTGGTTAACACCCAAATCTTTCAAACTCCATGCCCCCAGTTTGAACACATGCTTTCTGCAACTAATTTGAAGTAATTTGAAGAGGTATAGCCCTAATGATATCATCAGGGTTGTACTTTCAGAAATTGTAAAGTTCCCTTAAGTGCCACAGAAGACATCAAAATGTTTTCACAGGCTGAGCAAACTGAACTTTGTGTGTAAAATCTGTGACATGCCCCTTTAAAACCCAAACACCTGCAACTCATGCTATGCAGCTAAACACTATTCAAACCCATGGAACTGAATTTTAAATTCCAGTGGAGATCCCAAAATATCCAAAGGTACCAAAAATGTTAAATTTGGGGGATGCATGACTCCATAAGACGGATATCTGTAAAATTTATATAGTTTCAATAAAGAACGATGAGTGTTAAGCTATTTCAGCAGCAGCACAACTTCCAACAGGGCATTTGAAACCACTAGTGATTGAGACAAGGTGTTTTTGTTTTTTGTGAATTTAGTGAATTGACCCTTTAAAAACAGTTCATTTCACTCTTTCAGAACCTAATGTTTCTGCTCCAAGTCTCTAACAGAGGAGAAACCATCGCTTAAACATACCTGCAGAGTAACCCCAGACATGTAATTGTCCCACCCATCAACAGATGGCAGTGTTCTGTCTGTGATAGTGAGGGGAAAGGAGGCAGGAGCAGCGTGGCAGACCCCTGCAAAGAGGGAGGCTGCTGTAATGATGGATCTAACCTTGGGAGACAATTGCTAGGCTGCAAATGATCCACCGTCAACGGCGGGAGGCAGAGATTGGGTGGAGCTGCGCCTTCTCCCCACAGAACTGAAGATTAACATCATTTTACATTTATATTACAGGCGTTTAGCAGATGCTTTCATCCTCTGTGACAAGAGTGGTGGGATAAGCTTCAGCTGCTGGTTCAACAACTAATAGAGGAAAAATGTGGAAACCATCACTCTCAGACAGAGTGGTGAACAGTTGGCTGATAAGGAGATTGTTTAAGTCGTCTACTTTATTATTTTGTCCATTCTTCATATTTAATCTATTCATAAGTAAAGGCAGAACAAAATGACCTCGTTAACGTCTCTGCGTGCTGCTAGTGGGAGAAAGAGGTGGGAGGACGAAAGGAGAAAAAAAGAGGAGGGATAAGGAGGAAATGGGAGCAGAAGACAAAGAAAGAGACAGAACGGGAAGTAAGGAGGAGGATGCTGGAGATTGGGAAAGCCAGGGAAAAGGTCAGCTGCCTCTTCAGCACTTCTCCTTGATAAACGGAGGGAAACAGTGGCCTGGATAAATCCTCTTTTGTCTTTATTTACCAAGATGTCAAGCTTTTCATTGCTAGGTCTATAAATGGGCTCCTGTGGGGCAGAAATAGTCAGGCTGAGGAGGAGACAGCAGACTAATTCGGCAGCGAGAGTTCATGTACAGTGTGTGTAGAGAGCCAGTGCTTCTGCTACAGCAGTGGTTTCAATCCTAGACTGAAAGGTTATCAGCAGGTGTCAAGAAACCAAATTTCAGACATTTTTGCAAAAGACCACAGGTAAGGAGTCTGACATGAACTATGTCTAGGTGCTGGGCAATACCCATGGTGACGGATGTTTACTGGCTGTGGCAGAGAGTGAGAAGTGCACTCCACTGTTACCTTCCTCTTAATGCAGAGCACCTGCCAGCAACAATAATGTTAAAAGCCTCACACTTGGGAGTATTTCTTGGCTAGGCTCAGTGACTTCCGGGAGTCTTGTTAATGCCGTAAGGTTGTCGGGCAATCATCTGGGGGAACATAACCCCAGATAAAACCACATTATGCTGTTTTTACACTTTGAAGTATGAAATTGTTGAACTATTCCATTAAATGCCAGTGTGAGGATAATGTACAGTTCAAGAGAAGTATTCTGACACATCATTCGTGAATCAAAAATTAAAGTACAACCAAATGTAATTGTATGGTTGACACATCTCACATATCACTACTATTGACTCCAGTATAACTGATTTTGACTGCAGATTGAATGACAGTGTCAGGATAAAGTGTAGGTGAAGAATAATATTTTGATATATGATCTGTGCACTTTTTCTGCTGAATTTTCTTGAAAGTTCACATTTGTGGCCATGATCCTGTAGTCTGTGGGATTCTCAGGGCAACATGGAACTTTCCTGAGGAAAACACAAAAGTTTATAAAGGTGACGCAAAATCTTTTTCAAATATAGGATTTCTTTCCCATCTTACAAATGAGTAATTCACTGTCCCTTGTTCTTTTTAAGCATTCAGGATCATTTGAATCAATTACAGCTCTGTGCACTCTCTTATCCTCCTTCACGATTCATTACCTTTCCTCCTGCTGCTCAGACCAACACTACCTCCCACTATCAGCTTTCAGTATGTGGTGAGTTGGTGCTGCTGATAGTGGGAGGTAGTGTTGGTCTGAGCAGCACCAACTCACCACATACTGAAAGCTGATAGTAAATATTTGGGTTATTCCAGCAGCAACCACAGTTCACCCCACCCCATCCTCTCACCCCCAGTATGATAACATAATGCTGAAAAATGCTTATGATAGGGTCTCTTAGTGGCTCAGCCACCCAGTGCCAAAACCACATACTCAAAACTTGGCACAAGAAAACATGGCTTACACTAAGCTTTCGAAGAGCTTTTCTGCTGACTTTCCATTCCTCAACAATTTCATAACCATCAGCTGTCATAAAAGGTGAGAAAAGGCCTGAGAGGGAGACACTTCCCACTCATCTCTGCTGTGACTGCATGTTAATAAGAATAGGAGTTCACTTGGTCAACAAATAACCTCATCAATCAAAACACACAGTAAATAAACCCATCACTGGAATCAGTACATCAGTGTGTGCAGGGTGTTGCATGAATTGACAGGGATTACAGTGGAAAACAGTTCCTTGATTGAAGATCTTGTCTCACCGCCATGATCAATAAGTAAGTATAAAAAAAAAAAAAAACTTTTAGTGTATATGAGAACAAAAGAATAAAAGTGTCTTAATCAAATAAAAAATGACAATACAAGCCAATGTGACCATTACAATATCAAATTTATTTAAATAAGAGGCTATTTAAATTTCTTTCCTTATGGCTGCAATGTACAGTTTCAAACCTTAAATTTATAGTTCAATTTTCTTTCAAATTCAAAAAAGGAATTCAGTAACCATTACTATGTCATTTACATGTAATGATTCATTCATTTTTTCAAGCTGGTTTAAATATATTAGTTCTCGTCTCAGTTGAACGTTATTCAAAAAACATTATTTAAGAGCTCTGACTTTATCTAGTGGAGCATCCTGTTCTTCTTGCACCTAATCTAGAATCTGCTCTTTGCTTTCTGCTTGTGTGAACAGTACAGTAAGTGATTTTACTTAACAGTAAAACCAAATCAAGCTTGATGTGGTACTATTCAAGCTATATGTAATCTGAAGAGCTCTGACTCTGGGAGCGATCACAAGTTCTCTTCCAAATCTGTCCCTCCCTGGGTTTGAAGTATTGAGTGACAAATTTCAGAGAGCAGCATGTTCCCAAAATGAATTGAAACCCTTCATCATTCCTCCTCTGCCCCTGTTTTCTCCTTTTACTTGGGAAAGTAAGATGGGAATCAATTTAACTCAGCCTGGAGAGCAACTGTTGAGGGAGTGATAACAAATTGTAATATCACCACTCCCCTTAAAAAGCAAAGGAAATGCCCAGTTTCCACAGAATGGTGAAAGCGCTAAAATTCATCTGGAAAAGGAAAACCAGGACGTACTAACTGCCACCTACACTTACCAGAAACCTCACGCCTAAAGATAGATCCCTTTTTAAATCTTGTGGAAAACACTTTCTGGGTTGTTTTAATTGGGGGCACACTGAGCACAGACCTGCCATTAAACCCTGGTGATCCCCCAGAGCCAGAGACCCCGCTCAGGAGGCTCAGAGTGACCTCACTTATTCCCAGTTCATGCTGTCTGAAATGGGCTTAATGCTGCCGCACAGCCAGGACAATACCTGGAAGACTCTACTAAGTGTGAGACTGACTGAGAACTTGGTGTGTTAAAGGCCTCCCATTCCCTCGAGGAGGTCCGAAAAATAAAAGTTTCCCCCAGTTTTAGGTACTTAGGGATTTCATTTTCAGTTAATCTGGCTTTGCAGTTTGAACTTTTCCTTCGCAAACTACAGAAGTGCTTCGCAAACTGGAAACATAAGAATGCAAGTTCACTTTGATGTTGACCTGAGTTTGATGTAACAGTATGTTGGGAACATAGATGCTTACCAATGTCAGGAGAAAAAAAAAAAAACTTTAAGGTTTCAGCAGGTCGCGGTGGTGTCATTATCTCTGTCACTTTGCCGACGAGACAGAAGGTGAAACAACTGATCGTTTTACGGTATTTCAGGAGAAAGAGAGTGTGTGTGTGCGCGTGTGTGTGTGTGTGGGTGGGGTGGGGGTGGGGTTAGAGCTACAGGAAACATGACCACAGCCCTATCCTCCCCTAATTGTCTCCTCTCCTTTCTGGGGCTATTAAGGGTAAGACAATATTTTCATATTGTTTTAATAAACACTATGTATGACTTGTTGTGCATCTCCCCAGACAGCTGGCATACCTGCAGTTTGCTGACCCTGGCTGGACTGAAAGAGCTAGACTCCATTAGATGAAACTATGGAGCTGTCATGGTCATGACCCCCAACAAGAGGACACATTTCCGCAGCTGAATAATGTGTGTTAGATAAATGACCAAATGTGATTCTTGTAATTGTTATATTGTCTTTCTATCCATGAGTGTTGTATCCAAGTTAGAAAAGTGTGTTTTGTACCTACAATTATTGTGTTTATGTGACTCTGCTTTATTTTCTACCTATTTCCTATATTGTTATTCCGTCTGTGGAGAGTGTGTGTTTATGCACATAGCCCAGTATGTGTGTGTGAATGTGTTATGTAGCCCATAGACTCCCTCATTTCAGTGTCTAGTTACAGCTTTGTTTAGATGGTTCTAACCACTGCAGGATAACAAGGGTGCCAATAGTACTCTGCCTGTCAGGCATCAGGCGTGTCAGCATGGATCGCATGCCTTCTCATGTGTCTACTGCCTCTGGATAACTCCCGCCTAGCACAGAATTATCAGCGGATGCCTTGTGGCCAAAACAATCTAGCAGCCACCCAGGACCTTCACTTTCATCACAACATCTATGGCTTGTGGGACTAAGATCCAATGGTGTATTGATTCTCTGTAGCCTGTTAAGGTCATTTTTTCACCGAAAACATCATAGTCATCTCAAGACTAAAAAGTTCACAAGTGGTGCTGATGCTGACTGACTAAGGCTCTATCGGACCTGTTTGTTGGGCGGACCCACAGCCAACCTAAGTGGATGGAGTATTAGTCAGATACAACTGATACAGATTAATTACGACTATAAAAATTCAGTGTTTCTATCATTCATTTGGTTATGGTGGACTGCTGAAAACAGTTTTTGCTTTCACATGATCTAGCCTCATGTTACCTTAAATAACGGGTACACTTCCATGTGGTGAGGCATATAGATATTAAATCCTAGGAAGAAACCAAGAATGGATTCAGATCCAGGGGTCAGTATCGGCAGATGTCCTGAGTTGTGGTGCTGGAATCAGAACTGGGAGATAAAAGCTGGATCCCTATTAAATGCTTCCACATTAAACCTTACCGAATAAGCCTCAGCCTTCCCTCTCCCAGAGAATAGCTAAAAATCAGGTGGGTGATGGAAGTGATGATTGAACGTATACTATGCAGATGACGTTCTTTGGTATCTAGAACAGCTTCTAATCCTCCCATATCTAGAGTCTCCCCAAGTCTTGGGATGGAACCTTCATTTAGTGTTTTGATGATGCTAGAGTAGAGCAGTGAGGCAAGCATGCGAAACAGAAGTGATCAGTGGAGAGTCTGGAAGGTACGGCTGATAAAAATAAAGATACGAACATCTTTTGGTAACTCAAGCTGGCGCGCAGCTAAGCAATCGTCTTTGTGTGAACCAGGTGCGGTAGCATTTGGTACTATCTTCATCATTATTCCATCATTCCTAGATATATTTGTAGACCTCCCAGCAGACCCTTGAGACTCACGTCAGCCCAGCAGGGCCTAGGATTAGATCCCACAAAAGATCTTGCTTACCAAAAAAAATAAGCCAAAAGACAAGATGGTAGCGGGAAGAAAATTGCAAACCATAAGATATAGTATACGATGTCACATAAGAAGTCAGTTTGGATTGACATCTGAATGTTGGACATGAAAAAATAAATATAAATCCTCATTTGAGGTTGAAATACCATGAGTACACATTGGAAACGCGTGCCCAGTGCAGAGTAGAATCAAACCTCTCTAACCTAGCACAACAAAGTATATCATACATTGGGCTTTATAAAGGAAAACAACACACTAAGCAACCAATAGTACAAGAGAGAAGCTGTGGTGTGAGCAATGTTTGCTGTGTAGGGACATGTCTGTCAATAGCTGAATCCATGGGAGTGTTTACTATCGTCCGGATGGGATGCTGCAGTAGGAAAGTGAAAAGAAATTGCAGCTCATGCAACTAACAAATCTACCATCCAGCAGTGTGGAGGCTTTGAGGCTCTACCTAAAGATCAAAACAGCGAGACAGTGGGGTTGTTGATACTTACTCATTATGGCTGGAGGAGGATGAAAGAAGATGGAGATGGGGGAATAGGGATGGACTTTACTTTGCAGAAAGAACCAATGCTGGATGATTTACTCATGCTAACAATCTGGTGTGCGTGTGTGTGTATAAATAATGGAGCAACTATTGACATAAATGCAGTTTCTATGTCTCTATGAGCCACAGTAAAGCATATATTCACACACACACAAACTCAATACTCTGCTTCTAGTGCGATGTTTGATACACTTGGCAGATGAGATAATGGTATAGACAGTGGGACAAAAAAAGGGAGAGTGAGAGGAAACTACCAGGAAGAAGAAACGATTTTGGGCAGCGGTGGTGATGCAGGATCTTGTCACTTTGGCCTCTTCCTTCTGAATCAGGAGATGCAGACAGGGCAACAGGAATCGAGAGACCCTGTCAGAACCACTGACTCTCATCTGGTCAAAGGATGGAGAAAGGGTGGAAAAAAAGAAACACTTGTACGTGGAAAATGAAATCCCCTGTGACACAGGGTATCTTCAAGTTTCAGAGGCATGTTAACACATTTCAGTGCCACAGGGAATTGAAGTTAACAACTGAAACTATGAAATTAAGCTTGTAAATGGTAACTGGAGTTGTGAAACACACAAAAAGGGCAATTACAACATTACAACATTTTTAAGCTGTAATTTACATTACATGAAATCTTCTCAATGACTCAGTCTTTTTAAGAGTGCATGAACTCAATGACAGAGCGAGGACTGAGGAGGCTACATGTAGCCATCATCATTCTTGGTAGATGAGAATTGGTTTCTTCTACATGTATCTGCTTGCATGTTCGTCTGATCCTCTGTCTTCCTGTCCGTCTATATCTCTTTTCTGTAGTCTCTGTCTGCGTGTCTTTTTCTGCTGCTCTAACACACATCTCCTATACTGCACACATGGCTACACACGCACAAAAATATACCAAGGCTGTTCACCTTCACGCTGCCCACAGGTGATGCGTACATGGCATTTTGTCAAATGACAGCTGAAGAAAGCCATCATAAACTCTTTCTGACAGAGGCAGACAGTCCCATGGCTCACCATTCGATACACTACACTGAATCACATTGCGATTTTCTATACTCTGTCAGTCTGCCCAGCACTCCTCTGTGGTAGCAGCAAAGGCGACAAAGTGATGGTTGTCAGCTGGCGTGCTGTATGCAGCCATGTTAAATCATGCAGGTTTATCAGATGTATCACCACTTGCTGTTAATATGTAGCTTAAGAAAAAAAAAACATCTATCAAAAGGATAAAAGGCTTACAATGTTAGATAAACATACTAAGTGTTCTTGAATCCTTACTTACTGTGACACTAAAAATGATACAGGAAAGGCGCTGGGAAGATCAAAGTCAGTGTGCTTTGTAATTTAATGGCGTCATTAGGTTACCCTGTTTATAAGATAATAGAGACTGTGTTGACGTGACCTTTGGGTGGTGACAGACTATGAATATTGAAACTATTCATTCTCAAGTATTAATGTGCTTGTGTGAATTGACAAATTATCCATTAGATTTTGAGTGACTGCAGGTGATGTTGGTAACCAAAAACATTAGGAATCATCTTCTGAGGACCCTGAATATCATACTAAATGTCATGCTAATCTGGACAGTAGTTGTCAACATACCTTGGATACCAGGATACACTGACTCAACTTTTTTTCTCTTAATAGCTATTCTGATTCTCCAATTTTGAGTATCTGCCAACAGAAACTGACTAAGAACTGAGTTACTGACAGAGGAAACACTGAATTGTTATAATGAAATTGACAAAGAAACTGCATTTAATGTGGATTGGATTGTGGAAAGCTATAATTCTGGCATACTGGTTCAGTGCATCCCTTTTTAACAGAAACAGGCAAACCGACCTCATAGTACAGGCAATTTGCAAGGACTCAATTTGCTCCATAAACCCAAAGATCTACCTTAATCCTTTTACTGTACATTTGAGGATAGTCCTTTAATCAAGCTGTCTTCTGAGTCATTTGGACACTTGGACCTCAGAAGCACTTGAGCTCAAGAGGCATATAAAACAAATGAAGATCAGTATCACTGAGCATCGGTACACATGCTCAATGACTATTATGGCACTAATCCTATATCTCAAAGAGGAGTAACTACCGCTATGGATTTACTAATATATGTGACAAGGTAATTAAGAGTAAGGGCAGGAGTCTATTCACTGCTGCAGCACGCTTTAACCTTGACAAGCTCTGCTGCTAATGAACTGCACTGAGAACAAGACTAACGACTTCTTACTACCAGTCTTGGGATCACTCCAAAAATCCACTTTCAAACCACGCGACGTCCCCAAGGTCTAGTCTCTAAACCGGCAGAATCTTGGATCGAGTTTTTCAAACGGTTGGCTCCCAGGGTAAAGAAAAAAGAGGAATTTATGAGAGGACATGTTGGAGCAAGAACTGTCCCAGGATTATTAATGAAATTTGACTTGCAGGAGATGAAGTAGAGCTGGTGAAGATGGGACAGTCAAGCCAGTGGAGAGATTTGTGCTTATTGATCAGTGGAAGGTTCAGCTACAGGTCAGCTTGTGGTACCTGGGGAAAATCTGATAAAGGAAAGGCAGGATATAGCTACATTGCCCTTTGAAGCCCTCCGATCTACTTGAAACAACACTCATATGAGGTGCAGCCTGGCAGAGGTGTTTCATCATTGTTCTTTTAAGAGGCAAGTTAGATCACTTCATGGTTCAGAAGCAATTTCACAAGGCTTTAAGTGCTGCAGTGTGAATGTCACTGAGTGGACTGACAGGCAAACAAGACAAGGAGAATTCTTAATAAGCTTAAATTTCTTTGATACATGAATATAATTAACACTATGCAGATAGTATCTGAAGCACCTTATAATACCATAAGTACATACAATATGTTTTTTCCATGGGTGACCTCAGAGGGAAACCCTCCTCTGCAAGTGGAGCTCTGAACTTGGGAAGTGATGTTCACTACATTTGATATATACTATGAATATATGCAGTTAATAATCAGCAATATCTTAAAGTTTGATTAAAGCATTAATTGCTTGGTAGTAATCTGGGTTTATTTGACAAACTTGATAGCTGGGTTATTATTTGGAAGGATGTGTTAGTGGAAAAAAGTGTAAGTGAGTATATAAGTTTGGTTGTGGATATTGTTTAAATGATAATTTTACAGACTCAACTGTATAAAACTGACAGATTATTACCATGCATCCAAGTCACTCTTTGCATGTGTAAATCCAAAACACTAAATGAGTGAGGGTGGCTCAGTAGGTCAGTGGTTAGCACTGGGTCCTCGGATTGAGTGACTGGGCTGCTTGTCTGTTCTGTGTCAGCGCTGTGACATGCTTGTGACCTGTCCAACGTCTACACTGCTTCTTGTGAAATGTATGCCGCAACAGGTTCTGGCCCACGCGTGATTTAAGTGAGTATAGAGAACGGATGAATTAATGAAAGAAATGACACTTTGTATTTACACATCCTAATAAAATTGCATGAATGCCCAAAACTCAAGGTGTGTTAAGTGAGTTACGCACATACCAATTAAGAGTTTAATTAAATCATTTACTCAGACTAGTTTTTACATGCCAATTTTCATAGGTGGAAAATTACCTTAATCCAATTATAATGAAATTATTAGTGAGCATATAAACGCAAATGAGTTCAATGGCTTCATTTCAATCTTCTCTAGAAATGCACCTGTGCTGTCAGAGAAGCAGACACATGGGGTGGCCACAACAGAAGCAACACCACAGCTATGTTCGTTTGGACTTGGTTAGACTGTTTACTTCACCTCTATACTGCTACTAGTCTAGTATATAATATTATCCAATACAACACTCAGACTGATGCCTCAGTTGAATCATCACCTCTTTGAAAGAATCTTAACAAAAAAATTATAAAATAAGGTTCCTAATGGTAATATACTTTAAATTGCAGGGCTGTTGCATTGGACTATATTAGATGCTGATACTACTGTGTCCTCCACCAGTACATGTGACATCAGAAAGTCATTACACTTCCACAGGACTGACTGCTCAGTAGTGCAGTCATTTTACGTCAGGTGTGCCAAAGTAGGCCCATTTTCCAGGTGAGATCTGAACAGCATGAAAGGTCTATTGATTACTCACATGGGTGACTTTCTGCCTTCAGCATGCTGCTGTGCTAAAAATGACCCTTTCAACTCCCATTCAACATCAACATGTTTCACCTGCCAACACTGCTTACAACCACAAAACGCCTTTGTGCTGATCTCTGCTGCATGACTCGAATGGAATCTCTGGTGCTTTATTTGCATTTTTGTTGTGTGGGTAATAGTAAAAAGCAGACAAAGCACCTGAGGATAAGCAGCTGAAGCAAACACGTAGCACCATGACCCCCCGCACATACACCCCTTTCCCCATCCCACATCCCCAGCCCCACCCCACCCCCTCCCTCCCTGCCATGAATTTTAATCACCTTACAAGCATGACATTAACCTTTTCGTACAGCGAGCAGCCGTCACATCCTCTCATGTGTGACCTGTGATCTATCCTGCCGGTGGTTAATTTGGGATGGCAAAGGGTGGTCCCCTGCTGGGAGTGGGGGTGAACAACAAGACATGAGACAGGTCCCTTGGCACCCACCTGGAGATTAAACGCTGGGGCAAAATACAGACAGAAAGCAGAAGGTTAGCCCTAACATGCTTGAAACAGCATGACCTGCGCTACGGTCCAAATATCTCACTGAAATAGACTGCGTCACCAGTGGCGTGCTAATAACCGTAGCATCCTACTTAGGCACAACTGCATGGGTTGACTGTAATCTGAAATGCCTCAAGAGCATCAAGTGAATTCTGCAAATGAGCTTATCTTGAGCGACTTATCTATTGTAATGCCAGGCAACAGAATAAGCTCCAATGCCAGGATCACAATGGAAGCAAGGAGTGCAAAGGTTCAGATTGATAATCCCCTCACAATATGGACAAAAAAACTAGAAGGATTACATAAGACAGCAAAATCAGGAAAACAAAGAAGAGCATTAGACGTCAATGAAACTGAAGGCGGTGATGTAATTCAGATGTGAGAGAATTAACAGAGGTACTTCCTCAAGAGTTTTCAATGAAACACTGGGAATGACTCCGTTATAGAGTAACAAGGTCACTCCCTTCAGGGTTTAAACAAACAAACCATCAGAGGATTACAAGCAAGAAAGCCAAATCATTGCCTCCGTATTAAAACTCAACTAAACTTTTCTTCCTCAGCGATAGAGGTCGGAAGTAACTGCTGCTCAGAAAGCCCCTGGGAAATGAATGGTGGAAATTGTGGGCGATGATGAGCCCAACTGAATGCAGATTACACTAATTGCACCACAGTGGGGTGGATTAATCACTGTTTGAGAGACTTGAGGTAAAAAGGTGAAAGCTGAATGGTTTGCAGGTGATAATGAGCTCAAGGAAAACTGCTACATCATTTCAGTTTCATCAGAATGTCAATCAGACTTTCCACAAATAAGCAGTTTGTCTCAGTGACGTTGTTGAAAGTACAACGCCTGCTTGAAAATTCACACAAGGAGTAAGATACAGCGGAAGATTCAACAGTTAATACTTTTCTTTAAATGTTAACTGATGAATTTATGGTGTCAAAACTTTTCATATTCATCTTCAGCATTCTCATACAAAGAACACTTTCACACAGTAGTTTTCACCATGGGCAAAGTTTTGAATATGGATAACTGTGTGCAGCCATCTGGTGCACACAGTGCGTTTAACCTCCACCCACCTGCTTGTCAATTTTAATTTTTCGTGAATAACATCCCTGCAAGGTGTCTCACTGTAACTTAAAATTCTGGTTCTTCGGACCATCACTTGCAATATCTGTGTGAATATGGTTAAATCTAGTTACTCTGCATGGACTAATGTAATTCTTCATCCTTTTCCAACGTGTGCAGACTCTTCAAGCCTCTAGCTGCATCTGTCTAAAATGATGGCATGTGGAGAGGAGAAGATAATCAGAATTCACAGTATGATACATCTGCACTATGTCCAGGGCCTTGGGGAAAAAAATATCAAATTAAAACTGAAGAGGTTTAAAGGCCTCTGATAACCAGAGTCCACTTCACTAATTTACCCTGCCTCTTTTTTTGACTGAGACACCAGGTGAATGTCACTGGTTTGCCAAGTGGGCTAAATGTGCATCAGTAAATTATTTCCATTGCATTCTGGGCAAAGGACAGAACAGTGTTATCAAACTGGAGAAAGCCTGAAGGAACACAAGAAAATGTTGGCCCACACAAATCATGGCATCAACAAAAACTAAGCAATCAATTCAATATCACTGAAAGGTGGAAACTAAACCAGCTGGAGACAGGGAGCTATAAATGGCTCAGTTCTCTTGTTGTGAAGCCCAGCTTCCAGCAATTGGGAAAAAATATGGCACATGTGCTACACAATGGCTTAAACTGAAACAAAAAACTAATGGCACAGATTAAATAAGTATTTGCAAGTATACAATGCAAATGTATCATTTTGCTGTTTACTAAAATCCCTACCCAAAGCTGCCAAAACACCCCCGACACCCCCCAAAATCAAATCATGACAGTCTGCAGCCATGCTCGTCACTCTGTGAGGCTAATTGAATGCTTAGGTCAGCATGCTAACATTCTCACAATGACGATGCTAACATACTGATGCTAAGTAAGTATAACATTTACCATGGTAACCATATTAGTTGAGTATATTAACTTTTGCTAATTAGTACAGCTTGATTTGGTTATAAATAAAAATACTGGACAAATTAACCAGATAATGACACTAGCTGAAAAATCACCAAAGCAATGCCATCCCTAGAGTCATGTCACTAACATGACTGCAAACATCTTCTGAGAAAGAGACCAAACTCTGGTAGAAATACTGTGGAGCCCTGAAGAGCTGACTGGTTGCCAGGGTTAATATGCTTTGTATTTCATCAAAGATAAAAGTGAATAACCTGTAGCCTAATGGAAAGCCTGTGTTTCCAGAAAGGTTGCATCACTTCCACAGATACTATCATCCTCAACCTGCGGCATTAGGACAGAGTAAAGACTCCTACTGACCTTGTGGGCATGACTTCATAAATACTCTGCACCTTTGATCAAACTGGCAAAGTTTGATTGTCAAGATTCATGCTCGCATGCGGAAGAACAGAAATGGCCGCAATATATCACTGGCTATCATGTCATCATCACATTTTATGGGGAGCACATGAGCCCTTTTATATCGTCGTGCAGAAAATACATCGCTACTTTCATTCTGCAAGGTCACTTATCCACATTATCCATTGCATTTGCCTGAAACTGGATAAGTAGGCATCATCATGCATTATTAAGTAATAGTAGTCTATCAAACCTTACTGGCTCCCCAGAGCAACTCTCTGACTTGTCCTACATGCAACAGAGACGCAGCTAACTGTTTATTACGAGGAAGACAGATAGGAGCCTGAGAGAGGGGGATGTTCTTTATCTCTACCCTCTCTGGGGATTGGCAGGGCAGCACTGCATTTCACAGAAACCACTAGCAGTACTAGCAGGAGAGGAGATGTGCGATCAAAACATCTGTCACTCAGAAGTTTGAGTTAGGTTCTTGAGTGACCACCATCTGCCCAAGTTGTTTTTGAAATCTGAAATTCAATTCACGCAAGTCTCCTCCTCGCAGAATGTGTAATGCACATGGAAAGCAGCCAAAAAGAGCATTTGCCCTCTAATGGGTTCAGGGAGTCATGTTTGGAGTGCAGGCGATAGGGTATAGCTACAGGTGAGGTTGTATTATGAAATGATGATTTAGTTCTTCACCATGAAGGAATAAAAATGCATTAGCTCAAGTGGAAGGTTGTATCTGTTTGTCCTACTCTTTTTCTAATCCCTGCTACACGAGGACTGACTGTTCTTGCTTCAGGGTTAGAGAGAAAATGAGAAAATGAAATTTCCCTGAAACCTGAGTGCCTAACTCATATAGCTTATGCAGAGAGCCAAAGTGAATTCGAAACTTTTTGGTTTTATTTAAGAAGTAAGAAAACTTGAAACACTCATCTACACAGGTATTGGTAAATTTAATATAATTGTTTATTTAGTATTCTGTTGGCAGAAGCCTTACATGAACACAATTCTCTACAAGTCTACGTCTATTGGCTTAAAGATCACTAACTTGACAGACTGAAACCAATCACGGTGGGTTTCACTTGAACTGGGAACTCAGAATTTCCAAGTTTCAACAACAATAAAAAACTTCCGACTTCTACCAGAACATGGTCAGCTCCTAGTCTGTCATGAGAATGAACTTGGATATTTTGCTGCGCTAAAAAGGACAACTTAACATGCTGTACCTCTTCAACCGGCCCTTGCAACTGGGTTTGATGGAAAATCTAAATTATGGCAGAGAAACAATGCTAACAGTCTACAGTCATACTAGTGTCTCAGTGAAGGTGCACTTTAGGTACTTTGAGCTAAATGTTTGGCATGCTAACATGCTCACAATGACAGTGCTGTAGAAGCAGAGTAGGGAGTTCTGGTACAACTTCAATTAAGGTGCATAGAAAGGGGAAATGTCAGATGAGGTAAAAACTCAACAGCGTCAGGAACATGTTTCACTTTTTGAGAAAGACCCATTAATGAAAACCTAGAAGAGTCTACTTTAGAAGCCAGTGGGGTGGGGAGTTAGTAGAAAGAATAGTGCTGATCATGGTTTGCTTGTTCGCTTGATTTTTCCTGTGGATGTGTATTAATATGAGATTGTCTGAGGCAGAACGTGTTATTATGGTGTATTCAATTTAATAATACCTGCAAGTGTGGCTTATTCTTCATGCTAACAGTAATTGGCTCTGTCTCATAACTTTTACACAACAATTGCACCCAGCAGATTAAAGGGCAAAGCACAATACATTCTTGCTTCAATATAAAACACGGTTGCCTGAATCAGGGACAACAGAGTCCAAACAGAAACAAAATAACACTGAAAGGTCAGTGCCCAGTGTCATGAGGCGATAGCACACAAGCTACAGATTGCTCAAAGATCTAATCACCAGATGCCCTTTCATGAGCCAAACAAAGCGGCACAGACAGCAGAAATGTGTTCACTTACTGACTTAATATAAATTGTACAAGATAAATAGCTGTTTGACACTGGCATTTTAACCCTGTAGCACTCACTTGAACTCTTCTATGAGCGCTGGAATGACAGCAGCCTGAATGATGATTCATGATGAAAAATTCCCTGAAACATCCTGTCAAACCTGCAGAAAGTGAAGGAAGTTCATGGAGGAAAACACCACTTCAACAACTACCAGTGAGATACCTTTGAGCTAGGCAGTAGTTTAAACCCATCAGTCTACAACAGTGGAATACTGTGGCTGTGCGAAGCATATTATCTGTATTCTTTTTAGGAATACAAAATATGTTCAACAACAGAATAAAAAAGTAAAAAGAAAAAAATCAATGTAGCCTTTTATTTTCTGAGCAAGTTCATAGTTTTGAGAACTTCATAGTGACCTCTTTTCTATCAAGTTGATAGCTTTTGCAAAAGCCTTGTATTTCAAAAGAACTCACAGTTCTACCTGTCACATTCAATCGGAACTTACATTGGTTTCCTCGTTGTTGTACTACAGTGTTCTTGCTAAATTGTTCTCTAAGGAAAACTGCTAAGGTGTCCTGTTATGAGGAGTTTGGAGGTAATCCATAACTTGGCAAAAGAAAAGCAATGGAAGGGTAGTGAGGAAAGTTCATCCCACAGACAGTAAATACTTATAGTCATGATAAAATGAAAATTAATAATAGCATTCTAAGTTGAATAACAGTTAAATAAAGAGAGGAACATATTCTACTGACATTCTTTGCAAATTCCTGAACAGGAGTCGAATTATCCATCGACTAGTTTAATATCATTGACTATCCCCTATATCCCTGTATGGACCTTCTTTGGCCTGTTCTGTAGTCCCTTCATCAGAGCTACACGGCCCTTTGTGAGGCCTCTTATCAGGCCAGTCAACCTGGAATTGGGTATCTTCCATAATTAAATTGAAGCCAGCTTGGCAGGTGTCTGCATAATGAAAGACCAGAAGCTTGCACTTATTTCCACCAGGCTGGGGAAGCAATGACTCACGAGGTTTGACTATTTGCATAATGAGCACCGATTCGTGGACAGGCAAATTGAGAGAGGCCCCTGAGAGTGGCCAGAACAATGTAGCCGAACACCGCAGGTGAGAAAAGGGTGCCGAGTGGGAATGGGAGAGAGAGGGGTGCACAGCGGTGTACTACTGCTGACTACCAGCAGTAGATGGTAATTGGACTGAACAAGTGCCAAGCATAATTTTAGCAGGAGAAGAAGACAGGCGTGGTGAAGCCTGACTTTGGGGCTGTAGCACATTTGGAACAACCTGACTGGCAACCCATTCACAGATCCATTTCCCCGCCTGTCAGTCTGCAAACGAGGCACAATGTCACTGCAGCACCTCTGTGACCTACAGCGATCCTGTCCCAGTGTCAGAGCTCATTGGTCGATTGTCATGTCAGAGTAAACCTGATTATAGACACTGTAAGTACAGGGTGGAAAGAGTAGTAAAGCACTTTACTCAAGTAAAAGTCCTGCTACTGACTACTACTTCAGTCAAAGGTGTTGTTGACAGAAAACTCTTTATTCTGTTACTGGTGTTCCACATGCATCTTCTTTATACTTTTTTTTCTTACTGCACTGTTCAAACACACTGTATGAATAACATTAACTTGAGCTGAAAGTGAGAAATGAAAAAAATTAAAAATAAAGGAAACCATGATCAGTTAGTTTGTGTTACTGTGTGATTCTCAGAGGTGGAAGACATATTCAGATCTTTTACAGTACTACACAACACAAACAAACTAACCAATCCAGGTATTCCAGCAACTCTTGTTCTGCTCAGTAAAATTACTGTTTTGTCAATGGAGTCTATCTCTGTAGATCCATAAAGTTGTCAGCGTATAACAATAAGTTACATATACAATAATCTTACAATAGCAGCTGTTTACAGTGGTATGTGTTTCTCAATACTGCACTGATGCCAGTTTCTGGTCCTATGAGTTTTTTTGCCCCAAAACAAAGGAGAATTAGATTCAAAATGCAGCTAGGTCTGGACTAGGCCTCCATACACTTTAATATGCGGCATGGTGAGTTTGTTCTTAATGGTCATAATAGATAACCATCACATTAGTGACATGCAACTTTGTGGTTCTACATTTAAATGCAGGCTGCAATTAATTAACTATGATTCGTTGGGAGTGCAGCCACAGACAAATGAAATTTTATTTATTCAATTAGCTGAATCTTAATTATATAACTTGTTTGAAATCATTATTAATGACAGGCGTCAGAGTACCAAAAACAGCCCAACTCATGGGACTGTTCCCCTGCAGAACAACACAGAAACCCAGAGTGTCTTTATAATGAGAGGAAAACCAACACTGTAGCTCTTTCTCCCTTGTTTATTGTGATGATTTTATTAGTAATGTTGTTACTGGCTAACAAGTGACTAATTCTGTCTTCATGTGAGTAAGTGCTTGTCACTTTCTAATCTTTAAAAAACATGTAACTTTTAGAAGTGCAGCTTGACTAATTCTGTAAATAACTGGGTAGCTGGAGTCTATTTTTGGCTAAACAAGCCACATAGATTACAAAAAGAGATTGTTTTACCCCTCTCCAGACAAAAACACTTGTAGACTGCGTGGGTGTAAATACACAAAGTGTCAGGACTATGCATAAATACACGTGTAGAAAACACATATCTTTTCCTTGCAAAGCACATTTGAGGTGTAAGAGTCTAAATGATTCCATGTAGGTTTTGTTGCTAGCTGGTTCATTAAAAGAGACCTACATGTCTTTGTTTTCCACTTTATATTTGGAGTGGAATAAATACTCAATGTAATAACACTCTCTGTAATGGGCAGCAGCTTGTCCCCACAGGAATCCAAGAGTTGTCTCTCATTTTACCACAGGCAGGACTATAATCACATATGCTGTATTTATGATTTTAGGCTCCATAACAAAAGCAGTGGCGATGTTAACATTAGAATTCAATTCGTTCTTGTACTGTGACTAGCAGATATCGCTCTGGTGGACTGGTTAAAACACTTTCAGTGGTGCTTAGAGTGACAGTACATTGGCCTGTGTTGCAGCAGCAGTGGCGAGGATGTGGTTAGCCTGGCACTGACTACTTTGAGTGCGCCCAGAGTACTTCTGAGACAATGGCCAATAATCGAGGTTATGCTCCGGCGTTAGTGGACACTATAGGCGGCTTACACATGGAAGACATTACTGCTACTGTTGTGCAGGTGATAGTATTCACCACATTATGCTTCCACTCAGTCTTGAGGCAGTCATGTCCGATAAGTCTGCAGTGAGATATGTCTGATACAGTCTATCGAGAATACTACACAGATTTAGTATAGCATTTCCCCATATATCAGACTCACGACAGAGCGGTTCAAGTAGCAGATCAAAAGTAAAACCTTGGGAACCTGGTGCCTACGTGTGTGCAGTTCAACCACTGACGGATTGAAGATTAGGATGTGTTATCATCATAGCAGCTGTTTTTACTCTTGAAACGTAGTTTATGCATCTCAGTGGTGCCATATGGTTAGTAAGATCATCGACGTAATCAGAATTTTGATACATTCTTGCTAGATTAGCCACAGCATGATCCCCAAAGGCCACATCATAATAACAAGTAGGAATGATTGGGAACCAATTGGTAGAAATCAACATGCTAGGTGTGAAGATTCCACCATCATAATTTCCCTTATGGAAACCTCATTTGCTAAGTGTATTTATAAATTCACAGTGATTCTGTTGTTTCATTGAGAAATATTTAGTTTTAATCTTTGTACTGATGGACTAATTCATTTTTACAGGCTTTTATTGCTTAATGTCTCTCTAAAATTTCAAATATACTATGTATTATACTATTTACAAGGCTCTTCTATGGACTCTACTAGCTCAATGACAATAAAAATAGGTAGAGAAAAGACAATGATCTATGCAACTATGTTTTGACTATTAAAACATCTTATTATATGTGTACATGTTCCTCTGTTTCTCACCATGACTAGGGGTTTTCAGCTCTGATGATGTATATCTGATGCTGTGCTGGGGCCGGTGACTGTGCATTTGAGTTCTTCTCAGCACCAAGTGTACTTTCTATGTCCCTCCTCTCATACTCTGGCAGAAACAACTACATCCTCAGCAGCGAGATCAAGTAAGATACTGCAACCCGTCTCCAACTTCTTCCTTGTCTTTGTCTTCACCCCGACCTTTCTCCCTCTGCACTCGATGGTGGGAGGCGGGGTCTTCAGGCTCATTAGTCTGTTCTTAGTCACACTGCCAACACTGATTGCAGTGGAGGGTGGGAGAAGCTGAAATTACATCATTATGGCTCTTATCTGGAGGCATTTCTGTAACAAGTAGCCTGTTGAAATGTTCACTTTAGAGGCCTCCATTTTGATCAGGGCTACAGCAGCGGGTGAGAAATGCAAAGTCAGTTATCCCTGTTACAGGTAGCTGTTTTATCACAAAGAGGATGAAGTGAATGACGGTGGAACAACAGTCTTGCAAAGATCTGATGTGCTTCAAATCTCGCTTTACAGAAGTCTAATGACTTTTTTCAGCTATGTGTTTTTAAAAACTAAATTGGTATTTGACATGCACAAGTAGGCTTAATTCCAGCAACTCTTGTTCTGCTCAGTAAAATTACTGTTTTTGTCAATGGAGTCTATCTCTGTAGGAATCCTATCCATAAAGTTGTCAAGCGCTTATAATAACAATAAGTTACATATACAATAATCTTACAATAGCAGCAGCTGTTTGCAGTGGTCAGGTATAATGTTCTTCTCAATACTGCACTGATACCAAAGATTTCTGGTCCTATCAATGATTTACACCCAAAAACAAGGGAAAATTAGATTCAAAAATGCCTTTAAGTCCTGGACTGAAGCCTCCCATGCACTTTTAATATGCAGCATGGTGAGTTTGTTCTTAGTGGTCATAATAGATAACCATCACATTAGTGACAGCTGCAACTTTGTGGTTTATCTACCACATTCAAATGCAGGCTGCAATTAATTAGCTGTGGTTGGGTGGGAGAGTGCAGCCACAGACAAATGAGAAATTTCCCCTATTTATTCAGTGTGAATCTTAATTGCCTGCTTGTTTAGAAATCATTAATGACAGAGCGTCAGAGTACCAAAACAGCCCAACTCATGAGACTGTTCCCCTGCAGAACAACACAGAAACCCAGAGTGTCTTTATAATGAGAGGAAAACCAACACTAACAGCTCTTTCTCCCTTGTTTATTGTGATGATTTTTGTCATTAATCAATATTTACTGGCTAACAAGGCAGCTAATTCATCTTCATGTGAAATTAAGTGCTTGTCTCCTTTTCTAATCTTTAAAAAAAAAACATGTTAACTTTGCAGTCACAGAAAGCTTGACTAATTCTGTAAATAACTGAGGTAGCTCGATCTATTTTTGACACAAACAAAGCCACATAGATTACAAAGAAAATTAGAGCTTTACCCCCTCTCCAGACAAAAACACTTGTAGACTGCGTGTGGGTGTAAATACACAAAGTGTCAGGACTATGCATAAATACACACATTAACAGAAAACACACCTGTCACTTCCCTTGCAAAAGCACATTTTGAGAGTGTAAGAGAGTCTAAATGATTCCATGTAGTTTGGCCTTTAATGGTTCAACTAAAGAGACCTACATGTATTTGTTTCCACTTTATGTTGGAGTGGAATAAATATATAATGTAATAACACTCTGTAATGGGCAGCAGCTTGTCCCCACAGGAATCCAAGGTTGTCTCTCTGCATTTTTACCACAGGCAAGGACTATAATCATATACTGTATTATGATTTTAGGCTCCATATTTTAAAACGGTAAAACGTGTTAACATTAGAATTCAATTAGAATTCTTGTACTCTGTGACTAGCAGTAGATAATAACACTCCTGGTGGACTGATTAAAACACTTTCAGTGAACAACAGAAGTGACAGTCGTGGCCCTGTGGTGCAGCAGCAGTGTGAGGATGTGTGGTTAGCCTAGCACTGACTACTTTGAGTGCGCAGAGAGTAGCTACAAAGACAATAGCCAATAATCGAGGTTATATATACTCCGGCATTAATGGACACTATAAGTAGCTTTACACATGGAAGAACATTACTACTTCTACTGTTGTTAAAGGTGATAATGTCCCTGCATTATGCTTCCACTCAGTGCGAAATGATCTGCATGTCCAAATAAGTCTGCAGTGAGATATGTCAATGCAGTCTGTCGGAGTACTACACAGATTTAGTATAGCATTTCTATAACATATCAGACTCACGACAGGCAGTTTCAAGTAGCAGATCAAAATCAAAACCGCAGAACCTGGTGCCTACATTAACCACAATGCAGTTCAACCACTGACAGTTCAGTTGAAGATTAGGATGTGTTATCATCATAGCAGCTGTTTTTTACTCTTGAAACGTGGTTTATCACATCTATCAGTGGTGCCATATGGTTAGTAAGATCATGCGACAGCCAATCAGAGATTTTGATACATTCTTGCTAGATTAGCTACAGCATGGTCCCAAAGGGGCCACATCATAATAGCAAATGGGAATATTTGATTGGGAACCAATTGGTAAATCAACATGCAAATTGTGAAGAATTCCACCATCCTTAATTTCCCTTGTGGAAACCTCATTGCTAAATTGTATTTATAAATTCACAGTGATTCTGTTGTTTCATTGAGAAATATTTAAGGATTTTTTTTTAATCTTTGTACTGATGGACTAATTCATTTTTTACAGGCTTTTATTGCTTAATGTCTCTAAAATTTCAAATATGCACTATGTATTATACTATTTACAAGGCTCTTCTATGGACTCTCACACAACTCTGACAAGCAATAAAAATAGGTAGAGAAAAGAACCAATGATCTCCTGCAACTATATTTTGACACAAACATCTTGACTATGTGTACATGTTTCCTCTGTTCTCACCATGACTAGGGGTTTCAGCTCTGATGATGTATATCTGATGCTGTGCTGGGAGCGGTGACTGTGCATTTGAGTTCTTCTCAGCTTTTAAGAATGTGCTTTCTATGTCCCTCCTCTCACTTCTCTGGCAAACAACTACATCCTCAGCAGCAGAGATCAGAAGTAAGATACTGCAGCTTCGTCTCCAACTTCTTTTCTTTTTCTGTCTTTGTCTTCACCCCCGGCACTTTCTCCCTCTGCACTCGATGGGTGGGAGGCAGAGATGTTCAAACCATTAGTCTGTTCTTAGTCACACTGTAACACTGATTGCAAGTGGAGGGGAATTAGGAGAAACTGAAATTACATCATTATGGCTCTTATCTTGGAGGCATTTCTATAGCTGAAGACGCCTGTTAGGAAATGTTCACTTTGGGAGGCCTCCATGATACACGATCAGGGGCTACAGCAGCATACAGTGAGGAAATGTAAAATCAATTATCCCTCATTCTTGGTAGCTGTTTTATCACAAAGAGGATGATGAATGACAGTGGAACAACAGTCTTGCAAAGATCTGATGTTAACAGCTTCAAATCTCGCTGCCAGAAGTCTAACCAATGACTTTTCAAGCTATGTGTTTTTAAAAACTAAATTGGTATTTGACATGCACAGAAGTGAGCTTAACACCTGTATTCCATAAGTACAAGAATTGTAAAGAGAAAGTAATGTAATATTAATTAGTGTTATATTTTCTTGGCCAGACAATTTGTGAACATTACATTGAAATATCATCACCTGTTAAGCTGACGTGGTGAATATTAGCAAACAGTTGTCTATTTTCACATCCAGTAGTTGGGGAGTAAAATCGTTATTTACTTGGAGCAAAAATATGTGGCTCACCACCTGCTAAAACAAGTTTCTAACTGTGTATGTGTGTCTACTGCGGGTTTTTAGAGCTTCTTCTCTGGAAACAGTTTCCTGCAAGATATTGTTGGTATGTTATTGTTGTTATAGCTGCTTTAACTTTGATAATCTGAAGAGTATAAGGAGTGTGACAGAATTTTTCTTCACAAGGCAGCTGGTCATGTCTAAAGAAACTGTTACATTTTTCGGTGTAAAAAGATATACAACTCTGCATGTCTAAAAGTAACTGAAAAGCTACAACTCAGCATTCTAGAAGGCAAGGAATAATTTACATAGCAAAAGCATGTGATGTCATGCTGTCAAAGATATTCTCAAGACACACCAGGTTACTTATCCCAAAATGAAATCTAAAGTACTTTCATGACCTTTAACCGTTCCAACACACATACTGTAGCTGTTATTTTGCCATTGTAGGGCAGCATTCATCCCTGATAATACGATGTGGCATTTAAGAGCCATTTTGTGGACAGCAGCTGTAGCACAGACCTCACTGAACCCTTCCAATCGTTCTGCAAACAGCGAGGCAGGGGGGTGGGGATGCAGCTTTTTGCTGGACAAATGAGAACAAACTGCAGAAGGACACAAAGAAGATCAAGGGTTGCATCTCATCTGGTGAACAGAATGACATCTTGTGGAGCAAATTGGACGCTCATTAAAGACAGAATCAATGGGAAAGGTCAAGGACAGTGCAGTGCAACTAGTCCCCCTGAAATGACTTGGCTAGGTTTTAATATCGTTCTCCAACTGTGTGTGTGTGTGTGTTTGGACACACATGATCTCACTCACACCCAAAACAGCTAAATCAGGCTCTTCACTTCTTCCAGTGGTATTACATAACCTCTAGGTGGTTTGTACTGCAGACTGGAGAGAAGTTTGGATGAGAGGAAATAAAGCTGGTAGCTCTAAAGGACAAGGAGCAGAGTTGAGTACAAAGAGGAGGAGGAAGTGCACACTGTGGTGGTGGCACAAACAACAGTGAACCCCGCTGCCAAGGTGACACCGCATCCCTCACCAGCTCTCTGTCCTGCTGTGCTTTCTAACCTGTTGATGAGATGCCAAGACCCGGTGCCGGGCTCTCTCCTCACACTCACTAATGCTGAAGAGTTGCTTGACAAGTCAAATCCCTTATTTTTTATCTGTTACTTCCTTACCACAGACAGTCACACAGACAAACAGAGAGAGGGAGCTGTCTAATAGCAGCACCTGTCACAAAAATCATCTCTCTTAGCAACCGATCCCAAAAGCAAACATGAGCTATTTTTGCTGGTGAAGGTATGAGTTGCTGGAGGGCAATTTTTCTTTAGTTATTGCAAGAGAATGTCATCAAAATCAACACTTGCCATAATTGCCTAATGCAATAAGAATGCATTTATGCTGGGGTGGGCCACAGATACCAATGAGCTAAACCTTTCCTGTTTTCTAACACAAGGCAGGTAGGATACACTCAGAGACATACCAGGAAATTTCTCCTGCAGACATCTTCAGTGATTCCCTACACGTTCCCAGTGAATTAATTTTTTTACAGAGATACAATGCTAACCTGAAAACTGTATGAAAAAAAAAAACAGGGCAAAGGTTATATCACTCGTGAGGATAGGAGCAAAAAGCTGCAGAGAGATCGATAGCAAAGTCTAAAATACAGCTTCTTGTTGAAACATTTGTTCTGACTAAGCCTCAGGAAATGTTTTCATGATAACACCATGACTGACACAAAAGTTTAACTTTCCACAACTTACTTTTCCCTGCTTTACCCCCCACCCCCATATACACCCCCAGTTTCAATTCTGGAAAGCTTGAATTCAAGAGGGGTTTTTTTCCCAATTCATATCCCCTGAAAAATTCATGATCTAGCACAGTATGAGAAGCTGGATGTTTCTCAAGGATGCGGGCTTTATGAAGCACCGCAAACGTGCCAGTGTTTTGTACATTTAAGCCAACAAACTGCACTGCAGATCTATTTATCACAGCACACATTCAGTGACTTTGTAATGCATTTGTTTCTACAGTATAATCTCTCGTAGAGCCTGAGCTATTTGCATACATTAGGAGAGACCCCACACATTAACTACAGCCAGGAATGAATTTGGTGCATGGACAGGACCTCAGGACTTTAAATATGAACAGTCTAAAACCTCATGAACCAGAATATGTTAAGCAGTCACCATGAAAATCTGAGCGGTGACATTGCTGACATGAAAGTCAGGTGGAACACTCAATGAACTTGAGCATGACTGTCTTGTTTTAATAGTCTGAACACACACACTTCCTTTACACCTCTGTGGCCTTTTTAAATGTAATTAAGTTCCAAATTTATTCATTGGCTTGAAGTGTGAAGAAATGCAAAGGACAGAGAAGGTTGAATGTGGAAGGTAAGAACGAGCACAGAGGGAGGATGTCGGATAATTCGCAAAAGAACCTGAGACACAGGCTATATGTGATTGAATGAGAGCTGAAACAAAGACAGTGAAGTAGGTGTGTGTCTTCATTAAGAGTGTGAGGAGCACAGCCTTGGATTATATAGAGCGAGGATTAATATCTCTCCACAGTCAAGGGATCAGTGTGAAATTGAAAAGGTGTGCCACTGTAATTTTCACTGCTGTAAGGCCACCTCCTCTGGGGTGTGAAATTCTCACCAGATATCAGATAAAGACTTCTGCTGTGGCTGGCCAGTTTGTCTACTTGAATGCACTGAATGTTTGGAGCTGTTTGAAAAATAAAGTTTGAAACTTTTAGTCCTTATTATTGATGAGAATTACACGACTAGTAAAGAATGTCAAAATTTCACATCAACCAGATTAAAGATACAATAGTTATACAGTACCAAAGGCCTCAACAACATTAGTGTTTCTTTTTTGAGTCTGACAGACTGGATGTAAAATGACTTTATCCTGGTATAACAGTTGTTTTCTTGGCTGGAGAAAGCACATGACACTCACTGAGGATCTACAACAGTTCTCAGTGTATTGTGTTGTTACAATTTATCCACAATTAAAATGATCATACTGAACTGAAATTATGTTTAGTGCTTCTTTGGCAGTCTTTCCTAGTGCTACAGTGACAGGGGAATTTAATCAGCAAAAAATATTCATGGCTAACTGTCCTCCCAGGTCTTCACTGTGACTGTAACCACAATAAACTGACATGACTAACTCACTATAGCCTCACATAAGCATGACTAACCTCAAAGAGGAATGATATACCTTACCATGTCTATAAATGTTCTGCTCATCAAGACTGTTTATTCATCAGCCTGAAAAATTATATTACAGAAATACATTAGCACCCTCATTCAGCAGCTTTCTCATTCATTTTGACAAGAATTCTACACTGATGCAGTGTGGGTGCAGACGCTGAGCACTTTGGCAAAAAAACTGTATCATCCTCTGAAAAGAAGTTGAATCTGGATCTGCTTTTGACACAACACAGTTTGATATCATCCGGCCGCACACTGCACTGACCGATCAAGTACATACCTGGTAGATTACTTTGCAACGCGAATATGCTGTTCTACTGTTTACCACGTGATGATTAAGATGGAGAATAAGATGATTGCGGAGTGACTACCCAGGGCTGTAAAATCCTGAACTCTGGTGTCAATTGTTACCTGTGAGAAAGTTATCTGAAATGAAATAACTGGAAATAACTCTAACAAACAAGATATTATGTGGAGACAGATGTACAGCAGGTACTTATGTTTGACTAAATGAAACAATGTCTCCAGATTCAGCTGCTCGTGTGCTCTTAACTGATACAGTATGAACACCAGGAAAACTGCAGCAAGTTAGAGCAAAGAAAGCAGAAAATTTGAACATGTGTCTTTCACATGGAAACACACATTCTTCAAGTCTCATGAGTAGATGAGGGTTCTGTTGAAAGGCTGTGGTTTACTTGTAAGCAGACAGTTCGAGCCTAAACAAACGAAAAAGAAAAAATGCACAAAGTAAACTTTTCCAGTCTCTTTTGTTCAGACCAAATAAAACTATTTGCAGGTGTGAGTGCATCCTCAAAATGAA
Source organism: Lates japonicus (assembly GCA_033238685.1). NCBI lineage: Eukaryota > Metazoa > Chordata > Actinopteri > Centropomidae > Lates > Lates japonicus. The sequence continues at coordinate 1,957,994 of BRZM01000005.1, read as the reverse complement.
ATCACTGGTAAAAAAACAGCAAATCAGATCGAACTTTGTAACCCAGCAGCCGCTGCAGCTGGTGCTTGTGAAGGTTTGTTTACTTCTTCACTCTGTATTTTTCCTTTTGGTTTTCCCTTTGTGTCCTTCCTCCTATAGCTCAGATTCTCTTTCTCTTTCTGTTTGTCCTTGCAGAAGTCAAGTGGCTCTCTGCGCCTCTCTGCCAAAACACAGGTGACACGGCGGACGCCTGCAGGAGAAGGCTAATGAGGTGCCCTGCCAGTCTAAAACCTGGCTCCTCATCTGGCCCCTGCAGCAGGGGACTGCAGAGAGGAAAAAGGACTATCACACCTGTCGCCAACTAATACCTAAACATGCAACAGTCTGCTACTGATACAAAACCTTCTATGGAAGTCACGTTTTGATTGCGTTGTTAAACTAATGCTGCCCCTTTGTGATCAACAGTTTTCATCTTTTTCTAACAGGCACATGGAATGAAATCCGCCATCACTGTCTAATTTATTGCTAGGCCATAACATGCATCATCACAACAATCTCACAAGTTACTAATGTTTCTCTGCATAGATTGAAACAAGCTTAAATACTTTGATGTATGATCAGTTCAGATCAAACTGATCTACTCACAGACTTGTTTGTTCTAGCTCCAGTCCTCGTGCACAATTTTAAAAAGTGCAGCTGATAACCATCCCTGCCAGTCAACAAGACTGACATCCAGTGGAGCACAATGTATGGTAGGGTGGAAATACATAAATTAGCCTGAAGGGAATCCATCCATCTGTATGCACTGCAAGAATATAAAACAAGCAGCCCTCTTCCATCACCATTTTAAGGATAAAAACATTGTGTGGTATTAAAACAGGCTTGTGTGTGTGTCTCTGCTTATAACTATTTCATTGCCAGCAACAGAAGACTGCCAGTAATTATGTTATGTTATGATGTACACATTAATTTTCCCCTTGTATGGATACAGATTGCATTCTGACTGGGCCTTTAATAAACTGACCTACTTCATATAGGGGCAGCAATAAAGCTATACACAAAGTGTATGTTAAGCTATACACACCTTTACATAAACACTGATTTTGGTCATGTGCAGGTCAAAAGATATCTGGACATTGAAGCTGGTACAAATTTGGTTGAAAAGTCAAAGTTTAGATGTCTCCGATGTTTTAGCAGTATTTCAATAACAGTGTAAAGCAGGTTTTAACTATAGGGTGAACTACAGGAAAGACAATGCTGATAAACAATGGCTTCCAGTATCAACTTTGGAAACACACACACAACAGCTGCAGACAAAATACAGTATTTATTGTATTTCAGTTAAGCCTTAACCTTTATTTCTAGATGTCTTTAGAGATGTATCAATGCTTACTAGGAAATGAAAAGTCAAAAAACAAAAACAAACCTAAGGATAAAATCTGCTTTCACAGCCCCTAAAACAACTAAGCTTTAGGTTTTGTACCTTCAGTTTTGGTGTTTGTCTTGGCATGTGTCAGTCACCACACTCTCTGACAGCAGGTGAGCATTATTCACTCTTCCAGCTGACTGCAGGTCTGTCACCCGCCACAGGAGAGCATGCTGGGAAGTGGGTCACTGTCAACACCGTCTGTCTCCCACACATATGCTCCACCGGCATCCCGTCTAACCCCAGGAAAGGCGTGACACCTCAACAAACACACTAAGTAGACAGTGTCAAAACGTGCAACCAGGCCACAAGAAGTCACTGCAGTTATTTTGCAGAGTCGAGGTGCAATGAGTTGACACGTGTGCCACTTCACCACTGTCATGTTTCCTCATGATAGAGTACTCCAGCAGTGAGTGGAAACATTTCTGATGATTTAGAGGCTGGCGAGTGAGGCCGGCCAGATGATGGTTCTCCAGCAAAGTCAATACCCGGGTGATGAAGCGAGACTGAGGTACTCTGTTGGAAGCAATCAGGGCAATTTCCAAGATGAAAAAACAACTTCTAGGATCAATGTGTGTTCTCTGCTGGGAGGCCTGGTTTACCCACATGGCTGCAGAGAGAACGTGCCAGATTAAAGGTGACAGTGTGGTCTTGCTCGAGCTTGACTTTTGGAGCAAAAGGCTGGTAAAATCGATGGTAATCAGCAACCTGGCAACATTTTGAGAGCTCATGGCTAAGCCACTGGTGTAAAGGTATTTGACATTTGAACCTTGTGCCCCCAGCAAAAAGCATTTATGTTCTGGGCATTTGGCTGATACTCTTGTCCAAAGCAACATACAAAGAGAGAGCCGATATGGGCTACTTATCTCGCTTAACAGCACATGAGCAATTGTACAGATGTAACCTCTGTTCTTTTAGTTAGGCATGTATGCACTCAGCCCATTGCAATCTGAATGTAACAAAGCACTACCTGCTCTAACAGGGGTCATTTCATGGCTTATTGCCTCACTTTTGTTTCATCTTACAACCAGGAACATGGGCCATTACATGGCTGATATAACCCAACAGCAAACAGCTGTAATAGGGCAGCAAATGAAATGAATTTGAAAACATCCTTGTTATCAGTCAGGCGGTGTTTGCATTTCCTCTGAGCCATTATGTTTACATTACTATGCTCAACGACTGCACTACAACAGATATTTGCCATTTGATGGATAGTTTTATGGAAAGTGGACATGTTTTTGCATAGGTGGGCCACATGGGAATCAACAAGGAATGTAAAAACGCATTGTTGTTTTGTTTAATGAAAGGCTATCCATTCAGAGTCGTGGTGAATTGGACAACTCAGCACACACTTTGTTCAGAATCTGTTGAATAATGCAGTGCTGTGGTTGCTGAGCTGAGATTATTCTGTTGTTATTGTCACCACATGTGGTTGGTTTTGTTATACTTCCCAGCATTGTTTTTTTATATGCACTGAATGCTGATGAGAAACCAGTCAAAATGGGTCAGGACGAACTCCATTGTTCCTTTCAGAAACTTAACTATCTCTGAAGTACCAATTCCTTCCTCAACCAAGTAAGAGTTGCGGCTATTCACCATATGGGCTACACTACAGGCTTAATACTTTATGATTCATTAGAGCCGTCCCTGCTAGCACTGTGAAAGGTATATATCTGTTAAATTAAAGAGGGCAGTCATAATTCTGTTAAAATCATCCCCTGCTGTGCTCCCTCTGATGTGACTAGTGCGTAGTGTTCCACCTTTATAGGAAAAAAGGCTTCAAAAAATGGAAACTATTTCCAGAATGTTCCTCACAGCAGGTTGTCTACAGTATGTATCCTCTATGCAGCTCTGAAGCCACTGTTGGAAAGCTTCTGAAATATGCTCTTCCGCCTGTGTTTCCCATCTTACAGTCTGTCAAGCAATACAGTCTGGTATCTGCATAGAGGTTATTGACCTGGGAAAAGATACAAAGAAAATTGACAGAGGATCTGTTTTCCATACAACAGCTGCCCATTGTCATTTCCAAAATGGATACTACATCTCCTAAGGCACATCTGTTGTGGAAACCATTTGATAATAAAGTTAGTGCACCATTTTATTTCACTTTCATCTTCCTTGTTTGCCAGAAATCATGACAGAGTGTATTAACATTGTTAGAGAGAGGAGTGGAAAGACATTTGTGGAATAGACTTCCAAGTCTTGTCGCCATCTTCTGTCAATGAGTAACTAAAGGTCATTCATATCTTTTCCAAAGGTTTCCTCCTAAGTTTCCACCTTTTGTCCCATCCCATTGTCATATCTACTTTCATTGTGGTTTCACAAAAGCTGCCACCATTTTTTGGTAATTTCTCAAAATATTCTCCAAAGAGCATCCATCTTCCACAATTCCCCTGGTGTCTGCCCTATGAAAAAATGGTATTCTGTTGAACTCTCAATGACACTTAATCACGTTCACCTATTAATCTCACCCTGTCTGTGTTGTCAGCATAATGCAGTGGTGGTTTCCTATAAAATTGCAGCCCAGGCTTTTCTCTTTCTTTGCTTTTCTCTCACATCTCTTCGAGAAACGAGTGATCACTAAAATGCAGCCAGATGTTGGAAGTGTCTGAGGTACCATTCTCGCTTGACTGAGGCAAAACTCCACTCCAAGCCAACTGGCACACCGTCTTAAAGGGAAGTGGTTCAATTTAGTCTGAATAACCAGGCTTTAGTGGTAGATGAGCAGTGGCGGAGCAATCTCCAGGGTTGCCAATACACAGAGCAATTACTGTACACACATCTGTTGCTGTGGACTACCTGTCAAACTAGTACATTTGTTAACTAGTAAACCAGAGGCTCAAGACACAGAGTTGGGGTTCAGTGGGTTCCATATTAGACATTATCTTCCCTTCATGTCTTCCCTTGAGAGCCCCCTACTGATGAAATTTGTGACATAGAAGTTAAGCTCCTCTGGTCCTCAGCAAGAAGAGGGGCAAAGGATCAACTGAAGCTGAAATCAAGGTGCCCCTAATGACCAATAAAGGAATATGTTGCCATAACAAACTTTGCTCGGTTTAAGTGGATGAAAGCAGGGGACCCCTGAAAAACTGAACAAAAATAACTGACTGTGCAGAATCTCCAATGACAGTAAAACACTGAGAATTAGATCAAACCATTCTTGGAGTCTTTTCATTTTCCTGAGAAGTGCTTTTCACTTTAAGATAATTATGGTGGGTGTTTCTTCTTTATTACAATTTAAATAATGAAAATCTTTAAAACTCTCATATTTTGCCAATAGCATATCCACAATTCAGAAAATAAAGCCTTCACATTAATTTTACATTTAAACATCAAATTACACTTGTAGCCAGGATTTCATACCATAGTGCACCCACAGCACGTTGGATGTAGATATTCCATAACCACACCAGAAGGGATGAATAACGAGGGCATGAGGGCATGTCCTTGCTTTACACTGTCCTCGCTTTGTTTCGTCCAGTTTTTCAGTGACCCATGTTTTCATCCACTCAAACAGCAACGCTTTTGATTTCACTGCAACAAACTAATTGGTAGGAGAGGAAAGCTGCAGGATTCTGTGAACCGAGGCCAAACAATGAGACTGTGCCCGCTATAAGCCAGCTATATCAAAATACGTTGTTTACATGTGACAGCAACATGCATCCACAATGTTTGTTTTTTTTTTTTTACAGTTGCCATTATGAACATGTCTATCCAGAATTACACACCAAGTAAAAAAGAAATCCCTCCTATTTTCTCTATTGGCCTCCTATAAAATTGGGCATTACAGCTTCCATCCAGCACAGCCAAGACACAGCCACAGTCAGCCAGCTTGAATATCAAACGGTTAAACCTCTGCTCCCCTGAATGAGAATAAAATCATTTGATAGTGACTCAGAAATGCTACCTGCTAACCGTGTGACATGTTAACTCCTACACTGCTGCACTGCAACAACTATCAACTTAGTAACTGACATTCAAAGTTGTCTTTAAATTTAAACTATAGATCAATGAACACACTTGTATTATGTGACTGGCTACATGGATATTTAAAAATAATAATTACAAAGATAGTCAGAGGGCAAAGTTGCCATCTTAGCAGCTACAGAGCCAATAACTTGACTGAGGAGGTTCATGTGAGGACAGCATTTTCCAGTTTATTAACCCTGGACCACATTTTTGAAAAGCTTAATTTTTCAGTATGAAAATGCCAGCTTGTAGATAAAACTAAGAACTGCACTCCTCAGCTGACTGGACTTTAGTGGAACATTCATACTTCCTCACCAGGCCATGAAAGAGCTACACTGCATGAAGTCTAAGTAGTTTTATATGTGCTGTTGCAGCTGCAGAGATTTCTTTCATATCTGCGGTATGGAAAACAGATGCAAGCCAAACACAGGGTTAGAGTAGTTACCGTTGGTGGGATTAATATTTAATCATGTGTAGGATAGTGAAAGTGACAATGGTCCACCTCATTAAGTGATTCTGAAGTTGAGGCCACAGGGCCAGTTCACAGGCCGTCCACACACAATGAAAATAATAATGATGTTGAGAGGCAGCCAACATGGCGCGAGGGCTAAATTAGAAAATCACATCCAATTAACACTTCCAACAGAGGCGTCAGATTCCCCTGGGTCTCAGGGCAATGAGATCAAAATGACAATATCACAGAATAAAGAATAAACAGAAAACAGTACAATAGATCTGATTACATCTGCTATGAAAAACAGAAGAGTAGATTTCATTCTCTTGGTTTTCATATTAACATTGTTCCCTCAGGTCAAGCTCATTATCTGTGACGCCTTTTATTCAGTCTCGTGTCTATCAAAGACTATCAACCAGTCTCTGATATTCCAGAAAAAACCTTGCCTGCACTCATTAAGGATCTTCCTCCCTCTCTGTAACATCATACACGCTAACTGAGATTTTACGATGACACAAGAATATACAACATTTAAAACACAGAGAGCTGATACAGAAAAGGGTCTTTTTTTCTCAACAAATTTTCTCAGAAAAGTTCCATGGTGGCCACATCTCCTCTATTCACCGACACTTTACTAGAAAAATTACTTCTCTGCTATCAAATATAAAAATAGTGTACATTTAAAATGAACAGAACTCCTTTATAGCACTGTTTTGACTGTATGCACTGAGCAGAGTTCTAAATCTTGTTCTGAAAGTTTAAAGAGATGATTTTCCACACCACACCACACACCTATTGGACAAAGTCATGGAGCTCAATGGAGCTCAATTCTACCAGAACTAATAAAATTCTCAGATTACAGGAGACTGAGATGTTTCTGTCAAAAAGTCTTCAGGAATTGGCTCTTTAAATAAGCAGGTACTGAAACACAGGTTGGAAGAGAAAATTACACACTAGAAAAGATTTTTCATTACAGGGAGAGCAAATCTACCACCACAGACCCTTGTTTTCATCTTGTTTCCCAGCAGCACATGGACTCGGTTAATAGCCTCACCACTTTTGTGTTCAAACAAATAAATAACCATATTCATGTGGGACACTGGGATGATTATCATAATCAAACAAGACCAGTATCAAGAAAACTGGCAGCCTCTGGCAGCTTTAATGCCACATTTTACATTGTGAGCCATCGAGTCAATGTGCTGATTATTTTACAATACAAAACAGGAAGTGGGCGCTGTCTCTCCAGAGCAAAAGCAGCCTTTCACAGATTCTTGCAGTGGCTAGACAAAGATGCAAAATGCCAATTGAAAAAATATTTGTTCTGTCTTAAAGGAATGGTTAATAGGAATAGTAGTAAATGAGGGGGCTGATGTCCATACACTAAATATGAAGTAGCTGATTAGCTTAGCTTAGCATAAGGAACTCCAGACTGCTATCTACAGAGATTGCCAGGCAAGATGTTCCCTTATTGTCACACTTTACACTGAGCTAAGTGGCTGTGTATTTAACATGCAGCAATTAGAGGGGTATCAATGTTCTCATCTAACTTAAGCAAAAAATGCAAATAAGTCTAGTTTTCCTACATATTCTTTTAAGCAATGTGTGACAGCATGCTCTTGTCAGCATGAATGGGTTTATGGTCTTATTAGTGTGAGAACTGAGTGCAAATGAAGACTAATGACATTGAATAAAGGCAACAAATAATGATGATCAGTATTTTATTTGTTTATGATAAAGACTAGATATAGATACATAAAGACAGTTCAACGCGTAACATCCAACCATATTTAACACAAATGAAGCCTAAGAAACTGCACAGTAACTCTGATGTAAGTGACCTGCCAAAAACACAAAATGGTTAAAAGGAAAAACAGAAAGCTCAATCTAGATGTCAAAGGAGCTCATGCTGAACAAATTTCACCCCTTACGAAGACAATCAGCAGAGGCTGTTTCCAGCAAGGTGAACCAGAGGGTCCAGACATGGACTTATGTCCCAGAGGAAGCTGATGATTAGATCAAAACCTTACACTACTGTATGTCTTTCATGCTCTGTATCCCTCACAGCTTTATTCATGTCTCAGTAAAAATGGACAAAGAAAGACTAAGAGGAGTGAGGTATCAGGTTTCTCCACTCTAATCTCTCTAAATCCATACAGGAACTTCACAAGACCATCTTACACTGACTCCATGAGCATCAGGTTATAAATCAGTTTTATACTCACTTGCTCTTTGGCAATGATCTCTGATTCATTTACATGATTGCCCATTGCTCATTATCAAATAAATTATCATAACACTAACGGCTTTGCTTTGGCACGTTCCAATGCAGAAACAATCCACAGCATCATCATGTCAAACTGACTGGAATAGAACCACACTATCCCTCAGCCAAGAGGCCCACGAATAACACCAGAATTAGAGATGAGAAACATCGCTTTCTTCCAGACAGCGTGTTTATCTGAAGGGGCAGAGAGAGCGTTTTCATCCAAGGCCAAGCTCTGGTCTCTGTGATCAGTCGGCCATGTTGCGGAGGAAATGCTTATTATGTGGTTGTGCGCGAGCCTTGTTTGTTGTGACCTTGAGGGCTCTTCCCATGGCACAATGGGGCTCTGCGAAATGAGAGGAGTGACCACAGGATCCGCCCCTGGAGGGGAAAAAAACACTGTCAAGCTTCCAACTTGGAACTGCATTTTCTCCCGTCTTCTGGTCTAGTCTGTACAAACACTTTCCCACTATCACAGGATTTTGACACATATTACACTGTGTCTCCATCTATCTGGCTGTGTCTTCTCTCCCTGCCCATCTCAATTCAGATTTTTCTGTGGCTGCACCACAAGATTTCTGTTTGCTTTCTCCATGCATACTACCATGAAGCATTTCAAAGCCAAAGGGGCTTATGCTTGCTATTACATCAATAGTTTAGTCACAAATACATGTATGTGCACATACTCAGCTCTGCTAAATCTATACATAAACTCAGGACAAGAACCCACTTGTTTCCTTCTTGCAAGCAAATGTGGCTTGGAAAAGAGCAGATGCTTTACTGCAATCATAAGACAGACCAGAAATACCCCATTAATGTGAGGGCAAGAGCAGCTCTTCACACTGCTGCTGTGTGAAGTATGTGAAGAGAGATTGAGAGTTTCAGATGTGCAGCTTACTTAAGCCAAGACTCCCTGCAGCAGCTAGTCATGGACCAATAGCCGTTTTTGCAAACATGTTAAATTCTTCCACCTAAAGCCAGCCAGCCTGATAACTGACAACCTAACTAACATTTTCAAAGTAAATGTGATGTTGGTGTATCCTGGTAGCTCAGTAGGTCTGAAAAGATTCATTTTTCAAAGGACATACAGGGATCCTCATTCTGAAAAACACCATCATTTGAAATGTCATGACACAAAAGCGGCTAGAAGAAAAACAGATTCTGCTCTCAAACACATCAACACCAATCTGTTGCCTTCACTTCTTACAAAGAGCAACTCAAAGTCAATATAAGAGCCATTCTTCACCTGTAAGCCTGTCGAATGGAGCTGATGGATTTCTTTACCTTCCTTCCACTTTTCCAACATGTTTATTCAATGTGCAGGTATATACACGTTTCAGGAGATGAAAGGAAAAAAGTTAGTTTCACATGTTTCAGTATGTTGTAACCCAACAACAGAAAGCTGGAGGGGCTTTTCTCTATGCATTATTTATGATTGCATTTTCATCTAAATGTTGACACAGGAACTACAGATGTCTAAAGGTGAAAATTAAAAAATGACAGACTTAGTTCATAATTCTTTCAGAGTTTACTGGGGGATACATAGTGACTATAGCAGTTTAGCAATTCACTTAATGCTGCTAAGGTCCATCACTGGGAAAAACTTTAACAGTACAGGAATCAACTGGATAAAATAAACTTTGTTCCACAATACACTTATTTGGTTCTACTGTATTACATCAAGGGATGGAACAGGAGCTCTTTGCTTTCACCTTATATACCAAGAAGATATCTTAATGTGGACAGGTGCTGTCAAAGGCTTCTGTGGCCCAGGCCTGTCAGCCATGCAGAGATATTTCCCTCTAAGGTTTTTGTGCAAGCCTCGCCATTATCACAAGTAAGAGAAGGCCAACATGAGGGGTGGAAGTTCACAGCTGTCAATCAATGAGTGAACAAGCCTCTGGGCTACTAATCATCTCGCACCAAGGCTCCAAGCTAGTAACAGCTGCTAGAGGACGTCATTGAACGTGGACTCACAAGATCCAGTGGTGAAGAACAGCAAGGCTTTCTTGTTGCTGACTTACAGGCAAGAAACAGGCTAACAAGCCCCAGATTCCTGTATTAGCTGAGCCAGCGTACACAACAAGGATGTAGGTGAAGGCCTGGGTGTAGCAGGGGTAGGGAGAGTTAGGAGGAGCAGGGTGGTTTGCCTTAGTCTCTTGCTAGCAAAAGTGTGCAGTTTCAACCTGATGACTATTCAGGAGGAGGTGTGCGTTCATAAGATTTGCATAATCATTAATTAGCATAATCAAAGCCCCTTAAAATGACCATGTAAGCCTTCCTGTCAGTGTGTGACCAAGTTTCATTTACAAAAACATTACCAAGGAGTATAAAGACATTTTTCACCCACCAGAGGAGTCCTGCAGAAATCAGCAGTTTGGCAAACTGCAGTGTCAGCAGTCATATTAGAAGACCACAAACAATTAGAAAAGATTAAAAGTACAGCTGTCAATGACGTGTCATCAGAGCAAAGCTGTACTGTGATAGAAATTAAGAGTGAATGGTGAAATGACATTGATTTAGATGCTAAATAAAACATCGTTCTACAACAAAGAGGCCTACGACTGAAAAGAAAGATGGTGATGTGACAGTCACAGATGTAATAGACAAGAGAATATTATAGCCTATTGAAGGTGTAACACTGTTTGGTGCAATAAAGGATGATACATACAGACAGAGACTTGAGAAAGGACATAGACAAGCTGTCCTAGTAACTACTGAAATATAAATGTTGTCATGCAGCAATATGACAATAAAGATGATGAAATCTGAAAAACAAAAACTTTTAACTACAACTGCAGGGTGGGCTCACGAGCAATCAAAGGACATATCACATGATACAAGATCCAACAACATAATGATGAATTGGGAATAATAAAAGTAAGCCAGCTATAATAAAAGGGAAGTCAAAAACAACTAAGATGCATCATAACAACTCCATTAAAATGTCTTTTCAAAAGTGATTTAAAAGCTGACATACTGTCGAGAAGTTCAGCGTAAACTTCCACCAAGTTACATATACTTCATCACTGATAATTAGAGATGACTGAGGATGTGAGGGAGTATGAGGATGTTTGGCACAGTCAGACGTCTTTGCCGTCTTTGTCTGGCTGATTTTATGGAGTCATACTAGCCACCTTCCTCCCTCAGACATAATAAATCTACAATAGGCGTCTCCTCAGGACCCTCCTGGCTGAAGACTGGCCAAAGCTGATGAGTCATATTCAATTACCACCATGGACTTGAAACACAGCAAACCCTGAGGTATACAAGGACAGAAGTGCTGCTACAATACACACTATAGGAACAGTGCAAACATCATCTTCTGTATGATGACTGTGCTTGTCAATGGGGAGAGAGCAGGGTGACCTTGTGATTAAACTGTTGACTGAGTCTGTTCTGTAGTTCTCACGTACTCCCAGTGAGTGACAGTGGCCTGTGACTTTTTCTTCGTCCATGTAAACTAGTTGTGTGATGTTAATACAGGCAGAAATCTCAGCACTTAATAAGGAAATAATAAAACACAACATATACCACAGAAACTGGTCAAAAGTCCCATAAACTCTATTATATATATAATATTATATACATAATGTTGTCTTTTTTTTGTCATTTTATGCTATATGAATAGAACCTGTTCCACTTTAACCTGTGATAATGGCTGCATTATAATGAACTCTAGTGTAGCCTTTAAAGAAATATTTGCCCAGACTGCTTGCCCATAAGAAACCATATTTTTCATCTGTTTTGCATTTGCCAGGAAAAAGCAACACATGGGGCAACAGCTTTCTATGTATAATTTTGTTCATGAGCATAAAATGAAATTTGGAGTGAAAAATTAGTTGCTAATGCATAGATATTGTCTCCAGTGCCAGTAAAAATCATGTAGGGGTATTTATTTAATTAAAAGCTGCAGAACTAAAGACTGTGCATGACAGAAAAATCCCTTTTGTCTTGTGTGATTATTACTGTGATCTACATTATCTGAGAGTATTTAGGCCTCTTAATGACATTGCAGCACATTAATCACTTAATTAATTCTGCTCATATGGGAGTAAAGCTTCAGTAACTTGACAGTGAAGGTAGATGCAACAAATTGGAAGCCATGATGACGAGAAACTGTTTATTATTTCTAAAGATAGAATTTAGATGAGATGAAATAACTTCATTCATCAGAGCAGATGAGGAAGTCAAACAGCAGATATTACCTGAGAGTATCACTGCTTGTCTCAGTTCTGTCTTCATGAACACAAGTCATCCTCACTTTAATAGAATTCTGTAAGGACAATCACATTTGGAAGACAAGCGGCTTGCTCAGTTAATTCAGTTTGGTTTTTATTGTAAGAAATCACTAAATAATACATCACACAAACACTGTTTAATAACACTAGCGAAAGAGCCAAAAACTCGATGCAGTGCAGAATACAAATCTGTTAGATGCTTCCTCTTTCCATGTGCAAATTAAACAAGCTGACCGTGGTGGGGATAAATCTCTCTCTGGTTCTTTTGCTCTTGAATTTTAGCACTTACAAGTAGCACCCAGAGGATATAACCTGTCCGATTTAATGCACAGGACTCCAGTGGAATAAATACAACACTGATCCCATGTTCCATCTTGTGGCTGATACAAGCCTGCATCAGTCATGAGTGAGTGCCCGTGTCTCTCAACCCCCAGGCACTGTGGCCCCTCTTAGGAACCCAGCTGTTGTGATAATCCTGTTATCTGCTGTTAAAGTTGCAGGGGGGCATCATACAGGCTGAATGTTGATGCAGACATGCCAGAGCACCAGGGTTAATACAGCACGCCTCACCTGCCTCCAAGTGCGTCAGGTTTACCCTCACATATTAGATCTAAGCAATCCAGACACACTTGCATGTATGCAGGTGCGCTCACACCAGCACTGTTATCGCTGACAGCTTGCTTCTTCATGAGATACCATTCCACACTCAAGGGGTACATCATTACATGCCAACATGCTGTGAATTGAGCATGCATAATGTATGAAATATCTACCATCAACATATGCATGAAAAATCCACCCATGTGCATAGAACAATACTAACTCCATACAGAATCAAATCATAAGGCAGTAGAATAAAACAGAGAGGCTGCAGAGACACTTCAAGACAAAATGCACTGTGATGTCAAGTGTTTCCCTTTGTAACTCTAACACTGCCACTGTTAAAGGTTCAGTTCCTGATGGTGTCACAACTGCTGAATTCAGATACACCAAGAGTACTTTTAAGGCAAGATTTGAATAAAAGCCTCAACCAAATGCTGTATTTTACATTCAAAGTTCAGATTTTATTTATTTATTTATTTTTGGTTGTTCAGATGAACTGTTTCAAGCTGTCACATCGACTTTATTTCATGATTGCTCTATGACTCCATTTCTGCCTGTGTCGCAAGCTACATTCTGCATTTTGACTACAGTCAGAGACACAGCACAGGTCTCAAATCATGAGATGATTACCATTTATATAGCTCACACTATCAGTTACAAAGTGGACCTCTTATTCACAGGGTGTTGCTCCTCGTGCTGGGATAATGGAATTCCATTTGAACACCCTGCATCCTGTTTGTGGCCTTGTCGCCTTTTACGACGAGGTGATATTTCAACATATTGGACTGCAAAAGACCTCACATCATGTAGAAAGGATTTCAGCAGTGGTTTATGGCAGATATAGACATGCACACACTTGAACATGCTGCATGTAGGTGAAGGTAATCCATCTGATTTCCCCATTTGACTGTAACCATGTCCAAAACCTGTGATTTAAGACAGGGTCCTAAAAGATATAATGCAGGTCGATCTCTGTGCCTCTATAACCAATGTGGAAACTTGAGTCAACAGGGGTAGCAATCTCATCTCAGTAATCTTCACTCGATAAGGAGAGCATGTCATTAACTACACTGGGGTAAATCACACTTGATGGTACCCAAGGATGTTTTAGATTAACGCCCAGTACTACTTTGCTTGACTTTATTGGGAGTTGTGCAAGTCACCAAGGTAGGGTAAGGCAGCCCTCAGAGGAGAGGGCATTCTGTTAAAGAAAAATTCCAGTATATTTTAACCTGGTGATATTCCAATAAATGTGGCTGTTGTGGCTCCATAGGTTGTGCCATCTTTGTACTTGCCACCTCTGTTGTAGAAATTCAGGAAAACTCGTGCAAACTCTTAGGGCAAACTATAAAGGCCCACTGCAGCTTTCCAGACAAAGCTGATTTTTAAATGAATCATTTCAAATGCTTGTCTGTGAGTCTGTAAGTATATTCAGACAGTAGCTGCCTACAATGGTCATTATGGCTAACTGCATAGGGATCTGCATCTGGGTCAACTTGCCAGCTGACCTGACCACCCTTCCTTATTCTGGTCTGATAACGTGTGAGGCTGACTTTCACTGTGGTTAGATAGTCTTTAAAGGAAACTCACTGCAGGATTATCCTATGGATTATCCTAGAGACTTTATGCATGTGCGATCTTATGTGAGGGACTGCAATCCATGTGTCCCATCAGCAATTAACACTAAGAACTCATGATACATTTTCCTTGACACCCAAAGATCTGACATTACAATGGTAGCTGAGAGAAAAAGACAGGATGTTGTCCTGGATATAGATCCCTATTCAGTTAGCCAACATGGCTGTATTAATGCTGATGGCATGGCCAGATCAGTGTACATTAATACAAACCTGTTAATGCCATAGTGGCACCAGGACAAATCTAGCAGCAAATCAATTGGTTAGAGTTGTTAAATTGCTGTGATTTGTCATGTTTTGGTTGTGAGGATTTTCCTCTCTAAGTGGCAGACTAGTACAGTGTATTCCTGGTTTACTGAGCTGACAGCAGAATCTTTATTTATACCCCAAATGCCACCAATGTGGCATGAACAAGATGCAATACGGGCAAGTGACAAAAAATACCTCCAGGCTGTGCTTTAGGAATGTACAACAGATTCTGCATCTATTACTAATGTAGATTAGTGCTCTGATCTCTGAAATATGCACATCATCCTGCAGTTTATGTTTAATTTGTGTAGGAGTGTTGAAGTTTTTGTAACTTTGGAAAATTCTATGCTAGGTTTATCAGTTGTACAGTAAATTATGAAGTCTTTGTTTTATGTATTTAGAAATATCTGTCTTTAATTCCCACTCTCTTTATTCGTATATCAGGATGAGGAAATGTGTCCTTTATAACAAAAACCAGCCAAGAAATTTGTGGTCAGTAGCAAGTTACTCAAGTCCAAGTCATTTGCACCAAAGACTATATGACACCAAAATCAAAGGTAAACAGTGTATGTTTTCTTCAATTGTAAGAATATTAAGGTTAACTGAGGTAGATGTAACTGTGGGAATTCTACATCGAACCCCATCAATGATATCAGGTTTTCAGAGCCTTTTATGTATACACATGGACATTTTAAAGATGTCCTGATGACTACAATCAGTTATTGTAGTAAGTATCTGTCTAAAACAGAGAATCACAAAGACAAGATGACTACTTCACAGGTGTAGAGCTTTAAAAAGTGCTTCTGCAGGAGAGTGAATATCAAAAACTCTGCAAGGATGTCAGAACTGTGACAGAAGCCATCAAACAGCTGGCTGTAAGAACAGATGGGGTCGTGTGGCTTCCCCACCTAGCTGTGATTCTGTGACAAGATAGCCTCACCCAGTGCACAGACTATATCTGTGTAGCTGTAGTGATGCGGGGTGCAGACGGAGCAGTTCGCCGGCCTCCCATCAGTGTCATGGGGTTCATTTTTCCCTCTGCCTGGACTCTCACTCTCTCTCTCTCTCTCTCTCTCTCTCTCTCTCTCCTGACTCAGTTTTTCCACTCTTGCCCATCCCATTCCCCTGTGTCTCCCACAGTCTTCAGTTGGTGTCATTTTGTTCTCCTCTCTCTGTCTCACTCTCTCTGGCATTGCCCTCTCTCTTCCCTTTTCGTTCTTTTGTCGTTCTCTCCCTCACTCTCTGTCTGACCTGGACATCACCGCTCTTATCACTTTGCCTCTGAGGCTAGTTTCCGTGAATGCCACGCTTGTGATGCTGTCCTGTTTTGACATGTTTTCCCCTCGACTTTATTCAGTGGTCTCAACCCACTAATTCTTCATGGAATGAGCTGCTGATGTACCATCTCGAGCCAAGTGTGTGTGTGTGGGTATATGTATATGACGGTTGGGTAAGGGGAGCTCTTTAACAATGTCACCACACTATTACAAAGAGTACTGGCATGTAGAAAGAGCTGAATGAAGAAGAGTCAATCAAGCAAGAATCCTTTCTGGCTACTATTATTTATGTAAAACATGGTGTGGATGTTCTGCCACACTAAGCAAGATTTTATCTAACGAGTCTAAAAGTTTGAAGCCCTGTCAGCAGCCCCAAACAGCTACCACATTTGCTACACCCCACAATCAATTTTGTAGTAGAGCGAGAAAAAGTTTTTCCTATGACTGTGCTAAAGGATCCAATGGTCTTTGAATGAATCATGCGTTAATCAAGCAGAACTTTTGACCTGATGGTGATGAAAGACAAAAGGTCATGGAGCCACCAAAATGGCTCACTCATCCAGTTGGGGCCATAAATACCCATGACATATGACTAGCTGTCCACCAAAACCAGTGGTGGCACAATGATATTTTCATTAGGCCATATTTTGACAGTCCTCTGTGAGTGAAATAATGAATTGAGATGTGAAAGGTGTATAGAGGTTATCTAGATATAGAAGGCTTTCATTACATAGCCAGTATGCAGTCTCATGGGATAATGGGCAATATCTACAACTGAATATTTCAACAAGGTCAAGTTGAATCACTATCCTGACACAGGCCCAGAGTGAGAGTTTTTTTTTCTTTTAAAAAGACATTGAATGGACTTATGTGTTGCTATTTCAGTTTAAAAATGAAAATCTGAGTTTACTGTCACAGAGCAGCTTAAGGTCAATTTAAGGAGGATATCATGAATATGAGTCAGGTTATCCCCCTGTAATCGAGGCTGTCTGCCTCAGTGACAGACACAGCACCCTCCTTATCTTCACATGTACCAACCTCTAAAAATATTCCTCCCATCTCTCTCCTTAGTGGCTATTCTTGTCGTCAATTTAACTTCACCTTCCCTTTTACATGATCTTCCTGCAGACACAGATTACAGCTTGTACCTTGGTCTACTTGATGTTGCTCTGGAGAAGTGTATAGATGCACCAAACATGCCTGTAGTTTAGGAATGAGTCTATGGTTCAACATCGAATTGAACCTGTTGATTTTTATAGAGTTCCTGCCAAACACAAGACAGTGTTATGCACCGTAATATGTCATTCAATGTAATTGTGTTGATAGTGGATCACCAAAGAGTTAACGCTGTAGCCAGACTGACAGTACATTTTCTGTGAAACTACCAATATTTGAGACGTTGCTAGATCATGAAATGCCGCATGCTATTAAAATGAAATGACCCATGCTACTGACACCAGGAACATGTAGAAAACATAAATCTGACCAATCATAGTTCTTGTTGTCTTTATGAACATGTGACTCCCAACATCCTGACATATGGTTACATTTTGGAGGAGTTACATGCCAACTCTTAACCACCTGCAGAGCCTCCACAAGTACTGCAACACAACCACAGAAAAGCATAAATTGTTTACTTAGATTGAAAATGACAGAGGATGCTGCACAACTGAACTATTATGCACATTTTAAAAAGAAAGAAATAATAAAATATGTACCAAGGTAATGAGTTATGTTGAATGCACATGATGAACAAGCTGAACAAACAATGATTTCAGGGGAAGCTTTCAAACCTTCATGAATTCAAACAAGCTATTTTCTGAGATTGACATTGCTTTTGGGGTTGATAAATGGTAGAGAGCATGTTGGACCCACAGTGAAGAAGACAAAAGGGTGGATTGACAGATTCAAGCTCCTTTGTTAAAGCTAAATTTAGTCCTGCATATTCATTTAGCAATCATTCATTACATGCTTTCATGATAATCTATAGGTTACCAAAGATGGCTGTTCACAGTTCAGCACAAAATATGGAGTGCTGTGCAAATGACAGTGCCAGGTAAATTATTTAGACAACATATGCAACGCGTTATCACCGGCTGCTATTGCATCCCCTGCTCTGACATCAGCACAATGATACGATGGTATGCATCAAATCCCAGCAATGCAAACCAATGTGGTATTAAATTATTCACTCATCTTTCACCAGCCAGCCCCCCTGGAGCTTGAAAACAGTCCATCACATGTGAGAGTCCATGGGGGGAGGGGGCAGTTAATTCTTACAGAATTCAATGATAGCTCTCTCCCAGTGGGGTGGCTTTAATGCACGGTTAAAGCAAGAAAATGATGCATATGCAAAACAACAGCTTTGGAGGAATGTATTGGTTGAAGTAGTTATACTATGGATAAACTCAATTAAAGGTTTACCAGAACATAGCGAGAGCTCACAGGTGATTAACTGATGATAAGACTTCCTGGAGAAGCCTTAGCAACACAGCTGCTGCCCCGTTTGACCATCCACAACCAATCACTATGTGCAAATTTTCCCTAAGGGTCAGGTGAGCACCATCCATCAGGGAAAAAAAAGGTGAATTAAAGTGGTAGGGAAAAAGAGAAAGGCGTGGGAGGAAAAGAAGTGGAGAGAGTAGGAGGGAGGGAAAGAAAGAAGTTGTACTTCAGAGAGGCTGTCATCAGTCCTGCCAAGTCAGCTATCGGGTATAGATGTGGCAACCTGGGAGCCAAAATTAAACAGAAACCTAGCTAATGCCAACAGAACAAATCTAATCCTAAATGCCCAATTAAATAGCTCAACACTGAAAAAAAGACCCCTTAAAGGAATACCACACTTATGTCTGCAGTGTAAATATGCAACTATAGCCAACAGTTCATTAGCTTAGCTTAGCATAAAGACTGGAAACAAGGAAGTAACTAGCCTGGCTCTGTCTAAATGTTCAAATCTGCCTACCCTCACCTTTATCACCTCCTGATGAACGTGTTGTATCCCGTTTAACCTATTCAAAAACTGATGAGTAAAATGACAAACTGTCATTCTACAGTGGGTAATGTGCTGGACTATTTCTTGGCTGGAAGTAGTGACTTAACTCTGGCTGAGAGGCTAAGCTAAGCTGAAGGATGTATGAATGTTTAACTTACAGACTACTCCTTTAAATGCTGAACTTTTATAGCTTTCACGCCACCACCTTCTCTGTGCCACAAGTTTGTGGTACAGTTGTGGTACAGTTTTTTCTAAATCTTTGCAAATATTATGTAAGTACAGCATTTTTCTTCTGCACTGTTCATCTCTCAAGGCTGACAGAGTGGAGTCAGTATGAGACTTTGGGGATGAGACATAACCCAGGCAGTCCTCAGGCAATTACAGAACATGTCCCAGTGAAACCACAGACATATCGCCAGGACTATTAAAAACCTTCCAAGAAGATCTTTTTGCTCAAAAACATTTGTTTCCTAGCTGAAGGCAACAGTCAAGTGGAGGCTGAGCTTATCTTTTGGTATGACACACATCCTCAAACCAAAACGATAGCCGAAGTGCGCCAAATCAATTCCCCAACCAGATGAATATTTGATGTCACTCTTTGCTCAGTTCCAATTTCAACTTCAAGGGAGGGTCCCTCTACCTAGAAATCAGCTTTCATTTTGTAGCTACCACAAAGAATATGCTGTTGGGGAATATGCTACAAAATATATGGGCATGTTTTCTTGTTTGTGAAAGGTCCAGAAAGCATAGAGGTCAACAAGTATTCAGAAAAAGAGGCTAAATACTTGTATTGAACAAAGGGTGAGCATGTTTAATCTAAGTAAACCACAGTAATGAATTGCCTTTTGATTTTTAGAGCGATTACATGGATATTTTTGTTTGTTAGGTCTACTGCAGAGCTTTGCAATCATCCAGAATTTATCTCAATTCCAAAGGCAGGAACACACCTTCCTTCCTGTGCCTTCTCTGAAAGGGTATAAAATGTTGTTGCCTGGCAGCACACATCTCTGCGTGGCTTTAAAGCATATAAAATGAGCACTCCCAGATGGCACTCAGGTCTAAAAGGAGAAAAAAATAATAAAGTACAATCATCTTTTTTATGAGATCCTAATAGTGCTACAAACGTCAGACCTGATGTATTACTGCACATTCACTGCGCTCAGATGCTCCCTGGGCTTCGCCTGGACAATCATTACACTTATCAAAAGCACTTCATTAGAGGAATCAGGTCAGAGGCAGAGAGAGGGAGAGAGACTGTGTGTGTATCCATGTTTTAAACTGTGTATGCATTTAGTATATGTATGTATTTCTCCGTCTATATGTAGGGGACTATACAGGCACAGAAATTGCTCTTCTGTTTGTGTGTTCTTGTTCCTACTCCTGCAAGTACCAGTTCTAGGCCTCTATAGACATTTTTGAGTGTATATACAGTGCGTATGGCCATGTGCGCCGCTAAAGACTTTGGAACTGAGCCATTGCTTTTTATTGACCAGAAAGACAGAGACTAGGCTGCTGTCCTCAAATCCAGCATTCCCCACAGACAGTGTGAACTCAGCCTGACGCCTGAGTTCTCTCCATCGATCCATCCACAGATGAATCTGAACCTATCGAGGTCACAGCACTGTGTCCGCGTCGGACTCAAAACTAGCCTCCGCTAAGCTCACAAGTATCTAACCTGAATTTGCCCTCCATTGAGGAACTAGAGACCATTAGTGCACATGATACCGCTTTATAGAAAAACTATTTGTCTCATTTTTAAGGGTATTATTCTATTCCTATTCCCAGCAGGGTAAACATAAAAAGCATCTAAAACAGAGAGTAAATATGTATTCCCAGGAGGGGGCTGGGGCAGGCCCTGCCCACCGCCACGCCACATGAGCCAAGATGAAAGACTGGAGGCACTGAGGGGGAGCTGAAACTCCACCTTTCCCCCCCTCGCCTTTATAAATAGCTATTAGGAGATATGGAGCAAAGAAGCTACTGGGAATTCAGACAACAGCAGCAATTGGACCAACATGTTCCTTTTTGTAAAAAGAACAACAAACCAGCTGATAAACAAACTTTCATCCCTTGGCTTCCACATACATACAACTGGAAAACAGCAAAAGCCAAAACTGATTTTTTTAAAGCAGCACAAACACACACACACACAACTAGAGGAGATAAAAGAAGAGTGTTTTAAAGTGGAGAAGAAAAAGAGAGCAATGTTTTTCCTACCTTCTTCTGGTCCTCCAGCTTTTGACTTGTCGACTTTTTGCCATGCTTGCTGGCTTCCGGTACATCCATCCCTGGTCCAAATAAAGAGTAACTCCAGAATAAAATCACAGGAATTAAGTTGAAGAGAATCCAGATGGCTACAGTTTGCCGACAAGGGCCTGTGTCCGGCTCACGCCTTCACCCGGACACAGGCGATCCATGGCAGGTGGTTGTTTGTACGGCTAAAGTAAATTGTGTCTTGGTTGAACAGGACAAATGCCAAACAGGTAGCAAAAAGCTACCAACACAGTATCATTATGTTGACTGGAGCAAAGAGAACACTGATGAGGATTTTCCGCCTGCAGGTTGTGTAGTTTTACATAAAGGTAACAGTTATTCTTGCTTCTTCCTCAGAGTGGAATCCCTGGCTCCAGCGCACAGTCTTCCCTCCATACCTGGGAAAAGGAGGGAGACAATACATGTTATGACTCAAATGCACGAAAAGCCAAAAAAAGGAGAAGTACAGTTTTAGCTTCACAATTAATGCAAAAGCTCTCTGCCTCTCTGAAAAGTCAACATTCCCCTCAGTGCTGCACTGTACAAATGGCGAGGATATCTGCATATCAAAGTGAATGTTGCCATGGTGCTCAGAGAGGAAGAGAGAAGGAGAAACCTCTACTACATGCTGTTTGTTCTGTGCTGACTGATTGTTTTTGATTGTTGTCTTTTTTTCTCCAAACCTATTTTCCACCAAAACGTAGCAGGGGAAGGATTGAGTCATGCTGAGGTCGGGTAAGCTCGCACCCTAGGAAGGGTCCAAGCATGGAAAGATAACCACAGGATCGGTGGCTGGCCCCTCTGTGGACTGTACGAAGGGTCAACTTGTCTGTTTGGTTTACTAGCATCCTGCATAACACAGCATCTGCCATTCAGAAGGTTTTACATTGTGCAGTTACAGCATGATTTGTGAATGGAACTCCAAACCTGCCAGCGAGTGTTCCATATTTTACCTACTGAGCTACATAACTACACTCATTCTACATGAGCGGTGTGGGTAAATGATTTAATGTTTTACAGCAAAGCCTAGAAGCTGGCCACGACAGTAATGATTGCTGCTGGAGGCTGGTTCAGTTCATTTAAATAAGCAACTTATTCAATTATTTATCTGTTATAATGAAAGCTACAAAGCTAAGCTGAGAAACTGTCAACTTCTACCAGTGACTCACATGAGTTCTGACCTGACTGCTTTATGGCAAAGACTAATGTTTTGACCCGATGATGGCATAAAAGTGGATCAACAATGCTCATGAAGACTGAAGAATGAATGTGTGCAAATTGAATGGTAATCCATCCATCCATCCATAAAGTACAACTGTCAACCTGCTGGTGGTGTTAGATCACTGAAGCCATTAGAATGCATCCTCTGGGCAATATGAATGTCTGTCCAATGTTTTATTGCAATTAATTTAATAGCTGTAAAGACATTTCACTCTGGCCAAAGTGCTGAACTGACTGACTGACACTGCCATCCCCAGAGCTAAAAACAGAATGAACACAAGGTAACGGAGGAGGGGACTAAGTTTGAGACCGAAGGCAATTTGGTTTATGTGATCTTAATTATGACAAAAACTGGCAATGGCAATGTTACTGGTGCTGATGAACAGAGACTTTTAGTAATTTGTTTTACACCCCTAATTTCAAGAAGCAATTAATTCCACAATGACATACTGGTGCATGAAATGGCACATATAATATACCTACTGCAAACTGGCACAGATTTTTGTTCTGAAGGCAAAACACAGAGAAAGAACAATCATCCTACTCTATACAGTATACAGTCCCATATATAGTTTCCCCACACACAGAAACACGATTGCACTGTCACTAAAATCAATAGTTCTCTGCACTGCAATTCAGCTACCATCCATCCAAAGACGTTAGCCAATCAAATGCTCCAATAATCCCTCAAGGTAACGCGCTGTGAGACAAGTCATCACAGAAAAAAGCCTCCCCAGCTGATCACCGCCAGGCCATTAGGGAACCTGACTTGTGTTCGCCTTCATCTCCTGTCTCAGCACTGGCCACATTTTAACAGTTTTCTTTGCCACTAAACACCTATCCAGCTCCACAGTGCCATGTAACACTGCAACCCTGTCAGTTACTTAAGGGCAATCATGTCAAGTGCTGCCAGCTCAGAATTGGTTCTTAGGGGACATCATGAACCGTGTGATGGAGCCCAACGAGATTTTCCACTGAAACTCAGTGTTAGCTGCTAGCAATAAGCTGTGAGAAGCATTCCTTCAAGTACCATGGGGATGCTGTTCCATTACATTATGTAGTAGCCCCAAACAACAAGCAATGTAGAGGGAATATTTCCAGCAATAGGTGATGAGGAAAATTAAGCAAGTACTCTCCTAAGACTAGAAACAATTTTTGGCATAGGCAATAACACTGTATCCAAGAAATGCTAAACTTGCTAAAAGCACAGCTGTATTGCTCCTAGACTTCCCCATTTCCCTCAGCAGTAGAATTATGTCAGGGGCTTTCCAAACTAATGCATACTGCATGAGTGCTAATTTGCCCCTTTTTTCTTCTTGAATATTACAAAAGAAAAAATGGAACCTCACAGGGAATAGCATGGCATACTTTCTGTTTGCTGCGAGGAAGGAGTTGGCTGGCATTCACTGTCACAGAGTGACAAGATGGCCTTCAATGTAGGCCACTGGGGTCAGAGGTCATTCTCCATCTGCTTTGCCTGACAAGCAACAGCAGGTACAGAGCACCCTTATCAAGGAAGCAAGGACAGACTCTCCAGAAGAAAAAAACACTACCTTACAAGTGATTGCTGCACCGCATCTTGTTCAATGCAACTAGAAATAAAATAGACATAAACAGGATTAAACTGGCATATAACACATGGATACTTGTAGACAATGCTTACATTTCTTACAACGATCTAATCCTGCAAGTATATAACCAGGTGATGTGCTAACTGCTTGGTTTGACAAAATACATGATGACAAACACGTGAAATACAGTGCATTACAAATCCAAGATTATTTATGGGATTAATCACCACCATTATTCCAAAATACATGAAAAAGGCTGTACGAAAATGGCTGTATTTGTGTACTAGTATTAAACAAAATGTATTGGTATAGACCTTAATTACAAACTAGTGTAAGTGTTCTTTCCTACAACCTTTCAGTCAGAGAAAAGTCAGTTTCTAAAATAGACTTATCTAATTTGCAATACAAAAAAACCAATTTAAGATATCACATTAGTGGGAATGCGTAGACAAGTAATCATGGCATTTAAAGTGGTGTTATATATACTATAGTCATACCTGAAAATGTTTTGAGAGCCGACTTAAAACTGTTGCCAGCTCTTGAATCTAGCTGCTACAGCTAACGCTAGCTTTACCGACCGACAGACTTCGTTACTGCACCAACATGCAGGGGTTTATTAAGAACACTGGTGTTAAGACTAAAATAAAATGATATGACGCACTTTAAATTTTAAGTACAGTTCCAACAACGCTGTCCCACAACAGTCTGTCGTTTACTCGGTAGCTCAACAACTATGTTAACATGCTAGCTTTCCCACAAACCATCTGAAATTGTCGTCAGGTAGGCAATAGACTCACCACTATGTTATCCCTTTTCAGCAACACCCCATGCTCGTCGAATAATAAACTGAAATGGTCTCCTCTTATTGTTTGGCCAACTCAGTTTGTGAAATTAAGAGTCACCTAATTACATTAACTTATGTACAGCGCTTGGCAGCTCAAAATTGTACTGTCGCAAATTGTGATGTAACAGAGCTCATCGCAGTCTGGACCCGAGAAGCATTTTTTTTTTTTGACTGCCCGCCTAATTTTTAATTATTTATTCATTTACTTGATATGGACATCACAATAACATTGGACAGACCAGACGCATTGTGCAATATATACAACTAATAGCACCAGTGCGACAGTGTTTCCTTGCTTTATTTGTGGCGGCCCACCTCAATATCAGCAGGGACCGGCACATATTGATTTTCTACTTTATCATTTATGGTCGCACTGCTGCTTTGTCCTCTTTGCCTGGGGCGCGGCTGCATCGTCAGTACGTGAGCCACGCACGGGGCGATCAGCTGAGCAGAACTGCGGCTGTAGTGGACTCAGTGAACCAGGTGAGGTTATAATAACTGGGGTTGATGAAAGCTACCCTCGTTACTCCAAGTGGTATAAGAATTAACAGGCCAATAAAAATGATATCAAACCACCTGTTCAACAAGTCAGCAAATCAGTTATAATCCTAAATCATTAAAAAAAAACAACTGTTATTTAGTAATTAAAAAGAACCAGTAACAGTATGAGCCAGACTGAGAAGGGTATGCATAAGATAAGAGTGAAATCCTAAGGATACCCATTCCTACAGCTGGTTAGTGGCTTTGCCTTGACTTTGGGAGGATGATCACAGGTCAAATACCTTCACTATGAATCTTGTTTAACCAGTGATGGTTTGTGATTATTTTTCATTTCAAATGTGTAAGATTACTTTATTTTCCCCCACATTAAAGTCAAACATAAACCATTCGAGTGGATTTGAATAAAACCTTTTCCTTTAAAATAACACAAGATATTGTTCTTTCTACAAACTGTCTATCAAAACATTCATCAGTAATAAAGTTACAATGGAAAAAATATAAATGTGTTGCATTGAATGTTGATTTAAGTGGTACTCCTAACTTTTGAGCTGGTGTTCCTACAATTTTCAGTAAGGAGCACCAGCATTACTAGAGGATAAATTTAGTCTGTAGCCCTGTACCGGTATAAAAACATTATTTTTTTTCAGCTCTTTAAACAATTACTTAAAGAAGATCCAATCAATATAATCCATTTCCTCATCCGTCTCTTTCTGTCTATCCTACAGCAGGCATTTGACATCAGGTTATTTAAAGACAAATATTGAGGCCTTCAATCTTTTTTCTTGACAACTGAGATGTGTTTTACATGTGAGTAAAAAGATGTTTTTAAAGATTCACAATTCAATATGAAATCGTGACCCATGTCTCTCACCACGCTGTGTTCATTTCAAATAACATAATTGCTACAAAGCTCAACTGCTAAATAAGAACTATTTTGCCTGTGTGTGATAATATATAATGGGCAGTGGAATGAAAACTCACAGCTATTATCTATATCAGTACCACAAACACAAACGGAGTCAAACTGAGAAATTCAATCTATGCGAATTCGATCTTGCCGCCGCAGAAAAGAGCTCTAGGTCGCAAAACACCTACTGAAATCATTATAGATGGAATAAAACTCTGTGTCTTTGGCAAATGTGTTCCTATATTTATTGTTTAAAGGAATATCACTGTGCTTTAATCCCCTTTGGTTGTAAAGAATCTTATTAGAAGCAAAATCTCCATATTTATGAGTAACAGCCGCTGCAGTTTCATCACAGCCTGGTGCGTATAGTGCCGGTAATCCCACCTTCAATCTCTACAGCTGGTCGACATTTCCCCCCACCCACTGGCCTTTCACGAGCACTTGGTATTCAACGGGTGTCTGTAACTCTCCAAGTGGTCAATAAAGTTTGATTCATGAGGCCTAGGGCCGTAACTACACACTGCTGCTTTAATTCGAGGAGATGTAAATGATGGCCATAGATCCAGCCTGATTTCCTCGGGGAGAGCAGGAGGGTTGGGGGGAGCATGCGCTGTAAATTATTACCTCAATAGGTCAGAGGTCAAACATAAAGAACGCCCCACCATCACATTAAAATACCATAATGCCCTAATGGCATTACTTCAACATAAACCTCATTTTATCAGCCTCAGCCAATCAAACACATCTCATATAGTTATAGTCACATAGCATAATAACAGTACATACAACTAAACTAATGTAGCACAGTATGGACTATGATTTATGTATAGATCTCTTAATATTAAAACAGCAGCAGTATGGTGCAGATTCACCCATACAAACACTAATAACAAAGATATACACACAAACATATTTATATCACTGGCAAAAAAGGTGCAGAGGAGCCCATGACTACCTGTTACTGAGGTTTACTGAGGATAAGCACAGGCACAGGTAAACATCCACACAGCTGAATCTCAGCTACACCTTTGATCCCCCATCAGCCACATATGACACTGTTTACAGTGAGACTTGAAGAGGTATAAATGTGTTTCTGCGACATAAATGGAAAACAACATTCTCATTTACACGTCTGAATAGCAGCAGTGAGCTAGTGTCATTTGTATGGTGGTGAGTGGAGAGAATTAGAGTAATGGGAATATTCTTAGCAATTAGGACATTTGTAATAGCCTTGCCATACTTCACTTGGCTCCACAATGGGCCATTAATAATACTGATAAATCCAATAAATGCAATAGGGATCCACATTACACATGCTACACATTATAGCACTTAGGGGACCACAATGACCACTCGACAGCTCCCTTGTAGAAAACTCAGCACAGTTAAAACACATTTTCACAAATTACAAGGAGTGAGCACTAGAGTTTTTAGTTTACAATATGCTAATTTGTTTCTAATGAATACCATTTAATAAGCTGCACAACATATGGTTGGTAGGCAAAAGACAGTGCTGGTGTGATGAAAGAAGAAGCAAAACATACAGAAAATGAATAGAAAATATCAAAATGCACCAAAATTCATACACAAATGCATCATAACATAGCTGAAAGCTGAATAAAATATCAGTAACTATACTACAGTATATTTACATCACAGCATAGCAATGGGAACCATATGGGAGAACAAAGAAACCAGATGCTACGGTAAATATTAATGATGTGCAAAATGTGTATTGTCGCATTAAAAAAACAAGCCTGCAGAGGCCATATGTATGTATAGAAAGTGTGTAGGTGTGTATGCAGGATTAGAGTTCTTCTACAATACTGTGAATCTTTCCAGGCTCTGGACAGTCAGGCTCCGAATGAGAAGTAGTGTGTTTACTTTTCAGTTTGCTGCCTCAGCCAAACTGATACATCTAGATACTGCACACGCGCTTGTGGTTGGTCCACGAAATGCTTCTTCCTGTGATATTACTTTCAGCAGACATTCTAAGGCCAGGAAAGGCCACTAAGTGCAAGGAAGGAAGTTATAACTGGCCATAAAGATCAGAAACATAGAAGTATGACCACAAGATGCAATAACACACAATTAAGTCCCAACACTATTCTCTCTTCTAGTTCCACAGATCTGTAAGTTCTACATATTAACCTTGGTTTTAGATACCAGAACTCAATTTCAAATCTACTCCAAGTGCCATCTGATGCTCACTAGGCTTTAATGGTGCAGCTCAAAGAAGACACGTCATTCCCTGCAGAGCCAATTTGGAAAAAAAAAAAAAAAGTTACGAGATTACAGGCAGGTATGCTGACACTGTTTGAATGTAACAACTGTCTTTGGGCCACCTCCCTCGATTTTACATATCACTAAGAGTCACTGAGTGATAGACAACAGCTGCAGGTGGAATATGTTTAATTGGTATTGAGCAACAATCTGCACCAAATGCGACCCTGGCTTGGTTGTCACGGTAACTGAGGAGAGAAGCCGGCAGCATAGGTGTGTGCATTTGTGTGTGTGGCTGCATGTCTTCTGCCTTTCTTTAATAGGTAATCACTATTGTGAAGGTGAGGGGACTGACACTAGAAGCAGCAGCTCATTAGCTTGAGGATGCATGTTATGTGTCAATTTTGGCGTACTGTTTGTTTTGTTCAAGACACCTGTTCCCGAAGCCTCGATTTCTGCACATTGCCAATATTGTTTCAGAGGTGACGCTGTGTTTGGTTGTGAGCAGTAAAATGATTCAGGAATAATATCAGGACATTCACGAATAAACGTGGTAACACCTGCCAAGCCCCTGCTCGCTAGGTTTTAAATTCACACTGGCATCAAGATTCTCACCAAACAAACAAAATATTAAACCATTTAAAACAAATGTACTGGTATTAAAAAGTGTAGACATAAGAGTCTTGCAGCTGCAGGAATGTGAAACTAATCACTCACTGAATGAGAAAATACAAGGCCTGTAGCTAGCGGAGCAAAGCTGACCACTACAGAGCAAAAACCCACAAATATGGTAGATGTTTTTATTTTATTATTCTGTTTATACTAGTTATGGCTTGTCTGGGTTCCATAAAGGTCCAGTCACACCTGCATTTAGTGTGTGAGTGTGAATGAAAGTGGGAAAATGTCATTATCCCAGGTATACCTGCCTGTTAGCTCAGAGAGCAGGGTTACATATTAGGTCCAGCCATCTGGTCAGAGCTCTGGATTTTAAGAAGGGGTTGGATGGTTCTGCACTGAAACTACGTGGAATGGCTAATGTTTCTGTGTGTTCATGTTGCAGACATCTGTCAGGCTCTAAGTTTGACATGCATTTAGAGTTTCAGTGTGGGAATCACCTAGCCGATGGAGGAGGCACTAACAAGCCAAGAAATGTGTCATGCTAATGTTTATACTCTACAGAAAAGTCTATTTAAAAAACAGGTACAGAGTCTCTCTCGTGATCCTGTGTGTGGCTGATCAAACTGATTAAATGACACAGTATTGATACAGTTTTGAGGAGTGTTTCATGCCCGTTTACAATGCAGTCATCTGTGAGTTTGCATTAGTGTAGTACATCTGGTATATATCCAGTGTGTGGTATAGTTCGAGGAAAGAGGAGAATTACTATGCTAGTGTTAAAGAACAATGAGAGCTGACTGCTCTTAACTTGTTTTACAGGGAAACAGCAGTTATTTTATTTTTATGTTACTTGTGTGAGGGAGCTTGTCTTTTTTAACCCACACTGTCAGTTGATGACCGGACGAACATGAGGTCATTTCCTTTGGTTCGGTTTGTGGAGATAACTTTGTGGCAATGTTGTGTGTTGCATAATCTCATTCCCCAACAGCAAATTGATTTCACAGGCTCTTACATATACTGTACTATACTGTAATAGGCTTTTCTACAACACTGATCCATGTGCATCCCTAGTAATTATTGTATCAGGTGCTGAGTTCACACTGATTGGCATTTCTGCCCACTGGCCTCGGTGAGCTATAACTTTTTCTTTAAGCTCTAAAATAGTGCTAACACCCACCAACTTTGGGTGGAAGAGTTTAACGGGTTAACCCAATTTTTCCCAAAAATTAGTGAGGAGCATCTTCAAGTGCATTTGTACTGCTTTTACTTGTGTAATCTAAAATATCTACCACCTACAAAATTATTTACATATTTCCTTTCATTATCATCTAATGTCATGTCTGTCAACTATTTGAGTTCAGCCAGTTGGAAGAGATTTGGCAAACTCAAGAATGCTTGATTTGAACCAAGCAGTTTCAAGGAATGCACCTCCAAAGTGAGACAGAGGTGGGTCAACTTGACAATTGTTTGTGGTGGAACTACATTGTAGATGTTAAAATTTCATATTTCTATCTTCTCAAAGCTTTTATAGAAGGCTGCCTACTGTATTCAGAATCAGGAAGTTGTGTGTTTCAGCCGCCACAGACAGTCACACAACCTTTCTCAATATAACATGCTCTAATGCCCAACATTTGGGCATTCATTTCACGATGGTATCAAATATTTGTTTCCATTGGTGACTGAATTCACCTAATAAAAATATAATTTTTCTCTATGTATGTTTTTTTTTTTTTTAAACACTGCGTCAAAAATAATGATTCCTTACTGGTGTCTTCATCGATCCGTTAGAGACCTCAACATATTTACTAACTAAATTTTATTTTTATATATTTATAA
Organism: Lates japonicus; assembly: GCA_033238685.1. Classification (NCBI taxonomy): domain Eukaryota; kingdom Metazoa; phylum Chordata; class Actinopteri; family Centropomidae; genus Lates; species Lates japonicus. The sequence goes on along the minus strand of BRZM01000005.1, from coordinate 1,926,924 downwards.
TATAATCCACTAGATTTCACAAAAATGGTTTAAACCAGTCTTCATTTAACCTCTCTGTTTAGAAATCCAAATGCTCTCGGTGTGTTCCTTTTGAACCCCTCTGCCTCTCTCTGTACAGTAATCACATTCCTTCCCAATGGCCTTACTACAAGAATTTGATATCAGTTTAAGATACCACCTCTCCTCCCTCCTCGGCTCCTCTCCAGGCACTTTCATTCACCGTCTCCCTCTCCTCTCTCTCTCTGTCTAGCTGAGGCACCTTCAGTGTCTCTCGTTCTCTCTCTCTTGTTGTTACGCTGTCCCCGCTCTACCTCCCTGGTCTCGTCTGACAGGAAAGATGAAACAGGAAAAAAAAAAGAAGAAGGAAAAAAAAAATGCCTTCCCCGCTCTTCCATTCATCTACATACAAGCTGCATTACCACTCAATTACACTTAGATTACATTAATGTGCTCTCACCCAGCCAAGCCTCCTCTGCACGCGCCAAACCCATTCTCCACCGTCAGCGGTGCCTGCGCGGAGCATTATGACGGCGCGTAATCTTGTGATATTGTGTCGGGATTAACATCAAATCTCATTATGGCTGTGGTGGATCACGGGAGAGGGAAGGATGGAGGAGGCGGGAGGTTGGCAGAGAGGGGGTTACATCTTTATTTATTTTTCAGGTTTTTAAAGCCGAGCACGAAAGAGAAATAGAAGGAGAAGAGAGATGGAATCAGGGCTGTGAAATCTCAATTACACATGATGGCATTTGGGAGGTTGATTTATTATACATAGGGATGTGTTGTTCAATTTGCCATGTGGGCCTGTTGAACACGCACGCACACACACACACACACACGCAGAGAAGGCACAGTCGACTGAGACCAACCCACAGAGGTTACGGGGTCAAACGAGATGAGTCACAGCGCAGCATGACACGACACAACACCAGACAAATCAAACAACCTAACCCTCCTCCCTCAGCCCACCGCGCCTCGCCCCTCCACACCAAACACCTCTTCTCTCTGTTAGCATTTTCCTCATGCTTGCGCTTCATAAACCTCTTTTTACTACCAATAGATCCGTGAAGGTTGTAATTGCCTAAGTGATATACAGCTGGCACCGGGACGCGGCTCAATTTCACTGCGTTTAAAACGCCGCCGCACCAAAGTAATGTTCAGGGGAGCGCCTTGCCCTGTTAAATAAAACAGATTGTTAGACCAAAATCACATTTCAACGCATACACCCCAATTCCCAGAGGGGTGAAGGGGTGGATAAGATGGGTGGGGTAGGCAGGGAGCTTTTGTGAGCACAAACACACATTCAAGCATTTTCTGTCACACACATACACACTCTCAATTCCCTTGCTCTGCATTGTGAACATGCTAAACACACACACACTATAAGAAAACAAACATGCATTCACACACATGCACAAAACAAACGTGCACGCACACACACTCACCCCTCCCCCAGCAGTATGCCGTTCTGGTTATTGAGCCTCAGGAGCGTCACTAAATCACACTGGGGCCCCAGCAGAAATGAGGGATAACAGCGCAGCAGTGTTACAACCATTGATTGTCGAATGCATCATCTTTTTATATTCACAACAGGGTGGGGAGTGCTGGGGGAGGGACACCTAAACAGGGACTGGGGAGGTGGTGGAGGGAGGGGGATGCTTGCTTTACATGCAGGCAATGGTTCGGGAAAAATCTGTTCTTGTAGTTGCAATCAAATTCCACTAACATCATCAGAGGTATTTCCACAGCCCAGCAACAATCATCAAGGGACTGGATTGAATAAAATATAACTCACAGATTGAGATATTCTGGATCATTCTAGCAAAACATTCCCAGGCTTTGTGTGGCTCCTGAGTAAAGCCACTATGTTTTGTGACTATGTCACCTAATACTTAAAACACAGGTCCCACACAATTCATGCGCCACTATATGGATCTGTGCATCAGCATGTATTGGGATATATTACCACTGAAGCAGCTGCAATTATTCTGTTTGCGAAAAGAAAATTGCTTTCATGGTCATTACGCTATCAGTCACTGATCAACCATCACATGATTTGGAGCTGAAGAAGTCAGAGCAGGAAGTTAATAATAGAAGTCAGACATAATTCCACACTGTTCTATCTTTTGTGTTATTTCCTGAATTATCTAGGGACTTTTTTTCACTGTCTAGTTTTGTGTAAGTTAAGATGCTAATAAAGCTCTTTTGCTAATGTGCACTGAACTTAAAGAATAGCTGAGGTTGATGGACTGTCATTAGTTTTAGTTTTAGTTTTTTGGACCTGGTGTTGGTAGAGGAAACAGGGCAGCATAGTGGCAGTGGTTAGCGCCCTCACAGCAAAAACGCCCCAGGTTCAACCACGGTGCGCCCGGGGCTTTTCTGCCTCTCCCACAATCTAAAGACATGCAGGTTTGTTTATTTGGTGACTTAAATTACTGATGGAATGGCGACCTGTCCAGGTGTACTCGCCTCTCACCCAGTGTCAGCTGGGATTTAAGGATAAGTGGTATAGATAAGGAATGGATGGTAGAGGAGACAGCTCATCAACTGTTGGGCACACACCCTGGAGGGGGACATTTCATGACAGTCCAGGGAACAAAACTGTGTTCTCATTGTGCGATGTACAATTTGTATACACTTTGTAAAACAAACTTGGAGCACCCCAGAAAAATTCCATCAGACCCTCTTAGTAAATATTTTCACCATTTCTACATTTGTAACCCTGACAACATCAATAGGGTTATTTCTCAGACTTTAGAAAGCTCCAGTACAGCTTGTTATACCACCATTTTATGTACAGTGGTATGCAGAGGTGGATAAAATGTTTCAGTGTAAACATGTAATTCCCAGGAGTTTGATGGGGACAAACCAGGAGAATGATAAATCTGATAAAAAAAAGTCTTTTTCTAAGTTTTGCACAGTGAGTGGGGAGATGCTATAAAGCAATGGAACAGCATCTGAATATCCGTATCTAAATTAGAGTGAAACTGTTTTATCGACTGGTTTCAGTTCAGTATCTGATGATTTTAAATCCTTTTCTGATTCTGTCAATTTTACTCATTTATTAACTCTTCTGCTCATCCAATTTAAAATGCCCTGACAAGTCCAATTTAATTGATTTGATTCTGATCATTTTCTGTATAAACTTAGTTGTTGGTGTTTTTAATGACTTATGACCATTGTGTTGTTGCTGCAAACACGGATACAAAAGGATCCCAAAAGTATGGGAGGATGAATATATGACGACAACGTTAAAACAATGTTCTGCAGCAGAAGCTAGGAGGAGAGGTAACTTGGGATCTATAATGAGAATGAACAGAAATTGCCAGAATAATATAAAATGCAAACTTGGTTGAACAAACATTACGCCATCAGTGCTGAGATGGCTGCCATTGACCAAGACAAGACCACCTCGTGAAGGAATTCCATGAGGTTCAAACTGAGCTCAAACAACAGACCTGTAGCCACTAGAGGGACTGTCTCCAGTCAGCTGTGACAGGCCTCTCTCAACTAACCACAGAGGTGCTAGGACACAAGAGATGTGCTGAAGCACAGATGGGCTCTGGCTGCATTGGAGTTGGAATTGGATAAATAAAGCCTTCAGGAGAATGGATGAGGGACCAAAAGAGAAAGAAAAAAGTTTTGCTAGGTCAGGTGGGGAGACAGATATAAAATATCAAACCAGCATCTGAAACATAAACAGAAGAATTTAATGGCAAGTTTGGGAATGGTCAGGACTTGCAGGACAAATATAAACAGCTAAAAGCTGAGAGAAGTGCTGCCAGTAATTTAACAATTATTGGAGAAGCAAGTACAATTAATGAGTAAACTTCAGGCACAAACAGCCTTGACCCAGACGACGAAGAGGAAATCGAAAAACCCTATTCGTAAAACAGCATTCTCCAACAAGAAATTGTTGAGATTAGCAAGAAACCTGATGACCACAAAAGTAATGGAGGAGGAATACAAGAAAAATTAAAAGTGACAATAAAACCTGACCAAGCAAAACAGTGCTGCAGCCTAAAGTTGAGGCCCTCCCCAGAAGATCTGCAGGCAAGATTATCTGGACGAGAAATTTAAAAGGCAGGAGGAGAGCTACTAAGCCGAAGATACGTAATTTACTAAATGAGGAATTGACAGAGTAACTAAAAGATGAACAAAGGATGAGGACCTAAGATACAGCACTGAAAAACTGAAAACAGGCCAAGATGGACTTCAATTACAACCCCCAATGCAGAATCAAAACACTACAGAACAATATGAAATGCAAGACCATGGCTCAATAAATATTACGCCATCAATGCCTTATACTACTGTGCAAGAAAAGACCACCTACATGACAGCTCCATCAACAGGACCAATCATAGATGATCGCTCCTGTCAGCCAGGAGGCCCCACTTCTAAGGACTGACAGAAGGGTGGAGAGGGTACAGATGGACTTTAAACCATCTGTGACCTCCCTGCATTTTTTAAGGGGTTTACTCTGGGTTCTCCACTTTCCCCATCCAAAATATTTAATATAAAATAAAATCAAATAAAATCAAATAGAAGTATTTGGGCTGCTATCTTACTAATATATCCACAAATCTGTCTGTCTGTCCTTCAATTGTCTCCACTATCCGACGACGCCAGATTTGGAAGGTGTATTTGCTGAGGACCCAAGTAAGTGCAGTGTCAACTGTAAAGTTTTTGTGGAGGTAATCTGTTAGCTGACTGTAGGCTGTGCAAATATTCTCACAATTGTTGTGCTACACTAATCAGCTTTTATAATACTAGTAGACAAGTTAAAAGGCTAAGTTGAGAAAAGTAGCTTAGTAGTTGATACATCGCCATTTTGAATGGAATTCTGGGATGTGTATTATTAAAATTTACTTGCCACCATTGCGCACTATATTGCGAAACCAATTTGACCTCATATTTCAGTCCCGACCTGTATTGTCCACATGTAGAATCCAAACACTGACAGAAACCACAGAATGTCCTCTAGGTGGTCACACCTTACCCAGAATCCCGTGTCGAGGGAGGGGATGAGATGAGGATGGAGGAAGAAGGAGAGGACCCTTCAAGTCTCCAGTATTCCATTAGCCAGTCTGTGATGTACTGCTCTACCACCTAAATTCACACACACACACACACACTCACACAGATGGGAGACCAGTTTCCCAGTCTCCTCCCAACACCCTCCCCCATCCCACTGCCTCTCATCTTCATCCTCCTCCTCCTCCTTCACACACCTCACACCCTCCGTCAGTCACCATCCATCACACAAGACCTCCACAGATGGGCCTGCGAATAACACACACACACAGAGTCCGTACCCCACTCCCATCGCCACATACACACATACGGCCGTAGTCACCAACAGCACACACACAATTTACAAAGGCTCTAGACTGACTCTCTCACTCCTCACAGGCTTGGCCAGACATACACACACTCACGGCAGCTCTCAGCTTAACACTCTCTCTCTTTCTCACTTGTACACACACTCCACCCTACTTTCACACACACACGCACACACTCCACCCCACAAACTCTTTCATGTGTGGCTATGAGCGGCTCAGAAACCAAAAACCTCCACGGCTGAGGGGAAACACAATTAGAACACAATTAGCGTCATCAGATCTACCTGAGAGACGGTGCCTTGCTCTCATGCTGCAAAACAGAGCGACATACAGGATCGTTATGGTGTTGGTAAAAAGTTGGGAAGGTTATAGAGGAAATTCACCACACACTCACTTCCCGCAGTCTGTGAAGGCTGCTGTTAACTTCCCTGTGTTTCTGATCAATGCAGAAAAAGAGCACTAATGAGCCTCGCTCCTAAACAAGAAACACCATTATGACACTGGATCACACACTGGATCAGTCTAATTAAAGAAAAAGGAGGAAACATGAAACTCCAGAAAGTTGGTTACAAAGGGAACACATCAGTCACGTGGTATCTTTCCATGCTAATCAACAAGTTAGTCAGCAAAGAGCTAGGCAGTAGTAGCAATCAAACGCATGGCTCACCTTTAGATCCCTGGCCATGCACTTGTTTAAAGGAGGATTCCACTCCAAAAGATGCTCCACTCAGGATCCAACTCTTAATCTTGTAAAACGTGACCGATCCACATATCCAAACCTGCCTGCAAGCCGGGAGATACAACTACACCTTGTTAACCCTTTCGTCCCGGATGCTAACTCTTTCCTTCTGTAGCCTCAGGAAAAGCCTCCAGTCCCCGTGTTTGGAGAAGGAGTAGAATGTGGTGGGATGGATGGAGGGAGTTGGGGCGGGGGGATGCTGGTGGCTCACATCATGAGAGAAGTCGTAATCTGCGCATTGGCATGCTCTCAGCGAGGGAATCGAGCCACCAGAGAAGAAGAAGATGAAGAAGAAAAGGAGGAGGAGGAGGGAGGCGTGAAGGTAGGCAGCGGTGAATGAGTGGAGGATGCAAGCTCCCTCCCCTTGCTGCTGAGTCTCTCCCTCTCTCTCTCTCCTACGTACACACACTCACACACACACTCCAACCCCCAGCCCTGCCACAGATTGCATTGCACTGATGAAATTTTAATGGTTCTTTTAGGAAGAACAACATGGTCTCTTTGAGCGTGCAGTGTGTAAAGGGGGTTGGGGGTCGGGGATGTCTACACCACACACACCTACAGAGGCATGCAAACAAACACGCGACATGCATACACACAGCGTACAAGTGTGTTTTTCTCTCTCATCTTGTTCTCTTTTTTACACACACTCACTGCATACTCCCACTCACACACCACAATCCTGCACAGATTCACTCACACACTCCCCCTTTTTTCATTTGCACACCACATACAGAGACACGCACACACACACACACACACACACACACACATACATGCCATGCAGGCTTACATTCAACAACATCAAACACTGCTACTGACAGACACACACACTCTCTCTCCTCCAGTCACACAGGGAAGACGGGGTGGGGGAGCAGACAGAGAGATCCAACCCATCCTCAAAATGCTCTCTTGATGCACACACGCACACGTACGCACACAAACACACATGAAGGAGAACACACAGGCACACATAAGAACACACCCAAATGAAGTGGAACAAAGAGCGCAGAGGCAGCATGTGGAGGCACCAGTAGGAACACCATGATGGGAGGAGAAGAAGAGTGAAGATGAAAACACACAAGTACCTTCAGTCTACTACAGTGTAGTATAGAGTAAAATAATAATCAAAAATCAATAAAAGCCAAAAGATTAAATAATAAGGACTTAATTACAACTACGATATACATCAATACTACAATCATCACATTTTTATACTTTGGAAAGAAAATCACTAAATACTAATACAAACACATTTTAAATAAATTAAAGCAAACTAACTAGTGAACACAACTGAAGCTCCAAATTCCTTGCTAACTCATTTTATATGCTCAGATAATTTGTGACCATACAAAAATGCCCACAAACCATAAAGATAATTTTATTCACTAAATAATAATAAAAATGTTGAATCGTGGTTGAAAAAAAAAATCTTTATTCTGTGTTTTAAATGTATCAAACAAAACAGAATGCATGAACTTTTATAATTGCCATTGATCTTAACAACTCTAACTATCTCAATTAATCAACAATTATTTAGTCTATAAAATATCAGAGAGTATTACTAAACATTATCCATCACAGTTTCTGTGAAGTGACATCTTCAGATTTGTGTTTCCTGTCCTCCAAACAAATTTCTATAAATGAACTTTTGAAATTGACGCATACCTCGCGGTTTATTGGACTAATCTAGCTCTAATAATTCAACCAATTGTTTCAGCTTTAATTAAGACTCCAACCATGATGTGACAGGCACAGATTCCAACCTCACGCTATATATAACCTGATATAACCTGAATTGCTTTCACTTTACAATAAAATTAACTGTACGATGACTGAATTGCCTCAATTAACTTTAAACTCTGGGAACAGGGTCCAACTTTCCACTTTTCTGTATCAGCATGAGAGTTAAAATGACTGGAAAGAAAATACTGAGCTTCTATAAAAGACACACCTCCCACTCTGCTGGTGCTGTCCCAGCATGAGATGAAGTACCAGTGAAATTTATGGGCAAAGTCTCAAGTCTTTAATTCTCATTTGGTAATGCTATTTGCTATTTGTTATTGACTTATTAGAGCTGGCATGCTAAATGGTTTTTATATTATGTTGGATACCGTGTTCACTTTGGCTTAAATACACGATAAATAAGCATCAATCAGCACTGACAAAACATCATTGAAAAGATATATTATGAGAAAGTCTTGAATTCCTTAACTAGTCATTTATGGGTTTACAAGTGTAATTCATTTTCGATACCACATTTGCAATATGTCCATTTTAAAATAAAATGAAACACTCAACCATCATTGGAGCTACTCAACTACACAGAAAAGATCACCCCTACTGGGCTGCACCTGTTACAGCTGATCAGATCATAAACCTGCTCCTAACAGAGCCAGCAAAGGGGGCAGACATTTCACACTGTGTTTACATTTCCATGCATCAAAATCATGGTCAGCTAAACAGTTTGACACCATGGCACATTTTCATAGCTTACAGCAGCTACTTAAATAAACAGCAGAACACACATCTCTGCACAAAAGACTTCACCTCAGATTATAAACATGATCCTTAAAGAAAATGTGACTGAACCACTTTTATTTATCTATTTATTTTTACAGCTACTATTTAAAACACTTATCAGTTGACATATGCTAACACAGGAACAGCACCTGTCTAATCCTGAGTCATGTGGCAGTGACACTGATTTAAACTGAGGTCACACCTTGAATCTGAATCTCACCATAGTCATAATGTGCCTGTGTCATATAACAGGACAAAGAGGACGATCAGACCACAGACTCGCCAAGGAGAGACAGATAATGAGACAATGAGCGGTAAGGATTGAACTGACGCTAGAACCGGACTTCTCCGCCCTTCTACTGTTGCTGTTAAAAACCACAGATCGGCATTCATCAGTAGGCAGCAGCGCTTAAAACAACCTGTAAAGACATGACAAAATGAGAGTTTGTCACAATTTAACCTGAGAAGTAGCTCAGAAACACAAATGTGATAATCCTCTCACCACAGTTCAGTTTTTTCATCAAATTGTATTTTTTCCTGTGTGGATAAATAAAAGACAGGGTGGCTACCAGGACGGGTGGTTTTGATTCCCATACATGGGCAGCTTAAGACATCCTATACCGTGATCCTGTGATTGAGTTCAGCTACATCCACTTTCATGTCAGAACTGCTACCTCCGCAGCTCACAGCGGTCCCCCCAAAAATCCCACCGAATCAGAATACAGGTGGACCGAAAGTCACCTGCCCAGCAGGATTACTTAAAGCAACTGAGTACAATAACAGTTCTCCAGAAAGTTTCCATCTAAAAAAAAGGCAGTAAACCTGAGTCACCTCTCTCTGCATGTGGAAATTGCTCCCTATCCTCATATTCCCACTATGTACAACCCCACCCTGCACAGTTCCTGAAAATCACCGTCTGTGAGGATTAGGACACTTATCCAATTTGCAAAAGTGTGTGTGAAAAGGAGAATCATAATTTAAATTCAGCAATGAGGCCACTTTCATTCCCCGGCACTCCTAAGTGGCTAGGGCTGCTTAGATGTTAGGAGACTTAACAACCAGAATGTACCCTTGGCTCACAGACATGCAGAGCCACTTTAAAGTTTTTTTTAGTTTTTTTGTGTTTTTTCTGGAAACAACACAACACTTGAGAATCCAGGAGAAATGTCGTCGAGTCTTTAAGAAAGCTGTTTGAGGTCTGTCAATGATGGGAATACCAGGGACACATTGAAAGGCACTTAAGAGCCAAGCAGGGGTTTACGGGGAATAGTCGTGATGTGCAGCAGTCATCCTCTATCCTGGGATACAAAACAACAGCGTATAAGGTTAAAGCTGTCTGAGAGCAAGATTGCCTCACTTCAGCTGCAGGATTTACGACATTTAAAAAGAGACGACACCTCCTGCAAACGCGGAGCACGATATTAAAAAACAACACATGATGCATTAAGGGTTGAGGTATGCTAAGCAGAGGTTTGATGGAACATTCAGCGATGTACTGTTTGACATGCAAGCGCTTAGTGTTCCTCCTGGGATACAAAAAACAAAACAGTAGGTTAGTGAGGTGGAGGGAGAGAAAAATGTGTCACACTCGTAAGATACTGATCGTAAAACAACAGGTGATACTCTGTTAAAAAGTATGGAATTCATAAAATATGTTGTCATAATCCAATCAAGAAGATGTAAATGAGTGAAAATTATCATGAAATTAAAGAGTTTTATTAAATAAGATGCTGTTCGGCAGAAGACAGAGTGAAACCAAAGGAAAACGCTGATCAGATAAATTCCTCCTCTCAAAATGTTACTTTCACAGTATACTGAAAAATATAATCTGCCTGGAAGGTAGGAAATGAATGTAAGAGCTAATGGTATGATTGAAAAGTAAATATAAAGTGCATACATGCCAAGTTAATGAGCTTTAAAATGCAAAAACACAGGTATGGTTCTTCAAAAGAGATAGTGCTTGACTGGAGCCAAATCCAATTAACAGGTTGTTGCTGGAAGGACCTTCTTCATAATCGCTATCGACCATCCCTGGTTTGGTGGTTTAGTGGGAAGATGAGGCATTTGAGGAGTTGCCAAATTGAAAGCGTTACGGACAAAAGTGTATTCTGTGAGATAAGGGTTTCAACAACTACAGAGAAATATGTGGATCCTTTTCCTGCAGGGCCGCTAATGACATTTTCAGCAGAGCACTTCTCACTTAGTCCAGCTCGCTCTCGCTCGCCTCTGGATGCACAGGTGCAGTTTGCTTTATACCACGCTGGCTGAGGGATCGTAATGGGTGGCAGCTCAAAACAAACGGGAGGCCAATTAAATGGTGCTTCCTGGCAAGCCGGGCCAACAGAGGCTAACAACTCGCTTTATATACAGCTCTCAGAGGAGGAACACTGGATATTATTTCCTCGAATGCGAAACAGGTCATCATTTGTTGGAAAGTTTTAGTTTTCACTGTGATTTTTTATATTAAAACATACAATGGTATATCTAATTTAATGTTGTGATGCTTATATAGTATGTCAACTTATATGAAACCAATTTAGAAAGTCTTAATGGATAAAGAGGTATTTAATGGTTGGATTAGCCACTGGTTCTTTATGACGGTGATACAAAAAAAAAAAAATATACAAAAGGCTCAAATGGGTGGTGTAGAGCAAAATTGTTGCCTCAAGAGGTCAGGCTCAAACCAAGGGAGACCACTCTGTGCCTGTGGGTTCTCTCCAGGTACTCTGACTTCTCCTACAGTCCAAAGACATGCAGGTTATTTTAAGACTCTAAATTGCCTGCAGGGTGTGGAATGTGAGTGTGAATAGTTGATTGTCTCACATATCAGCCCTGCATAGACTGATAACTGTCCAGGGTGTACCCCACCCCGCCCAGAAAGGTCAGCTGGGATCACCACCCCCTCAGAGGTTCCATGTCCATGCCCCAGTAGGTCAGAGTTGCTGTGGCAGTGAGGGGACCTACACAATATTCAATAGATGATTATCAGGAATGTAGTGTTAATGAGTTATTCCCCACCTTACAAACTGATACGACAAAAATCCAACATTAAAGCTGCATTTAATTGTAAATTAACAGTAAATCAAATGATGATGCAAAATGTTAAAGAAAATCACCTATGGGAGGTTTTTAGGTTCATTTATTCCGCTGTTTTGGCTTTACAGCACATTTACCACGAATACATCTCACCGCTTTCTATCAACCTTTACTTCAGGAGAAGAAGGCAGCCGTTTCTCACTCAAAAATATCACAGAAAAAGATGTGTAAAATGGCTTAACAACTATATTAGCAAAGCCATGATGCCCCATATGGCTATGGTACAAAACAAGAAGCACTATAATTGCGCAATTGTACGCATTCCCAGATAAACAGAGTAATAGTATACTGAAAACGACAGGTACTGTTATTTTTACAGCTCTCCATTAACACTCCATCTGTGCAGAAAAACGCTGCTGAGGACAGATTTAACATCAGTATTATCTCACCAATCCAACAGATGCCATTAAATCCACAATGCGGTATCTGTGTCATTAAGAATTCAAAACTTGATACACACCGTAGGCTTTGTCACAGGATCTCAAGCGCTGGGAGGACTGAAACTAGAGCAACTTGAGAAATGACAACAGAACTTTGAAAATTAGGCTTTATCCACTGCAGTGATGGCTGGAATGGCACCCATGATTTCCTATCCATAACACGGTCTTCTTTTAAAGAAAATATGCACATTGTTTGGCTCCATTTATACTCAGTGCTTCGATCCTCAATAATAAAAAGCACACAAATAAGCACACCGCCAGTAATTGGGGCAGCCTTCTTCACAGACCATAGTGACAGTACAGAACGCCTTGTATTATTGTTTTGGACTGATAGGAAGTTACAGAGTCATCACCTGTAATGTATTGTCCATTCATCCTTTTTGAATGAGAACATGGTTCCGACATGACTAATCTCTGATGTTGTTGGCCAACCACCATTAACATGTTTCCCATAGAGCCTGCAGCTGTTTCTGGGCAAGCATGAACATCCAGGAAAGCTCTGGGGGAGGAAGAGCTGAGAGCATGGTCTCTGTCTCAGGGCTCCTGCTCACTTTTAATCTGGAAGCTGATTAATATATATTTTGTTTTTGTATTCATTTGCAGCAGGCGAAGGATTTCCTCCATGCTCCCCACCCAAAATTCTAGGTAAGAATGTTTCAAGATGCAAATCTTCAAATCAAATTTCCACACGTTACATATGACTTTCCAGACCCTGCAGGATTCACCACTGCTTCTCTTGGCATGGTTGGAAGACAGGCTGTGACAGGCAAGAATGGCACGTATAACCTGGGCCATATTGGTCAACCACATCATGTATATAGATAGCTTGTATGATTGAAGGCCAGCCAACTCTTGATGATAATAGGTAGGCGTGAGCAGCAAGCTAGGAGGGAGAGATTGACGTCTTAGCTCAAACCACCCCCAACACCCCCACCCGACTCCCTGCCCTTCATCACCCCTCCCTGCCTCTCTGTTGTATTGTTATGTCTCATTTTCTCCCGATCCATCTTAGTGACATTGGTGAGCATACGCTCAGGTCGAGGTCAGGGGCGTATGATGGTATTAGTGTCTTTAGGGTGATGGATTGTTCCTCTTACTGTCAACAGTGTTGGGGGGAGGAGGGTTGGTCTGAGCAGGTTACTGATTCACATAATGGGGCCCTATTAAATGAATCAAGGATGTTGATTTTGTTTAAATGCCAGTCTGTATGTAGCTTGGTCAGTCCATCCAGTCCAGGCTGAAATATTGGACAACTATTGGATGGATTGCAGTGAAACTATGTACAGATGCGCTTGGCCTGGAGTACCATGAAGCCCACTAATTTTGGTGGTCCCCAAATATTCCATCAAGCAGCATCAGCAGGTCAAAGTTTGATATTTATGCAGCTAAATATCTCATCATCTACTAGACAGATTGGCACACAATTTGTTGCAGACATTCCCTGATCCCACAAGTTAAGTCCCCAACTTTCCCTCTTGGACAGTCATGAGGTTGACGTTTGCTTTTTCAATATATCTCCACACCATGAGGTCACAACTTTTATTTGTCAAACGCTCCTGTGCCCGAGTGCTGCTTGACAGAGATGCTTAGTCTTGTTTAACCTGAACAAAGAAACACTGATTCTCTCTAAGATCATGTCATCTTAGGCCAAAATCCACATGGTGGTGCAAACCTGCGAGGGTCAGCTAGAGATGAAAAGGTGCATACTGCAATTTTAAACAAAATTGTCCAGAGACTTGCAGACAAAAAGTACAGTCACATAAGCTTTCTGTTCAGCAGAGTGGCTCAGCCCCAGAGAGGAATGTGATGTCTCGGTTTCAGTGTGTGCGATTAATATTGAGCAGAGCAATTACAAACTGCAAACAGTGTATGAGAATGATTCTGGTGTTTGTAGTCTGGTGGTGTAATTTTATACTAAACAGGGTAATGATCCACCTGCAGATCGAAACAAAAATGGGAAATGCATGTTTAAACTGTGGAGACAATTTTTTGCAGGATGAATGTTTAACATGACTATACCTTTGTACACATGTAACAGCTTGGCTCTCCTGACTATGGAATATCTCAGATCCATCCGACTGGGCCGCTATGCAACATCTGAACAAGACTGACTCAGGGGACTCATCTAATTTGAGTTTGAGAAGATGGAGTTGTCAGCCAATCAAGGTCGAGTTAAGTGTTAGGTCCTGTTAGTGCTCCAATATATCTGAAAATGAAACCTGGGACACTGCATCACAAAGGGCCCTTAATGCACATTTACACCTGTGCCTGGCAGCTAAGTGACTGCTCTGAGGATTTTCACAGGCTGTTCACAGATGCAGCTGCTAGGTGACGGCGCTGGAATGGTTTCTTTTGTATGTCTCTGTGTTGACGATACAATGTTACGCCACAAGATAAAATACATTAAACTGGCTTACATTTTAGCCCACACTAGCCCGGTTTAGCCCAGTTTCCTTACAGTGAGCGCAGCAAGACTAACCTTCTACGAGAGCAGCAGTAAGGAGTACGAGAATCAAAACTATTGTGTGCTGACAATATGGGCTAAGATTGGATTAAAGAATAAAGAATGAGGATAAGCAAGTGCAAGATTGCAAAGAAATGGGATTAAAAGGAAGTGTCCAATGAGGTAAAACGGGTGATTTGTCTTCCCCTATTCTTTCCCAACACAATGGCATAATTGCACAAGATGTAGGATGGAGGGATGTAATTCATGGGGGAAGGGAGATGTTCAGCAGCTGTAAGGACCACTAGAACGTTTTAAATGGTTCATCGGCCAGTCGGCTACACAGGAGGACTAATTCCCAGCGAGACCTGCATCCCATACCTTCCCTCTCCAAAGACCTTGATGCCACCATCATGCATGGGGAATATTGGCAAGTATCCCTGTGCATAAATGCATACACATTAGATAAATTGGCTCCCTTGGTGAGCAATTGCTCAGTGGAATGCAAGGTTAACATGATGCAACACTGAGGCAGTGGAAATCATATTATTTGTGTTAATTCCTTCAATTCTGGTGTATAACATTAGCAAAGATGTTAAATTATGAGCCAGATTATGCGCTCTCTTTAGTTAATGAAGAGGAAAATGGAAAACTGCCTGTGCGTTAAGGAGATCGTTTTTACAGTTAACTGGTAATGAAAGCTGGGTTGGGTTACATACCAGGGTTACGCTGCCGAATGCATCAGAACGCAGTAGGGGGAAAAAAAAAGCAATTTCCTGTAAGACCAAATTAAGCCATGTATCTGAAAACATGCCTTTAATGACAGGGCGGAATGAAAGTGCTAGTTAATTAGCCTGGTGTTGAGACATTGAATAAAGTCAGAAAAGACAAAATGTTGACAAAAAACTAATTACACACGACCTATCATAGATGTAATGCAAAGGGGCCTTTTCTAGTTCTCCCCCAGAGTCACAGAGAAACAACAATAAATAAGACAGGCTAATAAAAGCTACATCAAGAGGATTAGTGCTATTATGAATAATTTAAGGCACAGCTTAAATACCTTCTGGAGGAGGGGGATCTTATTGGCCACTCTCTGAGCCATTCAGGCTTCTGTGACTCTCCAGCAGAACAAACACCACCACTGAACCTTAATTCTCCTCTGTGTGTTTGCTATGTCAGTGTGATCCGAATGGAACTGATTTTGACCTCTGGCCTGAAGTTACATATGTAGATATTCAATTAACCTCTATTTAGGCATGCCTTAAAATCAGCTTGTTTCTGTGTTTGTTGTTGAATTGGTTACTGTTGACATTCCTTGTAGGCTGTTTTACTGGAAGCCTGTAAGTTACTTGCTAGTGACAAATATTTCAAATCAATATTTCCTGTCAAATGTTGAACGTCTTGTCTGTGTAATGTGAGGTTGCCGTAATTGTAAAATGAACTTCTTCAAAGCAATCAATCACCCCGCCAGAGGCTTATTTTGCTACAATGACCAGCTTACAGAATCCCATTGTTATCACAATTACAGTGAGAGCTTAGAGAGGTAGCTACTGTCAAACTCCTGGTATTTACTCTATCTATACACTACAGTAACACTACAAGTAAGTCTTTCTTCAGTGTTCACCACAAGCATAACATTGTGCTACCCAGTACACGTGTATGTGGCTGTACAGCTTGCCTCAAAACAGCAAGCATTAACTGCCAAGTCACATCAATTGCTTTGTTTTTCAATGGTAAACTACACACAGATCCATTTCAATTTAGGCCCAAAGGCCCTTTGACATCCTTTATCATCAACACAGAGAGCCACTTGTCTTGGGAGATTGTGGCGCATTACCACATTGGCTGTCACTCAAAACACAAAAGCCAATCAATACAAGAAAGAAATGGTGTGTGGAAGTTGTATGCTATCTTTCATGACAGCCATGCTGGTGGGGGAAAAATTAGACAGGTGTTTCTAGGCAGGAGACGCCAGGATTGAGTGTTTGGCACAGAAATTCAATCAAAAATTAAAATCTTTATTTGACTTTTTTTTTCTTATTCTTAAAGGGGCACTCCACCAATTTCCATGATATTCAGTTTTGTATTATGGAAAAAGTAATGGTTATCTAGGCTTGTGTTTTAGCAGAATGCCTGTGTTAAATACTGGAGGTGTGGAGTTTGAAAGAAATGGGCATTTAGAAGTCAGGTTTGTATAATTAAAGATGTTATCAAATTGTATTATGGGAAATATTGGATTCAGTGTTTTTGCTGTTTTAACCATACTGGACATTTAAAAATGACATTATTATGTAATATAATTATATCTCAGCCTCTGCTGCTTTGCCACCGCTTTGGCCATTCTTTTTTCTGTCACTTATGAGTCCCCAAGCTTTAAGAAGGAATTGTTTAGCTGCTGTAATTTTGGGTGCAGTTCCATTATGATTTTAAAAGAGGAATTCCACTATAAAAAACGGATAAATGGCTTCTTGGAATGAAATCCTTCAATTATCAAGTCAGACTGCCAGAAAGCCTGCACTGCTGACATGAAGCAAGACAGATTCTGATGTTTTCCATGTGGGATCACCCCCATAATGAAACAGCAGGAGCTGGAGCCTGACCTACCAGAGAGAAATCAATATTCCAAAGCAAAACATCTTTGCCTCCCGTGGGAGACCCTGGTCAATAAGCCAAAAATATCTGAAATTAAATAGGCAACTGTTGTATGTTACATTCAACCTCATCAAGTGCTGCTTTAGCACTGCTTAATATCATGAAACTGTAAGAGGACAGAAAGACGAACAGCTTGTGATAGACATTATTGGGGGCCGTAAACAATACCCACAAAAAAACAACGCTTGGCAACAGCAGCGGGGCTGAAAAATGGGAATTTAATGCTTGCATTAAAAAAAAGGCAACTCTAGTACAGTGGCAGTAAATGAAATCCACATCAAAATGGGTAATGCCAGGCATGCTTCTCAGTATTACATGGAACGGCACCTAATGTGTGTCAGTCTGCCTGTCGCACAAAATGAACAGCCCAGGGGTTGTTTGGTGCAAATTAAATTCCAACGAGGGGTGAATTCACATGGAAAAAAAGCTATCTAATTAAACTGCCATGCACGGTCATGTATCTTAAATTACATGCCAACACCATGCAAATGCAGAAAAACTAACACCAGATGCAGACTTCACGCACATGGCTGCTGGGGTGTTTGAAAGACAAAATTGTGATGAGCAAACACCCCATGAATGTGTTTATGTGGATGAGATTAAAGCAAAAATCCAGGAAAGTAATTTCATTTTCACAGCTTTGCCTTTGATTGAAACTAGTTTATCATTTTCTATGTATTGTATTGTAACCCCCAACTCTACCTGCCCAGATGTTACAACACTAAATCTAATTTCTCCAGCAATTTCCACAACTAACATCACGGTTCTTTTTAACACAAAGCAAGAGATCAAATTCCCCTTGACCCCAGGAAGAAAGGAAAGGAGGGAGAAAGGAGAGGAGAGGAGCGTTTCAAGAGTTGAACCAATGACATTCAGAAACTGTGGACTTGTTGATGTGCTGGATCAGGGCTGATATTGAATTGAATTATGAGAGGCCACCCTGCGACACAGCTTTGATGTTGGGGGAGGTGGTTCGGCAGCGAGGTGAAGGTGAGGAGGGACGGGGGGGGAGTTGGGGGATGGAGAACCATTATGTTCGGGTCGGGGGGGGGGGGAGTATGAGTGTTCCCATCAGACGCAGCCGCTGAGCCTTTTAAATCTGACTCACAGTGGAGATGGAAAGAGACAACAAAGGTGTGTGCACAGAGGGCTGAAAACCAAGAGTCGAGAGATGAGTTTTCAGTCAGGAGGGACAGGAACAGGAAGACAAGGTAATCACACTCTGTAAAAGCAAAAGGCATAGAACAGAGCACTGCAGGCAGAAAGCACACATGTAGTTTTTTTATTTGCTCTGAACAACCATGGAGGCTTGACATTTTCTACCTGGTTCACTTAGATATACATTGTGGTAAAAGCAAACCAGGATTTGTAAAATATGACCCACTTGGTGTCATTTTATGTATTTTGTTTTAAAATAACATTTCCAGCCCTCATGGTGGCACTAAATGGCTTCCTCTCACCAAATGAACCAAACTAAAGGAAGTTAGCTCTCCAGAGTTGAGGTTTTTACAGTGAATCATGGTGTGACCACTCAGGTCCCCGTGGGGAACCAGTGCCCTCAAGCATTTTGGATGGAAGTGACATCAAAATTCACTTCAAAAAGTTCAACTAGTGCAGCAAAACGACTCCAGCCATGTTCAGTTGTGGTTATTTTGAAATAGCCAAAATGTGTACTTTCTGAACAGAATAAAATGTGCTTTTGTTATGTATGTATTATGTGGCTAGAGTGAGGAGTTAGCTTAAACTTTACACTGTAGCTGGCAAAACAGCTAGCTTGGCACTCACTAAACTTAAAACATGCCTACCTGCACCTCTTAAACTTAAACATCAAATGTTGTATCTCAGTTCTCCTGGTTCTACTCACTGAATTTGCTTATTTCTCAATGTCAACACATTCCTTTAAAGACTGTATTATATAAGTATAATAATGCTTTAAAATATTTGACTGTTCTGGTCACATGTACATTAACAGGAAAACAAATGTGTACCTGCTTTGCAATCACCCCTGCATGACAATTTCTTTCTTCTCATTTCACTCACCTCTAGTATTGATTAAATCTAGATGTTGCTAAGTATGCACAGTGTAGTATAGAATATCATCTGGTTATTAATATGGAAGTTGGCCTACATGCTCAAAATATCAGCTGGTCAGTGGTGACAGAAAAAGTAGTTCTGTTTCCATCTGCTCTGAAATGTTATTGTGTGGTGTAACAGTCTACAGTTCACCTGTGAACCAGCTGTGTCAGGTCTAGATGGGAGAGAGAGGGAAAAAAAAGTCACGGGGTGTTAATTAATAAGGTCCAGTCTGAAACAGAGGTGTGATTCCTGGCTCAGTGCGTGCTCAGTGCCAGGGATCACTCATAAAACCAGCCAGCCTCCCAGGGCATCATTACAAGCTCCTACACACCTGCCACAGAGGGAACACCAGCTATTGTAAGGTGTGTGTGCGTGTATGTGTGCGTATCAGAGTCAGGGCTACAGGGAACAGAGGTGATTTTACACTGGATGATTTTACAATGTGTGCTCCAGGAATTTCATGACTTCTCCAATTTTGATTAAATCGTTTCGAGTTTCAATGACTTAAAAAAACAAATAACTGAAGAAAACTGCTGCTTCTGAGGCATATCCATTATTTCTTCGCAGCACCTCAGAAACTACCACTTGTATTTCACACAGTTTGAGGACAAAAAAGAATTTCAAAGCAGACACATCTCACCAGGCACTGCAACTGAATGAATCAGTGACAACAAAAACAGACAGCAACAAAGCAACTTCTGAAACTCAACAGGTAGAACATGAATCACTTATTATGACTGGAAGGCCTTCACGGTGTAATAAAGCCAAGCTAATGCTATACCAGAGGGCAGACTGCTTCTCTGTATTCGCAACACGATGAACGAGCAACAGGGTGTTGAGGGATGTGCTGGAACAAGTTGGATCTGCAGTAGCTCCACCTCAACTTAAGGGCAGTTTATATTTTCTGTGCAGCGTAGCGTGCTCTTCAAATTGTATTGGCAGCATGTTCCCACAAAGACAGGTAATACCAGTCATCTTTTTTACCATCTGAACACTGCCATCCTTTAAAGCATGCACAATGCAAGACTTTACAGTCCCAGACCCAAGTGAGTGCTAGTGGTCCCCCAACATAACCAGTGTGATACTTGTGCAACAGCAACACACCATAGTGTCCACTGTCACCAGCACCATGCCTTACGACAACAATTTGACCTTATGATGTCTCCACATCTCACTTAGAAGTAAAAGGAAATAGTGATTTGATTTATTTTGTGATATATATCGATATAGAAGATTTTTTCCATGTCACCCAGTCCTACCTACAGCTACGTACCCTATGCTGTGGCCTGACATGCATCTCCCAAGAAATGTAACTACATGTTGTGGCCATACAGATCGCAGCATCTGTGACTAGTCCTCTCTCTCTGGCCAGAACAAGCACAGAAAACTCAACCTCCCATCTGCCTCAATCAGTTCAGTGGTCAAACACACAAAAGTAATTGTCGTTTTACATTTTTCAGCTCAAGCTTCAACACAAAGTACACAAAGAAACTCAACACAGTGGCACAGAGACCCCACTACCCGCTAGCGTTTTGATGGCGCATTGCAGAGTGATACAGACACACCAGAGAACAATAAAAAATACTCACAACAACGAAGGCTCAACATTCATCCTGCAGAGAAGTAAACCAGGCTTTACAGGACTTGGACCTTGTCTGAGCTGTTCTGGCGGCAAAAGAAGGACCAACAGCATACTGGGCGGCAGTGATCATCATGTCTTAACTCATCAGTGTAGTTTTAAATCATATTTTGACTTCTGAAAATGAGAAGTACCATTAAAATTGTGGCTATGGATCCAAGTGGGTGTAGTTTTTCACAGAATATGATGTTTATTTAAGCTAACTTGATTCATTTTCTACATAAATTCAGACCCATGGAGGAAAATAAACACTGGGACACACCACACAAATACTTCAGAGCTGTGAGACTAAATTGTGTTAAAACTGCTCATGAAAAAACATACAAACTCTTTCAGCAAAATTTCTTTCTCAAGATATCATTTGAGACATTCTGCAGAACAAACTTGGCAAATCTCTTTATCCATCATTAGCATATAGCTTGTTAGCTGGCATGATTATCATTGTTGTTTCTACAGATGGAGGGGCTTTGAGACTGGGAGGAAGAATAAAGCAGAACGCGACAGTCGGCCAATCAAAGAGAATCACATCTGTTGAGTCAGACAAAACAAATAAAAACATGGTTGTTTACCTGCTGCAGTTCTCCACCAAACTTTCCATCACAGCAAGAATTTATTTGCATTTACGATAGCAGCTGGGCTGCATTTATTAATCCTGGATTACACACCCAAATCATTGCATTAGCTGCCCTCTGAGCATTCATCCTGCAAATAGGGAACCCAAATAAGCCTTAGTTATTAGATTGCTTCTTTTAACTTTCATCAGCTGAAACAAGAGCTAATTATGGCTGCCTCTGAATATTTTGGCTTGTGGATTAAGCAAATACGAGGCAGTAAATATCAAGACTTCTACAACAGTTTCATCTGAATGTTTAAGTAGGACAGTGGCAGCTAAGATGGCTAACCCATGGGACAAAACGCTGTCAGAGCAGGAAGTTAAAGTCTGGGAATGTGCATTAACATACTCTCAGATGTGAAACTGTTTCACATTCATTCACAGAATTCCTCAAACACACTTCAGCTCATTCTCACTTCACACATGCACTGACACATGCAACATATGTCACTGCCTTTATGTGAGGCACACATGTAACACTAACTCTTTTTCTTTCACCTCTGTATAATGTTCAGAGCACCTTATAGATTTTGCAGTTTAAGCAGTCAGTCAGGTGCATGTTGTCATGTTAACTGCTCTACCAGCAGAACGGAGGCCATTTCTCCCCACAAACCCAGCAACACACACACTGCATGCTAAAAACCCCCTTTCAATATTCATGCAGAGTTGGTTTTCCAATGCGAGTGTAGTCAGACTCCCCGCTGAGTATAGCGGGGTGGGGCTGGGATTCACACACTGAGGAGGTGGGGGTCGCGTGCACATGAGTGATCCCGATGACGACATGTTTAAAAATAGCGGCATACCGTCATACAAAGCAGGCCTCAGGAGGATCGGGGGGGGGGGGGGGGGTGAATCAAGCCGTGTGCGGCGTACTCTTCACTCTCTCTCTTTTATGTTGTGGATGAAGGTGCCAGTACTCCCAGTAAAGAATGAGATCACTCTGACTAGAGGGAGTCTGTCAGAGCTCCTCATCATCTATCATGTCTTCACCACTTCGGTGGTCCGTCTGAAGCATGGCTGCGGGGTGTTGAAGTAAATTCAGGCTGGAGTTTTGTGGCTCTGACCAGCTACTCTGATATGTTGTGGTTTATATGAGAGGGGAGAATAATATGTCTCGTTTATGAAAATGGAAATTTAACAGCAAAAATACTGAGATCTCAAAAAATGGAAACATTACTAAAATTACATTTTCAAAAAGTTGTTGAAAATAAGTACATTTAATAAAGTGGTGTAATTTAGAACATTTTCAAGGTTCTTGTATTTTGAGTATTTGAATTTTACACTACTTTACTCCTCTTCACTACATCCTAGAATCAAATACTGTACTTCCTTCTCCACTACATTTATCTGACAACTGGAGATACCGGTTACAGATTTCTAAACAAAATATATGATTAATGTATGAAATATAATACATTTTAATAGATTAAACTACAGTACTTGAAGTGGTTAAATGAGCTCCATCTCAATCAGCAATGGCAATAATAATGATGCCTACATGTTAATACATTAATATTAATCCAATAATATGATAGCTATAGTATATGATGAGAACTCTAAATATGGGAATTATGTATGATAAGTCTGAGTGGCACAGTGGAACAGAATATGTTCCTGAGCTCTTGATTTGAAAATTATTGTGCACATCTTAGACCCAGTTAGGTCAGATGACAGCCATTCATAAGGTGATGCAGTATTACCTGCTTTATATTACTGTATGAAACCACTGATTGGTCAAAACCTATATGGGATTGTCAGGACATCAGCAAAGTTTAACATAGTCTGACATTTGACACAGTTTAGCTCAATTAAAACTTTGTCTCACCTCTACAATGCCCCAGTCTCCCAATCCTTACGATTTCCAACACTCACAGAATCAGCAGGTAGGACTACACAAGAAATGAGCAGTCAGGTTATTGGACCAGTTGTAAACAAAACCCTGAGATAGAATTTTGCTCGGCTGCATTTGGTTCATTCACATTCATAATGGACAATTACAAACTGGCAAAGAAAGTTAGGAAAGTAAAAATATATCTTAATTGTTAGTTTCTTTAAGTTCAATAACCCCACATCCTGCCAGTTAAAGAGAGGTTGTCCTTGCTGGATCATCTAACAGTGATGGCAAACGGGGCAGGGGCTGCATCCAACAATTGTTTGACCTCCATGATCCAACAAACCTAACCAACTTAAGCATAACCATCAAATGCCACGATGGGCTGGTGAGTGTAAGTAAGCAGGTGTTTTCATCCTTTGCATAACTTCTTCCATCACCTGTTGTGTGTACAGCCAACAAAACACCTTGAATGCATTCAGGATGAGACTCTGGAATTGTCATTATCATTATCACCACAAACATATCCAATCTGCAGTCCCCTTGAAAGTGGACAGTATTCAGTCATCTCTTTACTCTTATCCAGTGCCACACAACAGATCTCACCAGGCCGATAATCTGCTCCAAACACGCCTGCCGTGAACACGCCATTACTCTAAACTTCTGCCATTTCAATTACACATAAAACCACCGTGTTAGTTGAGCTCTGATGACAACAGTAGTATCATGCCAGCAAACTACAGGCCACTGTAGCTGCTGGATCCAAGTATATTTATATTTATGGATCATTCCCTGCTATCACTCGCCAAATAAAAAACCAAACCTGCCAGATATATTCAGAATTAACAGTATCTGTATTTACATAGCGTTCAGATGAGAACACAGACTCATCAAGTCTGTAAAATGCACACTGCTCAAGGTAGAATATGATGTGTTAATGTCACACTGAGGGCAGTTGAAAAAATTTTTTATTAGATGTGTGGCTTCAGCTTTTTGAACGGAAAAGAAACTGAAACTAAATCTGTCTGAATCACAGCCCCATTTACAAAAACCTTTCAGACTCTCACTGACTGGAAATTCAGTAATCAATATTGCAAGTCTCATCCAAAATGACATCCACTGTGTGAAGAATGTGAATATTCAAAGAGAAAATGATTGCCGGCTATAATATCATTCAGGTATCTCAAACCCTTTCCCTAAAAAATATAAGAATTTCAAAGGACGCTATCATCAGGGTTCTTTAAATATTGAGCAAATGATCATCTTTTTCCAAAATGGATACATTGCATTTTGGCAAGAAAGCCTTCATTTGTCATTTCTTTTCTGGAAATCCATGTGCAACAGAGCATGGGATTGAGAACAGTGCCAGTGGGAGCGGGCGGCCAGCACTGACCAGAAATGTAAATTGGCGGTCTGAAAGCACGGGCCAGAAGCCTTGTCAGCTGCACTCCTGCAAACAGTAATAACTCTCTACAATCACACCATAATGATATGCTTGGGGTCCTGTTAACTCTGCATGTAATAATGGTCTCGCTTTTCTGTGTCTGTTAACAGAAAGGATGGTAGCGGCGGTACTGAAGAGCACTGGTGTGTGGTGGGGCCCTACGGTGGCAACAGGGGTCGCACTGGATCATTATCCTCTCCATTAACATCTCAATTACACACCTTCACTCACATTTAGAGCAGGCAGATATGTCTGTGACCTTTGTTTGAGGTATCACTCTAAGCGCCGTCCTGCTCGTCCTCTGTAATTCAGAACCACAACCTTGAACCCCAGCGCTCTTACTCTCACTCTGCTGACCACTTTCCACCCATCCTCCATCTCTCACACTCCCCCCACCCTCACTACCCCATCATCAACCTAGATAAAGAGGTGGTTAACTGGAAGACTGGGCATCTCACAATTTGCTACTGATTCTTCGTGTCACAATTATAATCAAAGTCAATTCTTAAAACTGATTCTCAATTCAGTAAATAGAAAAGAGGGGACTATTTTCAGGCTCTTAGTTCAGTGTGTGATGTGCCAAACCATATACTCATGTTTTTGGTTCACTAAAATGGAATATGAAGCATAACTGGCAGTGCAGTGTCTGATCAAAAAGAAAAGCAGAGAAAAGTGTGTGGGAGCTAACTGCTATAATTTGGAAGCATGTTAGTCTTAAATGAAAGTGTAATTTACTGACCACCGCTGGCTAAATGTCCTCTGTAGAAACTGTTTCTGGAGTAAAAGGGGGGGGGGGGGGGTGCTTAGCTGTGCTGGTACTAATGTTATGTTTCCAGCAGTGGAGAACAACAGTCATTGTCAGGGAAGCCCATTGTTATCCACAATACTCTAGGGGCCTCTGAGAACAAAACAGACTGGATTTTTTTCACCTGATCAGAACTGGATAAAGTTCTGTGAGGTGGTTAGCCAATTTGCTTGCTAGTGCTAGAGTTCAGTGCTCCAATTTTGCTAGCATTAGTCTCTGAGAGACAGCATATGGAGTGATGACTTCACCTTATTCTTGAAACAACAACTTATTAACAACAACAACTTATTAATTAATCCCATTAATTAATCCTTGATGCCGTGTGTGCCTGCTGTTTACTGTCCAGGTGCTGCCGTTACAGCACAGTGCTGCCTTTTTGTTTATTAACATACAAAAATAGATTTTCTGACATCTGATAATCAATTCTGATTCTGAATGGATTTTTTTTTTCCAAAGCAAGTTTATATGGGCAAGCCAGTGTGAGCAGTGTGTACATATATGCTTGCATGGTGTGTGGAACATATGACTATGAGCCAATTCCCTGCCTGGAATACTGTGAGGATCCATTCTTGGTCTTATTCTCATAGATCTGGCCATCAGTGTCATGATAACATTCACTCTTACTGTCACCTCCTTTATATACAGTTTAACAACAGCAATGGCATTTTATAGGAAATATGATCACTGGTTGGATAATGTTCAGAGTCAGTGTTGTTTTTAATGAGTGAAGCTGCACATTTGATAATGGCAGCAGTTGCCAGGAGGTAGGTGGGGTGGATGGTTGGTGTACTAAGCGCACAACTGTCACACCAGAGACTTTGGTTCATATCCTGAGTCCTGTCTTAGGTTTATGCAACAAAAGCACTTTGGTTAAACATAACCATAAAAAGTTTAATATCCCTGTAGTCACAACAAGCAGATATTGTACTGTAAGATATTAGATATATATAAAAAATATATTCTCTCTGAGCATTTTATACTGCGTATATGTTAAAATTTTCCAACTGGCCACCATCAGTCCAAATACAAATTGCTGATATATTTGTGCGGGTGTGTGTGCTGCACGTGCCTGTAAAGACAGGTAAAACAGCTGTCTGAGAGTCTGATGGCATCAGATGAAGATCACACCTCTGCTTGCAGTTTCTAAATGAACAAATAGGTGGGGACAGCATATACTATTTAATGATCAGGGTGCAAAGCCGCTATTACAGTTTTTGGTCTACTTCTCAAATATGGTTAATGATGCTTTGCTACCACAATCGGACAATAACCACTGAAGATGGTTTGTTATTGTAACTGTAAACTCCAACTGCCACTTCCTATTAGCACAAGCTTTGCATTGAGCTCTACAGATTAATTACTTACTGAGTTGAATTCTCAAGGATACAGAACACTAATTAATTAGCAAAATAAAATGATAAAATGATCGTCACCCAACCCTAGTATCAACATATTTGTGACTTGCCATATACAACATACAACGAACATAATCCAGACATGACTTTGTATTTGCTGTTGCAGTTGAGTTGTATACAAAGGTAACCAGGTTGCTCCTCTGAACTAGCTTTCAATAAGATATCTAAGTTGTTGGTTTGTTTCCCGCCTGGGTGATCATATGACTCTAATGCTCTGTTGTAGCAATGTCAACACATTCCCACATCTTCGAACTGATGATCAAAACTATAATAAACATATACATAAACATATATTCAAATGAACTGCTTCAGCGGTGCTTAACACAAACACATTCTGCCTCCTGATGTGGCACTAGTCCACAGTTCAGACAAGCTGCTCTGTGACATAAACATTACTGGAAAATCTGGGCAGGGAAAGTGAATAATAAAATACTTGCCGCCTTAATTACTGTTGTCAAGGTGCCCCTGTGCAAAGCACTTAACCCTGAAGTGCTCCAGTGAGCAGTGCAGTGGTCAAACAGTAAAAAACTGGGCAGCTCCCAGGTGTATATGGCTGCAAATGTGAATACAAAACAGGACGCTGTGGAGAAAGAGCATGTTCTCTGAATAAATAAAGATTAATGAAAACAATCTTTCCATTTCACTGCCCTCCTGCTTACCACTCATCTTCCCTTCTGACACTCTTTTTCCTCTTTGCCCCTCTCTCCATCAAAAAGCTGCTTTACATGTATGAGGTGCACACAGTGGAGCTGTGATGAAAGAGGCAGAAATATATAGCAGAGGGACATGAGCCTTGAGCACACCTATGGTACCATCGGATCATTCCCATAATTCAACGACCCCACCCCGTTCCCCATCATCCTCCCCTTGTGCTCTGCAACATTGTGCTTCAGCCATAATGCAGTGACAATAGAAGGAGATGGTTTATTTCATGTGCCATTTCCAATGGCACAGCAGTAATGAGGAACAACATTAACATTTTGCTGACACGTGTTTCTTCCCCCTCCCTCGTTGGGTATTAGATTCTAGTTTGCAGCGTGCTGCTGTTGGTGTGCTGTATTTTCTCTGCGCTCTAAGTCAAACATTACACACCCAGTATGCTTTATTGCCTAATAGCAGGAGAACACACTACAATAGTATGACTATGAAAAAATATTCTGATATATAAACATTTTCACAATATTTCCATTTAAGGCAACAACTCATTATCATTGAATCTATACATGATATTTTTTTATTACTCGATTAATCAAATAAAAGAAGAAAAAATCAAATAATGAAACTGACCATCACAATTTCACAGAAACTAAGACGACATCTCCTCCTACAGCATGATCATGAATCATTTCACACATTTTCTAAGTCTGACTGAAAGTAAACACATTGTAGCCATTATGCTATTTGCTTTGTCTAGTGTAACTTGGTGGCTGAGCTTACCCTGGGACCTACATATTCATCCACACATGCCTAGTTTGTTTACATGTGTAAGGCTAACTTTCACCGCAGTTTAACTGGCTTCTGAGGACACGGAGAAATAACCATGGAATTTTGATTAAAAAAGCTAAATTCAATGGCAGATTATGCAATGGACTTTAAGAAGGAGGAGTCACTGTGGTTGTGGATAATATTTATCCTATCCACAGTAAACATACGAAGAGCTGATCAAACAGGCAGAAAGGCGATAGGACCATCTTAAAAGACAACGTACCTCGGAAAACTGATGACACTCCTGTGATTACTGCTCTCCACAGCTGACTGAGAAGGAAAACATTTGCTGCTCAGGATAATGTTGAATCCAGACTTAGAGAAATGGATATGTCCATGGATGATAGTAATTCTAGCAGTGTAGCAGAAGTGATTATACGGCACTTATCAAGCTTGTCATCCTGGAAACTTTTATTTCACCTCCCCAAAACTGACAGAAGAAAAGGCAGAGACCAGTTGGACAAATGCTCAGAAAAAGACAATGTGAAAAATGTTTTACACCATATGTACAGAAAAAAATCTTCACATTTGAAAAGCTGAAACCAGGACAGCATGGCATAGTTCACTGCCAAAATTACAAACACATTGCTGCTTAATTTTATTCAACAATTAAAGGGGCACTGCACTGATTTTATACATTGAGATAAAGTTACATGTTTCTATCTACTGAGCCTGTGAAAACACTTAAGGGGGGCTTTTTTAAGTTTGAGAAAATAACCCTGAGATTTAATTAGGGTTAAAGGTACCCTGATTACATCCTCAGGGTCTAAACAAAGTGCTGTTTACATTCACATTAACTGATTTTTGGAAGAATTTGAAACCTTCATGTTGTCTTGCTAGCATTCTTCTTCCTCACCTTTGTTGTTACATTGCTACATTTCTTGGGATTTTTACCACCAACCAATCCTGTCTCCTAGAAATTCTGTTTATGTAAAACTAGACTTCAATAGCAAATATGTTTGGTAGGAGACAAAGGGTTCAAATCCAGAGTCTCATCTGTGGTTAGGTTTAGGCAACAAAAGCACTTTGGTTGAGGTTAGGGAAAGATTGTGGTTTTGGTTAAGTGTAAATAAACACATTGTGTCTCAAGTCACTGTGAACTTTTCTGCATTTAACCAGACCACAAGCTTTCCCAAACCATGACCAAGTGCTGTGAGTGTCTGAACATAACCTAAAAAGTGTAATAATGCTGTAGTCAGTACAAGTGGACACTGTGCTGCAAGACTGGATATTCTGGCTGAAAACAAATATATTGTCTGTGAACATTTTACTGATGTGTTCAGTATCAACATATTTACATATATGTAAATTAACAATGTATCCTTGTTATGTTCAAAGAAAATGTCATGCGGTCACAATTACATTTCTTACAAAACATATTTGCTGTTGCAGGTTAGTTGTATACAAACTTAAAAACTTTGATATTATTAGTGGTCAAAATCTCCACATGGTTCCTTTAACTCAGACTGAGACAGACAAAAATCCCACACTGGGGTGGAGTTAGAAAGACGCTTGTATTTTCCAGGCAGGAAGCGTCTAATAAAAGATGCATAGGATCCAGTGTTTTTTCTTGCTAAGAACTACAAGACTGTATTTCAATTCTACTGAAATACTAAAATGCCAGAGTTACCCTTTATTTGATTGATTCCAATCCCATATAAATTTAAAGCACATTTTGAGAAATTTTCACTTTCTTTTCAAAGCTAATTAAGAGCCACAGAAGAAAAACATCAAAAGATAACCAGCGGAGCCAAAAACGATCAGAGCCATGATGTAAACATCTAACCATTTTTACTGATCACATTCTGAGTAGAGAAGAAGAAGGAAAGGAATACACTAGCAGGTGTCTGAATAGATTCCTGAGCCTTGGTAATATCAGCATCATGCTGGTCTTATTATTACCAGTGTCGTGAAAAGTGGCAATCTGATACTGAACCAGACTGCCTCTGAATGGATGGTATGAGAGAATGAGAAGGGGGGAGGCTGGTATGAGAGCGACCCTCCATGCCGCACCTCCCATAAAAAATAGATAAAACCAGGCAATCTTTGAAATAGTAATTGGTTCCCTGGTGACTGCCTTGCACCACTTCGTATTCCACCAAAAATGAAGCCAAGCAGACACCACAGAAGGCTTGTAGGACAATGGAGGAGAGGATAGTGGACATGCGCACACATACGTTCGTGCAAAATGAAACACTACACCAGCTAGAGTATTTTAATAGTGTATTTTAGGTGGTGGTTCTATTTTTTCAATGCTTTCAGACATTGGAGCAGATTTCCTTGTCTCTGTATGAGATTTCAACAATCCATCAGTTCAAGACCTGCTAATGGTTTGACAGTGTGACAACCTCCCTGCTGGTCAGACAGCAGATGGTTTGAGTGTGCGTGTGTGTTGACAGCCCACATTTGAGTATTACCGATGTCACAGTGAATTCCATTTGAGCCATTTTCTACACAAAAGAGGTCAAAGAAATCAATCAGGTGCTCCACCTCTCGTTGTGGTTTAATTACTCTGACAGACAGCAGTGCAAATCAGCAGCGCGCTCGCCGAAATGCACACGTCTGCATTCTGACAAATGGCATCAACCGTAATTGCCTCCAAATGAGCAAATTAATGGACATGAGCATCAATATCAGCGCTGCAGAAATGTCACAGCTCACAGGCAAAATATGGAAGAAGCATTTGCTGTGTTTTTTCAAACGAGCAGGGTCTGTGAGGGTGAGATAATATTACCAAACAAATATCTATTCATTAAACAATTTCAAGGTCACTGGTGCTGAAAAACCCAAGCAAAAATGCAATAATCTTTCATTAGATGGCAATTTATTGAAAAGCTGATATCAGTTTCTCGATTCTTTATGCCATTCCTGCTTCCTATAGACAATCTGACAACACATTAAGCTTCTCATTTGATGCTTGTTATTTCTACTCAACCACATTAAGACCTGTTGGGTCTTTCATTATCAGGCCGGGGTGGCTTTGTCCTAATGGACATCACCCTCCGGCTGCATTATTTGACAAATCTATAAACAAATATGATTATTAGGGAGGGCATCCCTTAACACTTAATGTACAGCACTGACTGTGGCAACACCCTCCAAAAAACAAATACCTGTAATGAAAGTATCCATGAGCAGGGGCTTGTCAAGCTGAGGGGAAAGCAGCATTTTTTGGATGTTTGAGAATGAGCATTGAGAATAATCCTGGGATCTTTGACGGATGACTAGTTACAGCTAGCTACAGACAATTGTGCTTGTCAAGCTGTCCTTGACACAGCTTTCCACCGTTCTGAGATCAGTAATGATACTGCATGCACTTTTATACACATGCACACTATTCCTATATTTATTCAGGAAAAATAGCCAACAATCGATAACATTACATTAACAGTACTGAAATGCAAGATACTGTACTGCTTTTAAGTGCAACAGGGCACTTAACCTCTGAAGACGAGATTGTCTTTTTGAATAAAGTGTTGTTTTAGCAGTCTGTTAGCAGATTGTTGAAGAATTAAAACAGAACTAATTTGTTTTAATTCTGATTTTACAATAGTTTTGTTTTCATAGATTATTTTTAATGTAGCTTTATTGACTTTTTATGCGTTTTTCTGATGTTCATAAACACAATCATGGAAAAGATATATATATATATGTGTGTATACATTATACAAGCAAGTCCAGTAAAAGATGATTTGCAGTAGTCTCTTATTGTTTTACACTTACTGAAACTTGACATCTTTAATGGTAATTTGCAACTTTTGCAGCTCTCTGGTTCCAGTGTACAACAAATCCACTCACCCAGTACAGACTTTCACTGCACCCACTGTACTGTACAAATGCTGCAGTGCTCTTTGCTGAGGCTGGGGGAGGGTAGAGTAAGTCAGAAACTGCCTTACATAGTAACGCTCTCTGTATTCATGCTGAGGGAGCAAACATCATCAATTGGGGAGTGCCGTCCAGATTGACAACCATTGATCTCAGCACCAGCTTGGAGGTGGCTGTAAATAGGGGTGTCTCTACTGTAAGCTTCATTTTCTCCTTCAGGGGTGCACAGTATAAAGTGCTGTGTAATGATTCTGTCCTTTCCCATTTCCATCCAGGCCGACTACTCACCCCTGTCCAGTGCACAGAACCCCCACAGAGTCCTCAGACTATCCTCTGGGTTGTAGCACCCAGTCTGAGGTCAATCAGACCCTGTCTGGAGAGGCATGCCTAAGAACTTGTACTAGATTCCTGTTTTGCAGACATAAATACGACCATCATGTAGAGGTCAGCGGTGTTAGATCCCAGGCGACTCAGACTCGCCCAGACTTGCCCAGGAGGCAGTGGGATGGAGGGAGACAGCAAAGCCCATTCAGCAGGAGAGTCTGCAGTGTAAGCTAAAGCACGAGGACAGCTGTGCCATGTACTGGCTGCAGCTGACAAACATGTCAGGTCATTAGGGCAGTTTCATGCTTAATCAGGAGCAATACCAGGTGTGTAGTGCTGTCTGCTACACGTGTTTCTATAGCACATACAATGGATGAAAGATGATTATGTTATGTAGCACATTTAAAAATATTTTATGTGGCTTCTGTATTAACATATCATGTCATCTATAAATGTGTGCATGCTCATGTAACATTGTATGGTTTTCTATCTACTCTCAACCTAACAGTGTGTTCCCAGCTCTTTCAAACACTTAGACCTTTTATAGTATTTAATTAGCATCAGTTTAATATTAAGATAACTATCATTGCTGTTCCTATATGTACCCTTTTATTTTGCTAGGCAAAGGATGTAGCACCTGCTGTTATTAATAAAGCCCACCATAAGCTCCACAAAATCATCTGCCACCGCTTTTCACACCTAGAACAACTCAAACGTCATCAATAGAAAATCCAATTACAGTTCCACCCACACTGATTGACAGGTGATATCTGTAAAGTGAAGACAGTGGAGAATATAAAATGAAAGGGGGAGGGTAGAGTAAGTCAGAAAATGAAAGAAAGAAAGAAAAAGAAACCCTAACCGTTTTTCTTTAAGTAGAATTTTCTAGGTTTTTTTCATCATCCCTTCAAGTTTTCAAAAATCCAAAGGGAATTATATATATGTTCATGGTTTCCACAACTTATAATTTAGATTCTATCAATGATATTTAATGGTATTATCGAAGAAGAGAAACCTCTGGATTGGGCTTTAATGTTTGAACTTTACCCCAGGGAGTCTCTCCACTGAGTCCTCTGTTGACTGACAGCAAACTACTGGTGGTGATTAGATCATGATAGACACTATGGTGTATCCAAGAGCCACCAGACTGCTATCTGAAATTATTTTAGACTCCCTGCTCTCTGGGGAGAGGGAGAATATCAAATAAAGGAACTCTGGAGGAACAAGAACTGTGCACCCATCATCTGTTTGAATGACCCTCCCACAGACTTTTGGACTTAATCTGATGGCTAATCCATTTTGACTTGACTTGGCTGAACAGAGGAAAAGATCAATAACTGCAGCAAAATGGGAAAATAATTGTGCCTCTCAGCATCAGTTATGATCAATTCACCTTGACACAACATGACTGGCTGGCAGAGATGGGAACGTGTCGGCCAAGAGAAAACAACACAGTGAAGAATGGAAGTGACATCTGTAATCAACAAAGGTGTCCTCGAAGGAGTGACTGTACCGCAACACAACTGTCTGAGTCACCACCTCTGACTGCTTACAAGTGACACGAGACAGAAAACATTTTGCTGACATTTACAAAGGGAAACACTTCCTCATGTTTACTTAAAAAAAAATATGTCTGGAAATGCCATAGAAAGACAGAGTTCATCACTGAGTCAATCCTCCTTCCAAGTATTGCTGTAAACCCAAAGCCTAAATAAATAAACACTAAGAGTGTAGAGTCATGCTGGTAGCTCAGTAAGACCAGTAATTTCACACAGGAGAGCTTTGAGCTAAATGTCAGCATGCTAATATACTTGAAAATTCTATCACGCTGATGCAGCACTATAGCAAGTATTATGGTTACCATGTTCACTATCTTTCTTCAACATATCAGCATGCTAACATTTACTAATTTCACTAAAGCACTAAATGCAAATGCAGGGAAATGCTGATGGTGCTACAATTCATCAAAAGGGGATCACGAATGTTCATGGAAATCAGTCCAATAGTTGCTGAGACATTTCACTCATGATCAGCTTAGTAGGATTCATCCCCTGGGGATCGTGAATGTCTGCACGATGGCAATTCCTCCAGTGGCTGTTGAGATATGGACCAAAGTAGCGGATTGATCACCGACCAACATGCCAACCTTAGAACCATGGCAAAAGCGTTGCTAAAAACTATTAAAGACACATCAGTGAGCCACAGTGAAATGTTCTTCCATCACCATGAACACATAGACTAGTTTATTTTTGAGTCAATCCCCCAAACACTGTTCTGTTGCTCTAAATATTCACAGATTGTGTATTTTTCAACAGCAATAAAAATGACTGTGTCCAATAAAGACAGGAACAGTTCTAATTGTTTGAACTGTGTTAAGATGAAGATCAGTAAGAAGATCATGTAACAATCAGCTTTTTGTGTGTATTTTATCTGCAGTACATCTCTACATTTCTTGACATTTACTTCTCATGTACTATTGTTCTCATAACAGACACACAATTTAATAGGTTCCCTACTTTTTCAATCAGATCAGTTGTACAATAACAATGTGTCAGACATGCAGTCACAGGGTCACATTAAAAGAACGAATGAGGATGTAATTACATTAAAAATATAATTACCATTTGTTAAAAAGTCCATTAAAATGTGCTGTTAGAACGGTCCTGATTTTGATTGAGGGTTGTTAAAATTCATTCATATGAAACACGGTTAACCATATCATTATAATTTGTGACTGACATCTGGATTTCATCAATAGTCATAAGCCCAACTAATACACACAAATTGAGAGTGTATACTTTTTCTTTCGGACTGAGTCAATTGTGAATAAAAGTAAACGTCCACAGCTGAAACATGAGTGGTTGAGAAGACAGACAATTGATTTCATTTTGCACATCATTTTGTCATGCCAACAAAGCCAAAAATATGTCTGCTGAGGAACAGAGCAGAACACAATCTGTACTTCAACATGAGAAGGGAAATTGCTTTCAGTACAGCATGAAGGAATGAAATGGGATAGCTCTGCTGTTTACATGGATATGGAACAATAATAAGCCGTCAAACAGG
Organism: Lates japonicus; assembly: GCA_033238685.1. Classification (NCBI taxonomy): domain Eukaryota; kingdom Metazoa; phylum Chordata; class Actinopteri; family Centropomidae; genus Lates; species Lates japonicus. The sequence goes on along the minus strand of BRZM01000005.1, from coordinate 1,891,160 downwards.
ACATACTGAACAGACTACATAGAATGAATAGAAAAACGTGAATAATGATCAGGTAATATAAACATTAAGTGTTAAGCTGAGTGAGACAGTTACACATTAGTGTGATTTATACAAGGTGAAAATGAACTGACTCTGCTACTGAACACAGCTCAGTGTAATTGACTGACAAAGCTGTCTAGTACCATGAGGCATGTAAACAACATATCCTGTTTACCACCAGGATTTCAGACCTATTTTCATTCATTCAAATTAGCAGTTGAGCCTTTGAGTTGAGGTCAGAAAAATGACCTACATCACTGTATCACATTAGATTCTGCAGTCTTTTATTCTGTCTGTCAACAATGGAAATGAAGGAAGCAGTCACTCATAACAGTTTCCACCCCAAGTTTATTTCTTATTTATTTAGCAACAACATTTGCTAATGTCATTACTTATCCAAACTAAGTGATTGACAACAGCTGACTTTGCTGTTGCCTACAGTCAGCAGAGCGATGCCTGCCTCTGCAGGCTTCTTATATCAAGGAGTGGATTGTAACTGGTGTTTGTAGACCTACAAACCATATCTAGTAAAGGTTGCTGGACAAATGTGAATGGTTAAAATGAGATCAAGGCAAGACTGTAGTACTATCAACACAAACAATTCTGATCTCATAGTGGCTGTACTGTATTGTAAAGTGCTGAGCAGCTCCGTGCATCCCTATTACCAGACAATTACTTGTATTGTGCAGCAATGAACCCAAGGTCGCTGTGGTTGTGACATGAATGAGAATCTTACAGAGTTACATCAAAGAGAAGAAAATGTGCAGGTTGTCAGGTACAGGTAAAGAGAGAAGCATGGAGAGAGAGGTTGTGGCAGTGCGATACAGCAAGCAGAAAAGGGCAGGGTGAAGTGAGAGACAGCAGCTGTGACAGCCAAAAGAAGACAAGGAAATTTAAAGAGCAGGAGACCTGAGTCTGAGGTGTTTTTAAAGTGCTTTTCAAAGTGCTACTCCTTTGTTTCTTTCCTCTTTCCTCTCTTCTTGAAATAGTGACATCAAATAAAGAATGCAAAAAATGAAAAAGTTAATTCTTAACCATGGAAATCAAGGTCTGACTCAAGGTCTACTGACTAGCTTCTTCCAGCGTTTCTCAGGATCTTAGCTTCCTAAGCTGTCGTCAAGAACTTACAGTCTCCATGACAACTGAGAAAAGTCCATCCACTGATTAAGATCGTGAGACAGGTGATATGTTTGAAAGTTCTGGAAAAGCTTTTGAGTGGACATTTTGCCAAAATGATACAGGGCTGAGGATAAAAAAATAACAATTGAAAAATGCACATGAACTGGCAAAAATTTATGTAATTAATTTTTTAAATATAATAATTAATTTGCTTGAATATGGACTCACATGTTCACTCAAACACACCGGAATGCTTTTCCCTCACCTGTTCTCTCTCTGTCCCCCTTTCCCTCTCAAACACATGCACACATACTGAAGGACATAAGAATGACCCCCCCTCCTGCTCCCCTGGGTAATCAGCTATGTGCCCATAAACAGTCATCCATCCGCAGCCACACACCTGCTGCAATCTGTTGACTTTGAGCGGGATCTTTCACCTGTCGCTCTCAGCAGCTAAAAGGAAGGTGCGAGCCAGTCAGTTTGGACGTGTACCAGTTCTGCCTGGTTAGGTTTCATCGTGTGCCCAAATGTGACCCGCCAGGATTCAGCTGACAGCTTTGAGCACCATCACAGCAGAAGTGATAAATGTTCTGATGTAGCAGTGGTTGTAAATGTCATCCCTTTTCTCCAGATGGTTGCTGAACTTCTGTTGCACTCTACCTTCAATATTTTTCAACCAGAAAATGCTCTTTCAGAAAATCCTAATTTAAGCGTAACTTTCAGTTATAGGTAATGGACGGTGACATGCAGGATGATGCTGCAAAGGCCACTCTGATCTTTTTGGTTTACATGCACACAACACTGGTACATTAACATTTAATCAACATCAAAATATTGGCTTTGGTTTGTTGCATGACAGTTTTAATTTACAATTACTGCTAAAATGAGTGGCTGACTAATCAGTTAGTTAATTGGTTAACGGACAACATCTATTTTAATAATCATGTAAGTGTTTTTAACTAAGTCATTAACTGTTCACTTAAAATTTGCTGGAACAGTTGATGTTTGGTATTATTTTTCCTGTTTCATATACACAATTTGAGGATGTCACTTTGGGCTCTGGAAATCCATCCATCCAGCCATTATATACTGCTTAGCCTTAAGGGTAGGCCAGTACATATAGACAGACAACCATTCACACTCACATTCACACCTACAGGCAATTTAGATTCACCAGTTAACCTGCATGTCTTTAAACTGTGAGAGGAAGCCAGAGTATCCAGAGGGAACCCACGCAGGCTGACAGAGAACTTTTTGTTTTACTCCGGCTGGCTTAGTTTATTTTTAGCCTATATTTTACTACACAGTTTACATTATGAGTATTACCTTATCACAGATATTTATTGGTGGTTGATGGTGATCGATGGCTGAAATTGCAGCACGGTAGCAAGAGCACAACTTCCAACCTATTATTTTCAGCACTGACTAACATGATTAGGGATCCTTATTTAAAATGTTTGAATATATTGTGTATTTTTGTTATAAAAAACAAAAAATGCTATTTATTTGTGTGATTATTTAAATTTCATATGAATTTTCCAGTGTTCACCATGTCCAACAGTTAACTGCAGATCTACATTATTATTCAATTTCACTGTAGGATTCAAGAAATGAAGTGTACAACTGCAGCACAGATGCATGATAAGTCACTAAGACGGACTGTAAGTCTTTACCCATGGGTAAACAGAAGACCTTGAGATATACAGTTTACATCCACAAAGAACAGCAAATCACTATGCATCAATACATTCAACTCCTAAGTGAACACATTATCTAGGTACACCTGCAGTAGTGATGCTGAAATCACCAGCAATTTCCATGTATTGTTGTCATTTTTCCTCCATAATTGGCAATTACAGTAAACAGAGGCAATCCCATGAACAAACACCATCAGACACCAGTGATCAGATTTTTAAACCTGTTATACTGTAGCACTCCATTGGTAATCAATGGAGGCTTAGAGGCATCTACTGATCAGCATGCAGATGTCCTCATCACGTGGTGACAATAATCTAAAGCCGGTGGACATGCAAACACTACAGTGTTCACTGGTGCTAGTCAGCAACGCAGAGGTGACCCAGTGTGATCGATAGCATGTTGTAGTCTCAGTGGGGCTGGGTTTGGATTGAATTAAGAAGCACTGGATGCCATTACTTAAATAAAACTGTAATTCTGTTGTGTTCAAAGTCCCTGAAAGACAATTTTCTCAATCAGCTTCTTACTAAGAGTGAAGTGGTCCTCCACCAACGCACAATTGTCTGTGAAGTTTGAATAGTTGTGGTTATTACATGAGAGATTGTAGTATTTTCTTCTTTAAAGTAGACGGGGCTCAGTCAGAAAAAGGTAACACACACACACTTCTGTGCAGTTCGTTGTTTGTTTATGTTGGTAGCACTGTCAGTCAAATCTGATTAAATCACATCCACACAGCAACTCTTTCCTTGAAATTAGGTTTATATTCTAAACCTTTTGCATCAGCAAATACAATTTGAAGGACATAACGCTGCCTGATTTAAGCTTTTTATCAACATAATGAGAAAACACTGTTAATTTAAGGATCTCAGAAGTTGTAAAATGTTGATACTGAATGCAACACCTGACTAGGTGCATACTATGAAGACTGAGTCCTTACCACAGTGGCCTGGGTTCAAATCCAGTCTGGACCCATTGCTACACATCATCTCCTATTTCTCCCCTGTTCTTCCTGCCCCCCTCCCTCCTCCAACATGTCTCTGCGGTTACCCCATCTTCCCCCTTTCTATATTTGAATGTCTAGATGATCCATCTGGTGGATAGATAGTGCAGAACCACAGTTACATATGTAAAGGCAAAGACAACAGCTTGTGTTTGAGTCACACAATCTTAAGTGATTTTTTTCTCAAACTGACAGCATGTAAAGAGTGACAGTTACTACAGAAACCAAAACTTCCATACTGTCTGCACTAATGTTTATCTCTGTATTAATATGTAGAGAGGTCAGGGTGAACATTAAGTTACCTTGTAATTTGGGGGTGGGCTAACCCAGGAGACTTCATAGATTCTTCACTGATTTTTTTTTTTCTTCTAGTTTCTAACGTTAAACACTCCACAATCAATAAACCTCAATGTTTTACCCCAAACTTTTACTTTGATTGTTGTGTATTTAGGCATGAATATTTGATGTTGCAGAGAAATACTGAGAAAACTGAAATGTCACACCACCTGTTTCCCTTTAATTCCCTTCCACCAAAACATCATTTCTGTCCAATCCCAAATCAAGCACAAGAGCTGGAGCACTTCACACACACAAACAGGACTTAAGTCCTGCGGGTGTACTCAGGTGTCACAGTCTACCCACAATCTTCTGTGGAGGGATGAGGGAGCTGTGATGGACGAGACAGAGCTGAGGACCCTTCAGGAGTGTAGTGTTCCATTAGCCAGGCTGTGATGTACTGCTGAACCTCCTCAACACACTCTCTCTCACAGATTCACACTCTTTTTCAGACCACTATTCCAGCCTGTGGAGGAGCATGATGTACCTCTTCATTCAGTTTCTATGTGCATGTTCATTTGGGCAGCAACAATTACAATAAGTGCATTTGGCCTTAGTAATTCAGATTTCCAAGTTCTCAAATGCTGATTTTGAAGTATTTTACAGGATCTTATTGTGAAGTAAAGCCCTTTAATTCTGTTGTAGATACTTAAGTTGGATTTTTAATTTTCTTATTTTATATAATTGTGTTTACAGTCCCTTCCACTGCTAGCAGCTGGCGTTCAGAGTCGTCCTTGAACATGCCTGACCTCGCACATCTTCATTCTTCACAGGCAGCAAATCACCGAGGCCAATCTCCGACTCAACTGCCCTCCATGCAGGAGAGGAAAAAAAAATTCTCCCAGGCAAAATAATAATAATAAACGTCTATTCACTTATTCTCCAAGGACGGCCAACAAAGCAGATAAGCTTTGTTGGTGTGAGGTGGCTATTGGCTGCAGTTGGAGATGCAGCACACGTTTTTGTCTTCATGCACACAGCTAGCAACATGGTTTCAGGCCCTGAGGGAGCGAGTCAGAGTATGAATAAGAGAGACGGAGGGAAAAGAGAGTGTGTGTCAGAGAAACAGAGAGACGATAAGAGATGATGAAAGTGTGACAAAAGAGATGGATGCTAACTTGGAGGCATGGTGGGAATAAGTGAGGGAGACAGGAAAACAACAAGACTGAGAAGCGAAAGTTGAGGAGAGAAAGCTTGGATGCCGTCTTTGTTACACACCTCTCAACTTGTGATAACAGATGAAGCTGATACACTTCTCAGAGTAATTGTCTTTCATTCAAGAGAGCAGTATTTGAAGGAGCCACAGTTAAATTCACTGAATAAATCAACAGCTCTGGTGAGCAGCCAAGCACAGCCATAGCAGAACAGCAGTGAGGTTTTGTTTGCTATTCACCAACATGAGCCACCGCCTCAATTAATCAAGAGCAGTCTGCTAAAAGCAGATCAGATCTGTCTGTTTGGTCGGAGTTCATTCAGCCAATAATCGACTCAGCACGTATGCTCTCTTTTACCAGTCTGATCTGTATTCCTCACATTAACAACTGCTGCCTGATACACTACAGCTCAAGTGAAGTGGTTACAGGGGTTGGTGCCTTGCTTAAGGGCAGCTCAGTAATGGCTGCAAAGGAAGGAAGGGTGCAAGTCCATTTTTCAGCTTTTTCCTGCACCTGACCTTCCAGTAACAAGCCTCACCACAGGGTCATTTTGTTAAAATAGACCAGAACACCGAGGCCACCTAGGATGATCCTTGAATCAAGACATAGGTTACAGTCATTTCCTCCCAAATTATGGAACAACCTGTTTTCATGTGACCAAAGGTTCACACTAGGGTCACCTAATGCCAGAACCAAATTGCTGAAGACCATGTCAGTCAATGTGATTGAAAGCTCTTGCAAAGTGTAACTGAAAGCTCCAAAAAGGCTGGTAAAAAGCTCCTTATTTCTATATCTATTTTTGTAAGATATGGAAGTCTGAACAATTAACCCTTTTTTCAGCAACCACAACAGACTGTAATTTTCCAATAGCATTTAATTAGAACTTACAGTGGTAACAATATCTTTACAAGCCATGCTAACAATTTTTATGAAAATTTAGTTGGTGACCATTAACACCAACAGTTTTAATGACAATGATTGCTGGCAAGGCTATAGCTAATTAACATGAATTCCTTGAGTTATTAATCTACTAAATTAAACTTGTGGTGTTTAGTATGCTCCTCTACATGCTGCTAACTGTAAAAGTTTCTCTGCAAAATGTATCAAAAGATGGGGGACTTAGTTACATCTTTTGTTATTCAAAAACATTTTTTAAGGAAATAAAAAAGCCATTCATTAGCTGGTCTCATCATATAACTTCCAGACACCTAGCAGCTAGCATGCTAGATGTGGAGCATGGCAAATAGCTGGTGAACAGTCAAGAGTCACAATCTCCCAGTTAAATTTCTTGGCACATTATATCTTTGTTTAAGTTTATTATCTGAAATGTTCTCAAATCAAAAAAAAAAGAAGTAAATCTGCCTTAATCAATATAAAGCCACTGATTTGTTGATTAGTTTGGCAAATTAAAGAGTACTACTAATGCTACTAACATAGTTTTATGAAATATTAGCCTACTTAAATTGGTAATGTACAGAAACTTAACTAAATTTCTTCATAGTTTCAGATGAAGAAAAACTTGATAAAAACACATCTTGTTTGCTAGTATGTAGACCAGTATTACCAGCCCAATAATTAATTTACAAATAATAATCACGATTTGATATTGGTGAGGAAAACTGCACTTAGATATTTACTTAAATCAAATCTTTCAGTATGTGAGTCAGTACTTGGAAGAAACCTTTTTATTTATAGAGCTGTACTAACTGTCATAATCACTGTAAAGCTCATCATCCAGGGTTTTAATGCTTTAATGATGCACTACAATCCAGGATCAAGGAGATGGGAAGCATCTTCCTTTGTAGTGTCCTGGTAGATGGCCAGCACACAAGTACAGAGGGATAACATGGTTTAAAAGGAGGTATCTGACTCTGCCTGGCAGCCTTACAGAGAGAGGGAGGGACTGAGGCAGAGAGAAAAACCCAGACAGACAGAAGGGGGGACAGAAAAAGCCAGACAGTCCAAAAGAAAAACAAAGCCAATTAAAAAGGAAGGTTTTAGAGACAAAAAAGGTAGGGGAGAGATGAGAGGGTTATAGAAACTGACAGGAAGAGAGGGAGATGGAGAGCACGAGGAACAGCCGGGAGAAAAACAGGACAGACAAAAAGAAAAAGGGTAAAAACCAAAGACGACAGAAGACAAACGTAACATTGAACAGACATTCAGAGGTAGAAAACAGAATGAGAGAGAGGTGAGTGAATCAGACAGACCCTTAAAGGGTGGCAGTGGCCTTGTAAACAGAAGGTTTACGGCAGTGACACTCCAAATGGTCGGTACTGGGCAGCTCCCAGTGGCCAGCAGTAAAAGATTGTAATTATACTGGGCAGCTCCCAGTGAGAATGTGTGATACAATGTGAATGTGAAGTAGGGCATTTCTGTATGAAAAAAAAATCAGTGCTCAGTGTACTTTGTTGAAGCTCAATAACAAGGAAATAGGGAAAAGAACATTTACATAGCAGAGGATGCAAAGTGAAAGAGACTATAGAGAGGGTATTAAAGGAGGGAGCCAGATGCAGTGAGAGAGGTGACAGCTGACTGTTTCCAGCTTGCATGCACACAAACCAAACCCACTCCAGTTTGGAAGGGGTCCAGGAGGAAGCTGAGGCGATAATGAGACAACTCTCATCTCCTCTGTCCAGACTGACCAGCCAGAGGATGATGGGAGGGGGAGGAGGAGGAGGACAGGAAGGAAGGCTGCAGGGTCAGAATTGTCCAGCCAACAATTCAAGCATCTTAGCAACCAGCTGTATTGGAAAATGCCCGCAGCAAGGAAACTGAGGAGTGCAGCAACATATTGTATTATCTGCAGTGAAATGACCACTCAGGTTTTCCTAGACAGCAGGAGAAGGCGGTTAAAGCCTGTGGCCGTTTCACTGCTTCTTTCCATATAGTATTCATGCTTAGACAGCCAGCTAAGGTTAATTAACAGCTACCAATGCAAGGTGTTATTTAAGATTAATCCTGGTGCTGCGCTGCATGGAAAAGGTATTCAAAGTTGTTATTTATAACTTATGTGAACAAAAAAAGGAAAAGCTTATACATTTTAAAGCACTAAGAGCATGTTGATGGGGTATGTCTACCATATTCCATTGAACCTAACATAACCCGGCCAACTTTAACAATGGAAAATGCATGACAGATGGACCTGATGGCAGAAGATACAACTTGAGAGGAGATGGAATCAGCTCTGAGGGGGTTTTCAACCCTGCCTTGTTTAGTCCAGTTGAATTGGACACTGATTTGTCTTTCTCATTGTTACAATTCATTTGGATCTGAACACAGCAATTATCAAGAAAGCAGTGTATTGTATTTGTATTTTTGCTTTGTATTTTGCATTTTGTTCTGGATTTCTGGCTTCAGGTGATGCATTTTTTTTCACTTAAATTTTGGGTTTCTCTATTATTTTCACCATGTTAGTTAAGCATGTTAGCATGCTGAAATTATTAATTAGCACAAAACTCAAGGTATAGCTGAAGACAAAATTTTGAACAAAATTTTGTGCCACTCCATTCAGTAGAAGTTGAGATATTTCACAGAATAATGGAAAACCTGCTTATGGCACTAGGTGAAAAGTCAGGGGATCACCAAAAGCAGCAGGATTCATCCTACCAACTTTCATCCAATTTCATGGCAATCCATCTAACAGTTGTTGGGATATTACAGTCTGCACCAAAAGTGGTAGATCGACTAACAAAGAAACCAGCATTGCCATCTGTAGAGCCACGCTGATAGCATGCTGTAACAAAAAATATATTGGAATACAACAAATAATATCTACTCCTGATCACTTATATTGCAATATGTTTAAGCACTAAGATGCCGGCCTGTCTGCAAAGAGTAATCAGATGATAGACATAAATACCAAGTATCAACAGATTTTCAGCATCATAACCGTGGTGAGGATCATTACTATGGCAGGGGTTTACGGACTGACAAGTTTTGATAGCCAAGGTTTTGTATCATATCCAATATCTTACATTTTGTCCGATTTGTGCCAAAAAATGTACCAGTATTTCCTGTTTTTTCACAACTTTTGCTTTTGTTTGGGGAATAGAATCTCTGAAACAAAACTTAGACTGAAAAATACAACATGACATTGAAACCCAGACAATCAGATAGTGTAGGTCTGTGGCTTTCCAAGGAACGTTTTGCACGTTCTGCCTTCTGCTGTGAGAGGTTCACTGGACTCAACCACTGCCAAACCTTGCAAATGTGCGAGGAAGCCAAGTGTGACACTACTGAGTAAACTGATGCATTAAACACAAACTAGAGTAAAATGAGACACACTCATTGCATTGGCTCCATTCTGAACAGACTGCTGGTACTGCCAAATCACATTTATCAAGAGTAAATTAAGAAGAGTCTGCCGAAAAACAGCAATCTAGTTTGTGCATTTACAACACTTTACTACAGGGATGAATAATGTAGCAATTAATGAAATTCACAAAATGTAATTGAACAGTGATTGCAGATACACAATAAAAGGCAATTATCTGTATCTGTGTCTATATATGAATGTACAGTAACTGTGACAGCTGGGCTGATCTATCCACCATGGTCATTGTGATCAGCCACTGTTGTGTTTCAGTGGAGGAAGAGGAGGAGGAGGGAGGCTGAGGTGCAGGCTCAGTTGGTGCACTGCATCTGCAGGCAAGCAGTGTTCATGCTTGACTGGAGAAGCTGGATGACTTCACCATCTCCTCACGTTTTCTCCACTAGGTGCACACACACACAGGCAAGCACCTACACACACACACACACACACACATACACACACACACACACACACACACAGGCATGCATCCACAGTACCTCACAGCCCTCCATGTGCGGAAAGTGACTTCACTTTCACATCAAGTAGGATGACTTCATTCCTGTCTCTCTGTCTTCCCCATTTCCTCTTTCAGCTCATTTTCTCACCTGGTTTTTGTTTTGTTTCATAAAAATTTGTCTCATTTCAAACGAGGCAAAAAACACTAATCACAGACAAAGTTTTAATGCTTTACTCATCTCCTGGGCCTGTTCTTAGAAAATCTCCCAGAATCACTCCTCTGGACTCATGTCAAAAGTTGACGTTGGACTAAAAACACTCCTCCCTCAGAGTAGAACTTGAGACTAATATATGAAACCTCCTACATTTAAGTAGAGCGCTATGACAGAGTGTGAAGGAATTAGAAAGTGTGATGCAGTGATTCAGTTCTCTGACAGTTGTAGTTCAGAATATTATAAAATCTAAAGTTAGAAATTCAGAAAACAGCACCACTTTTTCATAGTTTTTTACGTGTATGTAAATCATTGAGATAACTAATTACTAAGATCATGTAAGACAGAATAGGGAGCTTGCTCATAGAAGGGTCACAATACCACACAGTGCTTTCCACAGGATACAATCTTTAGGATTTTCATATTAAGTCCACAAGTAATTATACAGAATACATATACTGGAGCACAGACCCAGGGGCCCACACTCACTATTTTTGTAAGTCAGTTGTCAAGGAAACAACTTACAAAGATGCCAGAGTCACTGCCTGAAATGCTCACAAACACTACTAAATTCTGAATGCTACTGTGTTTTATTGTAAGGCGTTTCTGTTATTTTGTCTACCTCCACTTTTATTGTAAGTGTACAGTATAGTGTATGATATGAATGTGGGTGGAAAGATACAATATATTAAATACTTGGTGAATCATCCTTGTGTGTTCTTGCTGCTCCGAAAATAGTTTGGTCCTCATGAGGATTAAGACAATAGTGGACAGAGCTGAGAGGGAACTGGCTGCTGAGTTATTAACTCACAGCTCTGATAAGCAGAGATCTGCTGCTGCTGCTGCTGCCAGCCACGCTGAGAGGCACATCACCAACACCTTGCCCACAAGATAAGGGAATTAGAGGGGACAAAGGCGACACTTTTTTCCCAGTTTGCCAACATGAGCATATTGGAGCCGTGTGTGTCCTATTCAGGTTGGACTAATCCACCCCCTGCACGACCACCACCAGGCACGCACAGAGTGACAAGACATGAATGCAGGAGGCAGTAAGGAGGAAAGAAAAACAACAGGCACAACACAGATGCCCGAGTGTGTTCGAGCTTCCTCAATAAAACCTGTCTATTTCTCTGAGGATGTGACATTTCAGCCAGCAGTCGTCCATGAAGCCAAATCTCTGCACTCACACTGTGTTTCAGCACCAGCAGGGCTGGATTATGTTCACCTCAGTGTGTAGGAGTAAACACAGGAGGAAGGGCTCAGTTAATGAGACACAGGAACACAAAGATCATATGTACAAGCACATGCACAGCTGCAAAAGTACAGACAGAAAGTATAGTTGATACATATAAAGGCTAACTTTTTTTGTCCATTCAACTTGAATAAATGTCAGTCTAATGCGACAAAGCAACCTCACATATCACAAGATATCATAAACACATACATCTTCACAACTTGGAATTCATTAATCAATTATCATATGTATCTGAGACATTACCTGCACAATTCAAAGGCTCTGAAATATAATTTTAGCCTGTTACAGTGAGTGACAGACACTCTGCTTAAATTTCAGTTATTTCACAATAGAGATTCAGTGGGTTTTTTTTTTTGTTGTTGTTGTTGTTGTTGGGTTTTTTTGTGCTCTTTTGAATATTCAAATCCAAATCTGACTACAGCTGTGCAATTGTTTGCCTGTTTCCAAACCACTGTCAATCAAATTTGTTAAAACCACACCCACACAGCCCTGATGAAGCAGCTTAGCCGAGATTATGAGAGTTGTGAAAAACCTTGGGATGTTTTCAAAACTTTAAAGTTAATGTTAGAGAAAAAGCAAAGATTTTCACAGACTTTAATGTCTAATACATAGTTTAGTTTGTTTCAACTAAATACGATTTAGAGATTCATTATTTGTGTGGAGTTTTGTGACTTTTCTGCAAATGTATGTTTATGGAAGGCTCTTCAGCACTTTCAATTTCCAATATGTTAACTTTCCTGCTCCTGTCCTTGCACCACTGATTCCCTGGCCCTGTAAAGCAAGTGAGTTTTCAATCAGATACCAAGTCAACTAACTGATAATGGAATCTGACATTTACAGTATTAGAAAGGGAGCTAGTTAATGTAGCTAATGCTAATGTTCTCCTTTACCATGCTTTGTGAACACTGTTAAGGACAGTGAGAGTTTAAATTTGTAAAAATTTGCTTTTACCACCTTCATTACCTCTCGCCTCTGTGCTCTCCAGCCCACCCTTTATCATTTGCTGCTGAAATGACCCAGTTTCCCTTCAGGGATCAATAAAGTTCATCTTATCTCATCGTGTGAAATTTCTCATCTCACAAGTATTGCCCTACAATGTCAAATAGCTAGAGGCAGCTCGGCAGACGTTATCACATCCCAGTCACTGCCGCGGCATCAGCGCGCCCGGTGTCCCTCCACCTCCCTCATAAAAAACATGAAACTCTGCATTGTTTGACCTCTGCACCTGCCTGGAGGGGGGACGCCTGCTTGATTTGTTGGGGGAGGCCGGCCGACCAAGATTTCCCCCATGCAGACAAAGCAATAAATCGAAGGGGTGATGGCGGCGGTGGTCGTGGTGGTGGGATGGGAGACAAATGAAAGAAAAAAAGAAGAGAGAGAGACAGTCCCTCAAGAATATCAGAGTCGGCGCATCAGAAGAGTTGTGTCTCCGTGTAAATGGAAAGAAATCTAGACACTGCAACCTTTTGTTAAGAACACACACACAGGCATACAAATATGTCTATCACCGGTCCCTTTTAGTTCTGGGTCATGTCTCTCTGTCTGGGTGCTACTCGCTTCACACTCACCCTGGAGGCCTGATGTCCAATTAGATCATGCAGTGCAGCAGTAAGCAAGCTGCTACTGAGGAACTGCAGCTAGGTGGAGAAAAAAACAAAGGTCTCATTCCTCTAAAGAACACAGTTTGTGAGGAACGAACATATCCAAACCTACAGCTGGAAAAATGTCCAAATGTTCATATTGTATTGCAATTAAAACACAAATTACCCTCAAATCACAGTGAAGACTATAGACATAGATCATTGTTTATCATGCACATATACTTGTGTACACACAGCCTTGTAGTCCAATATTGTGCAGGCTCCAACAGCCCAAAGGCACAATGCAATGCCGTGTTCACAGTCCTTTAGTGCCTGTGGACTTTTGCAGACAGGGAAATGAGCGGAGTTTTAATATGGGGTCAAGAGGTGCACTCAGTGGTGCTTCATAAGGGAAAAGCAGGCTAATTGAAAGGAGGGTTCTGACCCACGTCACAATGAATACATCTCACTGCTTTCAAACAAACAGCAGGGACACCCAGCAGCAAGAAGCAAATCTAATATTATGTCAGTTATTTGAAATCAGTGAATAATCTACTGTACATCTATTGTTTTATGCCTGTACCACTAACTGTAGAGCCAAAAGACCTGACACCTAATCACACTCAACATGAACAACAGTTAGTTTTTCAGATGGAAGTCACACAGACAGTTTGATCCAGAGCTGTATCACACTGCTATACATATACCATCGGTAATGTGGACCTAACCAGGGTTAGAGCTATCACTGTTTATTCAAAATTTGAACTACCATTTGAATGTGGGGGGAAAAACATCAAATAATTGATTAGTAATGATTTTCAAATTAAAAATTCATTGTGTATGAGCGCAACAGACTGGGCCTTGTCAGCCAGCGAGGGGATTCGGCGAGGGCATGCAACGTCACTCTACTCTGTTGCATGCCCTATCAGTAAAGTAGGCTTCTGTTGTCGTCTTTGCTAACTAAAAACAGAGAACCACCTGAGAAGTAATGTGAGGAGGAATTTAAATTCATCACCAGTGAAAAATTGTAGATAAAGACCTGGACTGAAGGACAACATAATTAAATGCAACTGCCATACTGTAACCTTGGTTGTCATTTTGCATTTGAATTAACTTGAACAAATTCTGGATTAGTTTAAATTTTGTGTGTGTGAAATAGTGTCAGCCTTACAAGGGCAACTTGAATCAATGCTTGGAAACTCCTTAGCAGGTTAACACTGAAAAAAAAGGCAATTCACTTGGGTAATTTACTGATGTTAAATGCCACATATAGCAATACCTTTAGCTTATTAAAAGACCTCCTTGTAATGGAATTGAAAGCCAACACTTTTATTCTAGTAGATATCATCTGCTTTATTAGCCCTGCTGGGCCTCAGAGTCATAGTGAACATCATTTAGCCCAATCAGCTGGTCACCAGGAAACACCTCCAATAGCCTCGGGTGGTCTGCTAAGTGCTCCACATCCCATCGATACTCTCCCTAAGCATTTGTATTCACAATGCACTACGCGTGTTCACTTCCTCCTCCATTGTCCGTCAGCTTCATGCATATTGCATGCACCGGTGTCAGCCCTTTGCTGTGGGGAGGCTCATCCTCTGCCAACAACAAAAGGAGCATCAGAAGCGTCCAGAGAGCGACATCCCCATACAGTACTTCAAACCAAAGTGAATACAAAGCTTGACGCTGGGGCAGTCACGGAGCAAGGCCCTGCTCATTGATTCCAACACTGACCTGCGGTGAGGAGTAAACATCTTAATTCGTAAACACAGAGCTCCAAGAAAAGGACAATGGAAGGCTGGCTGTTTGGACAACTGACCAGGGAATATCTCTGAAATGAAAAGGACTGTCGGAAAGAAGTGGAAAATAAACAATGGTTACTTTGTTTAATGCATAAGACTTCCTCTCAGTCTGCATCTGAGTTTGATTAGACACTGACCGAACCTAACAGTGCACATTTAGCAAAGTATGAATTTGTGTATGAAGCAGTGATAATTAGGGAAACTGATTTTTATTTAGTTTTAGTCTTTGTCTTGCATCGGAAATTGAAAAAATTTGCCAACATTTCTGATGTGATGAAGGAGCTGAAGCACCAGTTTAGGTCAATGGTTATTCATTGGTGTTCACACACTACAGTAAACTAAACTATGTGAACAAAACTAAAAACATTTTAGTCGACTAAAAGTGAGTGATTTACTTCTCATTATTGTCATGCATCATCATGCATCAATTTTGAATTTAAACATAATAGGCAGTAATAGTGCCAGACTTAAATGGTTAAAAGCCTACATTAGTCCTGCTAGGAGTGTATATATACATACATAGGTGTATACTGTATATATACACCAGTCAGCTACAACTGCTGATAGGTGTTTATGACAATGGCACTAAACTTGAAATGAACATTAGCATTAGCTTATCTTTGTGTTCGCCTGCCTGTTTTTGTGATTTTTCCCAGCTGTTTGGTGTCACTTCCTGTCCTATTTCCATTAATATTTTACATAAATGTAATCAATTTTCTTACATAAATGAGCACATTTTGTCAAAGTTTAAATTTTTAATATCAAAGATAACTTTTTATCTGGTTTTAGTCTTATGTTCACCCATGAATTTGTTTTCATTGTCGAAATGAAAACTGGTACGAGGACATACTATAACACACACAGGAGCTTTAAGAAAACACACAACCCCAACACATAAAACACACGCTTGATTTATTTACTGTATGTGTTTTCATTAAATTAAATGCAATAATCACCAAAGGTGTTTGACATTTCTCAGTAAATCAACCTCACAGTTCGCATCTCACCAAACTGCCAAGACATCTCTATCCCAGGTTTACAAGCTGATTATAGCGATAAGCACAGCTGCTCCAAATAAACCCAAGTGGTGCAGTAAAAAGGCAGCCACAAACAGAGCTTTCACTGGATGTAAATTCAAACAGAAGCCTTCCACATCTAAACTTGGCCTTTTAATCAGTGACAAGAAGAAGTGAAACGATTCCTTCCTGCCAATCCCGGCCTAATGTCAACAGCACGTAAAATGGCAGGAACCATTAATTTCCAGCTTCTTCTCTGAAGTGTTTGTTCTGAGGCAAAGGTACAGGAGGAAATGTGGAACCTATTGAAGTTTCTCACAAAGCATTTCAAAGATGGGAAGGACTTCAGTCTGCTCTGAACATGCAAACAGTACTGTACCATGCACACAGCTGAGACAATAATTCATCTTCCAACATCTTCTCTCCATTTGTCTTGAACAAATTTGAACTTACTCTTACAAAATAACTAAGAGCGCACAGTGACAACTAATTATTGGTATTTTTTGGAGAGAGACTGACTTAAAGATTTGCACATTTGAAGTCTTGAACCAGACTTTCCTTTGCTCAGCTTTCTGTAGAACAGTTAGTTAGCTACACTTCCATGTTAGCACTCACACAAATAGACGTGCTGACAGAGTCGTTCTGCCCTTGGAGCATTTCCGAACTCTCTAAATTGCTTTCTGGTCTCATTTTCAAGCAAAGTCCTTGGATTGGTGGGAAAAAAACAACAACAAAAATGTAAAAAGTAGAGATCAAAGTTGCAGAGATGTGGTCGGTCTCAGAACTGACCACAAGTGGAATAGGAGAAGTCACATCGAGGCGTGCCAAGTGATGAAGTCAACCATTCCGGGATGTTGGCAGGAGAATGACCAATTAGAAGGCGAGGAGCCGTCATCGCTCTGCCCGACAGCGAATCACGCTGAGAAGAGGGGAGGAAGTGAGCAGCTTTGATGGGCAGGTGATGAGAGATTGTTACCGTTACTGGTCAGGAGACCCAACTGGTGGAGGCAGGTCGGGTGCAATGTGAACTCTTGACTTCACACACTGAAAACCGCTGCAGTCCCAGATGGAAACACAACTCCTCTAAGGAGCATCTTAAAGTAGCTGCTCTCACTGAAGGAAAAAAGCGAGTCTGGTAATTTCTACTCTGCAAAATTCACTTCTTAAGGCTTCTTTTACAGTCATTTTATGACCTTAAATTATTGCAGTTGACATTTCTTTTTCAGTTACTGTTGGTTTTTGTGTTAGCATGAGAAAAAGTGAGCCAAAGTAAGCTTCATTTTCACAATTCTCATTAGAGGGTTACTACAGTTGCTATTATCATAATAACTATTATCATTGGCGAGGTGTCCAGGGTGTAGCCTGACTCTCCCATAATGTATGCTGAGAAAGGCTCCAGCTTCCCCTTCCCTAGCGCAAGAGGTCCACATAGTCTTAGTAACTGGGACCTGGTTCCACTTGAGTCTGATTGGGTCAGCTAGGGTTCTGTGCTTTTGTCGAACATCTTAGGTCTCTGTGTCAGTATTTCTAACATCTGATTGGATGGATATTTCTGCTCTTTTCGACCACTGTTTCTTGTTAAGATAAGAAAAGAGGCCAGTCCATCAGTTACAGAGAAGGCCGACCCACTTCAGAGAGCCCAGAATACTCAACATAATCTACTATCATTCTGTACAGTTACCTGTCAGAATAGAACCAGCTCCCACAATAACAACACTGTTAACCATTTCCAAGGCTTCCTCTTCTTAAAAAGATCACCTAGAACCAAAGAGGCACAAAAGAGGCCTGTGATGAATGAGTCTGTGGTGGAGTCGGAGTGTAAGCGGCCAAGCTTCTCCAGACTGGATGTAGAGAGTTACAATAACAACAAACAGGCACTGACAGACATGGCAGACATGATGAATGGATATCCACAAGCAGAAGCTCTGGGCAACTCCTAAAGGCAGCACGTGAACTTTAAGCATACAGTTAGCAACATGGGGTTACAGATGTAGCCACGGCATGAGTCCTACTTTACACTGTGCTTACTGAAAAAACTGCTGAACTTCATTCTCAAGAGGAATAGTTGGGGAAACATCTAATTTAGCTCTCTTCTCTGCTGTCTGACAGTGTAAGGGATGGACTCTAAAGTAGCTGGCTAAGGAAAACTAGCTTTAATTCACAATGTATTTATGTAGTTTGACTGGGTGGTGTCTGCAGGAGTAATGTAAAACAAAGCAAGATAAATGCAAAGATCATTTTATGGGCTATAGTAAAATATTGAGTCAGCTAAATTTAAGCGATTTTACGCAATTGCTGTCTTCTGGGCTACAGAGGGTGAACTAAATGAAGTGTGCATGCAGTTGCTGACCTTGGAAATAGCCGTCTGACAAGTTTACATGGCTGGGCTATTGGAACATCTAACAAGAGCCTGAAGGTTTAATACCTTAAGATCCCTGTGGTACACCATAAAAACAGGATAGACTTTTGTTCCATGCAAATGTCATTAAATGTTGAATGTTGGTCCAAATCTGAATAGATTATTATACTGAAATGTGAATGTGCGCTATTTATACTATACAGATCCCTTCTCCACATGACACTGTGTTTGTGTATGTTGAGAAGCGGAAGCATTATGTGGAATTCATTTCCACAATCTGCTAATCTATGGCTTACAGATCTTATTTAGCACTTACACATCGCTGTTCATACGCCTGTTTGGATTAAACCCAGAGAGCTGAGATGTCCAGTGGGACGAAGGAAATGCATTCACTCCTGCTGGCAATCCCACTGGTCTGCAATCAGAGACTGGGCCAATCTACAGTGTTGTTTACAAGGAACCAAAACCAATCACTCAGCTGCTCCTGACAGCCATTGGCAGTCTAATAACTACGTGCTGTGTGGAGTATTTCAGGTGTCTGGTACACTTCCTCCAATCAAGTCCAAATCGGGTCCCTTAAACATCCTTGTTTGTGAGTAATTTATCTGCTGTGGCTCTGAGCCAAAGCATAATGAACACACACTAATCCATACATAGTCTTCTCTACTACCACTATCAGGTCAATAAAACAAAGGTGGTGTTCCTGTTGTTTAGGTAAAGGTGTTTGCTGATGGCAGAACACGTTCTGATTACACATTTTGTTTAACTGAAACTTAAACGTTTCGGTCCAGCTGGAGCTGCAGCTGAATTTATAATGGCTTCTGTTGCGGAGTATAACGCTTTAATTGAAGCTCTATAAACCTAAAGTCGACCTGCATTTTTAAATACTCATTTTTGCTTGCATTTAACTGTAAATTTCTACTTTTATATTGAGGTCTTGTTATTGTCTTGTTTTTATTTACTTAATACACATTATCTCTGCATTTATTGCTTTGTGTAAATGAAAGCGTCTGTTTAAACAAAGGTTAATGGAAGAATGAATGACTACAGACAACCCTCACTGTCCCTCCTGAACCTCCAACCACAGGTAGGCCACGGCCGGGTGGACCACCACAGAATAATCACCTGCAGTGAAAGGAAATCACTGTTGCTATGGAAACACCATTTAGGAATCCCATGATCCCAGGTGCATATGCTGCCTTCAGCCTAATTTACCCAAATTCAAACTGGTCCATCTTCAGGTTTGGTTATGAGTGCTGAAAAACATTATCACACACTAATAAACACTCAGCATGCTGCTATGTGAATTAGTAGGATTATTACACTGAAGTGGGCAGCACTATCACTCATGTTGGCCTGCATAGAGATTTTAGTTAGCACAACAAATGACTGCAGAGTACAGCCTGCAGAATAGAGAATATGCATTATTAACAATGAACATGCACCAAAACCTTGATTTTGCACAAAAAGCCAAAAATCTAAGTAAATTTGACTAAAAATACCTTTGAAAACTAAATACAATTTACACAAACTTTCAAAGAGGAATGGGTAGAAATCATAGGTCATGCTCCTACTCCTGCCTTTACATCAACAACTCAACGATACATCCACAATCAGCCTCTATTATTTGTTTTCAAATCAATACTACTGTTAATGAGTGAGCTTCAGGGTTGCTAGTGAGCAGATGTAGTTTGAAAAGTACCAGGCTACTCATTTCCCCATTCCAGTCTTTAAGCTAACCTAAAAATTAACCAGCTGCTGGCTTCAGCTTCATGTTAAATATCAATCTTCTCATCTAACTTTTGGAAAGAAAACAAATAAGTCTGTTCCCAAAATGTCAAAACACTTTACAACTTATGGAAACTTAACCAGTGTGATGAAATTTAACCACATTTGAATGTTTGCAATTACCAGCCATGGACAGCCATACAGATTTTCTGCTTATGTAATTCAATATCATGAGCAGCAGATCCATTTGGTCAAAAATAAATTTATTACAGCAACTCAAATATTCACAGCTCTCTACAAGTTCTGTTTGAATGGGTACAAGATCAAAAAGCTCCTCACTCACTACACTTATTCTGTATGAAATTTTATTCAGTCACATTAAAAAAGATGAACCTAACACTGAGGCACCATAATGGTGAAGTATACCGTATAGTATAAGTTTTTTTCATTAAAGCAGCACTAGTCAATATTTTTATATGTAACTGTGTAATGTGAAAGCCACAGTGACAAACCACAGACAATATGCAGGTCCCCTCAGCTCTATGGAGCATTTTGGCATCTTTCAGCAGACTGTTTTGGTTTGACAGCCTGCAACTTTACTGCTTTGGTTCCAGCCACAATAGGCTTTCATACTAGCTGAGCACCAACCCACAGCGACAAAGTAAGCAACTAGGTTTTGAGCATAGAAGAGCATCCAGCTGCTAAGAATGAATATGTCCCTCATGTGCAGGTGGAGCCTGAACAAGAGCTAAAAGGAAAATTAATACAAGATGTGCATTCGTCAAGAGGCCACCAGATGAATGCTAAATTTGCTCGCCATCTGCTGGATGTGTAAAAAGGCTACATTGTTTGCTAACATGATAGCCATATCAACATTTGCCTAATAACAATATGCCAATTTTGTTCATTCTACTGCCTCCCAGTGGCAAAAAATATGTTGTAGCTTCAACGTGACTGAAGAAATTTGTACATACATTGTATTTTGTTATACATATTGTTTAAGGCTATACCAAACCAGTCAAAACAAATGATTTACCGGTTCACAATCGTGACCTCATTTTGGCCACAATCTAGTCAGGAAAAGCCCCAGCAGCTAAAATGTTTGCTCTTCTCCTATTTAGCAGGACATAAGCTCTTTGAAACACAGCGGCCATGAAAAACCTTGTTAAACAAAGAGAACAGCGTCGTGCCACTGTGCCAATTTGTTCAGAAAGCAAAACTTGTAACTTTGCCTTTGTTGTCTGGGGCTGCCACTGTTACATAAAGCCTGAGCACACACAGAGAGTGAGAGAGAGAGAAAAGATCACATGCTGCAGTCATTAATGCATCATCTGTCATCAATCCAATAAGCTGTGCAGCTCCATGAACTCTTTGCTTTCCTCAAAGGTCGCCTGAGGACCTGGCTTCCACAAGAAAATGACTTTTTTCCTCCGTGACACAGGCTCCAAGCCCCTGCTCTATTGTCAGTTCATGTGTCCTGCAGTATGTAAACAATTATCTCGCTCTACAATTATTGAAGCACTGGCAGTGACATAGAAATGTGGATTAGAGGGAAAAAGCACAAAGGCAGAATTAATGAATGGCTGGAATTGCTGAGTACACCAGTCAGAGTTGCATGGGGTTAAACACTTAGCTAATTAGCCTACTGGATAAACAATGCGGTTGTATATGTTTATTCAGAGGGTTGTTTGGAGGCGAAGACATTTAAAAGCAGTGCCCTGATACTGCTGAGTCGGTGTTAAGTCTGTTTGCAGTGATGCTAAAACAAGTGCAGCAGCTGGAAAACAGCACTGACGTAAGTGTCAAAACAGCCAAAGAGCTTGTTTCAAGAAACTGAACACAGAGGCTTGTACTCTGGGCTCGTGTCTTCCAAAGGGAGGGAAAATGGAGACGCCGCTACAAACATAAACTCCTCTTGCACTGAGCACAGCAGGACAGTTCCCCTAAGTCTGCAGGGAAATGTGTGGAAAAATTAGGCCTGAACACATCAGGAGGGGAGAGAGACGGGAGCACAAGGGGTGGAGCAAATTCGTTTACATCCAAACTCATGCAATATGGAGGAGTTAATCATCACTGTGGCAATTTCAAAGTGGGTGCTTTTCAGAACAGCGGGTGAGGAGCGCATTAGCTGTTCATTAGCCAGTAGGCAGGGAGCCATGAGCACATTGATTGGGTCTGTGTGCAGCGCCAGGACCCATGTCTATGGCCTGTGGACATTACAGAACCACTGTCTCTCTCACACTGAACTGCCAATACAGCATGTTTACCTGATTTATCCCTGAGGACGCACAAGCCATATTTAAATATACAGTATGTTGTGGATAAATTATCAGACATTAATGCAATGATACAACCAGAGGACTGAACCCAGAAACTCAGCTGGTGCACATTTTCTCATTCTGAGTGCTACTTTTCACAAGCTAACACATTATGCATAAAACTTTTCCTGTGATTTTGCTAGCAGTTGCTGTGCACACAATTGAGTGTCTGATATGCAATATTGTTTTATTCACTGATCACAGTCAGTGAGGTCTCTGCTTCACTGTGTGTTCCAAAGTGTGCCCTAAACATAAAGGAAGAACTGGGACTCATTTGTGCCTGCTGAAATTAGCTTCCTTAATTTGCAAATGTGATGATGCAGTCCCATAAGCCTCTGCCAACTTAAAATATCTTTGATTTCTTAACTTTGTGCTTTGCATTGCACCAAGCTATTGACTCTGTTTGGCCTAAATTCAGATCAGACTGAGTAATTTTACGCTTCTGTGAATCTTGAGTGTTTGTGTTTCTTTCATTAAAACAAGTCAAATAAGAAAAAAAAATTCAAAAATTGATTCTTGTTATCCCCACAATAATGCCACCATTTTGAAACTGACTGGGCCCAAAGTGTAAATGTCTAAACTACAAATGTTTGGTAGTTTTACTTGATAAATGAAATAAAAGTCAGAGTAACAATTTGATCCAACATGGACTGTGGACTGTACTTATATAGCGCTTTTCTAGTCTTTTCGACCACTCAAAGCGCTTTACACTACAGATCACATTCACCCCATTCGCACACATTCATACAGCACATGTTCTCTCTATATATATGTGCTTTCTAAACACACATTCACACACCGATGTGACACACACACATCAGAGGCAATTTGGGGTTCAGTATCTTGCCCAAGGATACTTCGGCATACAGACTGGAGGAGCCGGGAATCGAACCACCGACCTTCTGATTGGTGGGCGACTGTGCTCTACCTCCTGAGCCACAGTGACCAGAAATTCTCAAATAAACATCACAAAGGAGAACAAGCATTATATATGGATGCAATCACATGCATCACTCAGGTGGTAGTGATCTTTATGACTGAAGGTCAGACTGGACCAATCAGCACAGAGCTAGAGAACACTGTCTGATACCTCCATGTGGTTGGATCAAAACATAGCTCTGTTAAATTCAATTTGTTCTGAGCTAACAGTGATGTGTACAGATTTTTTGTCTGACTTTTGCCTTCAGTTTGTCCTTTGATCCAACACCTGTAAATGTTTTTGGATGTTTCACAAGTTTCTTAGCCGTGGACCAAGAAAGGATTGAGTAGTCTTCGCTGCACACATCGCCACCATGTGACCATTAGTAAAAGCGCACTAGAAGACCATGGAATGTAGAGGTACTTTTTTCCTAGATTGGTTAAAGATGGATCTACAGTAGCTGTATAAAGCTAATTTCAGTCACATCTATGTAAATAATGCAACACATTTCGCTGAGTCCAAGGATACTGTTTAGTGGAGGTTATATCCAAACATCAGTTAACTGTTCATCACAACAAATTAATTGGATTGCACTGCAATTAGGGAGGTAAACACCCACTTTCTTTCTGTGTAATTAATTTTCTGATGATAATCTTGCATCACTCTCCATAGGGGTCAGAGGTCACGGTGAAACAGTGAGATTCTGACACTGAAGAGCATTTGATATTGTACTCAAGGACACTTCAACTGGGCAGATCTCTCCTGCCTTAAGCAGTAGTCCTCTTCACTTATGGGACCTAATCTTAATCTCCCAGCACTTGAAGCAGCCATGTCCCTGTCTGATAACAGCCCCTGTGGAGAGGCAGGCAAAACACCCTCCACCTTCCTCCACTCCAGACCTCTTAATCGTTCTATTCTCCAGCATCCACCCCCAGTGAACCTCCTCTGGCAGTCACTGTCAGGTCTGGCTTACCAGGGCTCCTTTCGCTGACACAGGATGAGATTCACCCCAGCTGTCTTCCCTGTAATGCACTGTCCTCCCACCGCACTCCCACCTACAGTGCTGCTGCTTTGAGGGGATGCTTGATAATCCTCAAAAGGCAAAAGGCACAACATGTGGTCAGGACATTCTCACTGAGCAAAAACGTAGCCACATAGGTGCTCTCCATCCGCTCAACATGTTGGTCATCCATGACCTGAAAGGTTTATTCTTAGTACAAAAACTTGTACCCTTTTACCCTCAGAGCATATCTTTAAAAAAGGTATCATCAATGAACCTTGGGGAATACAAGTGCTACCTCCAAGCCACTTTCATCACAAGAATGACAAAAAAATCAGACAAGACCTAGAACAGTTCTGCTGTGTTGACAGATGGAGGTTTTAAGATTCAACTCAGTATCTCTCCCACACAAATGAAACCAACCTCCAATGTTATCAACCTTTTTTTTTTTTGCAACAAGAGTCCTGTCAGTAATTTACAATGGATCATATTCATTTCAGTTCACAGTAAATTTGGCATCTGAAAAAGGCATCTCTAGGTCTGCTACATCCCAACACCTGCATAGCCAGTATAAATGTTTGAGAGGTTTCTCCTACTCAGTTCAGCTGTGTTTCATTATATCTACACTGGACCAGTAAATTATTGTTTCAATAATCAATGTATTGATATAGTCCCCTTGTTGTCACAATGCCTAATCACTTCTTAAATTGTGCAAATTCAAGGAAATGCACTGATTTTTGCAAATGACCAATGATATAAACCCATACTTACATACATGTCTTACCTTCAAATTTTTGTGGACATTAGTTATAAATTATTATCGTCTTGATCTACCTCAACATTCTTCTTTGGAAAACATCAGTGTCACTTTCTCATGTGTTTGCCTAATTCATATACATTCTTGCAAAGACTCAATGTTGTTGGTAGGACCATACCACAATAAATTAGATGTCGTCCAGGGTCCACTCAGTTCCTAGTAATTGAACCAACCTGGGGCCTGAGCCAGGTCTAACTGAACTCGGTAGATACACTTGAGTGGATCCAAGAAGACTTGCTCTCAATTTCAAGCAAGTGGTGATCACAAATCATCCCAACTGCAATTTTGAGGCAAGACAGAGTGTGAGGGGTAAAGTGCGGGGTAAAATGACAAGTACTGCCACTGTTTACAACCACAGCTGCTTGTGAATTTGTAGCACGTCAGGCTGCTGCCAGTGGTATGATTATTTCTCCATTTGTGTCTGTTCAGCTCAACCACATCTTGAATTGGGTCTAATTACTTTTGGGTCTGGGTTGGGACTGGGTCTGAATGTTCTCAGGTTCTTTTGGGATTGTTCTACTTTAATTAATTCATGCATGTAGTCCACGGTTCCCTTTTGGACCGGGCCCAAATTTCTGACTCATGAAGACCCCTACGCTAAATGTAACATTTCAGCTATGCAACCACTTTCATTCTTCTCTTGACTCCTGTCCCTTTAACAGAGCATTTACACCAGTGCTGGCCCGTGTCCCAGAGGACTCTGATGTTTGTTATCATGGCAGCACCCCACCCCACCCCACCCCCCTCTCTTTTGCTCTTGCTTTGCTGACCTGACCTTCTACTGTCCATTTGTCTATGTGTGTGTGTGTTAGTGTGAGAAGGGCGGTGGCGGGGATTATATGGCCCTCCAGGCAGCTGTAAAAGATGACTTATGGCACCATGGTGTTCCAGATGCAACAGTAGCATCTCCCGATAGTGTAGAGCAGAGGGGGTTTGGTGTTAAGATGAGGGAGCGAATTGATCTGCGCGGAATTGGAGGGGGAAGAAAACCAAAGGAGCGATAGCCGGTTTCTTTTCATGTACTGCAGAGGAGATTAGGGCTTAAGCTCCGGCTAGTCGCATGGAAAAAAAAATCTCATTGGGCAAAGAAGGGGATTGAGGAGGAGAAAAAAGGGAGTCAAACAAGGCCAGCGTATGAAGCCTTGTTCTCACTCACTTGTATTCCCGTGTGAAAATATGACAATCCAATTAGTGCTCCATTTCAGATGATCCACAGCTGTTCACTCAGTGTCAAACCTGAGAGAGGAAATAGAGGAGGGGGCAAGGATAAAGCCTTGACATTTCCATTCTAGACATATAGGCTGGTGTCAGCTGCAGCTGACAAATTAAATGCATGCTGGGGATAAATCACTGTTATAGGTGCAATCAAGTCCAATCTCCATGTGTGTGTGCAGTTAAGGAATGAGGAGAGGCACAGAAGGAGGAAATAAAAATCAATTCTTAAGGGGTCAGAAATTGTGAGAATTCTGGAAATCTCACCTCAGTCAATTATAAGTGTGAATCATTCAGCAGAAAGTGTTGCAATTAAGTCTGCAGACACTAAGGTGGACTGAAACAATTTTTCAATCTTTCAATAAGCCAAATTTTATGTGGCACCTGTCTGTGTGACACAATGATTTATTGGTCAGATTACCTGGAAAACTTTACAGAATAAAAGAAAAATTATCAAGTTTCCAATTCCAGCAACAATTGCTGAATAAAGAACAACTTTACTGTGAGACCAACACAGTTCAACTTGGTCTTCTCCTGACAGGACAAGCCAAGACAATGGTGAGATGCAAACTCTGGTTTTCTGTGTGAAAGTCACTAAATGTCTCCACACCCTTACTTTGCACCCCCTTGCACAGAGGACACATTTCATTCATTCCCTCAGTGGCACTAAACATTGTCACTGGACATAAATCGTGAGGTGCAAAACCATCTAAGGCTAGCAGTTTGATGTCTGCAATGGCCAGTGTTTGCTCCGTAATAGCTATGTATCCATGAGGGAGACTGTAAACCCTCATCACTCAGAACAGCACAGTGGGTAAAAGCCAAAGCTTCATGCATAAAATGTAAATGTAATCTCCAAAAACTCTGTGCTTATCCACAAACACTTTGTCTTGCCCAGGGCCCAGCATAATCTGTTTAGACCGACATGCACACACACAGAAACGAGCCAAACTTAGCAAGCCTATTTGACAGCTTTTACCCCTGTTTTCCAGTTGCTCCCATTATTTTTACATTTTGACAGTCATCTGTGCACAGATGCAGGGATGTGATGGCTGTGAATCTACTGTAATCAACAGTTTTCCAGAGAGTTCCAGTGCAATGAGACCAATCTATGAGCGCGCCAGAGTAGTATTGACATTTCTTGGCAAGACTCCAGCGCTGCTACAGTGATCTGAGAGGGACTCCGACCAAAATATTGTGTGGGATAGAGCCAAGCATCGACAGCACATGCAGGGCTGGATGAGCCAAGATTTTAATGCTTTATCAAATAATCAACAGTTCAGACTACGTTTAATCACAAGAAAAACCCAGGAAGTTTGTCAAACTGCCAGTGGTTTTCCTGTCCATAAAGAAGCTTTGCTGGGTACAAATAGGCATCAACCAGAGATAAACAATACAGCCTCCTAAGCCTATACTGTGTGCCAGATAAGGAATTGTCATTCATTTTACTTTGTTACAATAAGGAGTTCAGATACTGCTCAGTGAAATCTGAAAAATGTGTTGAAACAAAGCCCACTCTCACTCTTGCCTATCTATTGTTTATCCCAAGATTCTTCAACCATGAACAAACTGAGTCTATCTGTCGAGGGAAGCATTTCAGGACCTCTGTCTTATCTGAGCTGTTTGTTTGGAGTGGAATCCAATCTGGGCCTGAGCTGGCGGGACATCAGGCTCAGCACCAGGCTGACTTTACAGGAGGGAGGCACTGACGAAGATAAAAACCTCCAACACAGACCAGTCATTCATGGAACAGGCAGTTAAAATGAGGCTCGTCTATCCTCCTAACTCTCTTTATCCCTTCTTCATCTATCCATTTCAACCCTTTCTGACCTGGTGGTGATACTACTTGCAAGGGCCTTCCATTTTGTCGCTCAAATCAGCTACTAGTGGTAAAGTAGGGCCATTTAGTACCATGCCAGAGCTGAGACAACCTCCACAATCCTGAACCCCACCAATTAGCAGTACAATAAATCAAAGTAAAGCTGAACGAAAGAAACTAATGCAGACGGCTGTCAAGTGCCAACAAAGTGGCACTATTAGCCACTGAGCAACATGTTGGTTAGTATTTTCTTCCAAATGATCCGTTTAGGCCCAAAAACCCTCATCATTTGTCCTCCATTTGCTTTCCAACTTTACTGCCCTTCCCGATCCAGTCCAATCAGGCCATCTCCATAAATACATGTGAGCACATGACTGAATCAGATCGATGTTAATTCCAGCCACACTCTCAGCAGGAGTCCATCTGATGATCCTGCAGAGTAGGAGGTGAGCCCTTCACCCTCCCACTTCACACATAGGATTAATAACCTCTGACCTTGCAAGTGGTGACCTCATGGCGTATCAGAGTTGAGCGTCCAACTGTGATAGGAGCCGTGTGTTCAAGGGTCGGAGGTCACCAGAGGAGCTGCCTGCGGTGTCTGGCAGAAGCTTGTGATTTTCAAGCAGTAACAGAGGGCAGCAGGGTGCCGCAGCGATTACAGTTAATGTCCCTCAAGTGAAAGTGCAGGTTCAAGCCCCCGCTGGAGCAAACGTCAGCCCTGCTGATGACTCTGAGAGGAAGACACTTACCCCTGTTCTGTAGCTGAACTCAGAATCCCTGTGGATGACGGCAGGAGAGAATTTGAATTTCTACACACAGTAATCAATGGGGTTTCACAAAAAACAGCAATTTCAGCAGCGCTTATTTGCATTCGAGTTATTCAGTTTAATGACCTTCTTGGGATAAACACTGACAAATTAGCATAGTGTTGTGATCCAGTGCAGGAGACTGTTTCAAATTCAGTTTGTGAACATTTCAGCTGTGATTTAATTTCCCAGATTCAAATAGGAAACTGAATGACTGTGGCTGTTGGAGCCAATATTACACTGCATCAAATCCCATACCTAATGCTTCGGGTGATAAAATACTAATTCTTTTGATAGCAGATGAATGATTGTGCACATTTATCATACACAGAAGGCTGCCCTTGGAGGGGGATTTCTGATGATGCAAACTCTCAACAAGGAGGGGGTTAGAGCCACCGTCTAAGCAGGTTATTTCAACATGCCCCAATGACTGCATCATCAAGAAATTCAGCCTGCCTGCAGTGTGACATCTCCCCCACTGTTTTCAAATCTAATCACTGATATTAAAAAACCTAACCAGTGCTGAACTGGGAGTACGCTGTGGAAGAGATGACAGGTCTCCTTCTCAATTTAGCCCCCATTTTTTGCACCAGCTGCACCACCCTAACTACAGAATACAACCTCCAGCCCCAGCACGCATCATACCCATCCACTCTGAAAGACAACTCCCCGCCTCTCCACACCCCGCACCACCCAAACGCTATCCGTTAACTGCCACCATCGCCGTTCGTCTTGTGTGACACGTCTGGCAGTAATGCGGCTATCCGTCAGCCGCAGCGTGTCGCGGCGTAAATCATCAGCAACGCTCGATGAGCTCCAGACATCACACCCACCAAGCGTGAGGAGAAAGAGTAAGACAAACGGATGGAGAGAGACTTCGAGAAGGAAGGAAATAAAGAGTTGGAGGTAGAAACAAAAAGATTATGGAGATTGGCAGTAACCATGGTGATTCCGCTCCATCGTTTCAGTTCAAACTCTAAATGCTTTTTTCCTGGAATTGATCTTTTAAAACTCCATAATATTCCAAACATCCACTGACCAATGGGAAAGAGAGATCCTAAATATAATCTCCTCACTAGAGAAAAAAACAACTCTATCTCACTCTCTCCCATTGTCTCTCCACGAATAAATGCATCATATTAAACTGAATTGCAGTTGTATGGAGTTTGAGGCCAGTAGTGAAGCATCAGCATGGACCAGTCTATCTACCTGCCTGTTGCAGGCAGACAATTGAGGTGGTTGGGGCAGCTTGGCTGATCTGAGATAGCAGAAGATGCTCAGACAACGCATACAGACCCCACATTTCTTGCAATAAATGCACTACTGCTATGAAAACTGCTTGCTTAATAAGGGATTATACTTTGATTTGAAAATAAATATAGCTTAAAATAACCAAACTATTTTAGGTATTGGTTAATACAACTGTTGATCAGGGACATTAACTTGATCACTGCATCTGCTGGTAAGATTACTTACCAGCTACTACTGTCAAAACTCTTTCTTCAACCAGTATCATCATCAACTTTAATTTAACCTCCTATTTTTGAGCATAAAATGTTCCACAAAACAGCAATGGTTTGCAGGCAGCTACAAGACAGGACTCGGTCGTACAATGTTTTTTGAATAAACTGTGCTAACTTATTGGCTGACTGAGCTATGTTAATAAGCGAATGCATTTGCTAACCGACCGTTAGTACGTTTATTTTCTCTCTTTAGTAACTGCTTATTGAACAAGCTGACTCACAAAGTTGAACAAATGGTGGGGAATGTGTGAGAGGTTCAAATAGTTTGTAAAAACATACAGATTCATGTCAGTGTACTTCCCTCGGAGTATGACCAGGTCTACAAACACTTGTTGCAAATGAGAAAGCAGTAGAGCTGCAAAAATTAGTCAACTGTCAATCAATCAGCATCAACTCTGACATTCATTTTCTAAGAAACATTCCTCAAACTTGGTTCCAGCTCCTCAAATGTGTGCATTTGCTGTTTTTTTCTACGACAGTACAGTGGATATCGTTTCAGTCCAAACTCTCATTCCTCCACCCCTCATCTTCCCTCCCAAGAACCGGCCAACTGTTTTCACATCAGACCAGAACAGTGTTTGAGATGAGAGGAAAATCGCAGGACCCAGTCTCATCTAGGGCACATTTCTAACACTACTGCTTTTGGTCTTTGCCAGAAAAATCTCCAGAGCTCCATAATTACTCAGCTGAAATTCTGATTTGATTGCTCATACCTGGCCTTTTGGGTATGACCTTTTTCATAACTTCTGTTGTACAGCACAGAGGCGTGTCCAAAACCTAATTTCAAGCTCTGACATTTATTAGTGCAACCTACAGCCTTGGTAATTGGCTCACTAGTGTGCATAATAAAGGGCAAAACCATACTGAAGATGTTTTTTATTAAAGCAAAAAATCAGTAAATCTTGCCAGCATGGTAAGGCAGCTCTGGGTCTGCACACATCAATCTACAGAGGGAAATGGGATCAGAGAATGCTCTCCGAGCCTCAGCCGGCAGATTTAATAATCGGTTGCTTTCCTGTATGTTTTCCAAGCCTCACAGACACGGGACAAAACCATTTGCTTTCCAAAGGAGGACATTGGGATGTTGAAAGTGGTCTGTCACATTTCTGCATCCCGTCTTCAATTCACTGTCCACGCTTGACTGGCTTGTTTTAATGGCTTCTTAGGAAAAATGGGGCTTCTTCTTTCTACGAAAAGATGTCTTTCCTTGAAGTTAAAAAATAATCCAGACTGTGCTTAAATCTAATCTAATCTCTTACTACCTCCCAAAAAAAATCAAAATTCAAATTGGTCCCAAAACAGTGGAAAAACAGCAGCTCCTGACACATTTATGGAACACGACAACTATCTTATTTGCATCTAAACTTAGCAATGCCTCAGCCAGCATCTGAGACAGTGTCTGGCCTAATTCTCCAGTCAATTGTCCTCATGTTGAGTGGATAAATGTGTGTCATTTTAAGGACAGCTCTTCAGCGGGGGGCTGGTAGCTCTGGGACAACATGTACATGTCAGCTCCACAAATAGGCAGACCCACTCACTGCAGGCATGACATGTTTTCCTCATCAGCTCATGCTTGTGTCTCTGTCTGTCTGTCTGTGTGTGTGTGTGTGTGTGTCCGTCTATCTGCTGTAATACAGCATGTGTTATGATGAATGAGCTTCCTTCAGTGGCAGGGGTGGCGCCCTTGTTCAAAGTCACAGCCTTGAGCGAGTTATCACACTTTGGAGAGTTGCCCTCTCATCCCTCTAGGAGGACCTGGCACACCTGTGCATGTATTCGCACACATCTCCTCATACTTGCACCTGTGCAAATACTCTACAAGAAAGTGTAGATCCCACACACCTATACATACCCTCTCACATTATATTTACACAAATGTGCTCACATATACACAGCAGACTGGCATTATTAGCAGGCATAGGCCCGCATTCAGGGCTCTTGGCAGGCAGCACATAGATCCTCATATGTGTGTGTGTAGTGGCTCCAACCTCCCATAGGCACAAAGCCTGTATGTATTTTCAGTGGCAATGGAAGCACAGAGGCTGGGTTTGGGAAATTTGAGAGGAAAAGTAGAAGGATTTCTTACATATACATTATATCTACATATATGTAAGAATTCTAAAAATGTACTTTAGAAATCAGAGATAAGAGAGAAATCAATTAAAAGCTCACTTTTGGCTACTTGAAACCTAACACCAAGAGTCAGACACAGAGACACTGCAGGTCACACTTAAAAGATGATGTCTTCTAAGCGTATAACTAAATGTTTCACTTTGATCAGTGGATTTGATTTCAGTGTCCAGGCTCCTGCGGTGCATTACCAACGACACACAAGCCTCCAATCTCAGCAGAGATGTGCTGAGAAATCCATTAAAAGCTCCTCTGTGGCTGCAGACATTAGTAATATGTTTAGCGGAAAGCCCACAAAGGACTATAAACGTCCTTGGGATAAAACTGTGAGAGAATAAAGGAAATGCAGCAGAGGATACCTGAATCAAGTTTGCGTTTGATGGCAGCTATGCAATGTGTCACACTTTTGGATTGGCGTGAATATTAGGCATATAATTGGCAGCAGTTATTTAGCTTGGCTAAAAAAAAAAAAAGGTGCACTAACTTTAGCTTGATAGCTGCAGAGGCAGCTCACTGAATTGGTGCTGATGAGACCAGACAAGAAGAATTTGAGAATAAAAGGCTTTGGACAGTCTAGATTTGTCAATTATGGGGAAGTGTGACAGTGTAATTAGGTAGACTTTTTTAAATCGAAACGTCCCAGAAATTCCTCAGAGAGAGAGAAGACAGGTCAGTTTGTCAGAGTAAGAGACAAACTTGGAGACTGCTGGTTTCTTCAGATCAGAGCTGAACAATTCCTAAACACTTGACATAAATTGCTACAGTTTGCTCTGACAGGACTTTGATATGTAATTGTTAACGTAAACATGTGTGTAATTTTATGTTTCAGCCCAGTGATACAATAGTTACCAAGTAACATGGCTCTAACACATCCCTGGATAAGATACATTTCCCATGGGGATATACTGTTAGAAATTAGGGGACTGCAGCTGTAAATACTAATAGTATAATAGTATCAAGTCTGAAAATGGCTGTACATTGTAACAAATGTATAACAAATATTGCATAAAGAAATGTATCCTTGCAAAAATAATCCATTATGATTTTTTGTTATGCAAATCGCACTTAATGCAATTACAGGGTATTAATGCTTGCTGCTGGAGCACAAGCACACAATATCATGGCTAAGTAGTTCACATTACTCATAATCCCATGACATGTCTGAAGCATGACGGCGTAACAAGCTCTGCTGCTGTGATGTCATCCTGTGCACCGATGTTCCACAGTCTGGAGGCGGTGATACCACCAGGCTGAGTGGCTCTCACTGGCTCACTCATCCAAGCATTTTATTTCATCAGGAAGAAACATTAAGGCTGCAAGATTAAGGCTAAAATGATAATCATGATTATTCTACTGGAAAATGTACAATTTACTAGTTATTAATTACAATGAATTACCTAAAACAAATTCACCACACATTTTCAGTACAGTTCTAAGTGTTTGTTTCAGTTATGCACATATATTATTACTTGATGATAATTAACTGTGAAAATCATAATTGCAGTTCATTATTATGCACAATCAATTGTGCTTTCCTAGAAGAAAAGTGATACTGAGTGCTTTTACTTGAGCTAGACAGAGGTATAAATGTAGTGCTGATGTTTTTAATTAGTTTCACAGTGAAGTAAACACAACTCCTAAACAAAGGAAGTATTCTGACCTTGTGACGGGGTGACTTCATGGTTTGGAAGAACATCCTACTACCAGAGCCCACATGTTCAATACAGTCACCAGTGTCACGTGTGCTTGCTACAAAGGACTCTTGGTCAAGAAAAACCATTAGAGTACCATCATGGCAGATTTGGTGACACCAGTAGTTACTGGTGGCAGTAGTAGGCAGATTTAATAGCACAGGTATGCTGTGAGAGTAACAGGTGTATCTGTTTACAGTGATGCCAAATAAACTGAAGTTTTAATAGACACAGCCAAAAAAAATTTGCAGCAGCTCAGTTCAAATGTACTGTAAATGATCATTTCTCATTTTGTTGGTGCATTTTTGACGAGCAATTTATGGTCAGCACCGACCTAAACACCATATCTATACATTGCATTTCCCGTGACTGCTTCCCAATAAAAGCTATCCCATGTTTTGTCAGTTGAATACTTGTATGCTTGTAATGTGAAGCAGCAGCAGATGGAAATGGAAATATTGTTATGACAATATGACAATAACTTAATCTAGCTCTGATACAGCTGTAGGAAATCTGATCTGTAAACAGCATCAATGACAATACTATAAAAAGCAACATGTAGGTAGTCAAATTCTACCACCAACAAAAAAACTCCTATGTTTAGACAGATAATTATTGACTATAAATACACTGAGGGACTATTGATGAAAATATGCCAACCACAGGTAGTATCAAGAAAGGGGTTTGATTTAATGAAAATCTTAATAGGAAGCTAGATACAAGAGATGACATCATAAAGACTGGAAGCAGGGAGGACACAGCTAGGCTAGCTTTGTCCCCCTGCTTCCACTTTTATGCTAAGCTAACCATCTCCTGGCTGTAGCTTCATGCTGTATTTAGCATTCAAATATAAAATATAAATCTTCTCATCTAACCCTCTGCTGGAATTTTAATACATCTGTTTCCTAAAATGTCACACTATTTCTTGAAGATTTATCCTGATCCAGGATCCTTTCAAGGAAGCACATGACACTGGTGACAGTATTAACATGTGGTCCTCAGGCAGAGGGATGCTCTCCCAAACCATGAAGTCACCCAATCACAAGATCACTTCCTTTGCTTAGCGGTTGTGTTTACTTCAGTCTGAAGCTAATTAAAAACATCAGCACTACGTTTATACCTGTGACTAGCTCAAGTGAATGCACTCAATGTCCATTTCTTCAAGAAAAGCACACTTGTCTCAGTGCATTTTCTCTCTATGCCATCAGTGGCACCAGCCAGCTCTCACAAACCAATCCAAAAAGATAAAGATGAAGTCATTCCCATTGCAAATTACTCACTAGTAGCTATTACATCACTGTCTCATAGCAACCTCAAGACTTACAAAAAGCTTACCTTTGGGCTATGGTGCACCAAGCTCTCCCTCTCTCCCTCTCTCTCTCTCTCTCTCTCTCTCTCTCTCTCTCTCTCTCTCACACACACACACACACACATAATTTCTTCCCCTCATTAGCATTTCATGACTCAGAGTAAATCCACACACACCTTTCCCTCCACCAGGTGTGAAAATCTACTTGAATGCAAAACCTGCTGCATTCCACATGGATCTCAAGGTTACTGTTAGCAGACGTTTGAAATGAAAAGGCAGAACAATGCACCAAGACTGACAGATAGCATATCAAGGGAGGGGGAAAGATAATGCCTTGTTATGTGGCCTTGGATTTATTTTAGACTTTTGTCTTATATTAATGAGCTGCAAAAAAAAATGAGGCTTGCAGCGAGACTGATCAGGGACTGGCCACACACAGCTCCCTTGTGCCATGTGGTGGATACCTTTATCCAAAGCGCCTTACTGTGCTATGATTGCTTTTTTTTTTATGGGAGGAATGGAAAGATAATTGGCTAGTGTTGGCTCAAGCCACCCTTCCTGCTGAGCTGTGTGCAGCATGGAGATCTCTAATCCTATAGTCATTGGTAAAAATGTGTTCAGCCTTTACCACTTGAAATTGCCTTATTTTAAAACATTGTTTTAAACCTGCATTATATTTGATTGTCTTTTTTACTTGGATGTGCTGTAACAAACTGTAAACACAACATTGTCATATTATCACCATATAAAGTTAAAACACCACCATGAGGTTGGTGAAAGTGAACAGAAACAGTTAAGTTGAGGGCTTTTAAACCAAAACAATGAGCTAAAAGAAGCTAAAACACGAGTTGGGGGGAGCTGCAATTTGGGTGATAATTCTTAGCGACTTTGTCAGAACAAGCAACTAGCACGGTGAACACTAGTCTGACTCACTGGATGTAGACTGCGGGTATAAGCCTTCAGTTCCTGCCTTCTCTTTTTCGAAATCCCCTTCACTGCATCAGCCTCTGAGCTAGCAACCTACATGCTGAAAGGATATCTTTTACTTAGCCATTTTAATGAGTCATTGCCACCCATGTGTAAGTGTTCCATCACAACAAGCCCCCTCCCCCATTTTTATTTCTCTTATTAAAATGAAGTATGATATGACACATGAGCATCTGGTAAACATTTGTAACTCTTTCTGTTATAAACTTGTTTTCTCAAGCCCATGCTAGAATAACCGGTGACAACCAGGATTATCAGGTCCAGGGTTTTATTTTTATGACTTTAAAAAGCTCATTCAGGAGTGCCGCTTTAACAGCAAGTTGCATACTGAAAAATATATATAATATATAATTTAGAAAACAATATAAAAGAACAGATAAGTGTGAATATTTAAGCAATATAGTTAACTGTTTATCCTATTTCCTGTTCATTATATTATCTAAGTTCAATGTCTTAACCTGTATGGAAGTACAAGACACACCCAGCAAACATAATAAAACACTTAGTACAGTACGCCTTTCAGAATGCGTTTTGTTGTTCCCAGGTTACACAATTTAAAAAGTACTATAAATATACTGCTATAGAGCACACATTTGCTATGAGTTTCTAATACCTCTTTGGCCAGCTTTTATACCAACAGCTCACAAATTCACAGGAAAAAAATGTGGCAGGTGTTTCCAGCATTGTAAAAGAATGAAAAGTTCAATCATTCCACAATACACAGAGCTGTGAAAACCACAAAATGAACGACAGCGTCACTGTGACTGACAGGTGATAATGTCATCATTATTCTTGTTTCATTGGAAAATCAGTGCGCATTAGCTGTGGAAGCTTTACGACGTTTCCTACAGCTTTGACGCACTTCAGGGGGAGAGAGCACATATTGAACCAGTCAGTTCCAATACACAAGGGGGCCACACAGGAAAAACACATGTAGTCAATGCTGCCAAAGCTCTCTGAGGTATATTACCATTAAAAACAAAGCACTCAAGCCTCTGTTGGTGGAAGAGTACCTGTTTGGATCCCACTCTGGCACTGCAATGATGCCTCAAGAGAAGAGTGGACTTGGACTTGGAAGTTAAGAGCAAAGCTTTCGCTTTGGACTACTCTGATCCCTAGGCCTTAGGTTGGACTGGCTGTTCAGAAGTGATGGCTGCTGTCCACGTTTTTCCAGTGCGGAAAAAAACCAGAGTGGGATGAGTGAACAGAAACAGGACAAATTGCCTTCATCTCTCCACCCCTTGATGCCAACTATCCTTAACATGAGTCCAAATAACAGGCCTGCCTTATAAATAGTGTCCAGAGATAGCTGACAAGTGCTTTGTGGCTACCATTACAAACATCCTGTCACATATGGTGCTCAAGGAAACATGCCAACACACATTGTGGCTGGGCAAATATGGCTAGAGACCTGAGGTCACGACAAACTGCCTTGCTGTTTGTCTTTGCCAGATGAGGCCCGTGGCTAATCAGCAAGCATGTACAGTGACATGGGCAGGTGGATTCTACAAATAAAAGTTCTGAGTCTGATACTTTCAACAATGTGAGAAAGAAGTGAAGACAGATATCATTGCAACGAGGCATCAAATGATATGATCAGCATGAAGAAGACACATGGTCTCTGTCTTTATGGTTTTAGAAGGCAAAAGAAAATTTCTTCTTAGTTTTTTATCATGTCTAAATCAGCCCTTAACATACAGTACACTACTAAGTACTGTATTGTATTTTTGAGATCTCATAGATAAATTGAAAAAAATAATTGGCAGAATATTTATCTCAATTAATTGACTGATTGCTATGTTTTGGTGACTTTTTAAGTCAGAAATGTCAGAAAATAGTGAAGACATATTGTGACAAAGTTAACTACTATAGGTTGGTTAAGCACAACAGTCTCACTGTGCTGTTGGTGACAAAAGTCTACTCATAATCATATAATGTTGTAGAGAGTGGTGTTTCATTGTCTATCCAAGTATTTCCACTGCCAACAGCCCAAAATTTCACTTTGACCTGTTTTTAATACAGAATTAATGTTAATTAGCTACAGCTGAAATACTCTGCCCTTGTCAACATTAGTCATTTCAACAGGCAAAAGTGGTGGTCAGGGCCA
Organism: Lates japonicus; assembly: GCA_033238685.1. Lineage (NCBI taxonomy): Eukaryota > Metazoa > Chordata > Actinopteri > Centropomidae > Lates > Lates japonicus. The sequence continues at coordinate 1,852,459 of BRZM01000005.1, read as the reverse complement.
ACTAAAAATCAGTTCCCTAAATGCTGTGTACATGTTTTTTTGTAAAAGAAGCTCAGTGAATCCGTAATAAAACCAACTATTGGAACCCAACCCAACCCTAGGTTTTACTGTCTTATTGTTGACTGGAAAAGACATAAGAGATTTCTTTTGAGAAACACTCTCATTATGCTTCCAGCTCCATCTGACTAGGCAGTATGATGGAATCAAGTTGAAAGAAATGGCCCCTTGAGAGGAAGATCACTCACAAATTCCCGTCTAAATGAGGATCAGGATATCATAAAGGCTATGGAGACCATCATACAACTGAAAGGTCACAGATCTGATAGCTGCAACAGTCTGTATCCATGAGCAGCCTTATTAATTAACTGAACCCCCACCAGCTCACTCTCTCCAGCCATAAATGAAAAATTAAAAAGTGCATGAAAGGTGGAAAAGAAGGATTCTGCTAACCTGACTGACAGTTGCTCTGACTTTAATACATTATGCATCAAAGACGTTCCAATACCCTGTTGTTCTTCCACTGTGTTCAATAAGACGTTTAAGAACAAGCAATGTCCCCGACAAGGCCTGCAGGTTCAGTGATAAAACCTTTACAATGTGTTCAGGCTTTTTATAAAATAACTTAAGCCCTCTGGACGCACATACAATCAATACTAAAGAATATAATATCCAGCTTGCTGGAAGGCTGAATAGGAGTAAGAGAGTACAAAAGGACATAAGATAGAAATCAAGGAGAGCTGGAGGTAACTATAAAGCAGTGAATCAAGGGTTGGGTTTAAATAATGGAACTTTACAGATAAGACAGTTCACCACACATCCATGTGATGATGATTTATGATGAGGAGGAATGTCCAGGCAAATGTTGGGTCAGATATTCTACACCTCTGGCCAAGCCTGGCATCAGTAAACTGTATAAACACTGCAATTACATGGTTACTGCAAATGCATTTTTCCAGGATAATTAGCCATCCTCCATTTCAAAATGAGGGGGTTTCCTGCAGGATGATCCACATACAGTACCGTATGTTATTTCTACAACCAGTGGTACTTCTAAAAAGGTTCTGGAACATGAACAGCTACTTTCCAAAGATGATACAACCCATTACTGTAAATCCCAATGCTGTAGGTAAAGATTACGTACTGGTTTCCGCAACTTTGTTGACATCTCCAAAAGAAATTACCTCAAACATAATCATTCATTTTCTTGATTCTCATGCTGATGCCATTGCTCATTTTGAGAGATCCTGACTGAGATGCCAAATAAATATCAAACAACCAGGTGTGAACAAATTCTCTTTTGAGCTAGAAAATTCCTCATGAGACAATCAAAAGGGTCAGTTCAGATAAGTTTTAACTACACAAATTCTGAGACATCCACATCTGGGACTCCTGCTTCTCTACAATGGAAATAAATGACATTTAATCTGTGCTGCTAAAAGAACTGAAAGAAGACATTTCAAAAAATTTGCATAGACAGCAATGTATCTTTCCAGAAACAATGTCCCGATAACTCCAGATAATCCGCAGACCTCAGTGTGGACAGTTTTCATTGGGACTATTTCTTCCGAAGAAAATAGTTCCAATAAAAACTGTAACTGAAACTCTGGAGAGAAACAATACTGCTGTTGCTTCAAATGTAATTTTTTGGTGCTGTGAGCACCACAAATGAAATGAAATTCCATTCACCTCCATTGCGCCGGGGTGAAGGCAAAAACCTCAGCAGAAGATCTCAAAACCTGAGAAGATGAGACAAAAACTAACTGCATTACTGGATAACAATAGCGGTAAGTGAGAAAACCGACCTTTTGGTTAATGAGATAGTTCTTCGATTATATATAACTATCACTGCAAAAATGATGAAAGTTAAAACAGATTGGTTTGGGCCAACCCCAGTTATCAATCACTAGGCTATGGTTCACAGTGATACAATAGCTGCTTTGGCCCTGTTGGACGATTCAGTTCAGGAGAAAATGACCAGATGGAAAAACATTACACCACTAACATCAGCATGTTAGCGTACTGATGATAGCATTAGCTCAAAGCACAGTTCTGCCTAGGTACAGCCTCACAGAGCTGCTAGCATCACCACAGACAATACAGACAATGATAATGCAATGCTGATGACCTCCATATACGATCTTTTGCATAAACTTATGTGGCTACTTTGCTCTCCTTCCTTTTCAAAAGTCGCATAGATTGATTCCTTTATTATAAATGCCCCTAACAATGGATAATGAAGCAATTATGAGCTGTTTGGTTTCTTAACACACCATGGTTTGCCTGTAAACCACTATATAAGACCGCACATTAACTGAGGACAGCAGAGAGAGAACAGAGGGAGGGAGACAGGGGGTGATGTAGAGGAAGCCTCTGCCAAGTGGGTACATGCCAGCACTAAACAATCTGGCCTGCTGATATGTTTCTTTGGTCAGGGAGCTAATAAACAATGGTAGAGACCACCAACTGTGATAAAAATCCTTCCTTACTAACCCCTTTTCTTACTCTCTGTCTATCTATATTTTACTTATGTCCTATTTATTGTGAGGACACTGACCTGGTTAGACAGACTGTATCTGGTGACCTGGTTAAATATATCAGGTCAATATCTGCGTCTTAGATACAGTGTCATCCCCTGCTGAAAAGATGGAAATATAGGCAAGACTTGTTCAGCAGCTTCAGGGGCATCAGACTGTAAAACATGGGAGGAAATTGTAGTTATTAACTTTGGTTGTAAGCAAACCGTAGTCAGAAATACTGTGGCAATGCTCTGGCCTCTAGGAATCCAGATTTAATTAAGTTGCTGTAACTGTTGCATTCACTTTCTTTTAATATATGTAAATTAGGAATTGTAATCATTGCTGAAATCATTAGTATACAAATAGATTTGTCAATTAACAGGGGGAAAAAAACTTTTTGTTTCTAGCTTCTTAAATGAGATGTTTTGCTTCTTTTCTCCTTTTACATCCCTGCAAAGCTGAATTTCACTGGCTGCTTTTACTTTTCTATGTGGTACTGTGCTTTTCTTTGCATTAAAACCCCTAACCAAGTATCAAACCTCACTCTGTTTCTTCCCTCTGTCGCTCTAGTTTTTTTGGTGCATGACCAAACACACTTGCACGGATGGTTGAAGATATTGAATGCACAGATCAATCCATTGCTACGACAAGCACTGGTTAGACACAGTGGCTGGAACCTAATATTAGATATTTCAGTGATGACATTTCATGCGCGCAACTGAGAGGAATGTGACTGTCAATCAGGTGACTACTGAATCATCTCAAGCCGTGAGTCATGCAGACCGTGTAAACATAAAAATGTAAATGTAACATGGAAAACTCTTCTTGTTGCTGCTGCTTGCTGATGTCATTTAGCTCCTATTGCCCCCACAGGCCTCTGTGGTTCTTAGTGGGTTTTGGAAATCACTCACTTGCCTCTTAGTTCTGTCTTCCTTTTTTTTTTTTTTTTTTTTAATTTAGCCGTTGAGGCCGGGTGGTTGAGTGAGATGCTTTCCATTACAGTATGCTGTCACCACACAGTAATTTTTCCCCTTGCTGTAAAACACGCAAAGATCCAGCAAGAACCAAACAAATGCCAACAAAGACGCAATGGCAGGGGCAAAGAAGTGGTGGCACCATGCATTTCTCTTGCTTCTATTCTGTACTATATACATTATCTTCTAATATTTCATTTTGTCTGTAGACATAATATTAAGATTCATATATTGTTGAGTTTATATATGATAAAACTACTAGTGTTTAAAAATGATTAAAGGCTCTTTTTGACAGTATCCCTCTATTTCACCTAATTTGGGCTGAATTTACAATCTCAAACCCCATCAGGTGACCAGTGAATGTAAAATCTGCCCGTCCTGTGATTACACATACAGTCAATCCAATCATCAAAGTCAGGGAGCCTAATTGCAATGAGTATCTTCTGACAAGCACAGCGTCTGGAAAAATAACTGATGCTGAATCAGTAATTGGATGAGATATTTGCTGTATGATATGTGTGAGTGAGCGTGCATGTGTGCGTATGTAGTATTTCTGTGTATCAGTCTGTGATTAAAGGCTTTGCAGTGTCATCTAGGCCCAGAGGACATTAGCAGCAACACCAGTGAAATGAGAGGGGAAATAATAAACAAACTAGAGTTCATTCTGTATGCATGAGTTGCTGCCCCTGGGCTTCATAGAAATGCTGTGTTTGTGCCATTTTCACATCTTTTGAGCAAATACAGCCACATTACCCCAGTGGATGGTTTTAGATAACTTCTGATAGACACAGCGATATATAATTTTTTGTTCCAAAATCAATGAGACCAAAATATATACCTTATACATTTGTTGCTCTTGTGAATACAGTTATTTTGATTATCATTTGGCCATAGGGTACAGTATGTCCTCCAGGAAATTGCTTAGAGGAGGTAAAAGTAAGCTCTGACAGCCATACACTGACTAACATTTTAGCTAGTCACTAAGGTGACAGTGGTACAGTTTACAGGCAACCTCCACTGTAAAATGCCCCAGAAATCCCTGGTGTACAAACAAAACTCATATTTCCTTTGAGAATGAGATGTTCATTGTGTCTAATGTTACTGAGGAGTGTATTTTATATGTTGCCTCCTTCAGAGTTCTCACTAAAGATAAGGCCATTTTCCCATCAATCCATGTCTCATGGGTGACAGTCTACATTTCATCTACCTCCATTTATTCAGAACTGAAGAAATCAAGCTTCCTTTACAGCAACAGAAAACACTATATTGCAGACTGTGTACGTGTTATACAGCAGCGAGACTATGTAACATGCACCAAGATCAGTGGCTGTCTTTGTAGCTTCCAGCTGTTCAATTCTTAACACAGACAGAGCGGTTTGCATCCTCTGGCACCTTCAGCACAGCTCATGCTTTGAAATGTACATTGAAACATTAACATGTGGCATTACTAAGCTAAAGTGAACTCACATAACCCCCCAAAACCTCATGACTCATAGGAGCCCTGTTCGGTTTACCCGCGGCTAACCCCTAGCACTAACCCACCACTGCTTTGATGGTACGATTGATGCCATGCTGATTGTTGTACGAGGAGAAAAAGCGGTTGACTTCCCTTTGTGTCAGCAACATTCCCTGGCCGGGGCTGTGGCCAAATCTTCGCCAAGACACGCATGCACACATACACCACTACCGGTTATGCAAGTAGAGTGACACACACTCACTCAAACACAGCTAGCTGCTTAAGCAGAAGTGAATCCAAAAACTAATTTCATATAAAAACTTGCAAATACAAACAATTCTAAACACAATCCCAAACCCTGAGCTCGGAGGACTCCTCAGGGGCACGGCGAGGATTTAATACTTTCATAATAACATGTTGCATTGTGCTACAGACAAATAAAGTAGGAGCAGATTAGTGCTTCTAAAAGTCTTCAGGCTTTGCTTCTGTTACATGCTGAGAAAGACAGATAGCACAAGGAGGCAAATAGGTTAATGAATGAATTCACGGGCCTTTGAACGCCACCAACAACCAAGATCAAGATTCAAATGGAGATGTAATTCTAATTGGGACTGAAGCTCCCGGCTGACGTGTCATAAAAGCCTGTGATGTTGAGTAGTTATGCTTAGAGAGAACAGCACAGTGCCTCATGTTGAAGACAGGGGGATTGCAGAAACAAAAAGAGCCCCGTAAAATGTAAATTACCCCCCCTTAATTTCCTAGAATAGGTGCACGGATGTATATGTGCGTTAGAGAGCAAGCTGAGAGTGACAAACCCTAAGGGAGTCACAGCAAATGTGTTGAATTCTGCTGCTGGTACGTGTTCATGATAAAAAAGGAGACCGATTGAATCGTAAGGTTTGGCTTATTTGGTATGTGGATGTGCAGGGATCACATAAGTGTGACTTCTCCTCTATCAGACCACTTTAACTCTGGGATCATTCCTTTAATTGAGGTGGCACCTCTTCATGTGACTGCCAGCAAAAGTCTATCTTCATTTCCCTGCAGTTAGCATGTAATGTGCCTGCTTCAGCACTTGCCTTTCTGCTACAAGATCATTAAACTGCCATGCCATTCATCATTTCTGATTCACTCCTAAGAGGGAGCAAAAAAAACAAAAAACTGCACGATACATTTCCAAGTCTCCTTTCTCTGTGTTTAATACACACCCATTTCAATGTCAAATTCAGCTTAAAATGAGTGGAGAGATGAATGAGCCTCATGTAAATAAGAACCAAGCTTGGATATTTCTCCTTACCTAGCTCTCAGCCTGCCACATTCATGCTGATGGGTTATCAATCTTGCAGCAAATGACATAAAAATGCAGATTCATACCATTTGTGTGGTGAACAGCAGCAATGTTTCATATTAACACATTAGCATGCGCCAGGACTGAAAAAACGCCCATTTGGCCCACTGATACACTTACTACACATGAGAGGGAGTAGATGCAGGCTCTGTTATCTCTTCCTCTCTTCTCAGATTCAAGCTTCAAGTCGATTTTCATCTTCTATTTTCTTGTAGCTGTTTAACTGTAGCTTGTTCCTGCCACATCACTAGTATTTTAGGCACTGAAGTAAAGATCATGTTGTCAGTTCTGATAATCCAAAGGAATGTATCGCTGCTGTCAAGCCTGTAGTCAGCACTCTTTAACAGCAGTAATGAATTAACATCAGATTAATTCAGGGATCAGCTGGTTTAGATCAAAACAGCTATTTCCCCCTTGAATGATGGAAGCGTTTAGAGCATTTCATTGACACAATGCCACTTTAAACCTACACAGAAACAAATCTACATTACAACTATAGCTAGTCTGAGTTACAGCAGAGGCTGCAGCCACAGAGCACTAAGGAACTGTAGCTAGAAAAAGAAAGAGCGTGTCACTCTCCCTCCCCTCAACTATCCTCGTGGAGCTCACACAGTCGAAGAGCATGTTTGCACTCAACAGCTTCATATTCAGCTGACTGATAATGTGTGGGATTGTGTGAAGTTGTGGTGGGATGTTGCTGAAAACATGCACTCTGTTGAATTTCTCTGGACTGCTAAAGGTTAAAAGAGACACTGGGCAATAGAGACTGAGGCAGGGAAAGTATGACCATCTCAGGTGTCAACTAGGCACTACAGTGCAATCGTGGGTTGTTGGAGCAGCTGTTAGAAAGGTTAGTATCATCATACTAGCAGACTGCACTACTCTTCATTAATCTAAAGTCTGAGGCCCTTTCTGTTAGGCTTCTGTTCCTGTTTTGAAAAAGTTACCCTAGTGTTAAAGACAGGTCCTTTTGAGGGAAATTCAGGGTACCTCAACATGTCTCAGTCACTGTTATCTCCCTTCTTAAAAGCCCCGCTCAAAAATATACCTAACTACTGCAGTCAACTCATAATGAGATACCTAGTCTAACCTATATTAGGTCATTAATACTTAAAATATGGGAACCACTACCACAGACCATTTCATTCTAAGTGTTTACCTGATGCCATTACCTAACTCGCCAGCTGCTTTTAAAATTGAGAATGACCCTAAAATATACAACCAGTGCTTATCAGATCAGTTGGTTACAGTAAGACTAAAAAGACTAAGCTCAAGCAAACTCTTTTTGCTGTATGACTGAAGAAAATACAGTGCATGAAGAGGTTTTCTAAAATTTAAAATACAAGGCTGAAATGTTCTGTGTGTGGTTGTGAACTCTTCTTGTGGTTGTGCATTAATTTCAGACCTGACAAATTTACTGCATCTCATCAGTAACATCAATTATTGCTTTTTAACTGCCTGTAATCATCAGATGATGTCTGCACTGTTTCCCCAGTCCTCATGATTCTCCTCTTCACAAACTCGTTTGTAAAGTAATCGCTCATTCTACGAGCCACATCTACAAAGCTGAAATCATTACACTGATGGGATGTACTGTTCATTTAGAAAACCTTTTTAAGAAACTGGACATGCTTGGATACAAAAGAAACAATGTTCACCTGTTCGAGCAAGTGAACATGAAATATCAGGGCACCACCTGAAACTATTCAGTCTTTTTAGCAAATTAAGTTCTCTTGCATTAAGCACCTCAGAAAATGCAGTAATACAGTTATATGGAGACAAAACACAAATGAGTAACTGATGTGCTCCTTTATTTTAAGACTTGTATCTTTGATAACTCCTATATTTATTCTGGATTTTTGTACCTCTAATTTCAATTTTAATTTCACTTTTTTTTTTAAATATAGCAGGCCCTACATACAAATTAAGAGATTTTATTTACTGTGGACATCTAACCCAAGACAGCTATGGCTAGACATAAGAGTCATTTCTAAGCACATGGAAAGAAGTGTACTTAACTTGAGCAGTGGTAGCCGACCCAACATCGTATATCTATAAATCTATAAAACAAAGTGCTTGAGAAGTTTGATTTGTCTCAACCATCTGTTTTGTCCTTTTTCTGCTAGCATCCCCAAAAGGAGGATCAGGTGAAGGTCTTTTTTTCAAGGAGGTCTACATCTTCATTTTCAACACCAACTTTACAGTTTCTCATTGTCATGGAGAATCCATCCACAGGTCCCAGCTGCTCAGGGATGCAGTGAACTATCTGTCATGACAAGTTTATTCAGCATCCTCAAAGAGCAGCTTCAGAGGCCATCAGTGTCATGAAGCTCTCTGCCCTGAACACTCACTGGTGACAAATAATCCTCCCTCCTGCCCTCCTTTGCGTATCTCATTATTCCCTATTCTCTCAGTCTGGAGACAGTGAGCCTTTCCCCTCTCCAGAAAACAGATGAAACAGCCGTTTGTTTCCTGCACTTTTGTCTCTGTGTTTTGATTACAGACAGCTTTAGTCTTCTATCCTCCTTTTTGTAACAGCCTTTAATACTTAAGTCTTTGCTGGTGTCAAAACTGCTTCACAGTCGACTCTTTGAGCATCCGCAAGTAGTTTGCAAACAGAGCAAATTTTTATGGTTTAGCCCAGATTCGCTGCTGGTCAGACAACAATGCATGACGTGGCAGAAGAATGTTCAGCTATTGATTAGTCAGTTTTGAGAAAAACTAATTATTAATCCATGAGAGCATCAGATGGCGTCCCTCCAGGTACTACTTAGGGTCCAATTAATCAAACAAGGCTTCTCCCTAAAATGGCAATTGAGCTAATCGATGCTGATGGGGGAGCGTGTCACTGCTCTCTATCAAGGCCGTTAAACCCTCGTCTGCTGAGGTTCGTCCTAATTTAATCTGACACTTTAAATGAAATATCTTCAGTCGTCATTGATCTCAGTGAAACGCTACCCTCGTGATCCAACACAGACACGACCCAAGGGCACGGAAAGAAGTTGTAAAATGAAAGCTGTGACATGAAAGAGAAGGAAGGAAGGGAAACGAGGACAGATTGGAGGACATGGGAGAGGAGGGAGTGGTTATGTCCAACATATCCATGTGGCAAGGAATGAATAGAGAGAAGAGAGAGCAAAAAAGGCCGTTCAAGAGTGAAGAAGGAAGAAAGCGACAGTGGTAGAGATTAAATGAAAGTATGATCAAAGCTGTGCATAAGATAGGAGCGACAATGATAATGGAGAGCTGAATGGAAGGACCGAAGCTGGAGACGGGGGTCGAGTCCCTCGGGATTCACTGCTGCCTCTGTCGGCCTCATGCAGTGCAGCTGACTGCTTGCAATCAACCTCAACCCCTACACCTGCACCACATCTCATCACCTCAAAGTTCATTCTAAGTACCCAGCTCATCTTGTACTCATTTCAAACAAATAACTCAAAGTGGTGCCACAAATGTCAATTGCTTTACATCCTTTACACCAGAGAATATATAAAATGAAAATTTCCAATACTTATGCTAGTATAATACCTGAGTCTTGATCCTTTTTGTCCTTACAGTTTTCCTAACAGAGCTTTTTTTTTGCATTTCACAAATATCTCAAATGTTAAAAGCTGCCTAAACACAAATAGAGTACAAGAGGTTTACATGAATAAAAAAAACTATATAAATGAAATGAAATTTAATCAAAAACTACTGGATAAAGAATAACTGAAGAAGATTATGAATGCAGCATGCATTTGTAGCCAAGCCAGTCAGACCTTTGGACATATTTCAATCAGTGCCAGGGTAAGAGTTGAAGCTCAATACCCAGCCTTACTGAATGGAAAGAAGTACCTGAAAGTACCTCAGTGGAAGTTGAATCATTACAAACAGAAAGCAGAAAACAGACAAAAAATGTCATAGATGGAAAGCCAAAAGTCAGAGAAATAGAGAGGATGACCTTAATCAAATCCAAGTCAATTCAACAGGCAGCTCCGATGGAGTTCAGAGCAAAGACCACATCCAAACAGGGTTGGAGACAAAGTCAAGACAGAAACCAGAGCAAATAAAACTTGACACAAAACCAACAATTCCAATAAAAAGACTTTGGGACTCTCCAAATGTAAAACATGGTCAAGGTTTAAGCCAGATCATAGACTGAAACCAAATTAATTACAAGCCTATTTAGTTTAGAAAAGCAGTTGTTATTTGAAATTTGAACTGCTTAAATGTGGGAATAAACTGAATGTTTGATCTGTAAAGACTTATTTTAATTTGAAATTCAGTGTAGAGCAATAAGTGTGTGCTGTGCCTTGTACAGCATGGGGGATTCATAAAATGCACCACCCATCTGACCAACTGTCCTGCTGTCCAAACAGTAAACTAGGCTATTCCTATAGCTGTTTTCCTTTGCTAATATAAAAAGGAGACAACAAGCAAGCTGAGCTACAGCTCAAAGCTAACAGTAATATTAGCTTGTCAAGTCAATTACACAGCAGTCAACTCTACAACACAGTTTAAAATTATTTAGTTAATTAATTAAGTAGCTTGCATTCAAATTAATTCTAACAAGTTACTTATTAGTTGTTCAAACTTGACTTTTTAAAAAAGTGACAGCTCTTATGTAGACCTGGGTTAAGCCACCTCTGAAAAAAAATCCCACAGTCTTTAAACAGTTTTCAAGATATGAAGGATAACACAGCAGGTTTGTCTGATAAATGTACATACAGAGCTGGTCAATCGCAAAAAATTATCAGCGACAATTTTGAAAATGTACCTATTGTTTAAGTAATTTTTCAAGTAAGATTACCAAATGTTGTCTGGTGTCAGCTTCTTTGTTTCGTCTTCTGTCTTTGTTGTATGACAGTAAGTTAAAAAATAAAATAAAATGCTTCAGCTTTTGGACTATTGGTCAGAAAAAACATGCAACTTGAAGACAGTGCCCTGTGCTGTGAAAGTCATTTTTCATAATCTAGAAAAAATTACAGACTAAAAGATCAATTCATTTATCTGCTGATTCATCACTAATGAAAATAACTTTTTGATTATTGCCCTAGGTACATATACAGATATGATCATTCTAAATGTAGTGCTGTAAAAGATTTCTGAAAGGTAGAACAAGTAGAGAAAATGTATCTTAAAGAATGTTTATTACCACAGACGACTTGAATTGTCATCTTGTCATATTGACAAAGACCAAATCAAATCCAAACACACCGGACCCAAATATTACAGTCCTGTTAAAAGCACTGGGGAAAAACCTCACTTGGCAACTACCCAGCCTACCTGCTGGTCTTCAGAGCAGCATTCACCAGTTAATGACTTCTCTTGGGCTAATTAAAGTGCTTACTTAAGCAGCTCCATTCACCCTACCATACATATCTGCACCCAACATGACTGCAGAGTCCTGGCACACCATCACGCCTGCATACTGGGTTGTTGGGGAGCAAAGCTTAGACAAATCTCTCTGGTAAGGTTATTAGTATTCCCTGGGGATGAAATTCTAAGCCCTCTCAATTCTGCAGCTTCTGGTTGAATGAATGAGGGGGTTAACACCATCAATGGGCCCACAGCCAGTTCTGGCCTCACACTGGTCCTGTGGGATGGGGACAACAGATGCCGCAGCATCTCACTTGTTACACAATCAAGGAAATAATTGGTGCGCCTGACTTGGGTGTGTAATTCAATTAGGGCAATAAAGAAACCATTATTATTCTCTGGAACAAACACAAAGGGTATAACATGACAAGAGCTGCAGTTTCTTGCAAACCATGAAATCAAAAGACGCTTAAGGAATCTGCTAATGGGCAACTTTAGAAAAATGTGGATTTAATCTAATCTAGCCAAAATGAAAAATCACCATATTTCCCAAGAGTTTTCATTTAGTTTACACTTACCTCAAGACTTTTTTTTTCAACTTCTGTGGCATCTCTATGTCCCTATACGGGCTTGGGTTTGCTATAATATTCATGAGCAATAGCAATAGAATTTGCAATATAGTTACTATGGATTTTTTGGTAAAGGAAAATATGCCCCTATTGGTTTCTTATCAGACAACTCTTTACAGCTTCATACAGACAAAAATCAATGCTGCAAGCCAGTGAATCTATTCAGCCATCTATTATTAAAAATGTTCCAGGCATTCATGAGAGCAGGCTGTGAGTGATACTAAATAGATTAGGATGAGCCCTAATCCACGTCTGTGTCTCATAAAAACAGACCTCAGACAATGGTTTCCCCAAGGTAATATATCAGTAACATAAATGGTGAAACCAAGGAGCATCCGCAACCTAGAGGCACCTTCCAGACGTTATAAAGGGACCAGAGGGCAGTGTGATGGATGGAGCTGGCTGTGCTGTCTGGAAGTCCAGGAGTGCATGTTTTACAGCAGCTTCACATAAAGTTTCTCATGATCAAGGGAGGCAGATACAAAAAAACACACAAAAAAAGAAAGAAAACAGGTTGATATCAGGGATGTAGCCTAGTGGAGGGCAAAATCCTCTGACTCAGTTTGCACAAGCTTTACTTCTTTGCATGAGAGCATTAAGTTTTCTGTTTTGATGGTGATAGAACTGGTTTAAACACGGGCAAGCATCTCAGGAAGAAGTATCATGTTCATCAAAGTAATATGAAGTGAGGTTTTTAAAACGGAATAGGTATCAAAAAGGTTTGATTCCTGTTGTTTGCTTTATGATTATCGACAACTGCAACTCCTAGTTAGTCTGCTCACAGATTTATCACTTGGTGTTGTCAGTCTATGAGGATGCATTTACGCATGGCTTCATAAATAATAATCAGAAAACCGCCTTGTTGATCTGACAGCACCTTGCAGAAGTGGTTTATATATTTACACCCAACAACCAGCCACACTCATTTAGATCAAGTGCAGTCTCTCTGGAACAATCCACGTTCTCCATGCTATCTTTTGTTCATTCTCACAAGCCTCTCTGAGCGTTCTACAACCCGGCAACACATCGCTAAGTGGCAAAATCGCACGTTTCTCAGCAAATTGATGATAAATTGTCTCACCTGGTATCTAGCAGCTGAAGAGGGGAGGCTCTCTCTCTCTCTCTTTACCGCAGCTCTTCATTCACACAAGCAGACCAAGGCAGCTTTTTTTTAGAGGAAGCACAGCGTCGGGAAAAGCTGGTTTAGGTCTCCTAAAAGATGTTCCTAAAGAGCGGAGGGGACGGCTGTCAGCCCGGGTTGTGTGCGAGAGGAAAAGCTCTGTTCAGGCTGAGAGAGGGCGGCAGCAGCCTGCAGACCTTCAGAGCGCCAAGCCCGTCTGAGCGCTCAGCGGGGGGAGTGCAGCTGCTCGGTCGGACACGAGATGGCGGTGTTGCACACCAAATTCCCTTATGTGGAGGCATGTGGGAAGGGTGCACGGTGTAGCTCACTGAGGCTTGTGGGAATTAGCTAAAGATGGTCTCTAAGAGTCTTGAGAGGTGGAGTGCCAGCCCAAAAGATATCATTTAAACAATTATGATAATACAATTATGATAAGCGTCCTGGAGGTGGTTCAAGAGGGTCCTCTAATACAAATAAAATGCTTTTATTCAAAATCCTACCTATGTTAAAGTACAGAAGTACAGGAAAATGTACTTAAAGTATGAAAAGTAAAAGTATGCATTATGTTTTGTGTTTGTTTGTGTGTTTCTTTTAAATCTCATTCAGTGTTTAATAGATTTAATGTTTGAATTGACAAAACATGTTTGAGGATGGTGATGAATGTTTCTGAGAGAACTGTGACATCAAGATTCTCATAAATCCCAGCTATAACCCTGTATACATATTATATTTTTAGACTGTTAATAGGCCTACTGGTGCATCACTGCAAATTTTACTGCTGTATATGTAGTAGAGTAAAAAGCTACAGAGTTTATAAGTACAAGTATGTTAACACTGACAAAACTACAATAACTGAGCAAATGTACTTTGTTACATACCATCATTGAAAATCCCAATTTTTATGCTGTCTATTTCAACCTTCAGACCTCTGAAAACACACTGTACATAAATGTATTTCAACATAAACATATGTGGTTGAATGATGAATTGTCAAAAGGTTTCATGTCAATCAGAGTTTGGATTTACTACTTTTTGTGTTACCTCTGGCCAAGGGGGGAAGCTAACATAAGATGGATAAGAAGGACCAAACTTTTCAGCAAGACTAAACTACATACAAAAACTACACACTATACAGCAAATCTGCACTGATGAGCAGGAAAGGTAACTAATAACCTGGCTTTATATACTGTAGAAGACTTGACAGCCAGCAGCCAATCAGTAATCAAACTGAGCCAATCAGACCTCTGGACATGCCTGCTCATTCAGTCCAATTCCACCTTGACACAAGCAAACACTCAAAAATTTTGCAGATGACTCAAAAACTATCAAATTGTTGTGATTCAGTTTTTTATATTATTGTTGAAGGGAAAGCACTTTGTAACAAATTTATTTTGAATGAAAGCCAAAACTGATGTGACTATGTGAAACATGACATAGTGAAACAAGAATGGGATTGGGAGGTCTAGTTAAGAAGTGTGGTTTCTATCTATTTGTTAGTTTGCTCTTGTTTGTTTGTCTGTTTGTTGCATGTGGAAAGTGATGGGTGAAGTATGATTAATTGCTTCCAGTTATGTCAGTTCAGTCAGTGACAGTCTGAAGGCAAAATCTGAAAATGAAAAAAATCTGGGGGTGTAGAATTAAAAAGAAGTGAGCTGACTCCCGCTCTAGAGGTAAGTGGACGAGTTGCATTGTGGGTAACACAGGCTCCCGGTTTTGACAAGGACAAGGAATATGTATAAAAACAGAAGATATCTCTCATTGTGCTTCAACCATTTTATTTCTTCATAACTGTCCGGTGTCTGGCGTTATGATATTTACCACCAATTAACCTAAACTACATGTCTGTGGACTGTGGGAGGTAACCAGGGTACATGGACAGAGCCCACACAGGCACAGAGAGAACATGCAAACTCCATGCAGAAAAGACCTGGACAAACCAGGATTTGAATCCAGAACCGGTGCTAACCCCTGCACCACTGTGCCCCTGCAGAGCACTCTATTAAGTCACATTGGTATGAGTTGAGCATTCTTCAGTTAAGATGCTTTCCAATTCCATTTTCAAAGTCATTTCACTCTCAGATACTAATGTACTGTACTTTCCCTGTTTAAATAGATCTCTTTTGGAGGGCTTTTGAAAAAGTCTTGGCCAGGCCTCCCAACAGTGTTATATAAATTTATCAAGAGGATTTTACTGATTTTCACTTCTCCAACCAGAGAGGAGAAGATAAAACAGCATTTTATGTATTCTTTGTGTGGAAAAAACAGAAACTGCACTGGTGCAGTCTCAACAGTAGAGGGCCCTCTCTTTGTACACAGGTTAAAATGTTGATGATTTGACATGAAGGGGTGAACCTCTGATTTTTTGAAATAATGTTGACACAAATGTGTGAGAACATACAGGTGTGATCTGTTGATGTAATTATTACAACTGAATTTTAAAAATGAAGTTACCTACATATATATTATATACCTTAGACATCATAAATTATACAACAAAATAAAAGTTTGCAAACTAAAACATGAACCAGTCCAAATTACGTTTGATACTGTAAGTATAAAGACATTCACTATTTAAAATACTCTGGCTGAAATGTTATAATTTGACGTAAAAATGGGAATTTGCCTTTTGGGCACTAAAACTTTTTAAAAGATTAACTACAGGATATATTTACTGAAATTTGTTCACGCAATTAAAGGTGCTTGTAGAGAACTTTTAGTAACGATTCACTTTCATAGCAGGGAGGGTTCCCAACACACCTTCTTCATGTATCTGTAATCACATGATCAGAACTCAGCCAATTATATGAATGCAAATCTATGCTCATTTCTGCCTTGTATTTCAAAATAAGAGCACGCTCAAGTTAACTTCAACCTTGATCAACAAATCAATCCTCAAATTGCATTCAAAGATCCATATTAGCTGATTTGAATAATTATTCTAGCCTAATAACAGCTGAATTGATTAAGCCCCTATTTGAAGAACAGGACCCAGGTCACTAGACAGTTAGCACATTGTATATTGTAGGGATCCAACTTGGAATTCAAACTCTCAACTCCAGACTCAGCATCAGACTCCATGCCATCATAATTTTAATTTCTGGCATATTAAAAACAGAAATGTGATCTGTTAAAAGCCAAAATCTGTCATCATATTGAGAAATTAAATCTCATCTTGTGCTTCTCGGTTTAGGTCAGATGAGTGAGGTGGGAAAAGGCAAAAAGCTGAGAACACACTACTGGGCTGAGAGTGAGTTTACTAGTGCAAAGCAAAGAGTTGTTAAATAGTCCATTTTCCCCTAACAAAATGAAAATAATGTAAAAGACTAAGTGACCTATGTTGACTGACAGGACAGCTGTATTTTTATCATCAATTTACCATTCAAAATAACACCCCGATAAGGTGGTTTCCATGGAAACCACCTTGATATATACAAAGATGTGGAATTGTATCAACAAGATTGGATTTTCCCAGATCTACACCTGAACATGGAGTGCTCTCTCTCTCTCTCTCTCCCTCTTTCTCTCTCTCTCGGCCTGCCTGTCACCTGGCATACCTGCTCTAGCTTTCCACTTCTTCATTGTCCTGACTAAATCACACCACTAGAGGGAACAAAACACATTTCTGCCTCTCAAAATGTGGCTGAAAGGTCTAATACAGGGGTGATACTGGGTGCAGAAGTATGTGTGTGTGTGTGTGTGTGTGTAATTAGCACATTCCCATCATCAAGCATGTGTGTGATTTTTATAGATCTTGCAGTTGAAAACTGTAGTGATTGCCTGGCAAACCACCGCTATCTCTCGGTTCACCATTACTGGTCTTTGTCTCTCAGTCAGCTATCATTCAAATATTGTATTCATATTTTAAGGATATGTCAATTCTTTTTTTTTCTTCTGGTCAACAACATCATAACAACATTTTTGACCACATGGGACAACAGACAGTTCCCTGAACACAGCTCTGACTTCCATGTTTCTTCTGTTAATGAATGTGGGAAGCTTATTCAAAGTCCTCACAGCACAAAGTTCCTAAAAAGCACGGCAGATACAACCCTACCTGGTCTGAAAACACTGCATCACTGGTGAAGAGGGCAACAGCGTGGATGTACTTCCTGCAGAGGATGAGAAGAGCCCATCTGCCCCACCCATCCTCACTACATATTCTACAGGAAGCACATAGAGAGATCCTGGACAGCTGTAATTGGTTCTCAGTGGAGCGAAAAGCTCTGAATTGAAGTTGGGATGTGAGGAGAGTGGTGAGGATAGTAGAGAGAATCATCGGGACTTCTCCCTCCATCCAGGACGCTGCACAGAACTGCTGTGTGTCCCGGCCACAGGAAGATCTGCAGTGACCTCTCACCCCCATTGTGGATCATTTACCTGCTGGCCTCTGGAAAGAGGTTCAGAAAGTATCTCGTGTGTAGGACCACCAGGCTTCTCCTAGCAACAGCTTTGTCCCCAAGCCACTGACTTTTAAACACTTAGTAAATCTACTTCCGCTCAGTATACGCCTGTAAATCCTGTTGTTCATATTTATGATTTATGGGACATTTATTTCCATTCTGCTTGCAGAATTTTTGCACATACATTTGCACTACACTGAAACTAAAAAAACTGTTTGCAAACGAAATTTCACTTCAGTAAGTATACTTTATGCATATTGAATGACAATAAAGTTCAACAAGTCTAAAAAACAAGTTTCCAGTTGAAATACAAGGAAGGAGTGGGTCATGCTCACTGTCAGAAAAATAGTAGATTTGGTGTCTATGTACACAAAATCATTTTTATTTTGTGACTATTTCACAAACTGCTGTGTGTTTGAGAATTCTTCTGCAACTTCACTGGCTACTCATCATTACTTCAGTCGAGAGACCACCAAAACATCTATTTACGCCACAGACCAATCTGGCATGGGCGTTAACGTGCTGTTTACAGCGCCTGATCCCCAACTATTGTTAATACAGAGAATGCTTGCTATCGTCCAAATAATCATTACCTGCAATTGCCCCAAAGAATAATGGAAACAGTGAGCTCAGCAGTATAGTTTGTGCTAGCAGAGGGAGATATAAACTGTGAGACTGGTTAAGCATATGGGATTAAGCTATTCTAGAAGTGGCGCACCTCCTCTTTACCTTGCTCCCAATTGTTTCCTGACTAGGAGATGTGAAATATTACCTGCAGGGGCTGGCAATGATCTCTCAGTCGTGTAGACATGATGGAGTGAACCAGAAAGAGGGCTATTCCTGGATAAAATGAAATGACTGGCTAAGTTGAGATGTATTTAAATGTATTGTGTACATTGGCACGCTTGGAGCATGGCCTCTTTGAGAGCAAGGGCAAAAGAAGGCAGCAGAACAAGATCTCCACCAGAGGAGATTAACTTAAAAGAAGGTGCTGGAAAATGATGAATAAATAAGATGGCTTCTGCTCATTCTGGGATGTTTAGAGCATTTTAAACTTTACTAAACTTGTAAAAGCTAATTTCCTTTGTTATAAACATTTATTTCTTTTAACCTTTCCTGGTTTTCTTAGTGCAAAAATTAGCCATTATCTCAATAGTTCTAGAGCTTGCTCATTAATTGCCTTGAGACTACCTAATTTATTCCTTTAGTGTTGCAGAATTAATACAAAAGAATTTAAATGCTCTAGATACATTTTCTAAGATGCTGCTATCAAAAAATCAAGGATTGAAATATCCAGTTACTATTAAAACACAATGAAACCCCTGAAATGCAAGGTTTTTGAGTTATGCATAGCAGTAGAGTATTAAGATGCAGCATGACAAAAGCTGTATATTAGTCATTAGTCTATTAAAGAAGAGATCAATTATTTAAAAAGAGAGAGTGGTACATCAAACATCTGCCATACTGATATTACTGATTTCTACTATTGTATATCCTAACAAAAACAGGAAATGACAAAGACAGTAGTTCGCAATAAGATATGACCTTGGATGACATGCTTTAGTACAAGATCAGCGAGAATCAGCCTGGTTATGTCTGGTTAAAGATAACAAAACTCACCTACCCACCTGAATATGTTTTGAATCATGCATTGTTGGTAAAGTGTTTGTTCGTTGTTGGATAATTGGAAGACAGATAATGACAACTGCATTGTCT
Source organism: Lates japonicus (assembly GCA_033238685.1). NCBI lineage: Eukaryota > Metazoa > Chordata > Actinopteri > Centropomidae > Lates > Lates japonicus. The sequence goes on along the minus strand of BRZM01000005.1, from coordinate 1,833,002 downwards.
ATGATGAGAGAAGCTGCTTTTTTTTATCAAAGTCTTGACAAGATCGCCTTTAGTTTAATCAATGTAAATTTTAAGATAATAATAATAATAGATAATATTTGTTTGATGGAATACCTACCAACCCTGACCTAATTTTAACTCATATATGTGTGCATGTTGTACACTGCATAAGGTATGCCCATGTATGGCGGGCATGCGCATGGTGTGTGTGCTCATGTTACGTGTAAAAGGTGAGTACTGAACTCATGATTTATGTTTCATTCATAAGCATTGTATGGTGGCTCTTAGATAAAAGTTTTGCCTATAGCTAGAATTCAGACAAATGCTGATCACCAGAGTTTGTACTTAATTTGGCATGTCATCAACTTAATCCCTGGGTAGGGAAACAGAAGAAAGTTATAAAAAATTGAAGATGTGGTTTTATTAATCAAAGATTATGACAAATGTAAAACAGGCAAAACTTTTTATCGAGATGTAAAAAAATATGAAAATGGAATTGTCATAAAGAAGGTGGGAGCTGCAGGAAAGAAATGAGTAAATAAATATATACAATATCACATATACAAAGTCAGCCCAAATTTGTCTAACTTCATAAGTTGGTATGGATTAATTTAGTCAGAGTGATGATTGACTTGTTCACTGAACCTATCCCTAATCACAGGGACACTACACACACTATGACAATAAACAAACTTAGTCTCTGTGTGTGTCTTACAGTAAAAAAGGAAAGTTTATTATCGCGAGACTGAAGCTTGGCTGTAACCTGTGCTTTCCTGCTGAATGTGTTTCCTGGCTATGTTCAGAATGTGTGCATGTGTGTCCGACAGTAAAAGGTGCAACAACATCTTTATGAACTCACTTGAGCTTGAGGGGTTGAAATTAAACTTAACTCTACACTGGGTGCAGGGCCATGAATTTGTTGCTTGTGTTGCATTATGCCACTCGAAGAGCCCATCTCCACCTTTTGGTAGCAACCTCCAGATAAAGTATGATACCTTCCAGATACATACATACTCAACCACACACATACATACATACTCAGACACACACACATTATTACTGCTGTGCATACTCAAGCACATACATACATAGATTCTCACATGTATATACCTCATATACAGTATCTGAACCTCATAATTCAGTATTCAGCAGAGTTAGGTCTGTCTATTTTTAAGCGGGGAAGGACCAACAAGGCTTCACCTGGTCTGGATTTGGGTAAGACATCACAACAGAATAAATATTAGCATGTGACAAAAGTCAGTATTAAATTGATCCTAGCATCATTTATTAACAGAGTAGAAAAAGAAGCCAACTGAGGTGCGTTGGCACATCCCGTGTGTACAAGAACACGAAATAGACCAATAGAGATTGGAATTCCAAAGATGCAGACACACAAAGGCAGGTTTAATCAAAGTCCAACAGGACCAAAATTTGTTGGGGGTGCAGGTCATCACACCAGGATTCCTCCTCGAAAAAATGATCAAGCTTGAATGAAAAGGTTAATGGCATACATTTACTTATTTGTTTCATGGTGCACGTGATTTCCGTAATATTACAATTATTGTCTGGTGTACATTGTAGATACTTTGTTGTGTATATATCTTTAAATTAATTAATCATGGTAACACGAGCTTTCGGTGCATTGATGCTGAATCGTTTAAGAGAGAATCACAAATACATCTTAGGGAACTAGTTACTGAGCCTTAATGTTTCCTAAATTAATGTTATTCCAGCCAAAGAAGAGACTGAATTATTTAAAGAGCTTTATACTGAGGAAAATCAAATGCAACCATCTCTTTAATTAAAAGTAATTAAATAGTCTAGCATATATAGAACTTTATAGAGACGATAGCCAAGAGACCTCAATGACAAAACAGAGGAGGGAAAAATACTCAAACATCCGCCACGCTTCGATATTATTACTTTGAGCACTGCGGTAGCAGTGTTTAGAGTTGGTCAGCCACCCAGAATGCCCAGTACCGAGGTCAGGTGGTTACGGGTGTTTAAGGCTGGAGACAGATGACCAATATAGGCCTTGTATAGAGCCAGATGCTCATTCCCGTTGAGAGGAGTAGCCAGTGAGAACAAGGAAACAGTTTTCATCAGCAGAAGCTTTGCTCAAGACTTCCTATGAAGATTCCCTTTTCCATCATAAAATCGGTGGGTTACTATTTTACATTAACATGTATTTAAATGTGAATAGACATTAACCACGTGGTTGTAATTAGAAAAGACTTTGCAATGAATGCTTTGTATCCTGAGTACAAGGCAAAAGTTGATTAACCATGAGGAATGATTTGGTAACATTCTGGTTGGTTTTAAGTTTTACAGGATGCCAGGTGTATAATTGACCAGAATTGGGTCAGTCATTTCAAACTTTGAAAGACATTGACACACAGCAATTACTCCACTGTAATTTTATCATTACGTTAACATATGCTTATATTTGAAAAGTGCAAAAAGGAAAGATATAAGACTGTTGTTACATTATGTTATTTTGTAGTTGAACGTATATTTAGAAATGTTAGTACACAGTACAGTCAGATATTTCTGAGTGTTGTTCCCAGACTGCGAATACTGTCCACTCCTTGGTACACCCAACAGTTGAAGCTACCTAAAACACTCCATCAGTCCCCTACCTAACTATTTCATGGCTGTTCTGACATATGTCCAGCCTACTGCTGTAGTAGCTGGGTTTAGTGTGATGGTCTGGGTCATAAGAAAGTTCACATACATGGTGATGTTGTCATGACCTATGTGTGAAGAAGGTTAATGATACCTATGAGATTCTACTAATGCCCAGTGGCCAAAACCTCAGTGGTAGATCTCTAACCCGAGTCGATCCCCCAGCATCCGTGATTTGGGCTGCGTGTGTGAGTGTAGTGTACTTCTCAATACCCTTGACAAAGAATACCAGCCTGAGGCATTTGGCATCTTTGCAGCCCCAAGCAAGCCACTATCTCCCAAACAGTACACGTGCTGGGTGCTGGTGCACCAACAACCTGACTATCACCTCCAGCCCACCTGCTCCAAAGACAGACCTGAAGACAAGTGCAACATGGCGGTCCAGACATTTAGTACTAAATGGTTGGTGAATCAGTACCAGTGTACAAATGTGGAAATGCACATTGCAAAATACTGTGAAAACCAAATGACGATGACCAGGTGCTCTACAATAATAGTTACTTTTGGTTACTTTAAGTTTCCACCTATGTATTTGTAGACCTTGTTTGACTTGTCAGTTCCCAGATTCCGCAGGTCCTACTGATATGATGCTTGAGGCTGACTGTTTCAGTCTGTACCTGCAGTTTCACCCACTCAGGTAATAGGGCCCGGGTTGTATCACTTGGTTCGTTGCGACCACTTGTCCCTGTCCAGCATCAATCTGTTTTGGGAGGATTACAAGCGTGGAGCCTTGCGTTCCTACCATGTGAAGACAAAATCATTTTGTATGTGAGTGGAAACAATATAACCTTTTTATATTCATTACACCTTAAAAGGCTTCAACAATAAATTCAAAAAAAAAAGAAGAAAAAAAAAGAATCTGACAGTGACTTACCATGACTGCCAGCCAGGTAACACAGCACCAGCAAGAAGGCTGCAACAGCTTTCATGTTGTCTCTATGTTTGTGAGTCTGTGTCCTGCAGTGCACCTCTGGATGGATTTCTGAATGTATGTTGTATGAGCTGCTGTTCTACGTCCCACCTGGCTTATATACCCTAGACCCATGCTTTACTAAAACAGGTTCTGCAGGACATTTTTTTCTTTACCTATATATCTGTCATTTCAAATATTCACCTGGTTCGACATGTTTTAAAAAAGAAAAAAACCGTCAGGGGTGGAGGCTGTAGGACAGCCCTACCAGGATGGGAGAAAGTGTTTTTGTGTTCATTTTAACATTGACCTGTGAAGTAGTCTTGTTTCCTTTCTGAAAACTTGACAATGGTATACTGTCTTAATTCTTAAACATGAAAACTAGTCACATTGGGTTTCTCAATACCAATTATGTATCTGCGAGATTATCTGACTGGAATTTGTCTAACATGGATGCTGGGCAGTTAGTAATTTTCCCAATAATGTTGCAGAATATCTGGTAAAATATTTGAATACAGCATAAGTGTTCCCTGTCTTTGTTGGTCACTGGTCCAGGTAGATATGTAGGTCCAGGCCATTCTTAGCAGCTGCTACCATGTCAACTTTCAGTCAGACTCAGACACAAGTGTTTGAGAGAAGCTGGGGAGACATTTTTTTGTTTTATAAGTTGTATCTATACATCTATTATTTCAAATATTCATCTGGTTTAACATGTTTTTTAAAAAACAAAACAAAAAACAAAATCAAAACGATGGGAGACTGTTTTTGTGTTAATTTATCATTTACTGAGCCATCAGTCTTGTTTGCTTTCTCAAAACTTGACAATGGCCTTTCATACTGTCCACCCAAAACCATATAAATCATAACACTGGTTATCTCATAACCAATAACTTATTTATAGCTCATTTGATATCTACTAGATTATCTGAGTGTTTGGATTTTATTCAACATGGATGGGGCAGTGACCATCGCGGCTCACCGCCCAGTACATCTGATAATGAAGCGATAATGTATCATTAAAAGATTAGTCTGACATTTTGAGATATCGGCTTATTGGCTGTTTTGCACCTCTGGATGGACTTCTGAATGTATCTCTGTGGAGCTGCTGTCCTACATTCCACCTGACTTGTGTTCCTTATATACCTTTGTAGATCACTGTTTGATTCCAGCCAAAACAGGTTCTGCAGGCTGTTCTGAGAAGCTGGGAGGAAATTTTTTGTTTAATCTGTGCACTTAAAATAGTCACTCAGTTTGACATTACTTTATATGTTTTTTTTTTACAATAGGGTGGTGACTGTAGGACAGCCCTCATGGGATGGGAAAGCGCCTTTTTTGTGTATGTTTTAACATCACAAAACCTCTTCATGCTGAACCACCTAAACTGTGTAAACCATCACACAACCCATTTAATATATGCGGTAGATTATCAAACTGTTTAGTGAATCTGGATCATGGATGCTGGGCAGTGAGTAATGTGAAAATATTTCCAACATATATACATTCCCCTGCCTGATCCGATGGTGATGATGATGATGATTACGATGATGATGATGATGATGATTTATTATCTATATGTATGTATATTGTGTTTGTCTGTGTGTTAACAGAGGACAAGCTCTGTTTGTTTGTATAGCTGCACACCTGCCATGGCATGCCTGTGTGTGTGTGTATGTGTGAGAGTGTGCTCAAGTTACGTGTAAAAGGTAAGAGTACTGGAACTCATGATTTATGTTTCATTCATATCAGTGGTGGCTTGGGATAAAGCCAAGCCTACAGCTATTCAGAGCAAAATGTTTGACTTTACCGATTTTAATAGCAGCATGTCATCAACTTAATCCTTGTAGGGGAAATAGAAAGTTATAAAAAAAATTGAAGATGTGGTTTTATTAATCCCAAAGATTACTATGATAAAATGTAAAAACAGGCAAAACTTTTTATCAGATGTAAAAAGGGCGACAAATGGAATTGGCTTTATAAAGAAGGTGGAGCTGCAGGAAAGAAATGAGATGAATAACATACAATATCATACATAAACACAAAGCTTAGCCTGTACTTGTTCAACCAAGTGTTGGTATGAGGATTAACGCAGTCAGAGTGATGATTGACTTGTTCACTGAACCCATTCAATCACAGCTGACACTACACACACTATGACAATAAACAAACTTAGCCTCTCTGTCAGAAAGGGTTATATTGAACAGTACAGGTGTTCAACAGCAGCTAGTGCTAACTTGAGATCTTTAGCCCTTTATTATTTGTACTGAAGCTTGGCTGTAACCCAGCTTTCCTGCTGAATGTGTTTTACACGCATGTTCAGGAATGTGTGTGCATGTGTGTGTCTTACAGTAAAAGGCAACAACACTGATGAACTCACCTTGAGCTTGAGGGTTGAAATTAAAACTTAACTCTACACTGGTGTGAGGGCTTTGGTGAAATCTCCATATTGTGTTGCATTATGCCACCAGAAGAGTCGCATTCTCTCCACCCTTGTAGCACTCCAGATAAAGTATGAGCACCTTCCAGATACATAAGCATACTCAACCACACACATACATACACTAGACACACACACATTATTACTACAGTATACTTGCCATTATACATACATAGATTCACATGTATATACCCTTATATACAGTATCTGAACCTCATAATTCAGTGTATCGCAGATGCTAGGGTTCTTTTGTCCATTTTGGGCTATGTGTGGAAGGACTAATAAGGCTTCACCTGTCTTTACCCAGATAGTCATAAATAGGAATAGTCAAATGATGAAGCACATAAAAGCTGATGAATGATCTGTATCATTTATTAACAGAGTAGAAAGTAAGCCAACTGACAGGTATGGGGTTACACATCCCCAGGTGTGTCACATTTAAAACAGATCAATAGAGACTGAATTCCAAAAGATGCAGACATGTACAGGTTTAATCAGTCCAACATGTGACCAAAATCACTAAGGTGGGCAGGTCATCACACCAGGATTCCTAAAAAAATGATCAGTTTAGCCCAGTGTTACACACACACATTTGTTTATTTGTTTCACAGTAACGTGATTTTGCAACATATTATAATTATTGTCTTTATGTGTACATTGTATACTCTTTGTTGTATATGATTCTCAAATTAATTAATCTACAGTAAATTTGATTGAGTTTTTGTACTGATGCTGAATCGCTTCTAAGAGAATCATGAACATATCTTAGAACTGGCTACTGTAGCCTTTAATGTTTCTCAAATTAATGTTAGTCTAATAAAGAAGAGATCAATTATTTAAAAAGAGCTTTTACATTGAGGAAAAAAATCAAATGCAAATCATCTTTTAATTGTGTGCACTGAATAGTCTAAAGAAAGGATAGAACTTTATAGAGACGATAGCCAAGACATCTTCTGGGCTGGCGTCAGAGAGTGGTGCACACTAAACATCTGCCACGCTGACATTACTTTGAGCACTGCAGAAGCATACTAGAGTTGGTCACCACCCAGAGATTGCCCAGGTCAGAGGCTGGGGTGTGTAATAGATGGCATGCACACATGGAGACAGATTATCAACATAGGCCTTGTATAGGAGTTGTAGATGCCTAATTTGCTGAGTAGCCAGGAGAAATGTATAAAACAGTTTCACTGTGCGTAAGCTTTGCTCAAGACTTATGAAGATTCCTTTTCCACATCAATGTAGAAAATTTGGTGTAAGCACATTTTGTTAATGCACATGTATTTAATGAATAGATATTAACTCACGTGGTTGTAATTAGAAGCAACACTTAAAATGAATGCTTTATAATCCTTGAGCATGTGTAAAGTTGGGATTAATCCATGAGGAGCCGATCGGGCATTGTATCTCTGTTGGTTTCAAGCTTTACAGGATGTGCTACAAGTGTATAATTAATTGTATAATCAATGCTGGCTCAAACTTCAAGACATTGGACATACAGCAATTACCCCACTGTAATTTTATCAACATGCGCGCACACGTGTTTTGGCATTGAAAAGCGTGGTGTGCACAGATATAAAGACTGTTGTTGCTATTGTTGTTATTTTGTAGCTGAATGTATACTAGAATGTTGTGTACAGTACAACAGATATTTTGAGTGTTGTTCCCAGACTGTAAGGAATACTGTCTTACCTTTGGTACACTCCGCCAGTTAAAGTCACTCCAAAAAACACTCATCAGTCCCCACTTCCAATCATTTCATGGTTGCCCTTGACACATATGTCCAGCCGCTTACTGCTAAGAAGCTGTTTTTCAAGATTGTCTGTCATAAGAAAACAGACATACATGGTAGATGTTGTCATGGACTCATGTGAATATAAAAGTTAATGACACTATGAGATTTACCAATGCTTCTGAAAAGCAAACCTTGTGTGTGGTAGACCTCGAACTCGAGTTTCATCCCCAGCATCCAGAGATTGGGCTGCAGGGTGGTACTTCATTGTCTTTGAGCAAAGAATACCTAAAGTCTAGGTATCTACCCTTTGTATTCCCAAGTGTCATTTATCTCTCTCAAACAGCATACGGTATGGTGTCAGTGTTATTCAATAAATCTGACTCATCACCTCCAGTTACTCCAATTGTCTAAAAGACAGACTTAAACATGTAAATATATAGGTCCATAGATATTTAGTAATTAAAATGGTTGTAACTTTCTGTGCACTATGTGCACAAATGTGGAAATGCATACTGCAACATTGTGAAATCAACGATGACCAGGTCGGTTAACAGCTATCTTTGGTTACTTAAAGTCTCCACCTATGTATTTGTAGACCTTGTTTGACTTAATAGTTCTCTAGACCTTGCAGGTCCCACTTGATACATGCTTGAGGCTGACTTTGAGCCCAGTTCCGTACTATCTGACCTACCCAGGTATTAGGCCTGGTTGTAATTTGGTCTGTTGCGACCACTTGTCCTGTCCAGTACCAATCTTTGTTTGGATAATACAAGCGTGGAGCCTCGCAGTTCCATGCCAAGACAAAACTTCAGAAGCGGAGGAAACAATATAACCTTTTATATTCATTACACCTTTAAAGGCTTCACAATAAATTCAAAAAAAAAAGAAGAAAAAGAATCTGATATGACTTAATACATCATACAAAGCAAATACAGCACCAGTGCATGCAAGCCAAAGTTCTTAGTTTGTGAGTTCAGGTCTGGGTGCACCTCTGGATGGATTTCTGAATGGGCGTTGTATGAGCTGGCTGTTCTATCGTCCCACCTGGTCATATAATCTAGACTTACGCGCTTTACTAAAACAGGTTCTGTAGGACATTTTTTTCTTTATCATATATCTGTTGGCTTCCAAACATTCACCGTCTCGATATGTTTTAAAAAAAAAAAATTCGTCAGGGGTGGAGGCTGTAGGACAGCCCTACCAGGATGGGAGAAAGTGTTTGTGTGTTCATTTTAACATTGACCTGTGAAGTAGTCTTGTTTCCTTTCTGAAAACTTGACAATGGTATACTGTCCACCCTTAAACATGAAAATCATCACATTGGTTTCTCATTACCAATTATGTATCTGCTAGATTATCTGACTGGAATTTGTCTAACATGGATGCTGGGCAGTTAGTAATTTTCCCAATAATGTTGCAGAATATCTGGTAAAATATTTGAATACAGCATAAGTGTTCCCTGTCTTTGTTGGTCACTGGTCCAGGTAGATATGTAGGTCCAGGCCATTCTTAGCAGCTGCTACCATGTCAACTTTCAGTCAGACTCAGACACAAGTGTTTGAGAGAAGCTGGGGTGAGACATTTTTTGTTTTATGTTGTATTTGTTACATCTATTATTTCAAAGGTCTGTCTGGTTTAACATGTTTTTAAAAATAAAACAAAAAAACAAAACTAAAACGAGATGGGAGAGACTGTTTTTGTGTTAATTTATCATTTTACGAGCCATCAGTCTTGTTTGCTTTCTGCAAAAGTTCTGGTTAAATGGCCTTTCATATACTGTCCATCAAACCATATAACCATAACACTGGTTATCTCATAACCAAGGTTAAACTTATTTATAGCTCATTTGATATCTAGTTAGATTATCTGAGTGTTTGATTTATTCCAAATATGGATGCTGGGCAGTGACCACCGTGCTCACTGGCCCAGTACATGATCTGATAATGATGATAATGATAATGTATCATTAAAAGATTAGTCTGACATTTTGAGATATCGGCTGATTGGCTGTTTTGCACCTCTGGATGGACTTCTGAATGTATCTCTGTGGAGCTGCTGTCCTACATTCCACCTGACTTGTGTTCCTTATATACCTGTAGATCAATGTTTGATTCCAGCCAAAACAAGTTCTGCAGGCTGTTCTGAGAAGCTGGGAGGAAATTTTTTGTTTAATCTGTGCACTTAAAATAGTCACTCAGTTTGACATTGCTTTATATGTTAATAGGTGGTGATCAGAGGCAGCTCATGGATGGGAATGTGCTTTAAAGTTGTTTTTAACATCACAAAACTCTCTATGCTAACCACCCAAACTGTGTAAACCATCACATAACCCATTTAATACATGGTAGATTATCAAACTGTTTATGAATTTTATTCTAACATGGACAAGGCAGTGAGTAATGTGGTGAAATATTTTAAATACAGCAGGCATTCCTGCCTTTGATCCGATGGTGATGATGATGATGATGATGATGATGATGATGATGATGATTTACTCCATATGTAAGGTATATTGTGTTTGTCTGTGTATAATAGAGACAAGCCTACTTTGTTTAGACAGGTGTGTTAAGACCTGCATATGTGGTGCCTGTGTGTGTGTGTGTGTATGTGTGAGAGTGTGCCTATGTTATGGTAAAGGTGAGTACTGAACCCATGATTTATGTTTCATCTATAAGCATTGTATGGCCTGATAAAAAGTTTTTTGGTTTGTTGAAGCAATCTAGACAAATGTTGATCACCAGATTTTAAATAATTAGAAAGAAAAGTGTCACCAACTTAACTCCGTAGGGAACAGAAGAAAGTTATAAAAATTGAAGAGGGTTTTATTAATCCTAAAAGATTATGACAAAATGTAAAACAGGTAAAACTTTTATCTGATGGAAAAAATATGAAATGGAATTTGCTTGGGTAAAGAAGGTGGAGTTTTGCAGGAAGCTTGTTCACTTGGAATCGTTTAATCACAGCTGATACCATACACATCTGTGTTGCCAATAAACAAACTTAGTCTCTGTGTGTGTCTTTACAGTAAAAGGAAAGTTTATTATTTGTACTGAAGCTTGGCAGCTGTAACCTGCCTGCTGAATGTTTACGACACCAGGACGTGTGTATGTGTGTCTTACGTAAAAGTTACAAGTAACATTGTTGACTCCTACCTTGAGCTGTGGAGGCTTAAATCGCGACTTCATTTTTTAAACTGTATCAACAGCAAGCCCAAATTTGGGGGGGGAGGATGAAAGAGGTATTGTGTTAAAGGTGAAATCCACACGAGACAGCATTTTGTGTGGCTTGATCCATTCTAAGGAATGAAGATGTTTACCCTCTGTGGCTTTGTCTCTTGTGAATCCCCAAACTTAACTCAAGTGCATTTCAAACAGTTGAGAGTCACATGAGAAGTCATTAAAATGCATCTCATGAGAAATGTAAGAAGGACAAACTGCCATCACGTAAGGAGTATATTAACAAATCTAATACGAAAAAAAGAAGAAAGAAAACACGATCAGATTCATTGTAGATGACACTTGCACATAGCATGCAAGTACTGTACAGAATAGAAACAGAAACACACTCTTAATGATCTGTGTTACTATTGTAAATTGAAATGATGTCATGTTCAATATAATTAAACAAGGTTGGAACATAATTGAACAAATATAAGCAGTATAAGCTTACTAAGGGTCACTGAGCCTATCCCAGCTGACATTGGCAATTTAGATACCAGGGCTCAAAGTCAAACCTTCAGGGAGGACACATCACCACCATGCCGCCCAGAGTAGCTGTAAAATTTGCAAAAGTCAGATAAATTGATTCAGTATCATTTATTAACAGAGTACAGTGAAGCCAACTGATGGTGGTACAAGCAGTACATCCCTAGGATTCCCAAAAGTGATCTGGTTTAGTAATAATTTGTTATTGTATATTAAGTTTATTTGTTTCATAGTTCTGAGTCTGATTGTTAAAAATATTTACTTAATGTAATTATAATATTGTTGCTGCTTGTTTGACACTGGTAGATACTCTTTTGTTGTATATCTTATACAAGTTTCAATTTTTATGAACTTGATCGAGCTTTGTAGCATTGATGCTGAATCATTTAAAAAGAATCAATAACATATCTTTAAGACCACACATTTCAATCTTTACATTGAGGAAAAAATCAAATGCAACCATTCCTTTGCCAATTGTGTACTTAATAGTCTGAAGAAAGGATAGAACTTTATAGAGACGACAGCCAAGACATCTTCAATGACAAACAGAGAGTGGTGCACACTAAATATCTGCCACACTGACAACACTAGTGTGTGCACTGCAGAAGCAAACCAGAGGTGGTCACTGCCCAGAGATTGCCCAGGTCGTAGGTCACGTGGCTGATGGGCTTTTGCATGGAGACATAGGACCAAGACAGGCCATATGTGCGAGAGCCGTAGATGCCAGTTCTGTTGAGAGAGAAGCCAGAGAAATGTATAAAACCATCATCTTAACAGTTCACCAGCAGAAGCTGTGCTCAAGACTTAGGAAGATTTTCCTTTTTTCTTTTACAAATACTGATTACTGTCTTACCTTTGGTACACCCGGCCATTTGTACTCACTCCAAAAACACTTCCATCACTTGCCACTTCAATCATTTTCATGGACAGTCCTGACACATATCTCCAGCTACTATAGCCACAGCTGCTTGGGATGACTCTCTGTCATAAGAAACATACATGACATACATGGTGATGTTGTCCTGACCCATGACTGAACAGGTTTAATGACCTCATGAAATTTCATTATCGCTTATGGCTCAACCGTGTGTGGTAGACCCGCGAACTCGAGTCGACTCCCCAGCATCCGTACTTTGGGCCACAGGTGTAGTACTTCAGAGTCCTTGACAGGTAATTCCAGCTCACACTACCAGTTCCTTTGTAGGCCAGAGAGTAACTGTCTCTCAAACAGTAGGCGTAATAGGTGCTGGGTGTTACTCCAACAACCTGACCATCACCTCCAGGATCCACCTGCTCCAAAGACAGACCTGAAGACAAGTGCAACACAGGTCATGTTGTATCAAGTGGATCAGACCAAGCAGCAGCACTGTACCTCACTAACACTATTATATTACACAGTAAACTTAACAAAAGAAGTGATGATGACAAGGTAAGCTCATACAGACTACATTTGTTCATGGTGAAATAATAACAATACTTACCATTGACAAGTGTGAAGTTGCCACCTATGTATTTGTAGACCTTGTTTTTGGTGTCAGTTCCCCAAATTCCTGCAGGTCCCACTGAGGCATGCTTGACGTAGCCTGAACTCAGACTGTACCAGTAAGTTCTAATCAGGTAATAGGCCCGGTTGTACTTGCTTGTTATGTACCACTCATCCCCGTCCAGCATCAATCTGTTTGATGTTATACAGCCAAAGTCTCATGCTGACTGTCCATCTGAACTGCACCAGGCTGTGAGCCTGGATGGAATTGAGCTGTCCAACCATCTGCAGATTTGTGTTTTCTTTTCTGAATTATACATGCTTGATTCCCAGCTAAAACAGGTTCTGGGCTTTGTTCTGAGAAGCTGGGAGGAAATTTTTGTTTTAATCTTGTGCACTTCCAAATATTCAATTTGACTGGCAATCACTGTGCTGGTATTCCAAAAAAGAAAGAAAAAAAGATGAATAAAAATAAAAGTGGTAGTCACTAGATAGCCCTGGTTAGATGGGAAGTTTAACATAATTTGCTATCTCTAAACCAATAACATATCTAATTCATTTTCTGGGAGATTATCAGACTGTTTATGAATTTTATTCAACATGGATGCTGGGCAGTGAGTAATGTGGTGAAATGTTTTAAATATAGCAGCATAATCATTCCCTGTCTTTGTTGCTCACCGGTCCAGTAGATGATGATGATGATGATGATGATGATGATGATGTGTCTTTAAAGGAACAGTCTGACATTTTGGGAAATATGCTTATTTGCTGTTTTGCAGGAGTTAGCAGACCTTTAAAGTCTGTACACTAAATATGTAGTTGTTTAGCCTGGGTCTAGTATGAAGACTGGAAGATAGGGAACTAGTTCATTCTGTCCAAACATAACAAGACTCACCTACCTGCACCTGTAAAGCTGAGGATATGTTTTGGAAGAAATGTTTCCTCACTGTAGTTTGAATAATGAAAATATCAGATACTAACAAATGCATTGTCTGTTTTGATGAGAGGAGTTGCTTCTTTATCAGCATGTTCTGACAAAGACTGCCTTAGTTTAAATGCATCAGATGGTGGAGTAACACAGTTTGTTCCAACACTGCCTTTGTTCAAACAGAGAGTATCTCTGGCATTACTTTTTATAAGTCATAATTAATAATGTGGCTTTACATCATGGAACACCTCTTTGACCTTACTTGGCTCCATGTGTAGCTCACTGGTATTGTGTGTGTCTGGGTGTACACACAGGATAAGCCTCTATTGTTTGCATGCACTGTGGAACACGTGTGTAGTATGTCTGTGTGTGTGTGTGTGTGGTGTGTGTGTGTGTGTGTGCTCATGTTACAGTAAAAGGAGAGAGTCATGTACTGATGACACAAGGTATTTTGATAAGACCGAGGTACCAGTCTCTTTATGCATGACACAGTGGTTTGCATGGTTTTTGGAGGATAGTTTTTTTTTTATCTATTAGCCTTTCCAAAATCAAAAGCACATGAATTTTTATTCATTGAGTGGCCTATAGGTTACTGAACTTATGTTTGATCAGTTGTGTTTAAATCTGTGTTGACACAGTTATGTTTACACAACACAATTTCACACTTTCATTATAACATGGAGAATTAGTAAAGGCTGTATATATGTTCCTTATTATTTTAAAACAGGTGAAATGCGGTGGTACAGTGCCACTATCTGTCAGTGTCACCAGGAGAGTCGTGGCCTCTCTCCACCTTGTGGTAGCAACCTCCAGATAAAGTATGATACCTTCCAGATACATACATACTCAACCACACACATACATACATACCCAGACACACACACATTATCATCATGTGCATACTCAAGCACATACATACATAGATTCTCACATGTATATAACCTCATAACATTCTCTTTATTGTTAGCAGAATGCCAACAAGGTGAATATTGATAAAACAAAAAATTTCCTCCCAGCTTCTCAGAACAGCCTGTAGAACCTGTTTTAGCTGGAATCAAATGCTGATCTACAGGTATATAAGGAACACAAGTCAGATGGGACGTAGAACAGCAGCTCCACAGAGATACATTCAGAAATCCATCCAGAGGTGCACTGCAGGACACAGACTCACAAACACAGAGACACTATGAAAGTACACCGTGTGTGTGCGTGACTTAATTATATGTCATGATTTGAATGTTCAGTTGTCAATAATATTAAAAACACACTGAACCTCATAATTCAGTGTATTCAGCAGAGTTAAAGTTCCTCTGTCCATTTTTAACATGTGTGGAAGGACCAACAAGGCTTCACTCTGTCTTACTCTAAGACAGTCACAACAGAATAAATATTAAACCATGACAAAAGTCAGATGAAACTGATTCCATCATCATGTCTATCAAAAATGGGGGAAAAAACAATTTTAGAAATGTATGTATATTACTTAACATAACACACTTTCATTATAACATGGAGAATTAGTAAAGGCTGTATATATGTTCCTTATTATTTCTAAACAGGTGAAATTGCGGTGCTATGTGCCACCATCTGTCAGGGGTGTCACCAGGAGAGTCAGTGGCCTTCTCTCCACCTTGTAGCACCTCCAGATAGTATGATAATTTCCTAGATACATAGATATCAACATTATTACATGGGTTACATACTCAGAGCTGGTCATTATTACTATTACTGCTGTGCATACCAAGCACATGGGCATACATAGATTCCTTTACATATATACCTATATATATATATATGTGTGTGTGTGTGTGTGTGTGTGTGTGTGTGTGTGTGTGTGTGTGTGATTTAACTTAATTATATTTCCGGATTTGAACATTCAGTTGTGATTAAAAACACACTGAACCCCATAATGCAATGTATTCAGCAGAGTTAGGGTTCTTCTGTCCACAGTCACAACAGAATAAATATTAAATTGAAGCATGACAAAAGTCAGATGAAATTGATTCCAGTATCATTTATTGGGGTTTAGAGGCAAAAGTAAGCTAAACTGATAGGTAAGCGTTGGTTACATCCCCAGGATTCCTAAAAAGTGACCAGTTTAGCACAGTTGTTATTATCATGTATTTCTTCCACAGTTCAGTGAGTTTGATTATTTAAAGAAAAACTATTTGCCTAATGTAATTTACAAATGTTGTCTTTATGTTCAAGACAGTAGATATTCATTTGCTGTATATATGCATACATTTTTAGATTCTTTTGAATTCTGATCTGAGTTTTGTGCATTGATGCTGAATCTTGTGAGAGACATTCACAACATATCTTACAATCAGTTACTTCTCGTAGCCTTTAATGTTTCCCAAATTAATGTTAGTCTACTAAAGAAGAGATCAATTATTTAAAAAGAACTTTTACGTTGAGGAAAAAAATCAAATGCAAATCATCTTTTAATTGTGTGCACTGAATAGTCTAAAGAAAGGATAGAACTTTATAGAGACAACAGCCAAGACATCTTCAATGACAAACA
This sequence comes from Lates japonicus, assembly GCA_033238685.1. Lineage (NCBI taxonomy): Eukaryota > Metazoa > Chordata > Actinopteri > Centropomidae > Lates > Lates japonicus. The sequence continues at coordinate 1,816,602 of BRZM01000005.1, read as the reverse complement.
GAGAGTGGTGCACACTAAACATCTGCCACACTGACAACATTAGTGTGTGCACTGCAGAAGCAAACCAGAGGTGGTCACTGCCCAGAGACTGCCCAGGTCGTAGGTCACGTGGCTGATGGGCATGCACATGGAGACAGAGGACCAAGACAGGCCAATGTGCGAGAGCTCTAGATGCCAGTTCTGTTGAGAGAGAAGCCAGAGAAATGTATAAAACCATCATCTTAACAGTTCTGCTTCCACCAGCAGAAGCTTTGCTCAAGACTTAGGTAGATTTTCCTTTTTTCTTTTACAAAAAATTTGGTTTTATTTTATGATTTTGTTTTACATTTATTGTATTTAATGAATAGACATTAACCATGTTGTACTAGAAGTGTACTTTGTAAATCCACGTTTTATATTCCAGGTACAAGCTGTAAAGTTGGAGTAATTGATGAGGAATGATTTGACATTGTATTCTGCTGTTTGTGCACTTTACAGAAGGTGTCATAAGTGTAGGTCAAAATGTAACATGTTTAAAAGACACTGATGTACAGCAACTACACCACTTTAATTTTATCATGTGCTTTACATTTAGTGCACATGCATGCAAGATATAACAGCCTTAAAGACTATTGTTGCTGCTGTAGTTATTCTTGTTGTTTCTATCATACATACTAGAATGTTGTGTACACAGTAAATAGATTTTGAGTGTTATTCCCAGACTGTAAGGAATACTGTCTTACCTTTGGTACACCCGGCCATTTGTACTCACTCCAAAAACACTTCCATCACTTGCCACTTCAATCATTTTCATGGACAGTCCTGACACATATCTCCAGCTACTATAGCCACAGCTGTTCGGATGACTCTCTGTCATACGAGAAACAGACATACATGGTGATGTTGTCCTGACCCATGACTGAACAGGTTTAATGACTTCATGAAATTTCATTAATGCTTAAGTGCCCAAACGGTGTGTGGTAGACCCGCGAACTCGAGTCGACTCCCCAGCATCCGTACTTTGGGCCACAGGTGTAGTACTTCAGAGTCCTTGACAGGTAATTCCAGCTCACACTACCAGTTCCTTTGTAGGCTAGAGAGTAACTGTCTCTCAAACAGTAGGCGTAATAGGTGCTGGGTAAGCGCCCAACAACTCCAGACCATCACCCAGCATCCACCTTTCCAACGAAACAGACCTGAAGACAAGTGCAACAGGCTGCGTTGTATCAAGTGGATCAGACTAAGCAGCATCACTGTACCTCACTAACACTATTATATTACACAGTAAACTTAACAAAAGAAGTGATGATGACAAGGTAAGCTCATACAGACTACATTTGTTCATGGTGAACTAATAACAATACTTACTTCATTGACAAGTGTGAAGTTGCCACCTATGTATTTGTAGACCTTGTTTTTGGTGTGTCAGTTCCCCAAATTCCCGCAGGTCCCACTGAGGCATGCTTGATGTAGCCTGAACTCAGACTGTACCAGTAAGTTCTACTCAGGTAATAGGCCCGGTTGTACTTGCTTGTTGCGACCACTTGTCCCTGTCCAGCATCAATCTGTTTGATGTTATGCAGCTGTGGACCAGCTGTGCAGTTCCATGCTGTGAAGACAAAATCATCATGTATGTGAGTGGAACCAATCATTTTATTCATTCCATCTTAAACGGCTTCAACAATGAATTCTGTCATAAAAAAAGAATCTGACAGTGACTTACCATGACTGCCAGCCAGGTAACACAGCACCAGCAAGAAGGCTGCAGTTAGCCGTGTTATTCTGTGTTTGTGAGTCTGTGTCCTGCAGTGCACCTCTGGATGGATTTCTGAATGTATCTCTGTGGAGCTGCTGTCCTGTGTCCCATCTGACTTGTGTTCCTTATATACCTGTAGATCAGCATTTGATTCCAGCCAAAACAGGTTCTGCAGGCTGTTCTGAGAAGCTGGGAGGAAATTTTTTGTTTAATCTGTGCACTTCAAATATTCACCACGACTGGCACTGTGCTGGCATTCCAAAAAAAGAAAAGAAAAAAAAAAGATGAATAAAAATAAAAAGTGGGTAGTCACTGTAGGACAGCCCTGTTGTGATGGGAAACCATCACACTGGTTATCTCTAAACCAATAACATATCTAATTCATTTTCTGGGAGATTATCAAACTGTTTATGAATTTTATTCAACATGGATGCTGGGTAGTGAGTAATGTGGTGAAATGTTTTAAATACAGCATAAGCATTCCCTGTCTTTGTTGCTCACCGGTCCAGTAGATGATGATGATGATGATGATGATGATGATGGTGATGATGATGATGTGTCTTTAAAGGAACAGTCTGACATTTTGGGAAATATGCTTATTTGCTGTTTTGCAGGAGTTAGCAGACTCTCAAGTCTGTTCATCAAATATGAAGCTGTTTAACCTGGTCTAGCATGAAGACTGGAAGACAGGGGAATCAGCCTGGCTCTGTCCAAACATAACAAGACTCACCTGCCTGCACCTGTAAAGCTGAGGATATGTTTTGGAAGAAATGTTTCCTCACTGTAGTTTGAATAATGAAAATATCAGATAATAACAAATGCATTGTCTGTTTTGATGAGAGGAGTTGCTTTTTATCAGCATGTTCTGACAAAGACTGCCTTAGTTTAAATGCATTAGATGGTGAAGTAACACAGTTTGTTCCTAACACTGCCTTTGTTCAAATGGGAGAGTATCTCGGTATTACTTTTATAAGTCATAATTACAATGCTTACATCAAGTGAACACCCCTTTGACCTTGCTTGGCTCCCATGTGTAGCCCACTGGTATTGTGTGTGTCTGGTGTCTGGCACAGGACAAGCTTCTTGTTTGTATGCACTGTGGAAATGTGTGTAGCATGTCAGTGTGGTGTGTGTGTGTGTGTGTCTGTGTGTGTTACAGTAAAGGAGAGTCAAGTAATTGATGATGCGTATTTTATAAGATCGAGGCCTAGTCTCTTTACGCATGACACAGTGGTTTGCATGGTTTTTGGAGGATAGTTGTTTTTATCTATTAGCCTTTCCAAAATCAAAAGCACATGAACATAAGTGTTGTCAAAACAGCATCACTGAGCAAAAATTAAAAGAAATAGTTGATAAATAAACTAGGTGTGTAATATAACATAGACTTGCATTTTTGTGATTTCATGAATAACCAGTGAGCCATGTGTTTATTCTTACATGTAAACTTCTGCATTTCTGCAGACTTTGCCTGAGAAAGTGTGTATAAAGGGCTCAAAATGTCTGCCAGAGAGTGCTCATGTACTTGATGACTTGACAGTGGAATAGCCCTAAGCCTGCACAGACTAAGCAGGAATGAGCATCATAGTCTGTGAGACTATGAATGTGGACACTGGGATTGGACCAGGTGGGTGTGAATTTATTTACATGTGCAGCGACAGTAACTCAGCGAAAGGTCAGCTGTGTCTGTGTCAGTTGGATGAGTCAAATCCACCTGCTGGTGGTAGAATGAGATCAGACAGGTATGAGGGGGAAAGCCTGTTGACAGTTTTGTAAGTCATTGGAAGAACCATAAAGTCTGATCTCACATGGATGGGGAGCCAACGAAGGGACGATAAAATTGGTTTAATATGGTCAAGTTTTCTGGAGTGAATTGACATTCTTGCCTCAGGATTCTGAACCATTTGAAGACTTTTAGTACTAGCACATGACAGGCCATGTGAGACAAAGGCGTGAGTTAGGATAAGGTTTGGTGTACATTGAGCACAACAATACAGTATATGTAATTGTCATGCCCCCCTCCTCACTCTCCCTGAGGTTTTTCTCCTCGGGAGCAGAGAGAGGAGACCCCCAGGACAAATATGCCATATAGCCTGCATAACCCAACACTAGTGTGCGCAAAGCGTCAACAGTATTAAAGTATGAATGACTCAATAGGTGGGCATTTTGCAGACACATATACAAATAACACACCAAACATGTCTGCGTGTTAACACCAATAACCTGGGTCCACATTCTTTGCAGCAGGGTCATAGCATCACATCTTTTTAAAAAAAACCATACCATCATTTTTTTCTTATTTATGAATTTAAAACCACAAAATACAAAAAGCGCTGTCTTTGTCTTGTCCCATGTATGTCCACATGTATGTATGTATATGATGTTTTGTATTGTCGGTGTATGTGAAAAAAGAAATCCAAGTTCAGCCACTCAAACTAAATAATACCAGTGCAAATCTTTCTGATACACCACTTTCTCATGCCCAAGCATATGATATCATCAGCTGATTCAGTAACTTAAACAACTTACCTTAACTACTATTTCAGAAGTGTATATGACGGGGAGGCAGGTGCAGCATATTCCTCAGCAGTTCATATATTGTTGAATAGTTGGCCCCTGCAGGGAAAGTTTTTGACCCCTACGTCAAAGAAAACTAGGCTTTTATTTGACTCATAAATATGATAGAAACTTTGCACAGATATGTATTTTGGACAAATTATTCCAACAGATTATCTAAAGGTTAGAGGACCCTTTTGGACCCCTACTTTGTCCCAAGGCCAGGGACAATGGACTTGGTGTTCCACCAGTGTTGGTAGCCCTGGTACTCATTTATAAACTTTATTTTCACCTGTACACTTTAACTATGTTGTGCACATACTTGTGTAAATTAAACACTTGTATGTCTGTGTGCATGTTGCATAAACCTGTTTTACACCCATGTTCTGGAAATGTGTGTGGCATACATGTGATCACATGTGATGCACATTCCTGCTGCCATTTACAGTCAGACCTGGTCGGACAGGATCCTAAATAAAGATGTTGTGTTTACAGGAAACCTGCAAAAAGTTCCCGAAATGCAACAGAACAAAAGCTGGCTACAAAAAAGCTACACGATTCACACAAACCATTTAACCAGTGTCCTTTTACATCCAGCAGCCATGATTCAACAAAAATGTCTCTCAGACCCAAGTATTGTTTAGACATTTTTATGCCTTCTTATACATTGTATCAGGAAATCAAGGAGAGAAAGGCTCCTGGTGGTCCATGGTCAGTGTCCAATACACTGTGCTACCTCTAATAGATTGTGTTTTCATGGTGTGTTTTCACCTCTGCTGTTCCTGCAGTATAGGCACACCTGTGTCATGTTTGCAACTTGTTTAAAACAATTAACAGCTGTGTCACACCATTTTCACATGCATTTGAAACATCTCGTTTGGCCAGTATTTCCGAAACCACATAAACAGAGCTGATCAAAACATGGGGGAATTCGGAGCATACATTCAGTACATGAAACAAGGGTGCACAATGAGTGCAGCCTGTGTGCTTGTAGTGCCTACAGTCTGTGCAGTCACAGATTTTGGACTGTGCGTAAATGTTCACACAGCGAAATGGACAGATGATGAAATTTACACAAATGCAGTGACCATGAATTTGTCTTTAGTTAATAGACAGAATTTAAGATGAGTTAAAATCATTCATCAGACCACAGAAACAAACAGATCGAATCACTGCCTTTTGCATTTAGATTTGGTATTAGTACATATTCTGATCTTGATTATGCCCACATTCTACATTGTGACTGAATTTCAATATGCCAATTAGGTTGAAGGGGCTGGTGGATCATCAGGTAATCAGCATAGAGAATCTTTGCAAGCACTTGTACTATCTAAGCCCAGTGTACATCCACATGAGGTCTGACTGATCATATTTCTGTGCAGTGCATTCTGCATCCATGCACAACCTGCATTAACATGTTTAACGACAACACCTGTTCTCTATGATGTGCTATGCTCAAACACAAAATAAATGAAGTAGTTTACGTTCAATGCCAGTATTTTTATTTGCATAGTGTGGCTGCCCCTCTGCTTGGTTCACTCTGCTGTTGCTGTGCTTTCTGTCTCCAGGGCTCCACACCAAGTTAGGAGACTAATCAATGGGACAGGACACACCTGGGCCCAGTGTGCCTTTAAGCCAGAGCAGCAGCCAGTCCTGGGGTAGATCTCACCACACAGCTCTGCTTTGGGGTTTTTGTTTCTTTTTCTTTGTTTTTACACCACAACTTCAATGCATCACATTTTCACTCAGCCCCTCCCAACATTGCAGACTTTACAGATTCCTTCCATCTACTTTTTTGAGTTTGTTTTAAATAAATTACTTTGTTATTTACTATAACCATGTATCTCCCATTGTTGTTGCAGTCTAAGAATCAGGCTTTAACAATAGCAACTACATTAGAATGAGGATATAGTTAAAGAAATACATATGAACACATATGTATGAAACATATACAATACCAATTTAATAACTAAAATGTATGAGCTAATGGCCCAAAAAACTAATTTCCTGATTTTTACACTTCTCTATGAATTTTCCCATTTACCATTATGAAGCACTCCAGTGATTTTACACGTTTCAGTCAGGTCAGTTTACTTGAGGAGTACTCTGCCTGTGAAAACAGCTGTGTAATATATTCTATGGATCTAAGGGGAGCTCAAAGTTTGGAAAAATAACCCTGATAACCTCACTTTGAGCCTGAGACTTCAAAAATCAGAACTTACATTGATTGATTGTTGCTATTGAATTGCATTGTGGGAAATCTGCATGGTAGCCAGCATTTTTGTGGCTTGATACATACTAAGGAATCACAGTCAGGATATTTTGCACTCTGTGGATTTGTCTCTTGTGACTCCCCACACTTAATGTGTACTGTAATACTGGAGTGCCCCTTTAAGAAAATATACAACATGCATCTCTGGCACAAATACAGTCCAAATGGACGGAAATCCCATCGGGCTGATGGGAGTCATATTTACACATTAAACATGTTAAAGAAACAATACTAAATGATGACCTTATCTGTCATAACTGAGCTGTTGCACCATCTGCAAACCATAAAGCATCACAGAGAGGTACTCAAGGTCAGAGTAATGGACTGAAACAAATCCACTATACATGAATAAATAAAAACTATCAGCGAAGAAAACACACACAAAACACTCACATGCTGTTAGTGTGTCATATTTATTTGAGACACTGCCAGTGAAGAGGAATGGAAATGAAGTTTATGGCATTTGGGTGGCTCCATTTGTATCTTTGTCTCTAAGTTTTATTTAAAATATCACAAAACTGTGTGATTATGCAATATTAATGAGGAAATGACATTTTATGCTTTCACTTTTCAAGCACACGAACATGTGTGCATCATAATATACAAACAGGAGAGAACAAAGACAAATGCAAGCAGTAAAATATATTTATAATGAGATATGTTGAGTACTTGTAAGAGCAGTGGAATTCCAGATATTATTTTCTCTTCCATTTCTATCTTCTCTCTCTCTTCTTGTTTTCAGTGGATGTAGAGCAAAGGACATTTAAATTCCATCAGTGGGTTTGGAGAACCATGCTTGGGAGCCTGGCAGGGCTGTGTGAGTCGTATGAGCCTATGTTGGACTGGTGCTGGCTGGTTTAATCACGTTAGCTCCCACTGGCTCTCCATAGAGACAGGCATGCTGAGTCCCTCACCTCCTCCTCCCTCTCCTCCTACACCATTTCTCTGAGCACTTCCACAGCGTGGGGCATCAAAAGACTTCAGGTGCTGTCAGGTGTAAATACTGGCACATACACCACATCACCTCACACCACATCCTTATAAGGGTCAAATGTCTTCACTAAGGTAAAGGTATTTTATTACCTCTCAGTTCTCTAAGTTTCTACAAAAATATCCTGTCACATTATCTCTAGTGTTCCTCCAGTGTAATTCCCCTTCTCACTCTCCTTTCTCCGTAACTGAGTATTTTGTTTCCCTCATGTCTCTTTGACTTGACCTTAAGTTGTAGAAGGCATTTACATTATAAATCCTCCTGAGATTGGCATTGTCTGTCTTTGTTTTTGTTCTTTTCTACATCTGTTTGGTGTTCAGATGGTCGGCCGAAAACAGATGGTTGAAGGTCATTGGCATCTCTGTCACTTCTAAGCCTCAGAGGATGCCACTGACCTCTGGGAGAGATGCTGACAGAAGTGCTTACATGTTTTGAGGCTTCACAAAGCCCCCAGGATCATTCACAAGTCAAATGGTATGTCAGAAGTTAAATAACAGTCTTAGGACACTTTCTTACAAATGCGTTGTCTTAATTCTAGTTGTTTGGGGAGGAGATGTCATTCAGTTTATGACCTATACTGGAGCCAGCCACCGTGGGGCAATTGAAGTGTTCTGGCTTCACTCTTGGGAGCTGTTATGTTGGACAGTCATTGCACCAGACAGCGTATTCTTCTTTTCTTCACCACCAGTGTTGGTGTCCTTCCTGGATCTTGTAGCTGTTTTCACAAAGGTCCAGTCTGGGTATCCATGAACTTTTCCTTCAGCTGTGTGTGCTCCTTCTCTATGACCTGGGCACTTGTTGGCACAGTCTTTGGCGATGCAGGGTTCTGATAACTATGATGTGACCTCATTGTTTACATGCATCCAAACTCTGGAGGAACTCTTTAGAGACTATGAGGCAACAACTGCCACATGACAACATCCTTAATAATACACTAGTTTAGATATGTGAACAGCACACAAAATCAAAACCCAGGAGGCACAAGCTTTCACAGACCACATGAACGGTAACATCAAGTTCACACGACACGTTCAACACAACTTGGCTTTCTTGGACTGTGTTATTAATTTAACGACCATTTATACACTGTCATAACAACAGCCAGGAGCACTAATAAACCAAGTTACATCAATGGCCTTGATAATGACCCCATAGAGGTTGAATACCTGGGATTCTCAGTCAGTCAGTCAGAAGTGAGGAAACCACTTTGATGAAAGCTGACATGTCTTCAAATATCTACAACCAATCCAGTTGACAACCCTTCTTGGATACACATCTGGAATAATCGCTGTTTGGAACCCAAGTTTCCTGACAATAGCCATTATCAGAAATTAACTGTGCCCAAATGGATTCTTCAACCCTTGAGCTTATTGCCTCTGCTGTCTCTAAGGATAAATCATAGAATCACTGAGTCCTGCTTTGTTGCAGCTACGAAACATAAGCAGGTCATCTGGAAGTACAGTCCCAGGAGATATGAACTAAAATCAATATTAAATGACAAGGAAGCAAGGAAGGCAAAAAGTGTGAGAGAAGGCCACAAGGTCATGGTCACAACATCAGCACATTGACAGGCGTGGCAGTGGTGTGTTTGTTGTATGTTCACAATTTCATTGTGGTTCTGCAAGATATCTGCGAAGGGCAGAGCCTATTAACAATGAAACACCCACACACAATGCACAAAACCAGGAAATGTCACTGTGTTTTTACAGGCAGAAGGTAACACAATCATTATCACATTATTATCACACACAGTGAGCATGTGTGCTCTACTGTGGCAGTTAAGTTTACATTGTATGTACCACATGACAAAGTGTTCACACGCATATTCAGTTTCTGCTTAATTCTACCAACTTGTAATCATCAGATCTAGAAGAACTAGTACTAGTTGGTATAATCCAATTGTGATTATGCTGAATTACAGTAACAGGCTAGAATTTCCATTATTCTGTGCACCTGTGCACAAGTAGTCTGTCACACACTTCGTATACTCAGCCATCAACAGGCTTTTTTCAGCAACATTACATTATCGTCTGTGGTATTATGAGAGGTTGCATGTCAGGAAAAGATAAACATAATTTAAAAATCAACCAACTTTATTGTAAAACTGAACAAAAATCTACCCAAAGAGAAAAAAAGAGAGGATATTTGGTTATTTCTGGCTGGACCGCATCAGCAGTCCTCACTTCTGAAAACTGGTTGGGGAGTCCCTGGTATTTAACTTCGTTAACCCACCCTGTCCTGTGAGTCGTTAGGGTCAAATGAGCCCAGGTGTGACTCGTTGGTGGGTCATTGCCCCCACCTGACATCATGTGAGTCATTAGGGTCACAAGTCTCAAGGTGTGAATGGAGGTTAACGGATGAGAGGTGAAACGTCCAAAGAAGTCCTGTTGCCTTCAACCTCAGCACTTAAGACTACCATGACCTGGATGACTGAGAACCTACACAGACATGCATGCCCTTTACAGCAACTTGCACAGCTAGGGAGGAAACTGCCAGTGTCATGAATGGTTAACAGCTGACAACACTGTGCAGTAGGATTTCATAACTTTGCACACCCACATACACAGTCCAACCAAAGGGTACAGAATGGCAAAGTTATCAAGTATGTTCTGTTATCAAAGCAAACATTTATACATTTGACATCAGTAACCTTAATATGTAACCTTATTGTTTGATAAACTAACACTTTATCTCCCTTTCTCCTTTTTCATGAACAGATCATGATGTTTTATTCTATAGATCATCATAATGTGGTACTGTAAATTTTCCACAACATGCCCAAGGGATTGGTTTGTTTCTGAATATTAGTTGTCATTTTATCAGGAAAACCCCTGTAGTGGCATCTTGATCAACAAATGACACACACAACCAACCTCTACATACTTTCACTTTGCAAAAACATGTTGTACCGTAATGGTCCAGTATCCATTGCACCTGTGTTTCACACGTGATTGAAACACTAACCTTCCCCATTTTGTTCATTATGCAGGTTTGACTGGTCTTTCATCTCACACTGATTTTCCCAAGTCACCAGTTAGACTCAGGTCACATCACTCGTGTCTTTGCTGCCGTAACCTAACCTGTAGCTGATTAAACTAGAGCTACAGATGAATATGAGAACTGTTTTTTTCCCCCAAAACAACCAAATCTATTTAAATGATATGGGTAAAAAGAGCTAGGTAGAGCAGCCAGTATTTTACTCATGCTTAAAAGCCTATTATGATAAAACAGATAGAGGGCAAACTTGAATCAAGATAAGTAATCCCTAATATATGCACCAAGGGACAACTGTTAAGAGGATTTTTGATCTTGATCCTGACAAGTGAAAGATTTAGGTTTAGTTGAGGTGAATATACCACAGCCTTTCCTCTCTCCCTCTTTCTCCTGCTTTGCTGCCCTCTCCTAACTCCATCATTCTTCATCCTCTTCTTTTTCCCCCCGGTCCTACATCTGATTTCATTCTCAAGTTGTTTTTCATCATCTTCCTCTTCCAGCACCACCTCTTAATAGACACTACGCTGAAATTCTGAGCCTCATTTCATCACAACCTCTCATCTCGCTGTCTTCATGTTGGTGTTCAGCTCACCATCAGTATAGCCAGAGGAGCTGCAATAAGAAATAATTTAGTAAATCTCATAGATAGAATGCAATAGATGACCTGTCCAGGATGTACTCCACCTCTCTCCCAATGTCAGATAATGGATGGATGGACAGTAACTCTCATGACAACTTCACTCTCCTCTCCCCTTCTCCAACAGACCCACCCAAATACACACCCAACAACCTTCCAGCCTTCCTTCTGTTGTTATGCCCTCAGGTTATGTCTGAATGCCATGTGCAACGCCTGCCAAAAGCTACAGTACTAAGCACAGAACAATAGTCACTGTTTGGAATTAACATGACTTATGGATGTCAGCCACATTTTACAAAGCTGCTTAATCTGCATGGAAGAAGAACCTGCTGCCTTCTGGCCAGAATACACTACAATCAAAATGTTTGTATCAGTTCTCCTAAATACCTCATTGTCTGAGACATAAAATCAAATACTTTCACTATTAATGACTTTAAGGAAACAGTCAAAACTTTGTTCAAAGCAACAGCACCACTGCTGGCCTCTTCTTCCTGTAGGCTTATTTATGTCCATTGAGGTATTGAAAAGTACTAAGCATTTTAACAATATGAAGATCTTAGTGAAAGTTTGCTCAACTTTGGTGAATTTTGACATGGAAATTTGCTCTACTGAACATTAGAGGGAACCGAGAGAGTGGAGTGGAGAGTGGACAGAGAGGCAGAGAGTCCAAAATGGAGGAAGTTATTGTAGCTGCGTTGCACAATTACACATTTATGTAAACTCCTAAAAAAACTGCTCCACCAAATGGTTTGCAAATATTTTTGAGCCATGAGTCGATGGCGCAAATACATCTTTTGAATAAACCGTTTGAATTTATGGTCCCATTAACAACTGAGCTATGCTAACGAGCTTGCTAACGGACCATTGAAAAAACTCATTTACTTCAGTCTCAGTGAGCCACCTCATTTAATTTTGCAGGGCAGGAGAGTAAGAGAAGCAACACTGGAGACACATTTATAACAGAAAACCTGGTCACAAACTGGATGTGATCAGGTCTTCTGGTTTGGGATGCAGGTGAGACGGACTAGGGAAATGTAGGATCCAGTATTTTGGAGCTTTCCCATATTCAGTCAGGTTTTATTGGTTTCTGCAGCTTCCATTTGACAATTCTTTTGTAAATTTTTCTCTCTCAAATTCCCAAACTTCACAGAAGTGAATTATGAAACCCTTTGAATGTCCAAATAATTAATATTACAACATGTAGTGTATGGATCCTACATCAAACCCATAAGCTCTATGATGACCCACTGAGCTCCGTCAGAGGGCTGGCTTTAACATTCAGTTTTAACTTTATTAGGAGTATGTATAGAAGTGGTCTCTGTTGATTGGCTCTTTGCACATTTCTGCAAAACTGTGGGATTCACTGCGCTGTTGGGACAACCTGCTTCACAGGCTGCTGCTACAATCATTTGACTAAACCCTTCCAATAAATTTTGAATGTTTATTTTATTTATAAGGCACCACATTGAAATCGACAGCTAAAGGAGTACTTCCTAAGAGCCCGTTGATGATTTGGTGAGAAGTTCTGTTTCTGTGGCTGCTTCAAAATCTCAGCTTTAATTTTATCAATAAGAGGAGTTAGGATTAAAATTCATTTGATTAACTGCTGCAGGTCTTATGTGTGATACCTGCAAAACTTATGTAGAGTCATGCACCCTAGTGACTGCCACAGATAGAGCCACGCCAACACGAGAGACAGAGCCAGTTAACCTCAGCAGAATATCTTTCATTGTAGTTGCAGTACTCATACGTACACACACACAGACACACACGTACCTCTACTTTAGCCTTACTTCTCTATATCTGTCTTTGTTTACTATCACTGTTCTTTAACACTGATATACCAAGACAAATCCCTTGTATGTGCAAACTTACTTGGCGATAAAGTCTGATTCTGATTCTGACATGAGATGAAAGCATTAACATTTGTGCCAGAGGTGATTCTGAACGAATATTTCCGCTCTGTGGTGCACACAAAATCTCTCAGTGTGTTGACGTTTCCTGCACATTCTCTCTCACTGCTTTGAACCAAATCAACCATGACTCAGCTTTTAACAGAGGCTGTAGCGAAAGTAAAAGCCCACATTTAACATGAACACGTTACACATTTTAGCAACTTAGATGAGGGACTGCAGTGGTGAGGTAGATGTTTTTGACCTCTCCAGAGCTAGGAAAGAGGATTTTCATTGAGTGATTTTACATTACAGTATGATTCCACAGACAGGAAGAAGAGAGGATTCCTTAATAAAAAAGAAACCAGAGCAACTTTGAAAATGCAGCTACAGCTTGATTTTCTTATCAGTTTGGCTCCCCCCATTTCTAAAAAAAAAAAATCTTGATTCAAAGATGACCAAGCACAGTCAGGGTATTAAATAGGGGCAGAAGACAGATATTGACCAATGCCATGGCTGTTCAAGTATATCTTGGACAGTCAGGGCTTGATTCTTCTTTTTTCAAAATGAATTCAAAACATATAATATAAAAACCACCCAAGTGAAGCCAGACCACACTGCAACAGCAGCAGCAGCAGCAGCTGTTGTTTGGGGTTCAGCATGGGAGACCCTGTTGAGTAAATGTGTTGAGAAATGGAGCCCTCAGCTGATGATCCATTTCACTGCAGCATTAGGCTAAAGCCACTGCGCTCAGCCTCCAGCTCTCTCCATCACCCACACATCGCACATGTGAATCCTAACAAGCAGCTGGCAGGCAGGCTCAACGCCAAATTGCACCAAATTGCTTTCTTCTTGTATTGTTGATAGAATCTAATCACATCATGTTGTGGATGAGACTGTGAAGCGGTCATATCCCAATTCAAACTGAGGGAGGCATTTGATAGAGAACATCTCTCAGAGATGAACAGGTTTATTTTCCATCCAAACTATTTATCTGTGATGATTCATATTGTGTAATGTATCATTTCTCTCTAATCAAGCCTCTGGCCTCCTTGTGTTTTTTTTAATTTTTACAGAGAGAAAATGCCTTGAAAACATGTCTTTTGTCAAGGTGGTAATAACTAATATTTGTGGCCTCTACTGATTTGCTCTGACCTGGCCTCAAAACTCCCCAGATCCCAATCTGATCAAACATCTGAAGGATGCACCAGAACAAGCCACATCCATGGAGGCCCCACACTGTAACCCACAGGACCCTAAGGGTCCGATGTCCTGGTGCCAGACACCATGCCCTGACCAGTCAGAGTTGTTTTGCAACACAAGTGGGACAATATTAGGCTGGTGGTTTTAATGTTGTGGCTTATCAGTGTAAACCAAAACCAATTTTCAGTTATCACCCTAATGGTTACCAATATATACATATACACTACAATGTGACCTGCACTGCATTACTACAGTCAGACTTTCCTTGTATTTCAGGTTTTTTTTTTTGATCATTATTACATTACATGATTTACCATCATATTTTGTTTTGACTAACTACTGTGTAACTTGAGTTGTTAAAACCTGCACACACGACAGAGGCTGATTAGAAATCATGCCACAGAATCCTGGTTTCCGGGGTATTTCAGCTGGGATATCCAGGTTTCTCCAAAAATGTGACAATAACCAGGATACACGTGTGCATGTTACACACATGTTAAGGTAAGTTATCAAATAGAATAAAATGTGTCACATTTGTAGACAGATGTGCAGAGTTCATCACCCTGGTGGTCTGAAGACAGATGTTATCTCTGTATGTTGGATTTGTGGCTGCAGAAAAATTTGCCTTGGCATGAAAAGTGGAACAGTTAACTGCTTGTGTAGTGAGTATCCCTCATATTCATAATAAAATTATATGTCAACCAAAAATTCACAGCACACGTGGACAGAAACACTATTACATTGACAGGGGTCATATCTACACATTGAATATGTTTAAGACAAAAAAACAATATAAAAGATAACCTTATGTGTCATAGCTGAGCTGTTGCACCATCTGGAACTACAAAGCAGCACAGTAAAGATGCTGAAGGTCAGGGTAATGGACTGTAACAAATCCCTTTTAAATAAATAAAAACAAACAGGGGAAAAAAATCTGGCACAAAACACTCACACACTGTGATAGCTCCATATTCATTTGAAACGCAGCCAATGGAGAAGAGGAAATGAAGTTTAGCTTGGATCTCAGTTTTAAATGTTGCAACAAAGAAATGAGCTAAATGCAGGCACACACAGATACCTGAAAATTAAAATGATATGAATGATAAATTACTAGATCATTTTATCTCTTAAAAACATTAAAATGCAAACAGGCAATTGTCCACTAAAGTGCTTGTTTTTGCAGCTGAGTGGCACAGATTGTTATTATAAGTGTCTGACAACATTATGGACAGGATTCCTACAGAGATATATCACTACCAGACTCCACTGACAGAAACAGTGATTTTTCTGACATACTGTGGCCTTTGTGTTATGTGTGCGGTATTTTTACTTACTGACACTTATGTGAGCCTGTCAGAGGCAAACGTCCACTAAACAAGCTTTTTAGTGGACATAGTCTGGTGCAGACAAATGCCTGGTTGGATTATACTGCAGCAGGTGTTCACAGTGACTGGGTATCCCACTGCACTGATTCCAAACCCTTGTCCCTCATTGTCAATCATTTACACCCAAAAACATGGGAAAATAAGTCCAAAGATCAAAAATACCAGAGTTTTCCTTTAAGACAGAAAATGTTTACTTTCTTCCATTTGGTTTAGGTACAATGCATATCTGTCACCTGTGTCCTATGACTAATTTATTCTCCTCACCCCCCTCCCTGTTTTTTGTTTCCATAACTGAGTGCTCTGTTTTCCTCCTGTCTCTCTACCTTGACCCTAAATCACACAAGGCAGAGCTACATCCTGTTTATTGGTAAACAGCCTCACTTTTTATAGACTGCACAGCAGGTACGAGGCCTTAGGTGTAGATTCATAAATCCTCCAGAATACTGTCCTGCATTTTAATGAGATCATAAGTTATGAGAAAGCGTGCCTCAGTGTAGAAGCACACACTTCCCAAACATCCATATCAGCTGAACTTGTGTTTCTCTCCTGCCCTCTCTCCACAAAGCCAGAAGTTAAATCATACCATGTTGACAGCCTGGCTTAAGACTGATGGTCCAAGGTCAGACACCTAAAGCATTGCTGGACCCCAGAGGATGCTAGTCTCCAAGTCTCCAACTACCGTCTGATGTCAGAGGCCATCTATCACAGCAACAGAGGTCTAACTGTGCTAAGTATGTAACTATGCCCACACACAATGCTCCTCTCTCTTGCTACTGACTCTTTGTGCCAATTTGAATGTGTGGAGGGAATTTAGATGGAAGGCAATCACAAGGTTCTTTCTGACACCTGAAATTGTGGCTAAATTTGGTACAACATTCTCAACATTCAAATGCTGGAGAAATTGCAGCCCACATTTTGGCAACCAGACACACATATTCTGGTGATGCCCAAAATTGGAAAAGTTCTGGAAAGATGTGTTTAAAGCTATTAATGAAGTATTCGGTTCAAAAATTTCAATGGATCCAACAGTGGCTCTGTTGGGTCTGGTACCAGATGGCATCGAAGGAAGAACCAAAAAATATCTCCTACAAATATTCTAACAGCCATTAAATGTATCACAGTTAGGTGGTTAAAGCCTGATCCTCCAACATACAACATGTGGACCGAGAAAATAAAAGAAATATATCAGATGGAACAGGTAACATACTCTTTAAGACCTCAAAGGAACATGTTTATTGATAAGTGGAGACCTGCTATGAACTTACTCTTGTAGTGAGCAACCCCTACACATATTTTGAATGTAATATTGACCTGTTACATCTTTTTTTCCTTGTTTTATCTTGGTTTACTTTATTCTGTTTTACGTTGCTTCATTTTATTTTATTTTATTTTTTGTTGTTCTATATAACTATGTATTTATGTATTTATTCTTCTGCCATCACAGTTTTTGTCCTTTTGTTGCGTATTAGTTGTTATCATTTCTTTGGTTGTACTTTGGTGTGTGAAACTGAGGAAACAGCAGTTTGAATGTATGAATGAATAAATCGGTCATCTGTCCATTAACCACTGAAAAAAAATCCTATGTTATTATCTCTCTCTTTTTTGCTTGAACAGAGAGTGGGCACTGACTGATCACTGTACTTCACAGCTACAGTCTGCCTGTTGGTTATATATTCATAAGCCCCTATTGACAGATTCAAGCTATTTATCTGCTCTGAACAACATGGAGCTCATCTGCCTGCTGCATTTTAAAGTTCAGAGGAACTCTGTGTTTCCTTTTAACATTTAAATGCAGGAGATAAGCTGGAATAATCGCTGTTTGGCTCGCAAATCTGGTCTCCCTATTATCATTTAGCAGGCTGTTCCCAAACTGCTTCTTCAAGCCTTTAGCTTATCTCCTCTGCTCTCTCTGAGATAAAACACAGAGTTGCTCTGAGTTCTGCTTTGTAGCACCTATGGAATACTGACAGGTCACCTGGTGATGAAAATCAAGTCTTTGGTATGCAAGATGGAAACTGAGAGGATTACAAATGGATATATTGAGAGAGAGTGTGTGTGTGTGTGTTTATATGTCGTGTGCTTGTATGGATCATGGTCTCCAGTGTGTATAACCATCTACATGGACCAGCTCCCCAAGATGTTTGACAGCAGTATAATGATGTTGTGTTTGTTCTGCTGGTGCCACTTACAGAGTTTACGCTGGCTGCCAGGCCAATGATAAACATAAGGTTTCAAGTGTTTGAACAAATAACCAATGCTGTTGTTTTCTATCCATGTGGAGGGGTGAGACATGATAATCACACAAATTGGGATGACAGCAAACACTTTCAGACAGTTTCTGCATTCATGTTGTTTCCCTCAATTATACACACAAATAGGTAGAGTCTGAGAGAAATTCATACCTGCAGCTAGGTGTGCAGGTTTCTTACCTGTTTGCTGCATGAGGTGGCTGTGCTTGATTGTCAGTTTCAGAAAGTTAGCGTTTTGTTAAGCATTCTGACTTGGTGCATTTTCACTTTGCAAAAGCAAAAGAGGAGAGTCAGTGCAACCTGAGGAATATATGTAAAAAGGTTGATATCTTGTGAACATGAGATCTGCAGGTTTGACTTGTGGACATGCCTGAAATTCTTCTGGTTTCCTGAGCAAATTCTGGGAAGGCAAGGCAGACCAACTAGTTTTACAGGTAAAGCTGGCAAATGTTGACAGTCAGTCATTATTTCTGCTTGTCTAGTAAGACAACCAAGGCCAAGTTTTGAGTCAATATAAGCCCAAATGGATACCTAAGGGGCAAAAGGTTAAATGATTTTTGGAATCTCTGATCCCAGATCTGATGATTAGGAGGTTACCAAAACTATAAACAGTTGGAGAGCCCACCTTTTTCATTTTGCTGCCTTCTTACACATCTGATTTAATTTTTCTTCCTGCTCCACTACCACAACCCCACCAATACACACACACACACACACACACCACTGCTGCACGTTCATCTTCTCTGAAATTCAGAGCATCATTTCATCACCACCTCTCATCTTGCCCCAACTTCATCTCTGTGCTTGACTTTACGGATCAATAGTGCCAGAGGAGATCCAATAAGCAGCCCTACTACTTCTCTGACACCTTCACCCCTCTCCCCACCTCCCCACCCTTCCCCTACACACACAATAAACTCTCTGCCTTCTAGCTTGAGTTTTTACCCTCAGGTTATGGCTGGATGTCATGAATGACACCTGCCATAAACACAACAAAAGTTTCAACAGTCTCTTAATGGAATCATGCTGATTGGTTGGTGTCAGCACCGATCTCTGATCTTTTGTTATTCCAAAGCAACCTGACCTACTCACTGCATGTTTCGCCATCATTTGTCTCCTGTAAACACCAGCAAATACTTTGTGTGCACCAGTGACCTGGATTTTTTTTATTTATTTTTTTTATGTTTGAGTACAGCTACACAGAGGGGCCTGCGTTTATCAAAACTCACACTTAAACCTCATTTACATTACACTTATTATTACTCTAATTATTTAATAACACTTGTTCTGAAGAGCCAAATCAGAGATATAGAAGTCTTTTACTGAAAATAAAATATAAGTCTATGGAAGCAAAGAAAGGACATCATTTGGATTTTATCAGCAACTGAATACCTAATTTTAAAACTAAACCACTGCATATTACAATGAATTTAAATACCACTGAATTTATGGCACTGAAATCCACCTGGTTTGACTAAATGTACTTTGAAGTCTCTCTCAGGTTATATTATTTCAAAAACTTGATTTCACACTGATAACAGCAGACCTTGCTCCAATCAGGTTACATCCTGTCGGTCAGATTATGCACAAAGGATGAAATGAATTTGAAATTATCTACTGGGAATTTCACAGAGGGAAATTCCCACCATATAAATTCAGACAGGTATTTTCAAAGTAAAATATTCTAATAGATTTAATATTTAGATACATTCAGTGGTATTTAAACATCAAGTTCTTTCAACATTAAGAATTCATTCAAGTGGTTAAATCACACAATCAGGCATTCAGTTACTGATAGAAATTCTAAATATCATGGCTTTACTTCCTTCAAGATAAGACATTTATCAAGCAACATACTCCTTGTTGCAAAGCATTGTGGTTGTCAATCCAGATCTACTTCCTTCTGCCTGATTGTATTTGAGATCAGAAAAATTATCTTGTTATTTGAGGTCCAGGGTACAGTTTATAGATTGATAACTCTGATGTATTCAGTGCTGCTGCCTTTTCCACTGGCATGTTTTCATTTACTGTTGCATTAGTGTTGGTAATACTTTGTCAGCTTGTTTTCTCCTCTGTACTGAAACAAACTGTGAAAGCAGTGTGGCAAAATTGGGGACATAACTGACAAATTTACATTACCACTTTTACTGAGTTTGAAAAATTACCAGTTTACTGTGGATTGGTGAGATGTATACAATCTCTCTTGTCTTTGCAGAGCAAGAGAGTAGGTGAAGCAGATGAAGAGAGCCCTCCAGTGGTGGTTCAGCTCCAGATGTCAAACAGATTTTACAAGGGGGGGCAGAAGCTGTGTCCCACTAAGTATAATTTCCAGGCAAGTTCTGAGTGTGTAGTTCACAAAAAAGACAAAAGTTGCAAAATTGCACGGGTCAGTTTTGAGATTATGGGCTATTTCTTTCAGACAAGTGCAAAAAAAAAGTCAAAAATACACATTTAGGCTTTTTTTTTCACTCATTGTTTTTCAGTAGCACTTACATGCACCCAACCAGCGCAAAGCTGAGGGCAGACAGAGATAATGACAGGAGGGGAAGATCCTTTTCTCTTAAACCAGGTTCACAGGCAGACGAGGGAGAGGCTGAGGCAGATGCCGGGGAGGCTGGCGATCAACACGGGAGAGGGTGAAAGTGTCCAAACACAAGGTACACACAATAATCACAACAGAATCAGCACTAGAAATGCTAGAGACTGACTGGCAAAGAGAGGAGAGTGAGCCAGGTCGTTATACTGTGGTTGATGAGTAGATGAGCTGCAGGTGTGCCAATCCTCCACCAGCCGTGCCCCGCCTTTGCAGCAGACACACACACACACTCATAGGGGAGAAGACACAGGGAGAGACAGGGGAAAGAACAAAACAAATGAACTAGACGACCACAGCCGAGACTGTGACAATTTTATCCTTAAAAACATACAATTTTTTATGGGTGTTGACTGTCTTTTTCTGTTTAATGGAGTGATAAAAAAAATCCCCTTTGTAAATCCTTTGAATCACATTCTGTTCCAGAAATATATGCAAGTTGGTGCATTGGTACATTTAATTTGATAATCCATAATTTGCATATTTAAATATAAATTCTCAGAAAACTTGGAACACAAAAATGTATTGTTTTAATGTGAGTAATCAGAAAGGTCACAGATATCTGTCAGCACCTACTGTGTTGTTTTCTGTTGGGACAAAACAGAGGTGTAGTGGTGGGTACATGTAGGAGTATGCATCATACACATGTGAAGTAAACACAGCAAAGTACATTATCAAAACGTCATCAGAGAGATAAAAACTGAAGGTGATGACTCCAATGGCGGCCAGAAGCAATAGCACAGAGGAAGATGATGAGCCCGATGTACTACAGGACTGACTAAATCTCCAATAAATATCAAAATAATTTAATTTTTGGGGCACTTCATTAAAATGAAACCTCTACATGTTAAGGGAGTAGCACTCAATCTGTTTAATCAACCAGAGTCTTTTGATGATTTGGTGTGAGGTTCTGTCCCTGCAGCCGCTTCCACATCAGCTGTGGTTAAATCTCTGCTTTAATTCACGTCAGTAACTTACGGGAGCCAGGATTAAAGTTCAGCCATGTTTAATGAAATCTGCCTCTGCCCCTAATGACCCTGAGTCATACATCGTGGTTACTGTCACAGGTGCAAACATGAAAGAGAGCTACTCAGCTACACCAGTTATTAGATTACAATTCTACACATCAAAAGTCAGGTTACCAATTTTCAATTAACCTCTGCAGAATATCTTTCATTGTAGCTGCAGTGCACATGTACATACACGCACACACACACACACACACACACACACACACACACACACACACACAGACGTACCTCCAGTGTAGCAACAACATGAGATGAAAGCATTAAAATTTTTGCGAGAGGTGGAAGATTCTGGATGAATATTTCTGCTCTGCATCTCACCTGTTCATACCAAGTAAACCGAACAGACGCTGTGGAAGAAGTACGACTAAAATGTAAGACTTTACATGTGATAGTTTACAATTTGAAAAAAGGTCAAGGGTCTTAGTGGCCAGGCAAGAGTCGACAGAATGTTGGGTGCGGGGATAAGAAGTGGTTAAAAAGAGAGTTAGAGGAGGATTTTCTTTGGCTACTCCTGAGCGAGAGAAGAGGATCTGATTGAATGATTTTCCAGCGGTCAGCGGTTTATCTGCTATCACCGCTGTGAAGCACCCGACCTGAAGTTACAGTCAGAAAAACGAAGCAGAAGAAGGATGGAGACCTTTGGCCTTGGAAGTTGTTTAAGAAATCCTCTCACACCAAAACACTGCACTGCAGAAATACCTAGAGGTAACTTTAAAAGACCAAGACTCCTTCCCCACCAGCGTCAGAATATCAATCTGCTCCTGACAGAGTAACTCACTCTCCTTGTATTACTGTGTCTGTTTTGAATGTTCAGTAGATCATAAGATATTGGGTGAATGAAGCCACAACAACTATTTCCAGTCAATGCTGGAGTCAAATACTTTGAACAGTAAACATCAGAGGGCGTTTGTGTCAGCAGGTGTCAGTTCTGTCGATTAGGCTGTATGATGTTTTCAATGTAAGTAATAACTTTCACTTTTCCCATATATTGAGAGAAAACATTGCAATACTTTTTTGTCAATTATTGCAAACAAATAATTGACAAACCAAAATAATAATAATAATAATAATAATAATAAAAGATAAATGAATTAAAGGATGAGAAAAATATAAATATAATACACGTGATGATGAGGACTGGTCTGATGGTGTCTGCGAAGTTTCAGGGTATGACGCCATGACTGAGGATGAAGAGGACCTTGAAGACAACAATGAAGACATTGGAGCAAGCTGCCCTCTCCTCAAGCAGTTCCTGACAGAGAGCTTTTGGCAGGAATGCAGACGAATGTGTCCAGTCCCCGCTGACGCTCCTCTCTCCTGTGTATGGAGGTCTACTCCCAGTACCTCAGAGGTTGGAAGAGTCTGCTCCCTCACCAGAGACTGAGGGGCAGCCATGATGAGAACCCTGAGGAGTCACCTCCTTCAACCTCAATAGACCATGGACTCACAGGCTGATGACAGTGACTCTGATTTAAGAATCTGCTTAGAATCAGCAGTCAGTCTAACCTGTAAGTCTTTGGATACCTCTGGACTCAGACCCTGCAAGAAAATGCACACAGGCCATAGAGGGACATGCAAGACCAAAACCCTCTTGCTGTGAGATGACAGTGCTAAGCACTGCTACATGAAATACTTCAACGGCTCCCTGCAGAGGTACTACAGGGAGGACTTTGTCCTGGTCACACCAGTATCCCATCTAGCCTATATATGCTAGCCTGGGGTTTACAGGGGTTGTTGTGGAAAAAGGATCCAAAAATGACCTGTTATAGCTTGTTATATAAAGACATAGGAACCAATTTGCATATTTACACATACAGCAAATATGGAGCAACATCAGCGCTGCTTTGGATTCATGTGGCTACCTGGTTAATGTATGTCTAATTTTCAGTATCTTTAACAGTCACTCAGAACTGCAGGTTAATGAGAGAGGGACATAATTAGTGTTTAAACTATAAATCAATAAATACTACACACAGAGCCACCTTCAGCATGTCATTATATCACTATTACCACCAAGGTGATTCTGTTGTAAACTCTAAATCACTACAATCTATACAAATTAACTTTCTTAATAGCACCTTATTTGATCAACACAAGTTCAGTCAGAACTCTGAGAACTCTGAGATACCATATGCAAAACACTCCTATATATATATATATATATATATATATATATATATATATATATATATAGATAGATAGATAGATAGATAGATAGATAGATAGATAGATAGATAGATATAGATATAGATAGATAGATAGATAGATAGATAGATATTCCTGTAGTCTTAATTACAGAAGTGAGCACCCTGGACTTTTTTTTATGTTTGACAAAACACATTTGCAGTACAAATGACTAGGAACCATAAATAATATAAAACCACCTCAGTGAGGCCAGACCACACTGCAGCAGCTGCTGGTGTTTGGGATTCAGCATGGGAGACCCTGCTGAGTAAATGTGTTGAGAAATGGAGCCCTCAGCTGATGATCCATTTCACTGCAGCACTGGGCTGAATTCTCAGCCCCCCACCCCCCAACCCCCGACCCCACCCATACATCACACATGTGAACTCTTACGAGCAGCTGGTTGGCCAGCTTGATACCCAATTGCACCAAATTGTTTTCTTCTGATATTGTTTGCGTCCTGCTTGCCAGGTGAAATCAAATCACATCACGCTGTGGATGAGAATATGAAGCAGTATCAGTCCCATTCAAACTGAGGGGGGCATTTGATAGAGAACACCTCTCAGACATAAACAGGTTTATTTTCCATCCAGATAATTTATCTGTGACGATTCATATTGTGTAATGTACCATCTCTCTGTAATCCTCTGGCCTCCTTGTGTTTTCATTTTTACAAAGAAGAATGGATTGGAAAATGCATCTGGTGCCAAGATGGTAATAACTAACATTTGTGGCCTCTACTGATTTGTATTGTGGGCATGTTTATGTGAATTTCTAAAATTTCGGGATGCCACAGGCTCGCAAATATAAATGCTAACAAGATTTTTAGGCCTGGGACATAGATGCTTGTGTCCAGAAATGTGCGAAAACAAATAAGTATCTCCAAAAATAACATTGTGTGGTTATTTTGTAATTTTAAGGTGGAGGTTTCCATGGTGACATTGTGGCTGGAAGTTCTCGTTAAGTTTTATATGTTTTTCACTACAACACAAGTTCACTAACCCATTTCTTGCAATTAACAATTATGTTTGTGACATAAAGCCAATAAACTATTACACCTTATTCACATAGCATCAGCAGTATTGTGAAATCCCTACAGTGTGATGAAATGAGCTTGGGTAGAATCCCCTTCATGGCTGGTATAACAGAATATCCTGAAAACAGATGCAATTACCCTTGTTGAAAAAAATTACATCCCTGTTTTATCACCAGTCTTGGCCACAGAGGACAGAAGCAGAGGTTGTTTTTCATCTTTTCCAATTTCATAGTGTTGCAACACCTCAGGGCTGATCATTCCACTGCGCTCCAATCAATACTAATCCCCATGATTGTACAAAGTTTGTTTGTTTACCAATCACAATTGGACTAATCAATAGATTTACATTTGGAGTTTGTTGTTCAGGGTTTGATAGTCAATTTTCATTTTCCAGTTGTCAGAACTGCAGCATTATTCCGTTCACTGAAACAGGGTTTTATGTCCCTCATCAGGCTCAACTAAAAACACAATAACTAGGATCAATATTTCAGAACCAGAATAGACATGAACCTTTGTTGGTATTAGAGATTATGGTAACACTTTATATACACACCATTAACTAGCTGCTTATTAGCATGCAATAAAATCTCATTCTGATGTGCACCGTATGGTGTAAATCTGAAAGACAACTAAAGTCTTTCTAAGTCTAGGTCTAATATTGGCTCTTAGAATAGAGAACCTGTGTGGGATAATAAGTGTCAAACTACTAACAAATTATTTATGATTAAAACATCACTTTAGAATAGGGAACATATTCTGAGTTACAGAGACTTAATTTAGACTTATATGGACACTATTAACAGTTGTAGTTTTGTGTTTTGTTATGTAAGAATAGACCATATTTATCAAGTATTAATAAGAGAGAATTATTGTTCTTGTGTTAATACTACCTTATAAGGTCCATACTGAACAAAGTAAATTAAGATCAGAATTCATGTAGCAACAACAACTTACTTACTTAATATCAATAAGCAATAATTAGGAGAATCATTGAGAGAAAATTCTTAGTTAATGGCCTGGTAGCTGTAGGATATGGTCATGCAGAGGAAGGTATTAATAAGTGCTTTATAATGACTAATAAAGAGCCAATATGCATGCTAATAAGCAACTAGTTAATGATAAATAAGTGTAGCCTAAAATAAAGTGTTACTGAGATTATTATATGGTTCTCCCTCCCTTATACCTTAACTATATTCTTCATCATACAGAAACAAGATAAATGTGTCACAGAAAGTTATCCTGAAAAGCTGTTTGAGCATCACATGCTGCTAATGCTGCTGTTCTAATGAATGAATTTACATGAAACTGACCATGACTATTTAGATTCTGGAACTTTAATATGATCAGTTCATTAATGCATGCACATGTTCTCAGTCCAAGAGCGATCTGAACCCACACACTGTTCCTCCACAGTTTACAAAGTCCATCAACCCCCACAGAGCTGGCGAGAGGAATGGCTGGAATATTCACCATTTAAATAGCTTATTTTTTAAATATGGCGGTCCTGCAGTTTTTTGGGGTTTTTTCTCCATAAAATGAAATATGAGATTCACTGTGCCTCCTCACCACAATAACATCTGTACCTAACACAAACAGTGTCAATGGCAGAGAAAGAATGAAAGTCAAACTTTGCTGTCTACATGTAATTTATACCTCGGCAGTTTGACTGGGAACTCTTCCATTTTCAGTTTCATGATGTCAGTTTGACATATATATACAGGTGTATATATAGATATATGTACATGTACTTATAGAAGTAATATATTATTTCTAAACATTCCAGTGATTACCATTACAGAGACCTGATAACTGAGTATAAGAGGAGAAGAGAAGCTCTCCTTCCCGTTCAGACTACAACACTAAAACAACATTTCAAGGTGATTTCATCAAGTGTCAGTCCTCATGTCATCTAAATAAGAGGACATCAAAACATCATCAGAGGCTTCTAAGATCTATTGATCCTCTCCTCTGCTTTGGAGAGGAGGGAAGAGCAGAGGAGTGGAGGGGGCAGGAGAGTTAAGTGTGCCATTAATCAAGAGGAGACATGAGAGGGTGATCAAACGTTCACTTCTGTGGCTTTGAACAGATTGACTCACTTCCCTTCTGTTGGATGAACACAGTTTTTGGTTTTAGAAAACTGAAATAAAATGAAAATAAATGGATGCTGTTTTTAGAGAAATTCCAAACAACGTTTCATCATACAATCAAAAGATGTGCTGGAGCTACATTTGTCAATACACACTCTAATGACCTTTGACCTTGAAAACACAACATGCGGTTACTGATGGTGACCTCTGTGGCCGAGCTCTCTCACATATTTTATGAATAATTACCCAAAATATATTACATACATACAAGCTGGTACTTTTGTTAATTCATTGCAAAATTACACACATATCACCACAGTTAACACAATGAGTTAAGTAAGAACCTCTTCTTTTCATAAGCATAGCTTACATAACATAGCTTTATGTAGCCAATACCAGTCAATACATCATGTTAATGTGCTGTGCACTCTAAAAGGTGGACCACATGCAATACTCAAAATACTTGGTACATTTAGAGGTCCACACCCAGCATATGCCAAGGGAAAACAACACTCCAACCTCCCAGCCCGATCTGACAGGTTGGTATCTTAGGACTCACAAAGCCCTCACTGGCCAATCAGAGCTGAGTGCTGAACAAAGCTGTGCTGTGACATTCATATGTTAGAGACCAGTAAAAGCAGGAGGAGGGGAGTCACATTTGACTGTTGGGCCCCAAGTAGCTTCAGCTGACTCCCACAAAACCTGATATAGACAAGTCACAGCCTGCCTGGCTGAAAACACACAAACACACAAACACACACACACAAGAACACACAATCAGTTGTCTGACACACACAGACACAATCAGGTTCACAGATAGCATTCCCAACCCCCAACCCACAATCTTCAAACTACTAGAACTTCAATTTTCCTCACTCATTCAGCGTGTTCTAATCACTGCTGCAGAATGAAGAAAGTCTGTGCCAACCCTGCAGAAGAAAATCCTCATTCTTCTGTGTAGTGTGTTTATAAAGCATATTCAACACAGAGTATTTTCAAATCAAAAAAGTCAAGTACACTGGTGAGGTGATACAAAAAAGCATTACAGTGTGTGTATGCTACTACTTTGTGGTGTGGCCATTTTGTTTCCATATATTATCACTTCACTTCTATACAATTTCAGCAATTCCTGTGTGTCAAATGATGTTTGTACTGTTTTTGTTAAATAGTGATGCTTTGATAGATTTAAGAAGGCTGGAGGATTTCTCTTTCTCCGTGAGTATTTGCACAGAACCATCCTTCCCAGCCAACTGCTCCAGCAACAAACCTATGTGTAACTTGTCACATCTGTTTATTTTGACAATTTTTTTTTTGACAAGTCACTTTCAGGATCTCATGAAACTAAAATGCCTTTACTGTGTTCTGACCTTATGTCATTGGATGTACCACTATAGATCCTACACAGTAACTGTCACAGGTGTGTGTACAAGGCATCAGGATGGACGACCCAATTGCAGACAGACCAGGCTGGCAAGGACAATTCAGTGATTTGAAAAGGGAAAATGATGGCGGTAACAAAGGCTCGCAGGCAGGCAGACATGGACAGGTGCGTTAACGATAACAGGCAGGATGGACAATGAACAGACAGAGTGAAACAACACTGAGACAACTGAGACTGTGAGACAGTCTCATATATACTGTATATATGTGTGTGTGTGGGTGTGTGGAGGATAAGATAATGAAGTAAATGGAAAAGGTGTGTATGTGGGTGGTGAAGGTGTGGTGGTAGAAAGGATGAGGGAGCAAAAACATTGAAGGGTGGTGTTTGCTTGAGGGGGAAGCATGGGCAGTTGTGGTGAAGAAGTCACTGAAGCTGATGTCACCAAGTGGAACAGGTTGTCAAGTATGGTGAATGGTGAAGTCAAGCAGGAAGTCAGGGACGTCAGTGGGAGTCACTGCAGCTTCTGAAGCCAATGGCCTCTGGGCACTCACCGGTTCAAGACGGACAGTGGAGGGGACAGACAGAGTTTTACAGAATTGCTGGAAGCAGTCAGAACATCACTGGGACAGGAGAAAATTCATTCCCTGTCCCAATCTCACTCAGGCTCCAAAAGTCCAAAAAAATGGCAGAGGTCCAGCTGAGAAGTAGAAACTTACTGACGAGGGCCCAGGACCAGGCCCACTGTGGATGGATTAGCTCTGGTAAGTTTCATTGAGAGGAGGCTTCCCCTTGTGGTAACATTTGGTGTCAGGACAGCAGTATCTACCAGTGGACAGACTGGCTAGATATGCCTCCAGTCATGATGATGTTCATCGTATTTGTGATAGGTCAGTTCACTTTTGTTTACTCTGAGTGACAGGGGATTGGTCCCCTGCTGCAATATATCTATTTGAGATAACTAATGAAAAACACAACTAAAAGATACAGCCTTTTGATGTTTTCTTCCTCAGTCTGATCATTCATTAAATTATCCAATATCTACACATTCCTTCGTCAGTGTTGTTTGATTAGAGGATGTTTTGTTCATTTAAATATGTTGTATATGAATTTCACCAGGATGTCAGGGTATGTTTAATATTTGCAACCTCTCTTGCAGATATTTGAAGGCACCATCATGCAACTTTCTATAGAACAGCTTTCAATGCTGCTTTACTAATAGGATCCATCCCACTTCAATGACTATTGCCATGCTGATGACAGATGCCAGTTGTGTTTACTGCTACATCTTTAGTTTTGATGTAATTGTCAACTTGTCCTAAAGATCAGGTTAGTCATTTTGACAGGAATATCTGAAAACTGAGATAGAGAGTCACATCTGGGAAGCTGCATTAAGACTGTGTCTGAAGCCTTTACTAAATGCCAACGTCAGATGAACGACATTGTGTATGCTGTAAAATGTGTGCACTGAGCTCAGTGTGAATCGTAGCTATTTTCCAGGGGACCAATTTTAGAAAAGGTCAGTATGCAATACCAAGCAGCGCAACAGAGGCAAGAAAAAGTACAACATGTATGTCAGAGTCATAAAAGTGCAGAGGGAAGTTTTTAAAAAAGGGCAAAGGAAGAGCGACAAGAGGAAAAGTGGAGAGAGTGAGGTGAAAACAGAATTTGAATTAAGCTTTCAATATCAAACAAAACAATAAAGGAACTGAGACATACAGTCTTAAACTGTGTGGATCAATGCAAAGTTAAAGTTGGACCCAAAGTTCATTTGGATCCACTCTATAGGCGGTTCCAGTTAATGAGTTTCAACAATTCCCACAATGCCTTGCATCAACAACCCTCACAAAGCATGCCTGAACTTGTTCCTTTAAACTGCCCCCCCACCCCACCCCACCCCACCCCAAGCTAACCACCAACAGTGCTGAGTCAGTTTGCAAGCAAGCAAAGGAAATTAGAATTATTGGCTGTATATTAGAAGTTTGGTTCTTTGTTTCTGCTGTATTTTACATTTGCTCTGGCTTAGTCTTAACACTAGAATTTCAATTCAGCTACTAATTTTGGCACACAAATTAGGTAGGTTTATAGTAGTAGGTTTATCACAGCATCACAACACTGTTTCACTTAAATTGACTTTTATTGTACTTCACTGTATGTGGTTAATTTTTCTGCTCTATATTGGCTAAAGTTTGTTTTATTCAAGGCATCATAGTTTAGATATTTACATCACTCTAAATTTAATCTAAACTACAGTAAGCTACTGTGATACTGGACTGCTGAAAAATCATTCTAACATTTAGATAGTAATCTAAGGGAAATAAACTGCAAACTTTTCCTTTATTTTTCTTTCTATAACTTTTGAAATGCAGGTAATTCACATTAACATCAGAATACTACTCACTAACATGATGATGTTGCAAATGTTGCCACTAAAAAGCACTGAAACTTGTGATGAGGTATCTGCATTCTGTGTAATTAGCATGTGATTTGGTGTTTTGCAAGACAGAATTGTGTTGAGAGGAAAGAACTTAACACCTCAGTTTGTCTCAGGCATTAAGAGCTTTGCAGATTAAAACTATGCTGTAAAAACGGAATTGGAGCAGTCGCTAAATTCTGGAAATGTGTCACATTTTAAACAGGCCCTCTTTACAAGTCAAAGTTCTGCAAAGGTGGCTATTGAAAATAAGTCCAACACAAGTGCAGGTACTTAAAAAAAACTAAATTAACATTAGTGATGCATAAAGCAACTTCACCTAGCTGCAGCGTTCTCACTACTGGCTAGAGCAGGGCACAGGAGGTATGTTTGAGATCTTGTAATATCACTGGTTATGGAGTTTGTAAATTGGCTACAGTACATAAGATGCTTCCGAATTTTATTATAGTTTGCAGTGTGTGGTTAACTTTACAATTAACTATAACAATACTAATTCAGTTAGTTACACTGAAAGACCTATAAATCTTTGTTCATGGGGCGCCAATATATCAGCTATACAGACATAATTAATCTCATAAGAGAATAAAGTGGACAGTCAAACTAAGAAATAAAAAGCTCTGGTTTGTTGTAAATTATGATTCCACAGCTGTTTCAGCATCAGACCAGCCTACGTTTTTCCACTCTTCAACTGTCCAGTTTTGGTGAGCCTGTGCCCACTGTGGCCTCAGATTTCTGTTCTTGGCTGACAGAAGTGGAACCTGACATCGTCCTCTGCTGTTTTTCATTCTCCTCACCGCAGCTGTAAAGAGTGGTTATCTTACAGTAACTTTTCTGTCAGCTTGAACATTCTCCTTTGACCTCTCTCTTCTACAAGGCATTTACATCCAGAGAACTGCCATGTTTTTTTTTGCTTCTGGCAGCATTCTGAGTAAACTCTAGAGACTTTTGTGTGAGAAAATTCCAGGAGATAAACACCTCCAGAAACACTAAAACCACAATCAAAGGCACTGAGATCTCTTTTTTTCCCCCACTCTGATGTTTGATGTGAACATCAGCTCAAGCTCCTGACCTGTGCCTGCATTGCACTGCTGCCTCGTGATTGGCTGAGTATTTGCATGAATAAACAGGTATACAGGTGTTTCTAATAAAGTGTTTGTTGACTGTATGAACTGCAATCCTCCTTAACACTCTGGTGCAGGCCTTATCCAAACAGACACTGGCCTGTCAGGCTGATCTGTGAGGGAGCAAAGCCCTATAGCAATAGATAGGAGCTTTATCAGGTCAAATAAATCAGTAACAAAACTGCCTATGTCTATTACTCTGAACAGCAAACAAACCTGTTAACACTTCATTCAGTTCAGAGCTGTCTTTTGATTTGGGCTGTTAAATTTGTTGATGTGGGTAGTCTCAGGCCCCAGTCGGATTGAAACAAACAATGTCACAAACAATGTCATTTAAGTGGGTAATGGACTCCCCATTACCCACTTAAGTGACATAACAAGCTTTTGAGCTCAAATGCAAAAAAGTAAAGAAACATCAGATTTAACAGCTAGGGTTCAACTAAATCTGTGCAAGCATGCATCTCTCTCTACCAAAATCATAATACTCGCAGTGATCACCAGCAAATAACATGCCATTAATCAGTGTTTCACAAGTGCTGACTACCAGAGCTTCCATTTGCACATCTGCAATGAAATATTTCCAATACAAGCCACCGTTGAATTTTATTGACAGTAACAAAACATTTGTGCAAAGGGTCCTGCAAACTGAATGTATGCACTGAATAATTACAGGAAACACTCCTGTTGGTGGCCCCTGGAACTGGGCTATTCCTGGCATGTTATCATAAGGCTGGTAACCCAGCGTGTCACATTATGCTTGTGTTGGGTGACTTAACTTCTTAGTCACAACTTGGACTTCAGGATGAAAATCTGATGATGACTTAAGTTCTTCACAAGAAAAAAGAGAAGAAAAGAATTGTCACTCCTCTGATTTTAACACAATGCCCTCCCATACCACAAAGCCACTCCATTTGTTTGACATACAGAATCACTATAACTAAGAAACAGTTACCATACAGTAAGCTTCATGTCAAAATACAGCTGTATCTATAGCAGAAAGCAGTACTTTTGAGCTATTTCGGTTTGTAACACAAAGTATTACACAATTTAAAAAAGAGAGAGAAATCAGATTTAGGAACCTTTAACATAAAGTACCTTAACTTGAAGTCAACAAGAAGGGATCTTCTATAATATTCTTTTAGACTGAAATATATATAGTACTAGTTTTGACCAGGTGAGTAAAAGTCAAAGTGTATCATACATTAACTTGAAATGGGTGTTTACAGCCTTCCTCACTTGCCCAGATTTGAATAGCATTTGGCGGCAGATTTAGTGTATTGAGAGCTATTATGCAAGCACTTGGGGCTAGTCCTCAGGCTGGCTGTTTGCATGCAGGGCGGGTCTCTCTGTCTGCTGAGGACTGAACCCCCCCCCCTGTCTCACACCCACACCACAACTTTTCGCGCTGTGGCCCAGGTAATATTAGCGCCACTGGTGTTGTCCCCCCTCCTCCCTCCCCGGCCTCCCATCTGTCTGTTTCAGCCGCAGAGCTAATTATAGCCAGCCGTAGAGACAAAAGCCTGGGTGATTAGGTTAAACGTATTAATAGTGCTTTTCTTGGTGCGGGGCTTTACTTCTTGACGCTGGTGTCACCGTGGGAGAAGAAGCGGGGGACAAGCCAAACCTCTCAGCTGAAAGCTAAAGATCGTCTTTATACGCGAGGAGTCACTCGTTTGAATAAATCGGTGTCCAATGAAAAACTCAGTCATCATTAGTTTTTCAAGATATTCAGAGGGCATTGAGGTTTTCCTCCTTTCTGAAGGTGGTCTGAGGCGGATTAGCAGTCATGAATGGAAGACGAAATTAAAATGACTACAGTAAAGTCAAAGTAACACGAAGTTATTAAATATATTAACATGTTACCGATTTGTCAAATGTCGTTCACTTGTCTTGCTTGCCGCTCCGCGTCTGCTTGCTAGTCACCCCTGAAAGCAATGGACATTTACTAATACCTATTAATGTTAACATTGTGCTGGCTAGGGATTAAGTATATTTATTGACAAATATATATCAAGACCCATCTCTGGCTGATATAGCCGTCTACAGATCTTATAATATAGCAAAACGTTCTTTCTCAGGGTTTTTTAGGTTTAGGTTTTATCAGTACTCCTTGTTTGTGTGTCAGTTGTTCCGAAAAAAACTTCCTAAAACTGCTGACGAACTTTCCCCGCCGCCATTTCTGGTCCTGTACCCGAAAATAGCTGCAGGGTGAGACCTTTCTCTCATTTTTTTAACTCCCTCCTAGAGGCTTGGACAGAACGCGCCGGTTGCCCCGCCAACACAACTCTGGAGGCGTGGTCGCCGCTCACGCCCATTGGTAGAAGCTGAGGCGCGCACCCGAGCACAATAACACTGACTGGCTGCAGCTTCATGACATCACAATCATCTGGGTGCTGATTGGCTAGAGTGACCCAGATGCCTGAGAGCGCCAGAAAACAAGCTTGAGCGGGTGATGCTGAGGTCTCCCCGGGACAGTACAGGGTGTCCGCTAGCCGGACAGGAGTCTTAGAAGACGAGAAGCACAGGCTCAGGAGGACTGCCCGCTTATTTCGAAGAGGGAAACTAGCTGCTATGTTGGTCTGAAGAAACTACGCGTTGACAAGTCTGTAATACCGGACACAGAGCCACACTGAAACATTTCATTCATTCATTCTACAGCAGAGAAAGGTAAAGGATGGTGGTTTCCTGCTTGCTGTAATACCAAGTTGTGTTATGCTGGTCAGCTGAGCTAGTTATGTTAGCTAAGTAGCTAATTAAAAAAAAGTATAAATCGTAAACGAGTCACTGCAGTATATTTATTCTCATTCACAGGCTCACAGTTTGTGTGTTAATATGGACCAGTTTGAGTGAATCTGTCCTTATTAAGTTAACAACGCTGACGTTACATTATTACGATACAACTTAGGATTTAACTTCATTTATTAAGGTCGTCTAGCAGTACACTTCCTTGTCAGCTTGCTACTTCTGTTGCAGTTGAATGGTTTACATTATGTTAGCAGTAAACCAAACTGTTAAGTAGGCAGAGGTTGTTAGCGACGTTACAGTCGTTAGCCTGCTAAGGGCTAGTTAGCTGGTGTTCTTTGCGCCAAATTCAGGTGGCCACTCGTCTAAGTTTTCTGTACTGGCTTAAACTTCCTTAACTTCACCATGCACCCCGCTAAAATATGGGTCACATTAGTCCCTTTACTGATTTTTATTGATCTTTTTTAACTGGACCTTTCCCAGATGGAAGCTGAATGTCTCGCACTGAAAGACCTCACAAGTCCAAGAAAAAGTTTCATGGTGGAGTCGGATGAAAGTGGGGGCCAAAGTGAACAAAAGGTAAGGTGGAATACTGCTTGATCTCAGGTGTGTTCTGAGCGCTGTAACTGTTAGTAGGTTTGATATAATGCAACTGAAGGAGAGCTACAGAGTGAGGCTAAAAGAGAGAAACGTTCAGCGTAATGTGTCGATGTCTCCAGGGAGGGATAAAGTGATAAGATATGGGCTATGGCTTATTACACCAAAGTTTGTGGGGGAACAGTTGTGCCAAACAAGACACTGAAGTGTTTAAAAATCAGTGCATTTGCTTGAAAATACTGCACCCAAATTCATGAGCATACCTCAGGTCTTTCTGTAGTAGTGTCAACATTTAACATTAAAATAAACAGAAGCCTGTGATTTGGGTTCATACAGCAGCAGGTTTAGAATTCAAGAATTCAGCAGGTTCAGTGTTGTAATGGTGCTTTGTAATATCACACATGCTCCCAAATAAACAATTTTGGGCCCTTGATTTTGTTTTAGGGTAAATTTGTCTTTTAACCACACAACTGTCTCTGTCACAGGAGAACATTTGCACAGAGAGGCGAAGATCCACGCCACTGAAATCTGCAGAGTCTAGCGCCCCTCCTTTGCTGATAAACAGAAAAGGTGCCACCCCGGACCTGGCCCACATCACCCCCATCAAACACACGGTCCTGGTCGAGCCCTGGACACCCACGGCCAATCTGAAGATGCTGATCAGCGCAGCGAGTCCAGATATTAGAGACAGGGAGATGAAAAAGGTGCTGTTTAGACCCATAGAGAACGAGAACCCAGTAAGTCCAGATACTGTGACGGAGGATATGGAGGTGGAAGATTCTTGTCAGGTATGTGAAATGCAAAGTTTTGGAAACTGCTAAAGATGCTAGACAATATTATCAAACGTGATTTCAAAAAGTCTCTAAACTAGTCCACGGGGGCATTTAATAAGTTCTCATTCAGTTCTTGAAGTCTAAAAATGTTTGTTTTGTATAATGGGGAGAAATCAATTAAATTGCAGTTATTTATTAATGTGATTTGTGAAATGCTCTTAAAAGAACCCCAAAATTTCCACAGTCTTCTAACTCAGAGTAGACACCCCCTGCCTCACTTATATTAGCAGCTGAAGTCTCAAGATAGGGAGTTTCCAAAGCGCAAATGAAATCCCTCAGTTATGCACGATGAAGTAATTTTGTATATAAGCGGCAGATGGAGCCTAAATCGCCCTGAGCTTTTGTGATACAGTTGTTCATTTA
The DNA here is from genome assembly GCA_033238685.1 of Lates japonicus. Taxonomy (NCBI): domain Eukaryota; kingdom Metazoa; phylum Chordata; class Actinopteri; family Centropomidae; genus Lates; species Lates japonicus. Next base: position 1,780,292 of record BRZM01000005.1, on the reverse strand, counting down.
ATCCGACATGTGAAAGTTTTTCCAGCCTTAATCTCTTTATAGGAACTGTAAGAATTAATTCTGTGAAATATGTGCCCTTGAAGAAATATTACAGGAAATTGGTTTAAGTGCCTGGACTGAGATGTGTGTTACCATACTGTAACCATGGATGATTGCAATTCAGGAGGCAGCACCAAAGCTGCCATAGCTGATGTAAATTTCTCTAAATTGATGGTGGAACACCAGACCAAGAAATCGTTATCATTTATATGTTTTTTGTATGTATCTGTCTGTCCAGTTTGAAGCTGTGGACGAAGAAGATGAGGCAGAGAAAAAGCCGAGCAGGAAGCAAAAGAGTCTGGGTCTGCTGTGCCAAAAGTTCCTGGCCTTGTATCCTGACTACCCACCGCCACACAGCCCCATCTGGATCTCATTGGACGAGGTGGCAACCAGTCTGGGTAGGAGCTAGTAATGTGGAAATAAAAGAGTTTTGACAGGGAGATAAATGACTGTGACTAGTTCCAGCTCACGTCTGTGCTGTTAATGTAAACACCTAATGGGAGTGAGATGATAATGGAAGCAGCCAATGTCCTTTTCATGAGCATTATAGAGTTTTTATGTTATTGAATTTAAGGGCAGTTGCAATGGAGACCTATTTTTCATTTAAACATATACTGCTCTGCATTTAAATGAATGGTTTTCGAGCTGTCTTGCATTTTAATCAACACATTGACTAACAGAGTTTTTATTCAGTTATTTTTGTAGAAATACATGGCTAATTTCTCTGTCTTCATACTCACTGTCAGGAGTGGAGCGGCGGCGTATCTATGACATTGTCAACGTACTGGAGTCTCTGATGATTGTTGGCCGTATAGCCAAAAACAGCTACACCTGGTATGGTCGTCAGCGGCTGGAGGCCACGCTGGAGGAGCTGCAACGGAGGGGCCGGCAGCAGGGCTACCACCTCCAGATGGAGGTGGCTGCTGAGGCCAGAGAGGCCGGACCAGGGCGTGAGGACGACGGAGGGGAAGGGGACGCTGGCAACGGTATGAAGAGAGACATAACACTTAGAGTTTCAGAATTTGTAATTTGAAACATTCTCCAACACAAACATCTTTCAACCAGGCCCCATTCCCCCGATTTTTCTCCTAACACCTTCACTGTCTTTACCATCGGCTGCTTTAGTGGCTGTGATAAAGAAGCTAAAGGTTTATTGTTGTACTTACAGGATAAATGCCGTACATGTAAAAATTTAAGTGTATTTCAGGAGCAGCTGCCACCAAATTAACCCTACAGCTAAATGATCATTCACCTTCAGTCATAAACCTACAGGAATGAATACAAGCCTGGTTTCCATAGTGATCTCACCTCCACGCATACGCACACACAGATTGTCATTAAAAGGACGTGTGTGTTGACTTGGAAATGTGGCTGGATAATAGTGACACTCGTGACAAAGAGGTGGTTTACAAAGGTAAAGCCTAGTTACAAGCTTTGATGCTCATTAAGTGGTTAATGCCTGCTGGTTTTGTTGTGGCTGGGTGAATGCGATGACCTTGGGCGATATAATGATACATGTAATGGCTGTAATCACCACTGAACTGCAGGACAACAAATACCCACAAAAGAATATGTGATACTGAGGCACCAGCTGCACATTTAAGCATATGTAATCTCATGGTTTATGATCAGTTTTTTTTGGGAACATTCTTATATTTGTGAACATAAAGATGTCATAATATGAAATGTGCAACTCCTATGGGTATTGCAAAGCTGACACTGATTCTGCAAATTGTGCTGATACTGGTGCTGTTTATTTAATCAATTTAAGGATTCTGTAGTAATGATCATGACCGAATCTCCATTTTGATGCTTAATGATATATAACATAAGTTCATTGTCAAACCATTAGAGAGACAGTGGTAAACCGTTTTATTATTCCTCTAAATGTCACATCTATTAAAAAAAAAAAAGATCAAGCTCCTAATTTCAGCTCTAATCACACAACCTTTAAAACTTTCAGCAGTCAGATAGTGATGTTCCATATTTATATTCATGAAGTTGTAATTACTTGTACTTAATACTGCTGCAGTGACTCAGTGTTCTGTAGTGGGTTAAGGTTACTCTTACACATGATGTACAGATTTCTGTGACTGATAAAAAAAAAAAGTTTGACAACTCCTTTACTGGTCTGACATATTGCATGTGCCCATGTTGTTTGCAGCTGGCGGTAACAGGAAAGACAAATCTCTGCGCATCATGAGCCAGAAGTTTGTCATGCTGTTCCTGGTGTCCAAAACTCAGACGGTCACTCTGGATGCAGCAGCCAAAATCCTCATTGAGGAGAGTCAGGACTCATCAAGCCACAGCAAGTACAAAAGTAAGAAATCCAACACAACCGCAGACATGTTGTGTGTGTATTAAAGATAGTGAATGCACATGAGTTTGTCTCGGTAACATTAGCTGTCCAAAAGTTTAAATCTGACAGAAATAAGACTGAATGTTCCTTTTCATGTAGAGACTTGCATTAACCACAGTGTTCTCCAAGTATCACATCCCCTTTATACAAACAAAGTGCTGACCTGGATTTTGTATGCTTAAGAAATGCGTCATTGGGGCGCCCCCATAGCCGAATGGTTGGGGCACGTACCACATGGGCCTAAGTGCTCTGAGCAGCTGGATCGACTCCCGGTCTGGCCAGACCTTTACTGCATGTCATTCCCCCACTCTCTCCGTTTCCTGTCTCCTCTCCATTGTCCTCTCAATAAAAAGGCGAAAAAGCCCCCCCCCCCCAAAAAAGAGAAATGCGTCATTGTATTTCCTTTAACAGAAATCCTGCTTCTGTTTTATTAAAACTAAACATCCCTGTATCTTTAGCTAAGGTGCGGCGACTGTACGATATTGCCAATGTCCTGACCAGCCTGGGCCTCATAAAGAAGGTGCATGTCCGCGAAGAGAGAGGAAGGAAGCCTGCCTTCAAGTGGCTTGGCCCAGTTGAATTCAACAACTCTGGGAATGCTGGTAAGACAAACCTTTGATGTTCATATCAAACATTAGTATTTCTGATGGTGAAGATACTTTCAAAGACCCCCAGTGCATCCTGCTGTATGCCATTTATGCTGATATTCTTTCAGACACATAACTGCATTTGTCATTATTGCTGTCATGCTAACTCAGACCTTTACCTGTAGGAAATACTGTGAATGTGGCAGCTGTCGCTCCTCTTGAGGCAACACAGCCAATGGTGGGCCAGGACCTCAGAAAAGCCAAGATGGCACGCCATGCCTCCTTTAACGTCACACCAACGTCTGTGGCTGTCCAACGGCAGGTCAACTCTGCCCCCAGCAGCCCACGACGAGAACTAACAGGCAAGAGACACTAAATTTTACTTAATTATGTCTATGTCTACTTGTGGTCAGTTAAACAAAGTAGTTGCGTACAGTTTAACATGTATATTCCTGTTTAATAAACCATAGAAATTCTTCACACCTCAGGTCTGCCAAATCAGCCTGTGGATTATTCCAGAAAGACTACAAGCAACAGCGCGGTGTGTCGACTGCAGTTTGGAAACAGCTCTGAGTGAGTAAATACACACACACACACAAACTCTGCTCTGCAATCGCCCCAGCCTTCCTTTGCTTTAAGATTTATCTCATCCACCACAGATTTACTGCCAAACAATTTACTGCACACAGCAGCTTCTTTTTTTTTTTTTTTTTTGCTAACCTTTGTCAGGAAAGACTATCAGTATTCTTAAAGAGAATACACATCAGCTGCCTGTAACAAGGGTAAACAGTGCAGTAGCTCTTTGTAGATAAAATAAATATTGTAGAGAAACTGTTCATCTCAAAATTAACTCCACTTTCACAGTGAGGCTACGCAATTATATTCAAATGGATAAACTTGGTGCCTTAGTTACAAAATGCTACGGCTCCCCACTCACGGGGGGGCGGGTTAAATCTCAGTTTCTTATACATGATATTTCACACTCACTGCAAGTGTTTGCATTGGCTGATGTGCTTTAGCTTTAGGCTACATGTAACAGGAGCTGACTGCTGTGGATATGAATAGTTATTGTCTCCTGTGAATGTATATGTTGGCCCCCTCAGATACAGTACACAATAGTTCATGTTATTTCTATGGTTGGCCAAACCACAGCTGCCCCAAGGCTGTGGCTGTTAAGTATTTTTCGGGGCAGTGAGATAATAGGACATGGAAGTGTGTGTTGAAAAGGGATATTTTACACGTGAAGCTGGCTAAAAATCCACCAGGGGCAGTGGTAGCCCACATGATGACTGTCAGAGGTTTATGACTGGGAGGTGGCCAGCTAGAAATCTGCACATCAGCAAGAGACATCAGAGGGGCATCTAGGCCCTCCTCTAGTACAGAGACCTTTCAAGGGGTTCAGGAACCATCTCAGGAACTTTACCTAATAAATGTAGTTTCTCTGCTATCATCACTAGCTCCTCAAAAGCCCATTAACGTCCCTGTTTAAACTCCTCATTGGGAACAGTTGCTAGTTGGTCATGTACAAGACTTACAGTTGCTCCATTCTGTGCACAGCTTCAGTCACACAGTAAGGAAGCACTGGGTTCCACTGGTATCAGGGCAAGAGTCAGACTTTTCTTGTGGTCAGTGAGCGAGACTGAGGGGATGAGAGAACAAAACAAAAGACACAAACTTAATTTGTTGATTTTTTAAAAATGAGTTACACACTAAAGCAAAAATAAATAACCACAAAGCACTCACAAACACACAGAATTTCTATTTTGGAAAGATGTCCTAGAGTCTCCCCTTTCTCCTCTATATCCTTTAAATCCCTTCATTGCATCCATTTAAACACAGTCGCACCACAGTAAATACAAAGAACTCATGACTGCTGTTGTTTGCTCAAGCGTGGAAATTGTTTTTCAAACACAGCTGTCATTTGTTGGTTTTTAATCCATTATCAGACTAATTTGCCTAATCTGACAGTTGAGATGCAATGAAAACGCAAACAGGAGTGTGTGAAAGGGACCTTTACCTCCTCGTTCAATCCCTGAGTTTAGTTCCTGTCAGTTGTATTATTCCTGCAGTACTAATTGGGAAGTAATATATAAGACAGAGTTTAAGAGTCAAGGCTGTCTAAATGTGCAGGAAGCTGCTGTTGTTTGAGGGTAGAGACACGGGATCCAAGCCCAGACCACTGCAGTATTTACTGCAGGTAAAATTAATCTCTTGATCCAGTTTGGGGCTAAACAAATTCCCCTGCTGGCTGAAACCTGTATTGCCAATCAAGCCCAAGATGAAATTAAAGCTATAATTCTAATAAAACCACAATTGAAAAACAGCTAATTTCTTGCCTTGTCTTGTTTCTCCTCAGTAACCGTCCCACTGCGGCACAACAGACTCACACCCACAGCAGCAGCCAGCACGCTCCGTCCTCCACTGAGTCCACCCCGTTGGCACCTCCCCTCCACCCTGAGCACCTCTTCACCTCCTCCTCCTCCTCTCCCCACTGTCTGGCTTACCTGCCCAGCCTGTCTCAGCCGTCGGTGGTCATGCTGTACAGGGCACCAGACAAGCCTGACCAGATGCCTGAAGGTCAGGGGTCACCCAGGTCAGAGTCTGAGGAGGGGAGGAAGAGAAGGAGGGAAGAAAGGGAAGAGGAGGAGACGGTGGTGAAAAAGAAGGGAACATCTGGGTTAGCAGAAAATGATATGGTGAGGTGATATTTGATTTGTTTTCTATATGCTGATGTGTTTGCAGCTTTTAGAGAGCAAAGGGCAGTTTTTCTTTTACAACCAGAGGATCCTGTTAGTAATTCAGGATAGCAGACCATTAAATTAATAATATGAAATACTACATGCTTGCTGATTAGCTTAACTCATACCCAGTGTAATTACAGACTTATATTAGTGATGTAAAAGATATTTAGTAATTGGAAAACCTTAGCAATTAATCAGGCCACAGAATCCTAGTAACTGGATTTCACGGTCTTTTAGAGAGGTAAATTAAGAGAGGACTGTAAGAGCTGCACTTATACATCAGGAATATTACTTGGCAAAAGTGAACTCCAGTGTAACTAGATGGGAAGAATGTTAATCAGTACAGTGATCGCATAACTGGACATTTGAAATTTGTCACATGCACAACAAAATTGCTGGTTCCTCTATTTTAAGTTTTCATCATCTAATCCTGTTTAATTTATTCCTATTTTTTGCTTTCCTTCCAGGTGAGAGCTGAACCTCACAGGGAAGCAGGGGAGCTCTCCAACAGGACTTCTCCAAATCACCCAGCAGGCCTCTCCAGAGCGTTTGATGAAAGTCAAGGTGGCAACAGCAGCAGTGAGCCCGCCCAGCCGTCACACTACCTCTATGTACCCAACAATGCAGGTATATACAGCCCTCTGAAAACTCTGAAGACTGACACAGTAATGCAAAAGAATGTCTATGGATTCCTGTGGTCCTATGGAGTAATTTGATCACTACTGTCACTGGATAAGCCACCTGGGTTTCAATACCCTTATGGGGTTCTAAAAAAAAGAAACAAAACCTAGGCTTATTATACAAAATAAATTCTGGACAATATGTATCAGTAATTAAGGGGGAAAATCCAGCCTTTTTATACATTTAAACCTTATAAAATGAAAAAGAGTTGCATTTAAAGAAATGCAGTTCTACCCCAGTCAAACCAGTCCTCTTAGTCCAAGTATTGTTAAATGCTTGCTGTATAATTTACACTAGTTCGTCCTGACCTGGTGACCAGGACCCTCTCTGCCATTGGGTCCCAAGAATAATCTTAAAGATGTTGGATAAGCAAAACAAAAACGCCATAGGAAATTAATGTTGTTTTATGAGTTTTTCTGCTTCTTTCATTATGAAATACTAAAATACATTCCCTGACTCATGCTTTACAAAATCTTATAAATGTCTGAGAAGAGAAAAGTCGCCCTCTTGCTGAACTTCTCTCAGTCCATGTCTACACCAAGGCCATAATCTGCAGTGTGGTTTACAAGTAAACAGTGCTTTGCTTTAAAAGGTCACAAGCCAAACAGTAACACAGCGTTATTCGCCTTGGGATTTTCTCAAGCAATCAATCATGAAATGATCAATAATCACCAATCAAATGATAAATTATCAACAATGGAATGACATTAGTATCTTTACATAGGTAAAGATAAGATGTAGATCAGTAAATACTCACCTAAATGCATTCAGATCAGAACAAAGGAGCCACTTTACAGGAGTCAATTAACAAGACAGTTAATTAAGACACCTGTGTGTAATGCTGACAGAGGGTGCACTTGATTTCTGTCTCCTTTTCTCAGTGTAGGTCAGGTGACTTCTGTTTCCTAACAAGTTGTAATCGCCTTGTAGTCCAGAGATAAAATTAAATAAGCCACTTTTTCCTGTTTTGTCCTCTCCAGGTCTGAACAGCCTCAACTTCCTCCTCTCTGCTGGCCAGCCACCAGCCAGTCTAGCACTTCCTCCCGGTGGTGTTCCCACCCTGGCACTGCCCTACGTCCTGGTGCCCTCTGCCGCCCTCTCCCACTACCCCCTGGTTGCCAACGGTCTACAACAGCAAGGCTCTGACGCCCACACCAAACTCAGCTTCAGCCTGCCCACTGTGATGTCACCTGCCCACTTTACACTGGGGGCGACACCTTACAGCCTGGCAGCAGCTTCAGAGATCAGCTGGTCGCCGGTTCCATCGCCATCCACTCCAGAACAAAGCAGGCAGTACGGGTCAGCGGCGGGCACTCCACATTCACCCTCGGGACCACGACACACTGTCAGCATCAATACACCAGAACCACTGGTAAGAATTACGTTGATAAGAACTATCTTTCAACATCCCTCGCCAGCATGGGTAAAAGTATGAACTGCACTGAAAAATGAGTACTGCTAAAACTCTTCAGTGCTGATACAACCCTCACCACACATCCACATAGCTTTAAAAACATTCATTTGGACATAATTTGCCTTCATAATGATACATGACCTTTCTGGCACAGGCAAAATGCTGCAACACAGCTTGACATGAGAGCAAGTGCTGCATCTGTTTAGTGGAAGGTTTCTCCTCATTTACTCATCCAGACACTTTCTCTGTGTCACAGTGGCTCAAGTAGTTTAATCTCCAGGTCGTTAAATAAGGATTAATGTTCTTGTCTGCAAAGCCCAGCATACCTCTCCTGGCACTGCTGTTCTTAATCAGTAGTTTTAGACGACCTGCAGAGGCACTGGAGGGCAAATTAATGCAGCATTATAAACAATGGGACAAGTGTTGTAAAGGCATAGATCCGCTTTCACATTTAACTTGGGATGAGTGATACCTCCATGAAAAGGGCAGGAAGGGAGAAACAGGGCCTGGTGTTACTTAATGAAATGATTCCTTTTTTATTTTTTTAAACATATAGAATTTCTTCTAAAACTGCAGCTGAAATGATTAGTCAGTTAATTAGTTGATTGACAGAAAATAATAAATAAGAAGTAGTATACTTTGGTATACTTTTCTCAAGCAAAGTTTGTAAGTTGACTTTCCTGCTAACGTAAAGTTAAATACAGCCACTGAGATCTATAGGAATCAGAAAGAATTTCAATATTGTGATAAACAACAACAGTATGCAGTGCAAATATTCTCCACTTACATCACTCTCTCCTTCCACAGACTCCACATACTCCAAAGGACACCACAGCATCTGCTTCTAAGGCTTTCTTCCAGACCCCAGGCACTCTGGGAAGTGTAGTCAGTGCTGTGCCTGCTGCCCGAAAAAGAGGCTCTGCGCAGAGGAGACTGGACGTTGGCCATCCACCAACCAGTTAAAGATCTGAGGAGAATATACTATTTTAACATTCAGGTGTTGGTCCTGAAGGTGAAACATGTGGTTTCAGGCCATTGGTGCTTTTAAAAAAAAATTTTGTTCATTGATTAATTTCCTTCTGAAATCCAACAATATCAATTTTAGCAAAAGACTGTTTGCTGGGACCTGAAATTAACTCTGCTAAAAGATGAAGCATTTTGGGAAAGCAAGAGCTCTTAAAGAGTCTCACATGTTGCTATAGACTGTAAATTTTTGCCAGTTGGCGAGTATCTCATTTTGCCATGAAACTCTTCCGTTATTGGTCATTATGTTAACAGTTCAAATGTGCCTCATGGTTGAGTTATTGGGCACTAGATTTCAGAGTGAATAAATGAAGCAGTATTGCCAATGTAACAGTGCCCTCCTGTGGTAGGAGTCAGCCACTGCTGTATTTTGTATTTCAGACAGAATTTTCCCTCTCAGATGTGATCAAGCTACCTAATTCCCCTTCACTTTTTTTTTTTTTGTATTATAGCCCAATTGCTATTTATATTTTAGCTAATATATGTTGATTACAGGGACTGTAATGAAACATTAACTTTTTTAGCACTAAGTATGTGATGAATGTATGTCTAATTCTGAAGTGATTGTCTTTAGTTGGCCCCTTCAGGTTTTGTTACAGTATCAAGGTACAATAGTAAAGGTATTAGCTGCTGATCACCAGTTTACATTAATAGTAGCAGTCAATCCACTCTTGGCTCAATTGAGACATTACAGTGAGGAGAAAATCACTAATGCCTTAAATGTTTACAGCCAGCAAAGTATCTCAAGGAACAGTTCTTGGACTTCTTGATTCATCAGGAAGACAAACATTACTGGTGCTGTGTGTATTTTCACTGAGAATTTGCAACCATAGTGCTTTATGGTTAAACACCAAACCCTTTAGCTCTGTTATTGGCGACTAAAGGACAATGTGACGTGGGAAGATGCTCTCAGGTACTTGAATACTTGTGACTTTACTAGGAGTAGTTTCTGGAGAGATATCAGAGTACTGTAAAGATGTTAATCTTTAATTTATCCAGGGAAAGTAGACTGATGCTGTCTTTTTTAGCAACACCATACCACATTCATACAGTCCACATTAAGATTTCCAATCTGCTGTTGGCTGGTGCAGTTGGGGGGTTGTGTTCCTTGCTTAAAGGCACCTTGCTGAGAGAAAAGATATTTTTATCACTAGATTTTCTCAGGTTGTGCAGGGATTAGTACTGACAATCTCCTGGTAGACTCACTAACTTGCTTCCAGACAACCCAGCCAAAATATTGGTGCTTTGTACGGGAATCATTCAGGAGAGCATAGCTATGTCACGCCAAAGGGTGCACAGATAATCCACTCTGACCAGTGGATGTGTAGTCATTAATGTACAGTTTATTATCTGTAATTATTTTTGTACTTCGTATTCATAGTGTCATGTAATATTTTCAAATGCAGAATGTTAAATGCTGCTTTATGGTTTTAATAATGATTGCACTGCTAGTTGTCGTAGTTGTGTCTGCTGATCTAACTTTTACAAAACATGGAGCTATTCCTTCACTCTAGCTCTGCTCTCTGTAGTTAGGGGCCAAACTGGTTTTCTTCTGTACAACCTTCACAAACTTTAATTAAAATGTACCACGCTGACTAGTTTTGTATTGTGTGCTCTTCTATTTGAGGAATGTGTGACTGTATTTCAGGCATTATAAATGTTTAAATCTCAACTTTTCAAAGAGATAAACTGGAGTAGACTGTGTTGGTCTGAGTGGAAATTGTTTCATTGGCAGTTTAAAAAGATTAAATGTTTCCATTTAGTTTTACACCACAATAGAAAAAAATCCTGTTTGCTGGCATTTCAAATGTTGACAGATTTACAGATGGCTTCAGTTTACCGATTTACAAATTTACAGACGCTACCAATAATTCAGAATGGCCCAGCAGATGGAAGCAAGCCGTGCTAATGTGTTTGGGTGACACTCTTCATCTGTAACACAATTCCTATTGCTGCAAACTGCTTTGTGCAGTTACAGTGGTACACATGAAACACTCCAACAGAAGATGAAACTGATGATCAGGGTGAAGCCACAGCATCATAATGTGCATTATTACAAACAATGATTCACTGCTCAGATGTCTATAGAATACAAATACACATGCAGTAAACTCACCTCTAAACCAAGGTTATGGGCTTATTTAAAGTGAATGGAATTCCACTGGTGAATTATAACATCACAACAGGTGTGATCTCAGGTTCAGATCAGGCTGATTGAGTCACACTTAAAAACACACACACCATCTGTCAGAGGACATAAACATCTAATCAAAGCTTTTATATCAGCACTAAAAGAGAGCTGGGGGAGCTGCCAGTGGATGTGTTTGGCCACTGCGAGGGGAGGCATTTATAACTAAACTTCAGCAGATGGGACAATTAACTTTATGTAGACAGATAGTTCAGCCAAGTGTCTGCTGTGACTAAAAACCACTTCACTTACTACTTCTGTGTTATTCCACTAGTTCTGCTACTAATTCTACCACTGCCACTGCTGCTTTTACTGTGGTTACCATTTCTACTGCAGCTACTCCTACAGCTAGCACTGCTAGCACATCCATGCTAACACTACTACTGTAAGTTAGGATCTACTTCACTCTTTGTAATAGGTGGTACTGGACAATTTCTTGGCCTGGCACAGTGATTTCCCAAAATGTCTATTACTTTAAATGCTGTTGAAACAACAATAACACAGATGTGTGACAACAGGAAAAGCAACATGATGTCTTTTAGAGATCCAAAACAGCTTCAGTGCTCTTTGCCCTAGATACGTGGAAGTTTCTGACCTGTAGGCTACTGGAAAGAGGAATCATATTCTTCCAAAAGATACTCCCTCATTTTGTGTGCTCAAAATCACAGATCTGAGATCTGGTGCCTGTTAAGGCCACAGCATATGATTCAGACCCTTTTCATTCTCAGTAATCAAAGTATTCACAGTATTCCTTGTGTACAGACACATCTGAAATTCTTGTTTGCCACTCATTTATTCAGCCTTTTCTTTTCATATGGCAACTGTCTAACAAACAAAGGGCTAGTATGACAGTCACAGGAGCCATTTTTCTGACTTATGATAACCTTTACTTTTGATTACTTTAAGTGCATTTTGCCATTAATACTTTTATACTTTGCAGATAAATGAATTTGACCATTTCCTCTCTTTATATCAGATAAATACTCTGAAGATAATCCGGACAGGACAGAGTTATTGTATTGTATTTATACCCAAGCACAGATTTTATTTTCCACATCTTCAGGTGTTTTTTAACATTGTTGCTTAAAAATGACTGGAATGTTCCTCTTTCCTTTACAAAGCAGTCTATATTTAGGGGGGGACATGAACTTCCGAAGTTCTTGTGTAATGTCTGAAATACAGAGATTCACATCTGAAAAACATTTAATTTATGTACCCACTATCCTTTAAAAGACCCATAATCCATCCCATGATTATTTTATATGAGCAAATGTCTTTGTTTTTCCTCTAAATGCTCAACTATTTTTGGTGAAAAACACTCCGTTCGTTTCCTTTCAATTAGTTGAGGCTTTACTTTGGGATTTCCTCACCTCAAGCCTTTGTGTCCATATAAGGGCCAGAGGACTGGCAGCTCTACCTGCTTCAATCTGTTTTTTATTATTGCTGCATAGTTTCTTCCTCTAGAAATTCTTTCTGAATGACACTGTTAAGCCTATTAAATCCAGGTGTGTTGCCGGATTTGTAAAACTTTTATTATGACTAATGCTCATGAAAAGTGTTACTAACACTTCCTATTATTTGATATCTTTCAGATCTATACAAAGGTATTTTAACCCAGCTCAGACAGTGGTAGATTCTCAAGAACAATCTGCTTCATTTCAGGACAGCCTCACAGAGAGCTAGCTTGGCCGTGGACTCGTCTTGGTTTTTGTTTGCAACTATTTACACTGAGGCAGCAAAGCACCTCCTGCAATCACACTGTAACTAATGTTTGACTATAAAGCACTGTAGCTGTCAAAGAAGGTCTGTTTTTGCCTTGATTCACCATAGAACAACAACCCAAAAGGCTTAGGGAACATTCAGGTGCTTTTTTTTTTTTTTTTTTTTTTTTGCAAATATGACACAAGTCTGGATAGTTCCTTTAGTTAATAGTGGTTTCCACCATCCTATTCTCCAACAGATCCCATTTTGCTGACTTTAGCTGAAGCTGGAGAGGCTTGCAGTTCTGTAACTGTTTTCTGGGCTCTCCTGAGACATCCTTGTAGAAATCTTGGGAAGATTCACCACTGTTCCAAGATTTCTCCATTTGAAGAAGAGAGCACAGCACCAGTGTCTTAGACTGTATTCTTTTCTTTGGAATTTTTCTTTTGATAAGGGCATTATTTATTTACACTGAACAAAGCTGGCTGCAGTCAGGCCTGGCTATGATCAGTCAGCTGATTACAATTAACAATCAGATTTGGTTAGATGGTTGATACTTTTAAACATACCTTTGTTCCTTTAAAAAATTATGATTTAAAACGTAAAATGTGTTAGCATAGATTCCATTGTCTATTATTACACTTTGTCTATATATCCCTATGCCATTCATTGTGATAAATCTACAATAGTAATGCTTCAATAAAGGAATTATGTTTTCATTATATGTCCAAAAGCAGTGGCGGGCCGTGCATTTCACACCTAGGCCTTCACTTGAGTCCTACCTGAGTTATCCCACCTCTTAATACCATCATTATGATGTCACGGCTATAGAAACCATCAAAAATATACAGGAACGCAGTATAACAGAACTTTGCATCACAGACGGACATGTCATGTAGCTAGAATAAATGCTATTACTGAAGCATTGCTATTAAGACCCAATTAACACAATTCAATAGGTCTCCAAACACTGCAGCCACAGCTGAGTCACACACATCATCTCCAGCAGAAGCGGCAATATTAACTAATAAAATGACAAAGGCGTAAACAATAAAATATAGATAAAATGCATTTTACTCACCGAAACTGCTGACATTCTCAGCCCTAGAGCGAATTAAAACTTCTGAGTAATACGGCTGAGCAGACTTGACTTTCAGCGTTAGCTTCCTTAACGTTAGAAAAGGACTTATTGTTAAAACTGCGACGCACAGATAACCTCTACAACAGAGCCATTGAACTCTTCCTCGTCGTCCAGCCATTGTGGGTTGAAAAAACAACTATTAAATCTACACTAAAGTGTTTTAGCTTGCGCTAGTAGCTATTGATGCGGTTTGCTAGCCCTGACCAGTATGCTCTCTGACCATCCAATTAAATGACATGAAAATGTTGATGGCCCTGGTCTCGCCAACTCGAAATCTGATTGGTTAAAGGATGGAGGAACATTTTTAAATTACAGGGGCCTGCACTGTTGATTCTGAAGGCCCCAAGGCAGATTTCTGTTAACTTGGCTTGAAATCTGATTGGATAAAAGCTCTAACATAAACAGACTGTATTGGAAGCAGCGTGAACAAGAGGAAATTAGATGAGATGAAGAGAACAGACTATTGGGAACAATTTAATACATATAGTGGGGAAAAAAAGATACATCAAAAATATAATTCAGTGACAGGGTTTGAGCCAGCAGAGAAGGCCTTGCTGGCCCTAACAGCCCATCACTTTCCAAAACAATCATCTCATACATATATTCTGGCTACTGTGATCATGATATGATCTTAATTCACAATTACTGGTCTTGTCATCACCTTTTTAGAGTAATGCTGAGACCGACACAGTGGTCAGTCTGAAGACACTGTGTCTGAGATTAGAGGGTAAAACATGAAGCTTATTTAATATTCTTCTATGGTGCTTCATTGTTATGGTCACATTAAAATAAATTGCGTAATTGGAAAATAATGAAGCTGAGGTTTGTTGGCGACAGAGCTGGATATTGTCTGTTTTTCCTCTGCAACCCAGTCACTGGAGACAATAATCTAACAGTAGGAGACTTGGATCAATAAAACAAGTTGGTTTAACTGAAAACCAGATTTACTGCATCTCTGTGTACATTTAACATTTAACTACTTTAATTAGGCATAATTTAAGACTGCTCTGCTCACAAGGGGTTACTTTTACAGTTTAACCTTTTAATTAAATTGAATTAATCATGTTAACTGCTCTCAGTGCTGCCATGCAGTTTCACTGTGGTGAGACTTGTGGGGATGCCAAGAAAAAGGTCATGAAACTAAAGGTTTCGGAACCAGCAGAGTCCGTGTGATGTTGTGTGTCTTGTCAGATTATACTGAATCCATGCCTGCTCCTGCACCAGTCAAAGATGATGTGTATACATTATCTTTTTTTTTTTTTTTTTAAATCGATAATTAGGTTTGTGTCATGCACCAGAGCTGAAAATATTAGATTATAGGGATGTGGTCTGTGGAGGCTTTGAAGAGTGCTGGACTGGTGAGTGTTGTGTCAATGCAGCATTATAGTTTGTTGTATTTTACTCTTCTCTGTGCTACAACCATTTTTCTATGCTTGCAAGTCAAACATGACTCAACCATCAGTTATTACATTCTGTGTCCAGCAGGGGGAAGAATAACTGTACGTTTGAACAGATTAATACAGTGGTGGTGTTTTAAGTTTTTACAGTATTTCTAATATAATGTATTGCACTATAGATAGGTAGATAGAAAAGCAAAGTCTAAACTCACAGCAAGTGATTTATACATCAAGCACAAGAAAGTTGCACTCACTTCACACCACACAATCAGTGATCCTGTATTCCTCATCAGCCCCAGCAGTGATGGATCCAACCACATCAGAAAATTTGTCCTCCAGTGTCCTTGGGTTTGGAGCTGAGTCATTTACGCTGGTCTGCCAAAACTCTAAAGAGCTAAAAGTACTCTAAAGGCAATCCTCAGTCAGTCAGAGCCATTTGTCCAAAATCATTTAAAATAATGAGGTCATTTTTGGTAGTACACCATATCTCCATCATAGGTTTCTACCACCACTATAATCACCCTCATACAGTGTAGATAGAGGGTTAATTCAACACTCTTCTCTTCCCATATAGATTGTTGGGGAGCTCATATGTGCCAAATGTAGCTTTTATAAAAAAATGTAATCTGTCATATAGAACTGTTCCATAACCCTTCTGTAACCGTCATGACGCCTCAGACTGTACAGAATTTTCATGGAAGCTGTTCAAGAGCCTGGTAAACTTTCCCAGGTGTATAGAAATGTAGCAATGACTCAGACTTCTCTTATTTATTGTATATGTCTTCAATGCCAAAGGTATTCCTAATATTTCCGACAGCAACTGAAGGCAGCAGTGTTGAGTTCACGCCCCTCGAAATCCCGCCTCCCACAGAAACTGTAAATATGCGGGGTATGTGGCGTTTCAGCGTCAGTGTAGTAGAAATCTGTTGGTGAGTTTGGATACACAGTTACCGCAGTCAGCTGGGCATTACCTGCTTTCTGAAAACCTGCGTTTAAGGTAACTTTTTTTCATTCAAACACGTTACACTGAAACTTAATAATGTACATTTCAGACTGGTTTATTGAAACTACGCAGACGTTATAATTTCGTTAATATAATACACGTTATTTGTGTTGGTGCCTATATTCGGTTTATTGAACGTAGAGTTTTGTTCAGATGTGTATAAGCCAGGTTTAGAGCAACTTTTGCACCATATCCTCGATGATTATTCTTACTTTTTCACTGAATTCGGTTACAGTGTTGGTGAGTTGAAAGGTGTAATGTGGTCCAGGATTATTCAGTACTCGAACTTCGACAATAACAACCTTTCATGAGATGCAGCCAAGCCTACATTATTAGCTAACATATTATTAGGCCAACTAGCTACACGTGCCCAAGAAAATGTAGGGCAGCATGAAAACATACTAGTCTGAATAAATACAACCTGCAATATTATAACCAACCAACTACAACTATAACTAACCAATAATAAATCATTAACCCATTGTGTATGCCCAACTGACATGTTGTGTTTACAGTTTTGTAAAATATTCTGTAGCATCAGAAAAACAGAACTGAACCCATTGGCTAGTAAGAAATGTGGTCGAATTTCAAGCCAATTAAAGAGACTGACAGTATGTATCTAATTACCAGTGGTAGATATGGTATAGCCGCCACTGTTGTCAAGGGTCAGAGAGGTCACAGTGTGTACAGACAAAAGTCATCTGTAAAGATTATGTAAGTGGAAAAAATCAGAGAAAACAACAAAGACTTTTTTCATTGGACTTCAGTTAAATTCCAGATATAAGCTTGTTTGAAAGCAGAAATGTATTCCAGAGTTTCCACATTAAAAAGGTTAAGCGAATCACCCTGCATTTAAGAGTTCAGCAATAATAAAATTTCATTAGTCTTGGTTCAGTGGAATGCTTCAGGGTCCAAGGATGATCTCAAAGCTGTTTCAGATTTTTTCGGGGTGCAAACAATGAACACTGAATAAAATGTGCAAAATTTAAAGACACTGAGCAGCAGCACAAATGTTAGTCTTTATCAGTCAGTTTAACAGTTTCATTAATGAATCCTTAATCTTAATAAGGCTATTACCACTGACCTCTGTGAAACTTTAAAATGACTGTGGTTGTCTGTGCAGTTAAACTAAATTAAATAAAAATCAAAGCACATCAGCTGACTTCTTGGTCTGTACACTTAAACCTTACTTTCTCATTATACTCAGCCCCTGTGGGAACTATAAGGGTAATGTTAGTGGTCTTTTGATCCCCTCTCCTGTTTGGACCTGTCCTGCAGTCTCTAATCCAGCTGGGAGGAGGACCAAGCGACTGACAAGATTAATAGTCTGTACCACTAAGTGTTTTTTTTTTTCACTTAATTAAGAATCACAGAGCTTTTTAATTTAAACCTCCAAAGTATGATATCACAGCCGCCTTGTTTTGTGGTGACACACAAGGAAAGCAGAGCATCTTAAAATATTACATTTGTGTTATATTGAAGCTCAAAGACGTCCTCTTGACACATTTTTCAAGGGGAGTGAGTCTGTAATTACAGACAGATGCACTTGTGAGTCAGGGAGTGACTGGGTGCGTCATGTGGGCTCTGTGTTGTAACAAAAGAGTTTACTTCACACTTACATTTATTCTTTGCTGTATGTGTTTACATACTACATCCACGGCTTGTCAGACAGTAGACAACAAAAGCCCTGAGGCACGGCGCCCCCAAGACATTCCTCTGGGTATTAGTCTGGCCTGTTGTTTAGGCTGACCTCGTTTGCATTGTGTTTTTTTTTTTTTTCATAGCAGCAGCTGTGGCCTTGGGCAGTGGTTTTCAATTCAAACATGTGCTCCTGTGATTAAATATCCAGCAATATCGGTTCTTAGAAGTTGATGCAGATAGTACTGTACGGAGTGAGCAACTGTCCTCTCAGTCAAAAACTACAGTCGATGTACGTCTGAGCATGGCGTTTACTCCCAGTAGAGCTTATCAGGTGCTAAAATTATGTTTACACACAGTGCGTGAATATAAAGATGGGTGTTGCTGAAATACATTCATGCTCAATTTCACAGTCATCCCTCCTTGGGGAATAGAACTGAAGAAAGTGCTTTGTTTCCAACGTTCAGATGAAGACATATCAGAACAAGCAGCGGAGGAACAGACAACAAGTAATTAATCCTGCCTCAGACGCTTCACCGTCTCACATCTTCTCTCCATCTCCTGTTAGGACCACACACAATGCCAAACTGGGGAGGAGGCAACAAATGTGCAGCGTGCCGTGGGACAGTTTACCACGCAGAGGAAGTGCAGTGTGACGGAAAGAGTTTCCACAAATGCTGTTTCCTGTGCAGTAAGTGTTGTTGTTTGGATGAAACTGCACTGTCTGGACTAAGATTAAGTGTGAAAGACAGTATTTGTGGTTATGCATGATTTAGCCTATGAACTACATACATCACTGTTTTCCCATCAATACATTTCCCACACTTAAACAGCCAGTGAAATAAGTTTTTTTTTTTTTGTTGGGTTGTCTGACCTAATCAGCAGCTGTATAATGCCCTCAGTGGCTTCTGAGGACGTCTAAAAAACCCAACCCTGGTGATATCACGAACGTCATCTCAGATTAGGTTTGGAGACTACACACAACAGAAAACCTGTGTTATGAAGACCGAGGCATTTGACAGCTGTGGAAGATGGAATGAAGAGACACTCTTAAGATGCATTATGGGAAGTGTAGGATCCAGCTTTGGCATCATACTAGGGACTAAAAGTCGAGATATCTCAGCCTCTGCTGCATCGACTTTGACCTCGCTTTTGTTAATGTGCCTCTTGTGAGTCCAAACTTTATGATAGAGATGCACAGATACACTGAGTCAGTATCTGTTGCCACTATTGACCTCATTAAGCAGATCACGTACAGGCCAGGTGTGACTGATTCACAGTTTCTTTGTTTATGTGAACATAAAATTCTGGGTTTAAGCTCTCAGTCACATTTACTGACTTATACAGTACTGCTGACTCAGCTCAGAGGACCTCAGTCCCATAAACTGTCTAGAACAAAAGATGCAGAGCCTAAAAAGCAAGCTGGTGTGTACAATATATGCTCAATTACAGAGAAAATAATGCTTAAAGTCATATATCCTCTAGTTGCTTTATATAAAATGATCCTCTTCGAGTCGCGTGCAGTGAGGATGAGTGTACACATATTTTAATGCAACAAAGCCCTGGTGTGGATCTGTACTGTACAGAGATTAGGTTTGGGGTGGGTGTGAGGAAAGGTGTGCTGATTGTAACATTGTCTTGTCAAGTGATACTGGTTCAGCTCTTATTGAAGGAAACTAAAAAGAATCAAGTTACAAGTTGACATGCTGAAAAAGCACTCTGTCATCGAAATGACCTAACCAAACAAACATTTAAGCTTGAGCATTTGTGAAAGGGTAATTGAACTTTTTGAATTGAAGGTCACTAAAGGTTGTTTATGAGCCAACTCTTCGTATCATATGTCTGGTTCCCTTTGGCATAGGCAAGTAATTTTTTTTCCTCTCAGGCACTGTCAGGCCTTTCCACGTTGCCCAGTAGTGCCAACTGTATAATAATATAAGACTATTTAGACGCGTTACATCCTTCTACCTTGTATTTGTATTCAATATGTCATTATTTCAAGCTGCAATGGGCCATGAGATCATTTCTAGAAACCAATACAGGGATGAGAGAAAAGAAAGCTTGGTGAACTCTGTTTCACCTCTCCACAGCTCTTCAGAGAGAGAGAGAAGCTCGCACTGGCATTTTCTCACTGGTCTTGTTGTGAGTTCACACTGCATTGTTATTAGGTATACTGGATAAATTAGGCGTATGCCCTAGACGATCCCTCAAAATGTCGAAAGATCTTCCAGTGGGGATTACCTCTTTGAACAGGTTTACACTGGCGGCTTTCATTTAACTTCTCGAGACCAGCGATTTGAGCCACAAAGATGGTTATTTTTTCCAGCGGTTCTTTTACAAAAGGCTGCTTTGTCTTCCAGTCCACTGAGGAGATGATGAGCATAGGGACTGGTCATGTGGCTCTCCTTAAGCCTTTCCTCAGTTTCTCAGTTTTAGCCTGTATCTGACATTTCCACCACTTTTCATTTCTGTGGATGAAAAGACAGCTAGACAGAAAAGTCCTGGAGTTGAAACCCGAGCCTCCTTGACTTCACTTACTGTGGCTTTGTCTTTGTTATCTGTTAATACCGATGTCAGTAGCAGCGCCGAATTAATGATATTTACTGTGGTGGAGGAGGGCAGATACTCTTGACAAAAACTCCAGAAAACAAGACAACTGCAACAAAAGGTGGTTAAGAAACATGGAGGATTTGGGCATTTGATGGCAATCTGCTAACAAGCTCACATTTGAAAAGCGTTGGCCACAAGATCAGAGAGGCAGCAGTGAACATTCTTCCATCAGTAGTGAAATCTTAAAACAGTTTCAGATGGTCACACAATTATAATTCCAGTGTGTGAAAATTTGGGTAATCCTGCGACCAGCATTTGTGTGCAGTGTGCAAGTTAGGCGGCACAGTTCTTTCACTCAGATAATGCACTCTGCTTTAAAATGGGTTTCAACATGCTACTGTATCCAGTTGGGTTTAAACATAGATAAATCCAATTCTAGCGTCGGGAAAGAGTTATATTGATGAAAAGCTGGATAAAAGAAAATATAGTCCCACTGCTGAATGTAACCTCTCATGAATATGAATCATGTGCACACATTTGATTGGAGCAAAGGGAATGTGACAAAGAAAGTCTGACATCAAAACATCACACTGAGAAGAAGAGAAAGATGGCGATGACAGACTAAAAGATGATACTTGTTGCGAGATGAAAAGAAAAATGACGTTGGCATCTCCCCAATGTATCTCTTCCTAGTGAGATTAAATCTCTTGCTATCATTAGCTTGGAACAGTTCATATGGTTATATATATGTATGGGACTGGAGCGGCCAAAACTTTCTAAAAGATATGTTTTGGGCTCACTGCTGAAAACTTGCAGTTGAAATATTTGAAACAGTTGAAATACTGACAGAAAGAGTGGAAGTTTAGATACAATTACTGAAATAGCACTTAAAATTGAAGGGCTGAGAGATGTTTGAACAGTGTAAACACAGGATGAAGTTGAAGTGTGTCAGTGTTAAATTGAGCTAGAGAGTCAGTTGTAGTGCCATTCCACACACTTTCAGTCCTGACATTTCAAGTACAAAATTTCAGCAGCAAGCATATGTACTGTGTTAGCTCTGTCTGTGTGTCTACAGTGGTCTGCAGGAAGAGGTTAGACAGCACCACACTGGCATTCACGACCAGGAGATCTGCAAGTCATGCTACGGGAAGAAATGCAGCTCTGTCCTGGTGGTGGTGGTTTAATTTGCCATTCAGGTCAGTGTGTGGTAATCTGTAGTCATGCTGGGCAGGTCAATTGAAATTCAGTCAATCCTTGTCTTGTGTTGGTGTGGATGAAAGGTAGTTGAGCCACTCCTGTGTGGCTAGTTGTTGTTGAGATGGTAATTAAATGCTCAAAGGTTTTGGTTCTGGAGCAAAGGCTGTATAGCGCAGGTCTCTGTAAGGATTACAGATGGGGCATAACTAAATGGCTACAAATGTCGTAATAAAATATTATGACATTGTGCAGTGCTGCATACTAGTCAGATGTCAGTTACAAGTAAGAAGAGGACATTTCTTGAGCAAGACACACAAGGCTTGGAGTCCTCCAGGTTCATCTCAAACCTTTCTGTTTCTCTCTGCCTGAACCACAAAGCTGTGAGAGGAGAGAGAAACCTTGACAGGAGTACTGGCAGTCTGCCACTAGATCAGATCCAGCTTGGCTGCAGCAGTTTCCCAGCTGGTTTGGTAGACAGTGTAGATCAGCGGAGAGAGAAGTCAGCTGGGTTTGAAACTCAGGTAATGATCGAAGAAGTTAACACATCATCTATGCCCTCCGCCTGTTGGAAGGCATCAATGATGCATTAAACTCTTCTTCCAGCCTGCTGAATGGGACGAGTCTACTTTCTGGGCACTTAAAAAGTAAAATTACACCTCTGAGACCTGACATATAAAACTTGAAGAGTGTAGTAGTTTGCGTGTTTTTAACTTTGTGGGCGCCAAAAACAAACAGGAAAACACAGTCCGCCCCTCCCCCCCACCACCACCACCACACACACACACTTGGACCAAGAGTGTTTACTCCTGCCCCAGACATCAGGTGATTATTGTTATGAAAGAGTGTATTATGTAACCAGCAGGACCCAGCTCACCCTCCTCTCTGTCCTCGGCCACAAAGGCCTTCATTCAGGGGCCACTGGGGCTGGCAGTCACTCTTCGATAAGCAGCGCTCCAGGGCCCCAGGGTGCCCTGCTCCCTTTCCCACCACTGGCTGAGGACAGAGGAGGAGCATGTGACAGTTTTATTTCTGGCCTGTTTGTCTTTTTAGAGTATTCTGACAATAATTAATAAAGAAGGTTGTCGCAGTCGATATTAATGAAGCATGAGTTAATGACATGATATTCTAGCACAGGATGAACTTTGTAAAGAGTTACCAGTGTTTTGCCTGTGTTTTCAAGGTATTATTTTTTATTGTTGAGAGCTGTCAAAATTTTATATTAATTTTAATATTAATGTTTTGTCCCCAGGACACAGACTCACAGACCCACCACCAACCCCAACCCGTCCAAATTCGCCCAGAAGTTTGGAGGTTCAGAGAAATGTGCCCGGTGCGGAGACTCTGTCTATGCAGCTGAGAAGATCATGGGGGCAGGAAAGGTAAGAGATTTATCTCAAGTATCTTCTTGAGTATCTATAATCATTGCTTTGTTACATTTAAATATTTCACATCAACAACAGATCAAGGTGGAATTATGCTTCTATTTATACTTCTTTTGGCTGCATGTAAGCAAACTGATCAACTGATCATCTTTGAATCATAATTCATACTCATTTTACAGCATAGTAAATACACCAGTATGAACTGACAGTAATGCCAGAAAGATGTGTTTGCAGATTAAAAAAAGCACTTTGGATACAACCTACACTTTCAGGCAGATTAAACTGTGATATCTGCAAAGGTATTAGCCAAGTCGACTATTTAGCTTTCACTCGTTCAGCCAAGCTGCAAAAGTTATGACTATTGGCTCAGGTGAGGATTCATGGATCGTCATGACAACACTGGGAGAGTGTTCCTGGGAATCTGATCTTAAACCGCTGACTTAAAGGATGTGTTCCTCTGATTTAAGCTGCAGTGTGAACTTAATGTGGTTATATTTGAACTTTCTCATGTGGAATGTGCATTGAACTTTACAGAACTATCATTACAGACTGATTTAGCATCAACAGCCCCAGCAGAAATCAGACCTCAGTCAAACCTCTAACCCAGGCTGCGTTGGTTCCTTGAACGCCACAGTCTACATCGCGAACCACAGGGGTGAAACTTGTTTGACTGGACTGAGCGCACATGGTTTTTACAGAGCTGAACCATATGCAGGAGGTTTGGTGTGGTCTCTGCTAATGAGAGAACACAAATCCTGTTTCTGTGATTGAAGCCATTCCATAAAGTTTGGATGGGAGCTTCCTGACAGCTGGCGTTAATCGCGTGAGGCTGCGTGGACACTGGGGTCGTGGCAGATGTTGTTGACACACAGCTTTACAGTAGATGAAGTCATGAAGCTCACACTGCAGAGAGATCTGTCGACAGGATGTTTAGTTGTGAAGAAGAAAGACTCTCAGAGTAGTTTCTCTCGTAGAAACCTGTCCGTGGAGAAGCAAAGATTTGCGTTATGAGGATTTCTGTTTCCTCCAACAATGGGAGTGGACTGTTTCCTGTCGCTGGTCGCATGTGGATTCACACATGAGCTGATTTATGGGAGGTGATGTCATTGGGCGGGTAGCTGTTAATGTGTTTCCTAATGGGACGAAATCTATTTGAGGCTCCACTCACAAGCTCAAGCATAACCTGTAATTTTCTGTCTAATGAAGACATTAAGAAATGCCCCCGGCTGTGGGAAAACTGAGCTGCTTTGATGGGATACAATGAAGGAAATGAAACCTGATCCAAGAAACATCTGCAACACTCTTTTTGTTGGAGAGTTTTGTTTCAGCGCTGTACAAGCCCAACAATTTAAGGTTGATTTAGCATAAAAGCATGAAGACAGACTTGAACAGCTGCCAGTGCAGGTATAAAATTAAAATTCTTTCTTTTCACAGCCGTGGCATAAGAACTGTTTCCGCTGTGCAAAATGTGGCAAGAGCCTGGAGTCGACCACCCAGACCGAGAAAGACGGAGAAATCTACTGCAAAGGTGAAATGAAACTGAATCTGTGTCGTGTTTCATTACAGCACTACAACAGAATGTTTCTGCCGCAGCTTCGATTTCCACATGAATTACTGCCATTAGAAAGATTTCACAGAGAGCCAGTAATAATACAGTGTAAAATAACATTTGCTTTAGCCAACACATGCACTGGCAAAACTGGAGTAGAATAAATCAACCACGCGACACTTGCATAGTGGTGCAGTTAATCTGCTGCAGAGTGATCCAGCAGCAACAAATTTTCTCACTTGAAACAGATAAACATCCATTAATGTGTAATACATTCAGTATGCTGTATAATCACTGACATAATGGTGCTAAATTCAGTCATAGTGGAGTTGCACAACAGAGAGAACAGAGCATTTGGATTCCAGTGACACCTTAACTATACAGTATGTCTGGAAAAATGAAAATGGTGCCGTTCATTTGGAGGGAAAATGTGACCATGTATGGATACAAGAAGACAGTGTTGATATCTGACATGTGAGAGCTCAGCTTAATTACAAACCGTAGTCTGATGGAGTGATGCTCATGTGCTCATATGAACAGAGGGTAAGATACAGCAGGGAATGTGTTGAAACCTGTCACGTTTTCCTGAAGAACAAGTTAGGTTCAAAGTCTGTTGAGTCCATGTGATATTATTTAGAGATAGATAGCTTTGTTGGATTACCATGAAATTTGCTACACATTCATGCTCCATAGAGTGAATTACACTGCCAGTGATAAACCCTCAACATTTCATCCAGCACCATCATCATGCCAGTGTTTCAGTTTGTCCAGTTCTTTGGTTCATGACCAAGTACTGTACTGCATGTGAAGTGCTTATTAGAAAATGGTAGCATGCTAACATGCTAAACTTCAATTGTGAACAGGGTTAACATTATAAATGACTGGCTTCACCATGGTAGCATTGTTATTTTAGGCATGCTATATGAAAGAAAGACTTGGATCAGTTCACCTGTTAGATTTACATAGATTTTACTATCTGTCCTGTTAGTACTTGTCACTGTCAAACTGAGGGCACCTGCTCATAAAAATGATTAGTACTAGTTATTCATAAATACTGATAATGTAAAAGAGCCAAAAAGGTTCCACAGCATTACACAGAGAACAGCTCTTAAAGCTCAGCAGCTATTGGCAGTTGATATGATTATATCAGCAAAAAGAAAACTGGATGGACTGGCTCTTATGTAACGACCCCTTTAAAGGAAACACATACACTGACATGTACTTACTGCCATCTGGTATGAGGTTTATTTTACGTCTGTTGGTTTGGCCGGGTGACACCGGCCTTGTCCGGCTAACTGTCCACCAGACTCCAGTGGGCAGAAACATGTGCAGTCTGACCTCAACAGTGATTTCTCTCTCCTCATCAGCACAATGAGGCAGGATGGTTCAACTAAAGTGAATACACATACTGATACTCACAGGCATAAACACACACACACACAGAGCCATCAGCAGATAGATGTTTGCTGAATGTCATAATGAAACCTTGTACTGATGAGCAGGAATGTTGCATCTTGGCTCTAAACCCAAACAGGCCAAACTCTGCTGCTGCTATCAATCAGTGGTTTTGTCTCAGATGGCTCCCTGAGACATCCTGACTCTGCCCGAGCAACAGCTGGATATTGTTTCTCTCATCATGAACATTTTGAAGACATATGTGCACAGCAGACCTGTGAGAGCTTCCAAACACTATTTAACATTTTGTCTAAAAAACAAACCAGGAGTAGTTTGGAGAGAAGAAGTCAGAAATTCTGCACCTTGTCGTCCGACCACAACCTGAGCTATCAGCTTACTGTAAACTTAACATGTTGATGTGAGATAAACAGCCCAGAGTGATGGAGCTGGGAAACTGGATTTCTATCTACACACACACACAGATGATGTCATTCAGGAGGAAAAACACAGTTCTATATGATAAGAATCCTGGGAGCCAATCCCAGCTGTCATTGGGCGAGAGGCGAGGTACACCCTGTACGAATCGCCAGTCCATCGCAGCGCATATATCATAAGAATGATGAATAAATAATGATGCTATGATAGATAAATGGAGAATTCCATTTAGCTGCTTCAGTTAACAGATCCTGGTGTCACACTGTGAGGAGTTAGTGGGACACTTGAATAGAACAGAGCCATTGTTCCTGTTACCACCAACACCTGTGCTTTTCCTGCTGTGATAAGTTCAATGTCATTGGCAGCAGACTCTGGCTAACTACTGGGTGTGAATGTGACTGATTAAAGATTTAAAGGGACATTTCAACCAAAACACATTAAAGCTTCCTGTCCCTCTTACCTGTAGAGCTTCTTATGTATACATCAAAGTAGTGTCAAAGATATTCTATCACCTGTGGCTCATCTCATTCCACTGGATCTCAGCAGTTTGTGGTGCTCCATGTGCCAAAATCAATCTGAAGTACAGCAACCTCTTGGTGAAGTTTAAAGCTCTCAAATTCTTCAAATATTCCATTTTTAAACTGAAAAGTTACTGAATGCATCAAACCTGTGTCTGCATCTAAGATCTCTAATACTAAACCTTCCCTCTTTTTCTCTCCACAGCGTGCTACGCCAAGAACTTCGGGCCCAAAGGGTTTGGTTACGGCCAAGGAGCTGGTGCTCTGGTTCACGCTCAGTGATGTCCGAACCGGATCACTCAGAACCGTCTCACCCTTATACATTCCTCTGTCCTACACGAACGTTAACTTTTTCAGGCTCTTTACTGGTGTTTTCTACCTTTGACGCTTTGACACTGACATAGGTGCTCATGATACAAATAAAAAAAACATTTACAAACCAAACCACTATTTCACATTTGACTGTATTTTATTATTAAAGCCATTAAAACTGAACCATGCCCATATGTTTACATCTGAAGCGGAGTTACAGTGATGTCTGGAGGTGGGCAGAGAGGCACTGGAGATGATTATGTGCTTTATCTTTTTTTTTTTTTCTTTTATTATCCCACATGATGAGGTGAGAGGGGAGACAGAACAGAGACTTTTTAGGCTGCTGGAAGAACTAGTGAGGACTGAAATGGCTTTGAATTCATGTCCTGGATGAGCTGGGGTACGGGTGCTGAACTCTGCCTTAAAAACACAAATCCACATGTACCTCCTGTCACTGAAAAGGCATTATGAGAACACCAGTGGCTAGTTCCTGGTAGCATGTTTTGCTGATATGAAATCTAACAGCCAAGTTATAATGTTTGACCTCGAAAGCTCACAAAACATAGCTGCTGTGTGTCGTCTTTGTAGGGCAGCAGTGACATCAGTGGTTAGCAAGGTGGGTGGGTGGGGGAGGGGGGGGGGGGGTATGTGAATGTAGAATGATGACATAACTGTTCCCTTCTGATGATGCAAACATGAGGCCCAAAAGTTTCGGAGGCCTTAATATAATATAACCTCCCTCTATCCTTAAAACTATTGCATGATCACATTTCAGCTTTTAGAAAACAAAAAAAAAAAAATTGGCGTCTGCCTTAGTTCTCTAGTGTCTTTGCTTTACAATTTGTACATCCAGTGGTATAACAAACCCAGCGATATATGACAGAAATTTAAAAAAGAGAAAAAAAAAAACACAAAAAACCCCCCAACCCTTTAGGATGACTACAGAGTCCACAAGCATGGAACATTCAAATATATTACACACTTGCACAGGAGGGTCCGACTGGAAATCTGGCAACCTGAAAGACAACTTCCACTACACACACTGGATTTGAGAGAAACAAACTAATAAAAAAAAAAAAAAACACAAATGAACATAATGCAGAAAAGTACTTGCAAATACTTAACATTCACTATATACAGACACGTGGCTTGCCGGGCTGTCACCATGGTGATGACGACGGGGTGGGATTGACACGGCATAAGGGGAGAAGGGGTGGGGGGGTGAGGGCGGCGGCGAGAGCCCAGCTGCCCCAAGCATCGTACATGCAGTGGAGTTTCTTGGCAGGGGGAAGTTCAGGGGTATTTTGGGGCTAAAATGCCTATAGACAGCAGTGTCAGACATCACTACAAGCTACAGTCATACACTTGGAGTATAGTCACTTGATTTTCTTCTTTCCGTCTGGTTGGAAGAAATCCCCCAAACTCAAAAGAAAAAAAAAAAAAAGGAAAAAAAAAAATCCAGGAGCACCTTCAACTAACACTGACGAAAAGAAAAAAATAGTTACAGAGAAAGATATTGTTTATGTACAGATGCACATTCTTTACACTTCTGTCCATCCTGCTGCTGCTGCTGCTGCTGCTGCTGCTGCTGCGGAGCCGACTGCGTGGGGGTCCAAACAGGAAGTGATGGAAGGTGGCCATGTCTGATGGGGGTGGGGGGGTGGGGGCCGTCGTCTTCCTCACTGTAAACAATGGAAGCGTCGGTGTGAAGCGCCGCTGCTGGGCCCTTCTGTTCAGTCAAGCAACAAAAAAACAAAAAAACAAAAAAACCCCTACAAAAAAGGATCAGTGCAATGTTGTAGGCAGACAAAAGACAAACAAAACAAATAAGACTTTACAGCTTCTCAAGAAAAACACACATGGAATGAACCTTTCATGTAAACTCGTCTGTCCTTCTGTGGCGTTCTCTCCTTCTTATACTCATCTCTGCTGTTAATAAATACACTTGCTGTACCTGCCTATGGAGTTTTTATGGTAAAGTTCTCGGGCTTCCATGTTCAACAGCTACAGGTACTTCTTTAATATTTTTTCTCATAAAAACCTACTCAGCTAAAATGATGTGAAATGTAAAAAATTATGGAGCTAGATGATAGTTACTTTATCTATAAATAGTTTTAAAATAAATATACTTGTATCACATTGTCTGTAGGATCTCTTCTGTCACGTTTACAGTGATTCGCATCTGAAGAAGTGCCAATTCCCACATTTAATCCTGCTTTAATCCTGCATGATAACCGTTTTCAGATTATTTCTTAGCAAAAAAGAAAAAAAAAACTCCTATATCTCCTAACATTTTGTCTTCAGCAGATGCAGCTTTTTCTCAGCAGGTGGGAAGTGGGACTCCTCCAGCAGCTCTAACCTGTAACCCAACACTTTCCTCTGATAAGTTCAACAATGTTGGCAAATCCTCATCAGCTCCTCGCTAAATTCATCATGGTGCAAAATCAAGACATTAAAAGGACATTCCCTTATCTCTATCATACTTATTAACAAATGGTTTAAAAAACAACAACAACAACAACTTCCATTTAGCTTCCATGACCACCACAGTTAATTTTGACAGGAAGAGCAGAGTTCCTGGACCAATCAAAAACAAAAAAATTACATACAGGGCACATCAACAGGGACACCATAAATAAGGGTACTAAAGTAGGAAGGGAGGGGCGGTGCTGTGCAATATGTGCGTCAGGTCTCCGGTACAAACAGAAGAGCTTTTATTTTGGAATTCCTCGCGTCCGTCGGTCTCTCTCCTCTCCTTCCGTGCCTGGCAGCAACGCACCGTCCAAAGGGCTCGGGAGAGGAGACGAGGTGGAGGGGTTGGATAGTGAAGGGTGCAATGTGATCTGATGTTGTGGGATGGTGGTGGTAGTAGTAGTAATAGTAGTAAGGTGGGTGGTGAGGCAGAGGGGTGTAGCTGCAGGTATTGCCTGCTGTATACTAGTCACAACATTTTTTTCCCACCAAGATAACGATCGTTGGGGAAGATGAATTAAAAGCTAGCGCTCAGGAGCTGGCATCGCCGTGCGGGCGCCCAGGCGAGGGAGGGGTAACTCACTTCTTAACACCTGCTACAGTGACACTCGGCTCACTCCCCTCTGTCCCCCCTGCCCGCACCCTCTTCATTCTCCTCCTCTTCTCCCCACCAGCTGGTAGCCCGAGCCCAGGCGTCTGGTCGTACTCCCTGTGTGTACTGCGTGGTCAGTCCACCGCCACGGGCGGATCAGACCGCAGCAGCAGTCTCGGAAAAATCTGAGGGTTTGGGATGCGTAGGTGACAGCCAGAGGAGACGCAGAGGAGGATGGGGCGGGCGTCGGTCCGGAGGGACGGTGTGCTGCTGTTCCAGCAGTGCTACAGGACAAAATACCTATTATATAATTACACAGTTACATATCGACATATCTCTGCCTGTAGATGCTCATATCCTATACTTTCAGCAAGGCATTTAGTCAAGTAAGTCCACTAAGTCATATGAATGGTTGATTTTTATGACATACAGCATAAACTTTAGAAAAGTACCGCAGCGAATGAGTGGCTGACAGTACAACTAATAACTAAGCCACCATTACAAAATGTGTCAGGATCTGAACAGACTTGCGATAGAAGTGACTGACAAAGGTCAAAATAAGTATGGAAAATAACACATGCAAGAAATTAACCTCAAGAGAAAGTGTTTCCAATTACAGTGGATAATCTACAGAAAAAGCTGTCAATAGTTGTCATGGGGACTAGTTCACTCTGCGGAAAGAGAGTTCCAAAAAACAAAAAAAACTGTTTTACCTCCCTACAGAGACTGGGACTTGAGCCAATGGGAACTCAGCTGTAAAAAAATCTTAAGTGGTTTTTTTTACATGGTGAAAGCGATACAAATGAAATTCCATTCACTTACATTGTGGTGGTGGGGAACTCTCATCTGCACACACACTAGCAACACCCTGGCACTAAGAGCTGGAACATGTGCTTTTTCCTCATTTGGAAGTGAACCGACCCTCTAATGTTATTACTGCAGCCCTACTGAGATGATGAAGATCAACTCTCTGTAAACAAATAACAAATAATCAAATAACAGAAAGATCATTTACTTGAATGGGCTTTCGATGGAGCCGTGGCTGCTTCAACTTTAAAGTGCTTGTATCTCGGCGTTCATCCTCGTTGGTGGTGATTCCTAGGCGGCGATCTGGGAAGAGAGTCCAACAGACAGAGGTCAGTAACATTTCTGAGATTTCAGAAGAATAGTTGCTTAAATATCACTGTATAATTAAATTCAGACCTGGTGGAGAGCTGACACATGATGAACACAGCGACCCACATGAAGTGAAAAAACGGCTGTTGGGAACTATCACAGAACATCCAGGGGGAGCAGGGTGATCTAGGTCAGATAGAACCAAAACCATCCTTAGCAACTAGTGGCACAGTGGATCCTTGCTCAGTCTGAGAAGACAAAGAGAGCGTGATAAAGATGTTGCTTCAGAGAAACAGAAAAGTTTAACTGTGGAACTAACAAATAACTGAAGAAAAGGGGTTTTTGACTCACAGGAGAGATGCAGCGTACATCATCAGCAGATCGTACAGAGCAGGAAGAGACAGGTAACCCATGAAATAACGGTGATTCCATACCGCAGAAAGGAAAGAAACGGGTCTCAGGGTAAGATGAAAAATATTTGGAGGGAATCCCAAAAGTCACTAGGATGGGCTGGTCGACTCTCATGGACAGAACATGAACACTGCTGTTCAGCCCCGGACTCCACAATCATCCTGTGGGTTCTCTGCTGCGGTGGATTATAGATCTGCCCCTGGGCTCTAATGGATCAGACATGAGTTGGCCCTGTATAGAAGCTACAGGCCAAGAGAAGGAGGACCATACTGCAGCTGTCGCTTTTCAGTTCGAAACAAGGGATCTTTGTTGGACAGTAGGGAAAGTGGCAGGCGGGTTCGCGGACTGTAACTGGACTAAGGGCTGGTGCTGGCATGCTAGGTTTGCCACTTGTTTGTTTACATCTTATTTTAGCCAGTGTCACTCTGGAGTGGTGGGTGGGTGGATGGACACACAGACAATCTCAACCACAGGCCTCACTGGCTAAAGAAGACAATGGCAATGGAGTTACTATTTAATGCAGAGTCATACAGATGTGTGCAAATTAGGGCTCAACAACTAATAAAAAGAGATGTAATCGGCATGGCTTGTGTGTCATGCATGTCAGGCCATTCCACGTCTTTGAAGATATTCTCTGCTTCTAAAGTAGGATTTAAGATTAGTATCACATAAGAACACTATTTCTTAATTTAAAATACTTAAAATATTTTGACTAAATTGGTGATTCTACAGTATAAGGCATGATAGGAAAATAGAACACTAGGATATTAACTGTTGAGAGACAGCATGTTTTGCTTGTGGACATATATAGATTTACCCTCTAAAAGGCTGTTTATGCAGTACAAAGACAGCCATAACTGCTGTAAAACATCTTGAGAAAGCGCTGGAGCTTTTTTACGAGCCCCAAGTCCCAACCTGATCATGGGATGGTTCCTTGTTTGTCAGACAGTTTCCTCACTTTTAAGCTTCATCCTGACCACACTGCTTTCAAAATGGAAGCGCTCCCAGGCCCGTCCTCCTTCCTCCCCAGCAGTCTACGGTCTGCAGGCGACAGGCCTCAAACACACTACTTGCAAACTTACACAAAAGGCTGGTTGGCTTTATTCCCTCTTCATTTTTTTTGTGTCTTATTATTAAAAAGCGCATTAGGTCATTATTCCATCATCTTGACTGTTTCTCAGTTTTCCCTGTTGTTTTGGCTGATATGTTTTTTATGTGACACTTGGTTTTCTGTCCATAAAAGGTTTTGTTTACAATCAACCCAGATATACTATTCCTCTGTGTCAGATGAATGATATTTATTCCCTCAACTCCCTTTTTTTCCCCTCAGTTTGTCTCTGTTTTGTACCAGAACCAGAATAAATTCAGAGCAGAACCTTTAGTGAGGACACATGTTGTTTCTTAAAGTGGAATCTGGAGCTGATAAAACACAACAAAAAGCCACAGCTCTCAATCTGAGGAGGAAAATGACAACAACTGTGTTTGTTTGGGGAGTGCGTGACACTTGTGGTTGACGTCACCAAGTGAGTGGCCGGTTGCTGGTGGCGTACCGCAAGATTCCACCAAGGTTGGTGGTGGTCAAACTTAGCGATGCAGCGGTTGCAGGCGGCGCAGTGTTTGGACCTGATGGGCTCGTGTCTGTGAGGGGATGCGTACGAGGAGCGGTTGAAATAAAATATCTGTTGCGGCATTTGTCATCTGTATACACCATCGGTTTCTGAGGTGGAGAGACAAGACTCTACAACAGGTGCTGCAGAATATGCTCAGGTCAGCTGCCTATCTCACCAGCTCCACAATCGTCTGGAGGAAGAAACAAAAACAAAAACAGGATTAAAAAAACAAAAAAAAACAAAAACAGACAGAACACTTGGCAGAAAAAAATAGATAGTGTAGAAATCCATCTTGCTGAGGTCTATTTGGCACTACAACAAAAGACCTAGTGACAGTGTACAAGCTGAAGCTAGGATTTCCAGCTGAATGATCATACTGGAAACTTGGCTGATTCACTGTGAACTGGGACAAAGGCCACTATGGGATTTACAGTTTAATTCTGTTTGTAAGGCAAAAAAAAACTTTTATCTAATCTGGCCAAATGAGAAATTTGTTCCTCCTGTGTGTTTTTATCAGCTTGCTTTTACAGCTTATCTCTGTGCAAATAAACTAAAGATACAAAAATCCTAATCTAAACCAGTGTCACAGGAAAACAAGAGGTGGAAGGGGATCCTCTGCAGCAAAGGGAAGGCTTTGAAGCCTTTGATCTGAGGTGGCTGACTAGGCCTGAACCGTGGTGAGTCCTGCGCTGTGCTAACAATGCAGGGTAAATTTAGCTCTTCGTCAATCACAGGATGGAGAATCAGGGCCTGGTAAGAGGCAGAGTCCCTGTTGTCCCCCATTAGAGTGTGATAATGAGGGACAGAGAGGCCGAGGGGAGAGAGAGAAAGGGACGGCGATTCTGGGCAGCGGGCCAGAGAATCAGCCACTGAAATGTTCACAGCTGAAGTAACATCACAGGTGATATTAAAAAACAATGTCAAAACACATATGTTCTGCAAAGTATAAACTACAGCCATACTTATTACAGTGACATATACCAGAGAGATAAAGGGGAGTGCGATCACCTAACAAGGCAAAATGATCACAAAGCAGGGATCAGATAACTTCTCTAACACAGTGATCCTTGTAATTCAACCTTTTTCTTCTGCTCCTCTGATGCTTTTATGATTCCTGGGTCAGACTTCCAAGATTTCCCAAAGTTGTAGAACAAAGCCAGGGTGTTTATCAGGAAGGGCACATGGACAGTGGCAAAAGGCAGATGTTCAGTGGGGTTAAGGAAGATGGTGGACAAACAGCTTTTCCTGCATCATTTTTTGTTTGTTTATACACATTTTACACACAGTACTACTACTGATGACGTCAATAAGCAACTTCATTTCATTTCAGAACACCTCAACTGCATCAAAACAAATCTTCAAACTCCTTTGAGTTGCAGTTGTATTGGATTTCTCAGCATGAAAGTGCACTGCCCAAAATGTCATTCCTTTAACCTTAACCTCACATGTGGACTACGTGTCATGTCATTCTCATAGGTTCTTTACTAACTATAAATATTCAGCTATTGTTAACCAGAAATGACAGGGGTACAAACAGTATCTTTGTGCAGGACAAACACATGGCCTGTCATTTTGCTCTAAGAAACACCTGTACATTTACCACAGTGACATCCATCTGAGTCAGATGTTCTCGTCTTAGTATAATAACGAACACACACAGTCTGGGACGCAGAAACCAGCTCTGTCTCAACTTGACTCAGCCAGTCTAGGAGGGACCTTTTCAGCCAGTCACAACAGCTCATAATGACTTCCTTCTATGAATACATACAAGAAATCATAAACCACTCCTGCTTTTCCAGAGGAAAGGCAGTTCAAATACATGTGTAGATTCTATGTTGCGCAACTAACGGCACAAACAGATAGGTCGTGTGGAGGTGTTTCACCTTGAATGTGAATGTGTAAATGAGACAGTGAAAAAAAGACTCTGTGTGATCACACTACCAGGCTGATACCTGTGTCCAAAGAGCACTGGTTCAAGTATGTAAATCTATTTCAACATGTGAGACAGACGCACTATCCCTAAACTGAATAACCAAATAAGATGTAGGTTCAACACTCTTGTGTATAACCCTGGAGAGATAAGAGTGTATGCTGTGACAACTGTGGGCTGGCCCAGCAAAGACTGTGAACAGATCAGTAGCAGAGTCAGTCCTGCAGGTGTGCGTGAGTCAGCTGAATCCCAGAGGAAACCAGCCAAGTGACACTGAGAGACTGCAAAAGTGTCAATGTTTGTGCTAACGTCTGACAGAAACCCTGCCATCATCAAGATGGATCACAGGGATCGAAAACAATACAAATGAAGAATAATGTAGTAGCATTCTGCATGCTGAAAGGTCACACGTTTCAGTGGGAAGCAGTAAATGACTGTTTGACCAGCAACTACATGCAAAGTAGTCATTTTCTTTAAATCAGACATTCTTGTACAAATGCCATTTCAAAATGCCTTCTTCAGGATACAAAGAACTAGAAAGGTGGTTTTACTGTGTCCTTGTTGATAAAGTTTAAAGGGCATTCCAGCAGTTTTACATGTGCTTTTTGTGAGTCCACCAACTTTATGGATGTGCAATTCTACATCGCTGGAATACCCTCTCAAGAAGAGATTTGAGGACGGAAGCTGGCAGACGGCAAACCTTCTATTTGCGGCAGACGTGTTGCATAAATGTGTCTGGATCATACCACAGGCTTAAAATGAAACACCTGCACTGTTACTAATACAAGTTTAATATATGCCAAAAATAGACATGGAACTAACTGCTAACTGAATCTCACAAGTTTTCACACTGTGAGAAACCATTTGGATACTAAATGCATTCAGGAAGAAAAAAGACTATGAGTCTACACCATCTTGGTTTAGCATGACAGTGTGCTAACATTTGCTAATTAGCTTATTGTCTGAGGCAAATTTGATAACAACCCATTTAACTGTTGCCAAGGCACAGATGTGATCATGGTGGCACTGTGATCACAGGGTATCACCATAGGGATTCATCCTCTGGGAACAATGAATGTAGTAGTTGTTAGATATTTTAGTTATTATTATCTCCAACCAAACTGGATCATCCTCTGAATCAAATGGGTGGGTGTAGCTTTACAAATAATCTTCTCTTCTACTGAATCGCAGGGACTACAGTTGGTATGATGTTCCATGATGTGCACACCAGCCATGAAATGTTACACCAACAACCACGACAGATGATACTAAAATCCTCTGAAGCAGAAGCAAATGTTTGCAGCCCTACAGGTCTGCTGGGAAATTAGTTAATGGTAGCTATCAGACACACAAAGGCATGGAAATAACATGCCCCAGCAACAACTGTGGTTTGTTGGTGAGGATGAACCAATAGCTTTTGTGGTCACCCCTGCAGCATAGTTATGACTTCATTGATAAGCACTTTCTTTGCACTGACAGAGAGAGAGAGGCCTCTACAAGTCCCTTAAGACCACATGAAGCCATTGATTTTCTTAAGTATCTCCATAAAGAACTAGGTTTTGACAGCAGACCCATCTGAAATGACCTGATAAGTAAAATACGCTGCGGAGCACCTCGTCGGTCTACTAACTCAATGACCAGTGGAGTTGCAGAGGCCGTGCCAGTGATCGATGCAACTCCTCAGACAAATGGGTTTCAGATAGTCAGCACCTTCCCATTAGTACCCATTTATCCCTTGAAGGGATGTGTGGTGAGGCGTATGACAGGATTGCTCACAGCTAACAGCAGAGGCCAAGCAAGAAGGTCAGAGGTAGATTTATCACTGTGGTGTTTAAAGATAATAATAGTGTATAGATACAATTAAGTTTCAGAAGTTAAACTGATTCATGGTTAAGGTTTCCACAAAACAAAGTCTTCTTTCATCAGCTTTGTGCTGACTCTTCTAATTCTAATTCCTATCTCGTAATTATGTTACTTTCAAACGTTCACCTGCTGGAAATGCATTTATGAGCAAAGTCTTCCACCTTTTCCCCCTGAGAAATAAGGACAATATGATCTGGGCTGGGGAAAGACAAAAAAAGTATCATGATACAGCTCAAATCCTTGTCATCTGATCTGATTTCAAGCACAGGCCTGAGGAGGATAATGAGCTCACAACATCAGAAAGTGGGTCAGAAATGGCAGACACAATGTCTGAACCTGGAAGGCAGAACAAAGATGTGTAAAATTCTAGGCAGCATAACTATTCTGCCTAACAGAGAGCTGATCTGGAGTGTTTAGAAACAAACAGCGGGAGAAAAGTCAGCCAAACAGTAAAATGTGAAATGAAAATGTCTCCTTTCATATCTGACCATGTAATCAGAACAGGACACTTTAAACCAGATGTTGGAATCTTTTAGCCTTTGACAAAAATGAAAGGTTTATATTCTCATCGACAAAATCCAAAGTTCAATAAGGGTTCACTAGAACTGCAGGCACGTACGAAATGGGGAACATAAGCAGCAACCCATGCTGGGCCTCAACACACAGTTTATGCAACCAGGCTCCGAAGGGTCAGAAAGTGTAAAGTGATTCCTCCCTTAACACCGCAGACAGGAGATCGCAAAGTAACAGGGTAAAAGCATCACTACGTTTCAACCACAGTGCTTTCAGATGGAAACCCCCATACTTTTTCGACAATGGATATGGGGTGGCTGCATCCTACCATTTTTGTTTCTGAAACTGACAATCACAGCCACTTCACACAGCCATTAGCTAGGAGTATCATGAGAGAACATGAGAAGTATGGCAGGGATGGACTTCTCCATCAACCCTCTGTTTTGATAATCGATCAGTCGTATTTCAAGCAACAATGCTGCTCCTCAAATGTGATGATTTGCTGCTTTTCCCTGTCATATATCATCTTCAGATGTCACACCTTGGACTGTGAGAAGTTTTCACAGGTTTTCATTGCTTTTTGAAATTTCATAGAGTAAACAAATAATCAATTAATCAAGAAAATAATCAGAAAATTAATATATACTAAAAAAATGATTAGGGCTGTAAAGCCAATGTAACTCTATGAAAACCTTTCAGGAAAGAGTCTAAAAAGTGTGTGCTGTTATCTACATCTAGCCATCTTGCCTCTCTAGGACAGCAGCCTGTGAATGTGGCCGTTCAGAACAGCTGTAAACACTTGTCTTCAGATGTGGTCAGACAACCCATCATACTTTCGAGAACACCTGGACCTTAACTGGACTTTTGTTCTTGTGGGTAAAGTATCAAAACAATGTTTGTGGGAAAACCTGGATGAGGTTCCAGGTGTTGCTATGCAACAGTGTGAATGGAGCCACTCATTTGTTAACTTTAAAGTTATCATTGACTTCTAGTTAAAACAAAATCATCCAGTCCCACAGTGTTCTGGATGTGCATACCACATGATTTGCATAAATATATGTGATTAGAAAATGTGCTGCCTCTACTGTGCACTAATTTGTATGCATGCACACAACAGGACAAGAACCAACTGTCCACCTACCATTCCCAAATGAGTGACTGAGCGAAACTTACAATAAATCGCCTACAGCTGAAGTCCTGTAGGAGAAAAGCTAAACTCCCTGTGCTGTCAGGAACATGAAACAGCATGTCTCTGATTTGAAAAGGCAGGAGAAAGACACCATTACCGGAAAGAGTTTCATGGCAGATACACAGACTTAATGACAGCCTTTTTTGCTGGAGGGCAAAAGAGAAGCCTGGGAGAACTAGTTTTTCACAAGCAAATGTCTTCACACAAGAACGGACCTGTCTGTAGTCAAAGGGACAACTTTCCACATGGTAAATGATCCATGTCCGAACAAACATTTAACAGTGCGCAGGATGTAACGTCACCAAACCTTTGCTCTTTGAAGATGAATGCACATGTGAAAACCCATCTTAGGGAGCAGGTAAACAGGATGTATGTCAATGTAGTCAACTCCGATCAGTTTAATGTTGAGTGGACACACCATACATACATGAAAACCATGCTCAAACCACAGCTACAGCGACTGCAAAGATCCTTGCGGCACAGTTTTCTTTTTCAATAAGCTCAGGTCAAAGACAACTCACTCTCCCTTCCCATTAGTTGAGCAATGGGGCATAAAATTAAATGCCTTCCACAAACGAGAACTCCCCGCTCACCTCCTGCAATTAGCAGCTTCCAAACAGAAAGGCAATTCTTCCATGAAAAAAAAAAACCTGTGAAAGCAGCCAACACAGGCCAACAGAAACTCTTTGGAGTTGTTCTGTTGGGTTTCACGCAGCAGCTGTTACACACTAAACTCCCCATTCACAATCGTAACATGCAGCAGACGTGAAAAACGAGGCGGCGTGTCATTCTCTATTTTTACTTATATGTTTATCACACTCGTGGCACTTTATGTTTGCATTTGCTCAACTTAATTTCCATCAATTCCTTCTACTCTTTGCATAAACCTTTCTCCTTTAATCCATTGAAACTGGCCTGTAATTCAATCTCACTAATGTTCCAGTCTGCCAGCACAAATACTTTTCCTGGTAATCTTTTGTCCTCTTCTAGCAAAAAACAATTCAAACAGCAGAGAGTGGGAAAAATCAATTTTACAAGCCCATATTTTATTAAGATCCTCCCTGCTTGAAGAGAGCATTTGCCAAATATACTGGTAGATCTAATAGATACATAAAATCCTTTGGCTTATATTGCATGAATTGAGCAAGTTCTAATAAACCAAGAATAAACAGCCTATTTTAATGATCATGGGACAGAACTGTTGTCTTTTCTCCAGCAAAGAAACAACGTGTGCCAGGTCTCAAACCTCTGGCATTCTACTTCACACAAGTGGATTGTGGGTGAATAAAAAATAACTTTAAGTGGACACAAAAGCCCATCTGTCACGCTGAGTGGCTGGAAAGAAGTACAGAGTACCAAACTAGGACTTGACTCATGGCCTAATTTTGCACTTAATGTAGGGGAACAGGTCAACTTTCATCGTTCAGTGAAATCATCAGCATTATTTGGGATTTATAGATTATTATCAAAAATCTGAAAGGTTAGTTCTTGATCCCAGGAACAGCCAAAGTGTTTCTAGGTTACTGAGCGAAACACTGAACCCTTAACTTCTCTCAGACTGCACGTCCCTCAAGATAAGACTCCTCAAGTATGAGCTAAATGCAAAAAATGTGAAACATTTGATTCAGTGTCATTCATCCATCACACAGATGATGAAGCATTTGCTAGCATGGGAATTAGAGACACAATCTTTTACTGTAAAAACTGGAAATGTCATTTTTCAATCGTTTAACTGAAATTCCCTCGCTAGCAAACTATTTATTTGAACAAATTAAATCAAGACTGGTGCAGTCTAAGACAGAAAAGGATATCATTCCAGAACCAGTAGAACCAGGTGGTGTACATCCAGAACTTGGTGGCCAGGTAGATTCCCAGAGGGAGAGCGCTGTGCATGGAGTGGTCGAAGAAAGCCCTGCACCGAGAGAGAAGAGAGGAAGAATGTTTGTGTTAGCAGTGTTTTTTAAAATGACCTAATTTTTTAAGTTCTGTGTTTTGTTCTTTTGTTGTCTCATTTCTGCACTGCACTTTCTGTCAATCAAATAGTGTTTACAGGACTAGGACATCTGCTCACACCACCCTATCATATATAACACAACCTGAATCTGACTATACCACTGTTTCTGTTACTGTTAAAGGGTAATTCCAATTCATTGCGGCTTGTCATATTTTTGTGGTTTAGGTTGAATTATAATAAGCCAGACTTTTCCTTTAATGGGCATCATCTTCGCTGCAGACACTACCCAGCCCATAACTTATGCGTTCGATTCGTCAAGGCATTCTTCCTGCAGATGTGAAACTTGCTCACCGTAGCATATATGGACTAACGCAAACCTGACGCTTTGTTCTGAACACTGCTGTCAGACAGCAGCAAAAATAAACCAAACCCTGACCTGATGACACGCTGCAGCTGGACTCAACAGCAATCATATTCACAATTGTTTCTTCACCAACTAAGTATTCCAAGAATGTTAGTAATTATAAAGCTAACACACTGGTTGATGTATGTTATTGTAGTCACATAGCTAACAGCAGTGACAACAAACTATACCAGCAGGACCAGATGGCAGCAGTAATGGGGTTTAAGCAAGGGGAATAGTGTGTGTGTGTGTATTTGAGGGAGATGGAGGAAGAGAATGAGTGTTGGTGACAACATGAGGAATTTGTTGTTGGCCAATTACATGCATGTTCACACAGAAGGAAATAGGTACATACAGTTTATGTGTTGGTTCAATAGGGACTGTGTGAGAACTATGTCCAGTAAATTCTTTATTTTAAGTGTGTGGTATTGAGACATCTAAACCTATATCTAACAAATAATCTGTGTCAGTTCAATCATATTTTATTGAAATGAGAGAAAAACATCACATGATGTGAGTTTTAGGTTATTCCACCGAAAAAACATCCCAGAAATCGAGATTTAGACCTTTTTCTTGTTTTGATAAAGCCACTTGAACTTAGATGGTAAGTGGCAATAAAAGAAATTCTGGATATACTTCCACAGACTGTGAAGCACACAGTACACACAGCAATCTGTGAGGTGTGTGTGATTTTATTTCTGTGATTGAGACGTACTTGGAGAGGAACTGCACGGCGACCCAGACGCCGGCGTACATGATGCCCTTGATCAGCCACGAGTCGATATCCAGGTCAGCAATGAAACCAACTAGCCAGATGACCACGAAGGGCGTTCCCAGCATCACCTTCTGCCTGAACTCCTGCAGAGGGAGAAGGTGGCGGGATAAATAATGTGAAGAGACAGGTGGATATAGATATATGAAATGGAAAGAAGGAGATCAGTGGAAAAAAAGTTGAGAGGGAGTATGAAGTATTGGGATAGATATGGAGAGAGAGAGAGACATGAAGATTGATAAGAGACAGATGTAAGTTTGGCAGAAGAAGGAAGAAAGATCAAAAAGAGATGAAACAGAAGAGATGAGACAGAAAAAGATGGAAATGGAAAATACAGATGAGACATGGGCCAGGAAGAAAGAAGTCCCACTGAGCATTTTGTAGCAATAAAAGGTTTTAAAATCTGTTGTAAAAGTAAAAATATGATCAATAATTCATGTCAGTCGTGGTATACACAATACTGGGGTACTAGTCAAGTCAAGTCAAATTTTATTTATATAGCGCCAATTCACAACAGAAGTTATCTCGAGGCACTGTGCTACAACAATCAATATGAAAATTCAAATTTTTACTTTATTTGAATAAAAGATTAAGTCTTTTTATGGCCCTGTGTAGTAATAAGGAGGAAGGTAGGAAGCAGCAATCCAAGAGGGTTAGGTGTATCTCACAATTCTACCATTCTTGCCTATGAAGCTACTACAGCACTGGGTCTGACACTAGGGATCTGGACTAAAATTGAAACAAACCTCAGACCTCAGTGTGATGCAAATTAGAGATCTACTAAATCTATAAACACATTATCATAATTTTTCTGCAGAGGATGGGTGTCAACTGTTTTTCTTTTTGTATGCAAAGTTACAAAATTTACCTTCATTAACTAATAATGTCCCAGCAGACAAGTGGAAAGACGACAACACATTTAAGATGAGTTTTAAGTTGAAACAAAAACAGGTTTATGCATGCATTGTTCTAAAAAAATTGAAAACATAACATAAAAACATTCAAAGGCAGAAACAACCACACAGAAAACATTACACATCCTCTACCAGGGTGGGAACCAGCCACAGATGTTGGGATGTTTTGGATCACCCACTCTGTCAGGCAACCAAGTAAATATCTGAACATCCTGTACTCCTGGATTCAAGTTCAATCAAGTTCAGTGTTTGAATAGAAGATGTTCTTTATCATCAGGATGCATGTAAGTGACCACCTACTGTGGTCAGACTAGAGAGTAAAAAAAGTTAGCTTCCTGCTTTATTTCAATATTTTCCGATTTGTTACATGCAACAGGTTATTTCAGAGCAATCTCCTTCCTGTTAGACAGTCTGATAAGGACCATGAAAATAATTTAAGGGCTGACAAACTGATAGTAAAAATGTAATCACTGCCCAAGACATGCTGTGGCACTGCAGCAGTACAGAAGTTCAACCTAGACAAGCTGGTCTGAGCATGTCTGCTACAATAGAAAAAGGGAGGTCACCTTTTACTGCTTGGTTTACACTGTTGGACATGATCCCATTGACTCTCCAATGTTTCAATTTTGAGCGGTTACTTCCTTCCCGATCTCTTTTGATGTATAATATGATGTATTTGAGCGTGTGTGTGTGTGTGTGTGTACCTTGTCCATCTTCAGTCTCTTCAGGTAGGACGGGCTGTCATAGCCTTTGGCCTGCCGTGCTTCCTGTAAGTGATTGATCATCCAAACGTTCTTCCTTTGCTTGGCAAGATCTAACGGCGTCTCCCCCTGCAAAACAACAGAAGACCGGTCTGTACACATCTACCGTCACAACTCTGAACACTCTGGCTACATTTTCATATCCACACTTAGTGACAGTTTCATTTGTTGACACAAATTTTTCTATTCTAAAATAATTAATATGGAAATACTGGTATGTGAGTACATCAAACCAAGCCACGAGGAGGGCATTACCTTGATGTTCTGTGCATCAACATTAGCGTTGGCGTCCAGCAGCAGGCTGATGACAGTGGTGTTGCCGGCCAGCACTGCCCAGTGCAGCGCTGTGTTCTTGTGATATTTGTCGCCAAGGTTGACAGAGACATTGAAGGTCAGAAGAAGCCGGGTGGGATCCACACTATTACAGAGACAGAAATCAAATCAAGCTGAGACAGGTTAGTTTGAAACCGACCTGACAAACAGGTTGTCACAACACATAAAAGAAAACAAGAAACAGAAACAGCACAAAATGGAAACATGTTAAAATGGATTCAAATCTGGTTCATATTTAATACTTTCTAACTATGTTCCATTGGTTTTCAGGGTAACCAGACATTTTTGCATCAGCTTTTCGATAATGTGTGGTATCAGTGCATTACATCTGCAGTGGGTGTGGACAGAAGTGAATGTTTCTGCCATGTAAGGTGTGTTGAGGAGTTTAGGTCAACCTAGTAACAATAATAAAGAAACAACAGTAACAATTCTTCTTATTGGTTGCTTGTAATAATGGTCATGTACATCTACCAGTGTGTGTAAAGGAATCCAGCTAATCAATCAAATAAATGTCTGTGATCAACAATGGACACTTATAATCATGTTTAACACATGAGGGCAACACTTTTTATGTCATAT
Source organism: Lates japonicus (assembly GCA_033238685.1). NCBI lineage: Eukaryota > Metazoa > Chordata > Actinopteri > Centropomidae > Lates > Lates japonicus. Next base: position 1,735,630 of record BRZM01000005.1, on the reverse strand, counting down.
GAAAACTTTTTGTGTATCTGCTTTCATTTTTTACTTTCTTACTTTCATAACTTAATAACTTTTCTCCTTTCTTAATCATGCTACACCCCTAATTTATTCTGCAAATAACACAACTATCCCTCATGGATCAATATGCGAAATTACCAAAGATATAAATAGAAGTGATCCCTGAGAAAATTGCTTATCACGGAATATTCATATGAAGCTGAGTAGCAAGACTGGGGCTTGTTTCCCTATGTTTGCAGTTTGTCTAATGAATTACAACTCATTTATACACGAGGACACTGTGTGTGCAGTCAGCAGAAACATGCTGGGGCTTGTATGTGGATTTCAATGGACTTTGACACATTCTCAATGAGTTTTTCCAAGCACCAGAAGTTTAAAATTAGGTTAAAAAGTACTCAACCTTTAGTTTAGTTTTAAAGCTACATTTGTAACCGTAACATTTAACTGTAACAAAACACACCTGTGTGTCCTGTAAGCTGCCCACATCAGAGGAGTCATGCCGTTCTGATCCATCATATCCACGTCCTGTTACAGAGGAAAGGTACAATAAAAAACTGAAGTAGCTGAGGAAGCAATGAGAGGTGACAGGAGGACAAGAGAGGCAACAGGGCTCCCCCTGATGGAGAGCACTGGTGCAAAATTCTGTCAAAACACTGTCCCTGTCCCCAGTGGCTTACAAAACCCAAATGACACTGACACAAACAACGACAGGAGATCATTAAACAGTTGAGGAAGGTGTGTTGTGTTGTGTAAAGCACTTTTATGTAAACCCTTACTTAAGTTATTACAAACCTATCCAGGTGGAAGATACTAATGCAGAACTTTCATTCTAAGATTATTTGCTCCTACTGCTCCTACAGATAAGAAAAATCTGCCCTGCAGTGTATGTATTTCCTACCTGTCCTTTGGCAATAAGGTAGGCCACGATGGAGGTGTGGCCGAACTGGGCGGCCAGATGGACGCAGCTGCAGCCCTCGCCGTCAATCAAAGATGGGTCTGCGCCATATTTCATGAGCTGCACCACCATGGATAGATGACCTTGTCTGGGAGAAGATGAACAATAACTTGCAGGAGATACAGAAATTATGCCACAACTAGAGTGGAGGTGGAGGTATCACTGTTGGGGTGAAGAAAGCTAAAGCCATTCTCACTGGATTATCCACAGATACTGAGCGGGTGATGAGGTTAAACTCACCAGTACAAACATTAATGTATATTACATACTCTCACTGCTAATAAACTATTATATTGTTATATTTGCATATGGAATGTATCATCATAGGCTGGTACAATATTGAGGAACTGCTTCTCTGTCTTGTCTTATCATTAAATGACTCTGAGGGGTGATTTGTAACATGCTTTTATTGCCTGCAGTATACAGGGTTTTTAAATTATATTTTTATTGCAGTCTGTCTGCAATGTAAACTTCCCCCCACAGGACAATAAAGATTTGAAAGGAAATTGGTAAAAATGACAGAAAGTGAGAAGTGTGTCACTTTCACCACACAAAGTGAGTTATCTGCGGTGTGTAAACCTGAGCAGACAAAGCCTGTAATGCCCGGCATTTAGCTTTAGCGTGTGTGTGTGTGTGTGTGTGTGTGTGTGTGAATGCCTGAGGCCATACAGACAAGAGGCGGCTGGGGGCTTTTAAAGGTCGTTGGCAGGTGGAGGGGGGTGGGATGGAGTAGGAGGGTGACACAGGACTCCTATGTGTCTGTGCAGCAGCGATGGTGCGGATGCCTGTTGTCAAACCTATCAATAATTCAGGAGGAGGGAGCTTCGTGGCCCCCCGGTCTGCTTAGGAGGGAGGGGGCGGTTGTGGATCTCGTGTAACCTGTTCCTTCCCACCACTTTACAGCACAACTGAGTGATCATTATAAAGAGGATGAAGGAAATAAAATACCTTCAAACAATCAAGATGAGATGGAGGATCTACTCATAAAACAACAGCACTGACAAGTAGTGAATAATAAAATAGCAATAAAAAGAGAGGTTCAAGTTCATATATGTATGTTTGTCTGAGTGGTTTATGTAGAGACACTGAGGAGGATGGCCTCATCTCCTCAGGCACTGTACGTGGGTTTTTGGCACACAGTTGACCTTGAAATTGCTTGATGGCCTCTACCATTAAAGTGTAATGAGATGATTCTAAAATTTATCAAGCAAATCAAGAGGAAAACTAAAACAAGTGTCTCTTAGATTCAGTTACTTTCTGTTATAACTGGAGCAGCAAGAGAAAAATCAAAGAATGAAATATGCAATAGTCTGAACAAAAATTATATGAAGTCATGGATTATCTCAGGTCCAAAAACTTAAAGCGTCTGTGGTTAAAATGTGACAAACAAATTGCAGATATGTTATCTGTGGTGAGTCTGTTTTACCTGGTGGCCCAGTGCAGAGGTGTGGAATTCAGGTCTCCTCCCAGCTGGTCAACTATGGCTCCCTTTGATATGTAATACCTGCACACACAAACACAGTTATCAGGTGAAACTTTATACGGAATCTACTCAATCTAATCTAGGTGTGGGCTGTAAAGTTGGTATAAACCTCAAAAGCGATTGTTAGCTGTTTTTTGATAAGGAAATGAAGCAGCAGAGGGATGGTACACATACAGAGACCTGGCAAAACAAACTGGTAAGAGAGAAACCTGGTGGATTCTGGTGTCATATAGCAAAATCACCTCTTTTCCCACACATTAGGAAGTAATAAGTTACACTGGAAAAGCTGTAGAAGCAAATTAAATGGTGGCAAAAAATGTAGTAAAACAGCAGCAACATTTATTTTTGTCTAAGTATTATTCATCAAGCTGGCTGAGTACACTTGTTTTGCCAGAGATCTTCTCCTTCATACTTCAAACTTGCACCCGAGAACTGTCCAGAGCAACCACATTTTTCCTGCCATTCCTGAGATTCAGACTCACAACCATAACCTCAAATCTCTAACCTCTAAGCCGGTGCCACCCCCAACCTCGTACATGATCAAGGTGACTCACTTGACCAAGTCTATCCTGTTGCTGATGGCGCCCAGTGGAGGAGGCCATATTTTCTTTAACTGGCTGCCGAATCAAGCCCGCCTCCACCAACCCCTGCAGCGCCAGATGCCATACCTGGAGGAAGAGGGGTGACAGGATTAAAGTCTCCTCACTGACAAATACGCAGCCAATGCAGATAAAACACAGAGTTAAATAAATAAAAACCTACACACACTAACTATACAAACACACTCACAAACTGACAACTTAAAAAGATAGATAAACAGATACTCCGACTCCAACAAAACGCCCCACGCTGTGGCATGACTGCACTGGTTGTCTTAAGTGGATATCCCAACTCAAATCAAAACAACATAAATCTGTTGTTGTCTAATGTAAAAACAAGTCAGACAAAGCTTTCGTTGTCTTATCAGAAGACATCCAATACTTTTCTTCCACCCATAAATTCCCTCTACCCGCTTTTAAGCTTGTAAATGACTTATTTAGCACAGACTGAATCAGAAAACCACAACAAAAACATAATGGTGTTAGTTCAGATTGAAAAATTTATGGTATGTGTGGTGATAGCAGCATAAATATGTGAGTAAACATGGGGCTGGATGACTGCCCTTAGCCAATATGAACTGACAAACAATGTCCACCTCCCTGAGACAAAACAGTGTGAATTTGATTTACAACACACATGCACACATTATCCACTCATCATGCGGCTTTGATTTACGTCCCAGGTGCTGTAGTCGCCCACATGGTTCTTACGGCTGACATTCTCACTGTAGCCGTGGTTTAATGACTCTGGGGTTTACTGCAAGAGAAGAGAAAACAGATATGAAGATAAACAAAGGAGGTCTTGGCTGCTTTATTAGATCATGAGTATTATGCTGAAATACACCGAGATGCACAGGGAGGTGGGGTGCGTAGTGGGTGTGTTATATTCTTAATGTCTAACAATTGTTAAATCCATTTTATATCCACTAATGGCCATGAAGCAGACTCGCTGATTGCGTAGCACTCCCCACAATGGTTTAATACAACTAGAGCTGCAGCAATTAGTCAATTGATCAATTGGTCAAGGATGAGAATTAATGAAACAATTATGTTAATCAAGTTATCATTCCAGGTTTTTCAAGCATGAAAGAAAAAAATCTAGTTTGCTTCAGATGTGACCATTTTCTGTTTTCTTTTCACAGACATTTTGAAACACAGGTATATTATACTGTATTATTGTGTTACACAACAATAATTAAAGAATGGAGCTATCTTTAATGTTATTATTAGTTCCAATCTAGCATTCCTTGCTAGACAAGTCAACATTTCGCTGTGAAAATGTCTATAAATCTGATTCATCTGAATATAAATAAGCAAGGGTGTTCCAATACTTACAAGGATATCAAGATTTTGGGTTAGCAAGATTTACTAAGAGAGCAAAAATAAGTATAGTGCAAGATGGACAGGTTTGGCCGGGGTGGTATGATAGAAACAAGCAGAGCCACTGACACAGGACAGAGTTTCGGTGAAGCAGACATATGCCTAGCTCCAGAACACTTAAACATTCATAAATAGCTGATGAGGCAGAAGAGACAAAGACAGACGTATCGATCCCAAGCCATGAAGATCAATCTGTCACATAGATGGGTGACTGAAGCCTTCTCATTCAATTACCCTCCACAATAACGCCACGGAAACCATACCAGCTCCATCGCCCGGAAACGAGAGGGCTGCATCTGAAACACAGGGCTTCATCGCTAGCTCCGCAGCCTTAATTGACGTGACAGTGACTTGTGAATGAGAACTGATGCTTGCTGACCGACTCTTCCATATTCAAGTGACACAGACGTGGCAAGAATTGAGAGACAGAATCCATAAATATTTCTTTGTATCAAATTTAGAGTCAAAACTGTGACTGCTGGGAGGCCTTAACTGACATCAACCGCGACTATAAAAGACTGTGGTATTCCAGCACATCACCACCTTCACAAGCTAATGTGTTTGGTTAACTTCAAACGGGGCTTGAGCCTTTTTTGCTCGCAAGGTTGTTAGCTCATATGATGATGAGGAATAATGAGGCAGCCTCTGGGGTCTGAGGATGGCAGGTTTGTGCAGAGCTGCCGGCAGCCTGGAGGCGAGAGCTAGCCATGGAGACTTCCAAGCTGTACCATCTTGTTCATGAGTTTAGCTTGGGCCTCCCTACAGTGTTGAGGATATGCTGAGCTAGCATCTCTGCTACCATGGGGGAATGGGTGGTGAGAAACAAGATGGAGAAGGTGAATGGGAAAAGTAATACGGATAGGCTGTGTTTTTAAACTCATGAAGGCCAATATGAGGACAATTTTTCTGTAAAACAAAATGTGCAAATAATAAAATGAATGATGGCTGGAATTCCATTTAGCTGCTTCCAGTTTCAGGGTCCTGGAGTCGGGCATACTGTCTCACTGTCAAGCTTACCTGTAGATATGAAAATGTAGAGCTATCACTGATGTTTTAGTAACACCTGTGCTTTTTTTACTATTATTATTCCCACCATTATTTAATAACTCACAAATATAATAATTACATGGTGTTTCATTTATTGATGACATGTGCTACTGACCAGTTGTGGTAATCATAACAAACTGTTGGGCAGTTTGTGATGGACCTACTGTGTCCATCACTGAGGAAAGAGACCGTCACTGTTGGTTTATAATGAATAGCACAAAGACACAGCCCACTTCTTAGGATGGTGCTGCTCTCTCGACAAAGCCATCTTTGGCCACATCTATCTGTGTACAGACACTGATGCAGAGCATATTATCCAGATGCAACAATGAAATGGTCAGTTTTTTTTTTAGTTAATGTAATGGAAATTAGCTACAGCTGAGTATGTCAGTTAGAGTTATTCTAGCTACAGTTGCAGACTTGAAGGTGCCTTTGTAGTTTTCTTGTGAACGGACAAAAGGTATTTATCACCATCTGGTTGGTCCGATGTCTCAGACTTCACCATCGGTAACATCTAGACAAGCAAACTAATAAAGGCATCACTCAAAACCACCTCCAAATGACAACTCAACATTTGGCGCCCAACATGTCACAGTAAAATAAACCTGTCACATATATCCAGCAAAATAAGCCTCAGCAAATAAGCCTCAATTCCTAAAATCCCAAACATCACAAATCATCAAGGTAAGGAAAAGGTACTGTGTTATTACATATAATCAAAATACAGGGGAGAAATAAGAAGCTAAGACCAGCAGAGGGATTTTATTTTTGAGTAACGAACTGAGGAGGAGGATGAGGGAGGAGGAGGTGACAGAGGAGATATGAAGGTGACTTGGAAATGTATTTTTTAATCCCGTATTTTAAAAGTGTGTCAAAGCTACTAGGAGGCGTTGTAGTTTTCGCGCTGCCAAGTTTTGTCATTTTTACAAATCCATACGATTTGTTTAAACTAATTCTGTGCTATATTCTTTAGACAAGTTTAGCTGCCAGTGAAAAAGAGGGGCGTAAGAGAGTCACCAATTATGATTGTGACTGTACTGGAGCTTTTTTCATCCGACAGGCTCACAAACAGAAGCCCGTGGGGGAAAAAAACAGGGAATCCTGTTAGAGCCCTTCCTTCATCTGGATATTCAATTGAGGGAAAGTGCTTCCCCATTGCTCGGGCAGGGGAAACTGATTTCCTGTCGTCGCGTGGACAGGGGAAGAGGGCCCAGTCCTAAAACCCTCATACCAGATGTTAAGTAACTTTCATCTCTGCCTTCCATGGAGATAGCTTCCTGACCTCAAGCAATCACAACAGGCCTGCTCTACTCCTCATTCCCTCCTGCCATATAAAAAGCTGACGATGGCATTTGTAACTGTAGTGATAATTGCAGTCTGCATTTTCTCACCTCTTAATTATGTACTCACTCACTGAACCAAAGGCAATCAGAGAGATAGCAGTGATGATATTATCAATTAAACACATTAGCCATTTCATGCTAGCTACGATTTTAGATTGGAACCACTGCCTGTGTGAGGCAGCAGGGCCTGGCTTTGTCAATGGAGCTGGGCAGGGACATATGGCAGCCTACTCCTTGGGGGCTGGAAGTCACGGCCTTGGGCTAAAATGTTAGCAGCACCACTTCTGGAAATGAATGTTTATCAGTTACACTAGAATCAGCAGTTGTAATAGAAATAGTCAGAGTAATGTACAATAAAGATGACCACCTCAGTTTGAGATTAGATTAGATTTTAATCAGGGAAACACACAACAAAAATACTGTAATTATTTTTTCACTGCATCTGCAATAACTACATGCTGAGACTAAATTGCATTGTTATTGTGTTCCTCCTCTACTGGTTGTAGCCGAGCTCACAATCAGATTCAGTCTGGAAATTAGAGTCATTTCGAGGGACTAATCAACATTCCCGAGGCACAGTTTACATCCATGGATCAGGAGGAAGCAGAGGAAACACTTGTTTGTGAGGAAAGAATAGGATTGCTCCACGGAAAAAGAATATGTGTTTTCCACTTTGCACCACAGCAAAGAATGAAACCCAGTGACTGAGCATGTCCCCTACCTGTGTGTGCTGTTTATGCAAGAAAAACCTATTTGCATTTCCAATGAGTCTGGAAGCCAAGCATTTATCCTCTATGTCCTCAAGAGGAAACATGTTTGCATTCAACATGTTGAACTGGTTCAATGAAAAAAAAAGATGCATGGCCTTTCTGAGTATGCAACCAAAGTCTGATGCTCTAATTCAGGTGCCTCAGTACTCAGCTTCACTCTGCTCTCACTACAATCTACTTAGATGACCCAGATTCCAGGCAGTACCCTGCTGAAAAAGAGAAGCAACTTTAAGTAAAGCCAGTGTAGGCACACAGCAAAATAAACTATATTTATAATGAAGCTGTTACTTTCAGATATTTTCAATATGACCGGTAGACGGCAGCCAAAAGGTCATATTGTGGAATGTCTTACACAACAATTTAAAGAAGTTAAGTCAGCACTAAAAATTGAGGCAGATATTGACAGACTAGACAAACAAACAACCTTTAGACAAAATGCAAAGCATATTTCTTTGTCTTGTGTATATTGTCTTGTAAAGGTCAACAGTATGTCATATCCCCAGTTCTGATGCAAATTTAGATTTATTATAGAGAATTTACTGCCACTCCTGCACAAATAGTCAACTGTACAACAATAAAGCTCTCTATCTCCAATTATGCAATACCATTGATGGAGTTTAACCTGTTTTCTCATTTTACCATCTCTGCTGCTGGTACTTGTGTGTATTTAACATCAGCGAACAGCTCTCTATTCCTGTATCTGTATTGTCACTGACTCAGCCCAACACCGAGTCCGAGTGACAACATTACTTCCAGCTTAGCTGGTCTGAGGTCCTCAGACTCACCATCAGGTGACATCCAGATAAACAAACTAAGGAAGGCATCACTTAACACTTCATTGTGTCAAGGAGCAAAGAACTGTTGGTAACTATTCTTCCATTAATTAGAGAACCTCCTCTTGTAAAGCGCCAGATTTTTCCCAAGTACAAAAAGGACAGTTCTTCGACAGTGAATAAAGACAAAACCTAATAGCAGACTGATTACATTAGTCAGATCTGAGTGCTTAGAGGCCACAGACAGGAAGCATGTTATCCATCATTCAGAGGACAAGACAGAAGAAACTCAATATTTTATTTAAATTTATGTCTAAAGAGGACTGTGTGCATGGCTATAATCAAAATAATGAGAGACCAATTACCTTGTGTGATTAAAGAATTTTAGGTTTGCATTTATCCAGGCTGCTTTTTACTTTACTGCCATATTTGCCATCTTTAGAGCACTCCTGCAAATTCTGACTAAGTCAGTTTAGCTAGCCTTGAAACAACCTCCATCGCACAGTGTTCATACAGAAATGCACAAGGACAGGGGTTTACTTTACGTAAGTGAGAGTTCAGCTTGTGTTTGACAAAGTCATGAGACCACTATCATAGCCGCTCAACCGTAGTTCCAATTTAACTAAAAAACTGTAAAATTAAAGAAATTGCATTACTGAAGAACTAAATACATTATATCTATTTTCAATACCATCACTCCCTCTCTCTCTCTTAGTTCTATTATTTTCTTAGACAGGTCTGGTTGCAAGTTAAATGACATTTTTGTGCTAGTAATACGTAAAATCAAATTACCATACCAAACAGAGACAATGGTTCACCAAAGCCAAGCAAAATCTGACCTGCATCAAACCCCTATGTTAGGAGGGCCTTAGATGACATATGTTCACTGACTCAGATCAACCGGTCAGTCTGGGGTATAATCCAACTGTGCCGTTTTTCTTTAAAGTGATATTAAGTTCATTGCAGCAGAGAGAGAAGAGAGAAAGGTCTCATGATCTTAAAAAGAAACAAGATTTAATTCTGAAGTCATAATCAAGAGACTTGAAGTAATTAGTGGAGGATAACATTAGTAAACTATCAACAGTATTCCTTTTGTCTGGTCTTCCTTCCTTTGTGCAAAAACAAAACAAAACTAATAAGAAGACAGATTAACATGCATGTAGCCACAAATGCAGCCATTATGGTTAATTTGACCACATTTTCCCATTATAGGATTATATGAAATGGAGCCAATACTGAAATGAAGTATTTATTTATGGCAATTTGACTGCTCAAGATGGCAGCAACATTACCACTGACATTTTATATTGGCATAATGTGAATGGAAGTATTATATTCAGTGCTTGAATTAAACTGTTCGATCACCAGACAACAGATTTTCAAGACACTTCATTCATATACAGTAGCCAAAACCAATTTAGAAACCACATCCTTTTCAGTCTAATTACCCTGATGAATTAACCCATCTACCAGCATCTTGGGGGACTGACTGAGACAAAACACATGAATTATCTGACACTGCTGATTAACGGTAACAGACCAAGCCTGCAGGTAAAATGAGCGATTTGACCTGGTTGGCTATGAACAAACAAGTAAAACAGGGATTGCTGAGAGAAAAGCTAATTGCGTCATTGAAACCAACATACTATATAAACAAAAGCCATTCTGATGATGAGATTACAAATCAAGCAAGTATACGTGTCAACTAATAGAGTGGTAGCTACAATGTATATACAATCTAATAACAACACTAAAAATGAGCTAAAATGCTACAATAAAGACAGCATCAAACACCACGTTCCTGTTGTGGTTAGCTTGTGTTTAGCCTCATTTTCAGCTGCAGTTTCACTAATTTTAATCAATATTGACTAAATATGGCTGATATTGACTTTCATTTATATTTACACAACAAATTTATTTCTGTCGATTCACAATATCTAAAATTCAAACATAACGATATTCAGTGCCAGAGGCAAATACATGCTAAATGACAAATTGACAGATAACGTTACTGACCATCCTGCGGACTAGCTGTAGGTAGCTTGCTAAGAGCACCTACAATATCTCATAGTAAGAAATGAACATGGTTTTCTGGAAAAGATTTTAGTTTTCATTTGTGACTGTTAGGGTGAACTTATTATAACGGACTGGACACTCATGTTTAACGTACGCTTACATTTGATAATTGGCCAGTTTACATCACTGCAGCTAAGCCAGCCAACACTTCGCCACTCGTAGCCATAAAGTCAATATCGGATGACTGCAAGGATTAACCATTAACGTTACTTCCATTACAGACTTAATCTCACCCCTGCTCACAGCCTTGTGTACCAGCTGCACGGCGTCACTATCACGGAAAGCACCACCACGCTTAATGTTAATATTTACACGAACATCTGCCTGGAAGGGCTCACTTGGCTATGCAGCAGGAGGAGGGGCCAGCGTTAGCACCTTTAGCATCGTTAGCCGCTCGCCACCCCCACCGGTGGTTTTGCAGGGGGCATCGGAGTTTCCAAAAAGCGTTGACAAAACCTCACAGACACCCACACACAGGCTGCTGTAATGTCTTTTTCTATATGTTCGTATATGCGTGCGAAGGCGTGAAGTCCAAGAACCATACCTCGGGATGGAGAATAGGGACGCAGCCATCTTCTTTCTCATATTCCTCCATAGCGTCGGCCATCTTGGTGGTGATGTTCGCGTGAGCATTGTGGGAAACAAGAGGCTGCGTAGGGGGGAAACAAACAGAGAAGAGAGAACCTGTCAAAAAACACACACACACGAAGGACAGGCCTCATCACGCAGAAGGTCACATAACCACATAATGTGATTATGAGATCTTATATACAGAAATAGAATTTTTAAAATAATATCAAACACAATTAGAAATAATTATTATTGCAACTACTTCCTCTAAGGTTTTATGTCAGACTAGCCCACTGTGTAGTTCTTGCCATTAAGAGGTTATAATGAATATGAAAAGGCAAAGAGCATATGGGAAATTGATCTCTTCCCCAGACTTTCCCCAGCCTCTGTGTCATGACCTTAAAACCTGCATTATTAGGTGTCTATTACAAGATACAGAGTAGGTGTTGTATCCCACATATCCTTACCCAAGTCTGTGTTCTAAGCAAGACTTGAGCAAGCTACCTGTCTATCTATCTAACACTATCCAGTCATTATACAGATTAGGAATATAAGCATCCTCCACACCTCAGTTATTCATAGGTGAACAGTACTCTTCTGCATAGTGCACTCAGGGCACATGAACTAGAGGAGTATACTGCAGAGAAGGCAAGAGGGAAGTCCATAATTTCATGCTGCCTTATGATAATTCCAGGGCCATATTAATATTATTAGTTTTCCTGTGTTACCACACCATTTTGAAATATGCTACTACATTATTACTTAATTATTTACAGTGTAATAACGTTACACTTGTGTTCTACATTCAGTGGCAAGGTGCTGTTATCCTGACAGACAAGTTCAGATACAAGTAAGTTTATTCAGTTTTGCTTGAATGAACAAGGACATGATCTCATTTTCAGATGCAGAGACTTACATTGGACATGCTGCTTGGTTCCACTCCTTTGATTTGTTATTTGAGTGATTAAGTTCCCATCATCCTTTCAAATATCACCTATTTTTAGGGTTGTTACAAATTTGGAAAGCCTCAGAGCTGAGAGAACTGTATGAGTTAAGTGTGAATACTAATACAACTACTATACCTATACACAACTATCCTATACACATAGTGCACTATGTACACATATAATGTGTGTCTGCATATGTTTAATATAAGCTCATTGTTAATATTTTGGGGGGAATTATTGGATGTTTCTTTACATTTAGGTCACAAAATATTCACAAAACACAATTTAATTAACAATATACACACACACATATATATTTCTACTTTTCTGACAAGGTTAGGTTCTCCAGGATGCAGGACCATATGGTCATGACTTCCATACATACATGCAAAACAAACTGCATAATATCTGACATTTCATAAATACCCAATGGGAAGCAATGGCAACATTGCAGTTACAGATGCGTGCCTCTAGATGTTCTCCATACCCTATCATGCACTTCCCTACTAAACCTAAACCTCCATTAGCCACTAGATGTCATCCTTTACCCAGGCATGCATGCATAGTAATAATAGTAATAGTAAAGCTTACAAACCAACAGCTTTTACTGTGTGCTTAAAATATTATCATAGAAGCGCCAAAATATGACAATAATGGCAACACACATACCCCAGAGAGTGCATTATAGAAATTTTTGTTTATTTTTAATCTTATGTATATATTTTAGTAATTAAAATGTCATGCATAACTATACTGGTTCTGTCAGTGATTTGGAGCATTCAGCTGGACAACGTTTACAGTGAAAGTGAACTGAAATGATCACTTTTGTGGTATCCTGTCCAGCCAGGCGAATCAAACAATCACCGAGCAGAATCAAGGAAGAAGACGTCATTGTTGCTGTGTCACGTTACCCCGTAATATAACAGAATATTGAGTGTTTCACCAAAAATAAAGTTTGGACCAGAGCATTGTACAAACATGGAATGAATGTAAGAAAATTACTTCTACTATTATACTGTGTCTAATAACAATAATATTATTAGATGAGAATATCATTTATATAACACTAAGCACAAAACGACTTCAAGTTAACTGCAAATTGACCAAGAAGAGCAAATTAATAAACTGTGACTAAATAGTGTCAATGTTCACACTTAACCACAGTATAATATACAGTAAACAATATGAAAAGTCAATCAAGAGAATACTAGAATGGGTTGAAAGATAATTGAGAAACAAACAAAAACAACAATAGAATGAGTGTTTATTTAAAAATAATGAAAAAAAAGGGTATTTCCATTAACATGATAACCTTATGATATGAGAAAATCAAGCTGTGATAAATGAAGACTTATTCTTTTAAGATACAAACCAAATGAATTATTAAACAAACAAGAGAACATAGATAAATAAATGCTGCAAGTTCTATGATTTTGTTTTTAATGGGTGCTAATTCAGAGTCCAGTTTGAAGGGGAACAATTCTGGATGTTGACACAAAAGAAAATCTACCTGTGACGGTAATATGGTCATTTTTAGGTAGCTGCAATATGGACCTTTATTTTATTATACTTTGATTTATAATTCAAGATTTAAGATCATCTGTTCAAGTAATAAAATAAAAAGGTAGACAGACTAGGTAAAGCAAAATTTGATTAAAATCGCTCTTATAATAGTTTCTCTCTGGGCTTTTATTTTGAAATTAAAATACAGGAAATGATGTGTATTATTGGCATTTTAACTCAACCAAATCAAACCATGACAGAATCGTGCAGGCGGGCTTAGTGGCTAATGTTGACTTAAATCTGTGTATTTTATAGTAGAGAGTATACTAGATCGTGAAGTTAATCTTTCCTGCTCAAACTATAATACTGACCCATATGACGCGGTGGTCTGAGGAGGACGCCAGCCATCACAGGCTGAAGCAGGACTGCTTAATAACAAATATTAATACGTCAGCTGTTAGCAGAGACAGCATAAACGCCTGTCCTTAAGGACTGGGTGAATATTTAGAACCAGTGTTTCTCTGTGAGCTCAGTCATACAACCCAATTTTGCAGACCCCCAACGAAGAAAAGGGGTGAGTACATACAAACAAAATAAGGGCATTCAGGAAATGAACGCTGCCTTCCACCTGCTAATGTTGGGATTAAACGCAGCCAGCTTAACTAGCACCTGCCGGGAATGTCTGAGGCGAGTTGACAGCCGTACCCGCAGCCGAGCAGTGCGTATTATTATGTAATAAACCAAGACTATGATATACATGAGGAATAAGTCTAACAGCGGTTCCCATTTCCATCCGTTCTGCATGTCCCAACTTATACTCTAACGTGAACCTTTCGAGAATAGTCTACATTTAGTTAAAAGGCGTATTTAATGTTAGCCCCTTTGCAGCCGCACGGTGAGGACGCGAAGTGCCATAAGTTAAAAGTGGGTGAGTGGTAAGCGTGTTTAATTTGAATGTCCTCCAACCACACTGTATCTGGATGATTTATGGAAGAAGATGCATTTGTAATCAGTTTGGTTGTGGATACTTCGAAGAACAGTCAGCAGTGCTTCCCTGTTGTCTGTATGTTATTCCCGTGATCCTGCTGCAGTGTTGCATGTCTGCAGCCTCTTCATCCCTGGTGCTCTATTACCACTTTCACTGATTTATTGTGATCAAAACAGGAGACCGAAACGGCATTGCAGAACCTTTTTCCCAATTGTGTTGACAACAGCAGCCAGCATCCGGTAGTTTGTTAACGATACCTGACATCGCCTGTCATGGGTATCCACCTGTTTTTTAAAAGCTTTTTCTCTGATCGCCCAGTCGGTATTTATGTAGACGGTCAATAAGGTTTTATAGTTGGATGGTACGTTTTAAAGATTTCGAATATAAGTTCTCTCACCCAATACCAATATTGAGAGTGACAATGTGTTTTTAGTATTGTTTTGCATGAAAATGGTTAGACTTGAAGATACTGCATCAATGGCTTTCAAGTGATTTAAGCAATGATGAAACCCATCAGTAGTCTATATATTCTGTATACCTGAGCCAATTCTAGGGTTCTACAGTCATATACTGTATTTCCGCTGCTTTCCATCCAGTGTGTATTTGCATATAAATGAAGGGTAATCCCAGACTTTCCATGACAGACTTTTGTTGAGGTGTGAGGTGTGCAACCAGGTCACAGGAGTGCCCAGCCTATTTGTCAGTCAAATGGAGTTTCCATTCAGCCCTTCTCGACCTTACAGCTTGTTGCGTGTGCACTTCAGGTTGACACATTTTAGCTTTAAATTTTGTCAGAATCTATTTTAAGCATCAGAGTTATATTAATGCTCACATGCAAAGGAAACTCAGAGATATAATTCTTTACAGTTTGGTTTGAACGGTGGTGAAGGAAGAAATTAACCAGCAAATGAAACTAGAAAATGGTTTCATATAGGGGAACACTACCAGTAGTGGTAATCAATCAAAATGCCAATCATTTTCTTAATTAATCAATTATTGTTTACTATATAGAATAGTGAGAAAACTGGAAATATACTTTTTATAGTTTGAGCCCAGGGTGCGATACAAAGATATTACATTTACAATGATATAAAACAGAGAAATACAGAACGGACGGCTGTGGCTCTGGAGGTAGAGCACGCCCACCAATCAGAAGGTCAGTGGTTCATTCCTGGCTCCTCCAGTCCATGCGTCAAGTATCCTTGGGCAAGATACTGAACCCCGAAATGTTCGGCTGGATCGCAGTATCGCATCGGTGTGTGAATGTGTAGAGCAGAAAAAGCACACTGTATAGAAATATGTGCGTGAATGTGTGTGTGATCGGGGTGAATGATCTGTAGTGTGAAGCACTTTGAGTGGTCGAAAAGACTAGAAAAGCGCTATATATACAGTCCATTTACCATTTAGAAATCATCACAGAAAGGGTGAACCAAAGAATGTCTGGTGTTTTACTTGAAAAAAGATGAAACAATTAATCAGTTGTTAAAATAACTAGTATAATTCTTTGATCAGCTTATTGTTTAAGGACTAATTATTTCAGCACTAATTAGTGATCGTAGAGAGGAACGCTTCCATTGTAAAATGCTGGTGACGCCTCCCAAATTGCAGGAGGGTGTTAAGTGTGACATGGTCAGCGCAAGTAGTTTATCCTGAATATGCTATTCAAATTTACACTTCACCACAAAAGCACTCTCAGTACTTTTAAATTTTGTCGTAGAAAAATCTGTATGTTTATCAATTCCAGTTAGTGTGACTTGTGTATGGAGACCCCATTACAATGAAAAATAGGGCATTAGTGGAACATTTTACTCTTGATGTGCACAGTTGTGATAACGGTTGTTGATTATGTGCTAAAGGCCAGAAGACTATGTTGGGGAGAGGCTGTTTTGTATATCAGCCACTTAATAAGGCTGTGTCTGCAGAACTTATGTTGGAGCAGGGTATATTTCATAGACAGTTCTTTCCTTCTGTGCAGTAGGTAACTAGGTGTCTGGGTTATTAAAATCCCTGTATGGGGCACAATGCTGTACAGCCACATTAGCCTCTACACCTACTTCTCTCACAGAGCTGAAGGGGTGTAGCCCCAGCCATAATAAAGCTTATTTGCCTTTATTGTTTTATGTGTTTGCCTATGCATGAGAAATCAGATAATGTTGGTAAAATGGGTTGACAAGCTGTGTGACAGATTTGACTGATTTTTTTAGGACTATTTTCCACTAGTGGTTTACTGAGTTTGAAAGCTTTGTCATCACCACCTTGTTCCTCTCATCTCTATGCTTTTCCCTGTTATGAAAAAAAAGAGAATATCCATTAGGGATTTTTTCAGTGTGTTTTTGACTGTTACTGTCCCATATTTCATTATATTACATCTGCTCATGACATGAAAATTATACTCAGTCATTCACCCGAGCTTCTACATTCTATCAATTTGGGCTGCTATGGACGCACTGAAATCTAAACTTTCATGTGACTGTAAATATTAAGCATTTCAACTGATTCATGCAAGGTCTTTTTGCTATTTGAAAATTTCTGTTGTTGCAGCTATAAGGCCTTTTCCTAATGGGGGCATTGCTTCCAGCAAAATATGAACTGACTACCACACAAAGATGATCTGCCGTCAGGAGCACATGACTGTGACTCAGAGTAGCTTGTCTGTTTGCCACCTTGTAAAATGTCATATACTGGGATTGAATCTAATTCTGTAATGAAATCTGTTTCCCTACTATAAGAACTTGGTTTTTGAAAGTGATGAATTCCTCATTGTATTGAGAAATACTTTTCTTTTCTGTGATACTGTCACAGCCAGATTTTAGCAGAAGCTACTGGGAGTGGTTCTGTCTTAGTGTAGCTCTGCGCCTTGATTTGGGAGTGGTGCTTTCCAGTGGTTTATTATTTATAATTGTGTATTAAATTACGGTGATGTATTCTCCATACCTGTTACATACACAAATAATGAAAGAGTAAAGATCGTTGATATTCCTAAATAAGTATAGACAGAGCACAGCGTTAGTGTTTATGTCCGCTATTAACAACAGAGGGTATAAGCTATGAGCCTTGTGAAACAAAGGCGCATTTATAGTTCTTAATCACAGTTAAAGGGCTTCACAGTGGCCTCATTATGAAACAACAAACAACCCTGTCAAACTGAGTCCCTCGCTAGGCTTACCAATGAAAACAGCTGTTTTTTATTCCAATGAAACTATATTAATGTGTACCTTTCTATCAATTGTCTCAGCCTTCATTATTCCGAGAGGATCCACCGTAGCTGGCCCTCGTGACATCAAACAAAAACTGAACAAACATGCTTTTAATTTGCACCTGTCTCCAGTGATGATAGGTTGAAGTTAAGGCGCTTCTTGTGTCAGCCTTTGCATCAGGCCCACTGCTGAGCTGGACTTGCTTATTTGATAAAGGAGCGTGGGGGGCTAAAATTCCTTTATGAATGTCTCCGCCTATTAACTTACCTGTCCGCCTGCCAGGCCCAAAGAGCATTGCCTCAGGAGTGGGGGGAACTTTATTACTGCCCACCTGAGCTGCTGCATCTTCCTGCATCACAGGTCTGCTGGGTTTCAGAGTTCACTATGGGCTGCTCACTATTAAACACTGCAGGAAACCCCTGAAGTCCTACTTCTTCAGTAGTGGCGAGTAGAATTCCATAATTCTGGGATCTTTGATCAGCAACAGCGGTTACAGCGTCATAATTCCATGACTGTCAGTGCCAGAATACCACTGATTTGTTTGGTGTTTGTGTCAAAAGTACAATTTAGCTTGACTTCACACAGAAGTTGAATCAAGGCACTGTGTGCCACTATGGCTGGTCAGAATCAGCTAAGAAAGTGCAGTGACAGCTGCACTATCCATAGGAAATTAATGCCCTTGCTTGCCCAATGTCACAATTTCTGTGATTGGTGAAATCAGGTTAGGTGATATTTGTATGTGATACTTTCAATCATCAGTGACATTCTACCAAATCTAGTTCTAATTGAGACTAATTAATTAATTCTTGGTTTTGAGAGACTCTTCATTCAACTCTTCAGCTTTAATGATTATTGACCAGAGTCGCCTTTGCTGTCCACAAATGTTCATGGAAGTCAGACTGAGGGCCTTACCACAGAGGAATCTTGCTTTGCTGCATAACTGTCATTACCATTTCCAGTCCGGTAGAGGACGGTGCCCAGTCCACACCAAAAACCATTGGGTCTGAGCTCATGAGAGTTGATTGATGGGCCAGCCTGAAATAAAGCTTGGCTCAGCACAGGTGTGTGTAATTAGCCATTGACCACGCCTCTAGAATTGTACTGAGGACATATCAAGTATGCCGTAGAGCATCCAGAAGAAGAGAAAGCAACATCCTGGATAAAACATCTGACAGGTGATGCAAATGATTACCACTGAATCATGTTTTTGTGTGAGACCTTAGTTGAAAGACTGTAATCCGCATGTGTAGCTTTCTTAGAAGGGTTTGTAAAAATATGTCTGTGTTCTTTTAAGAGTGGAAACAAAGGTACTGGAGTATGGCTTTTCTTTTTCTGTATTACTCTATTTATGTGCCTGGGTGAGGCTTTTTGAAGGTTTTTTTATTTGTAGACTGTAAATATGTCTTGCAGGAAAAGATAATATACATTTAGTAACAAAAAAGAAAATGATCTCAAAGGGACGCTTTGATCAGAAACGAAGGGCCAGTTGTTTAGTCTGTGAACAAGTTGCTGGTCCTCAGTGCTCTTGATGCTTAGTTATGTTCCAATGTGAAGTTAAATTCCCATTTTTTCATACAGCTTGTCTTCTTTCTCCCACTCTTTCAAAACAGGGTGCATCTATTACACATACCAGACAGCCCTTAGAACTTAGCATGTTTTTAAGTTTTCGAATTCAAAAGTGCAAAAATCACACAGGCTAACAATTGGCAGAAAATAGAACCATTTACCACTTTATCCCAAACACTGGAATAGAGGTGGTAAATTAAAGAACATAGTGGTAGTAATTTCTAACAGTTTAAATGTTAAAGCAGCAATATAAAATATCCACAGACATACATCCATGCTCTGCTTTCTAGTGTCCTGATTGATTCATCTCAGACCCCAGAGTCCTGTACACAGCTGCAGCTCTTGAGGATGCACACCCCTTGCTTTTGATGAGAGCCTGTTTGATAGCAACATGGCAATGCTTTTTTTCAGCTCATACTGAGAGAGAGAGAGAGAGAGAGAGAGAGAGAGAGAGAGAGAGAGAGAGAGAGAGAGAGAGAGAGAGAGAGAGAGAGAACAGTGTTCAGCAAGGATACAGTTTCATTTCATACCAGAACATTAACGCTGAGTATTGTTGTCAACAAAACTGTGCCAGCTTCTAGCTTTTGTCAGGTGCTTATTTCAGCCGCTGTGTGCAACTCTCAGTACTGTTGGCAGAAGTCTCCAAAAATCACCACAGGTGCGGCTGTAATAATCCTTTCGGGCTAGGCCACAGCCTTAGGGGAAGGGGACAGTGGCTGTGATGCAAACTCACATACTTATGTCACTTGCTTTATTCACACAGATTTTATATTTAGGGTGTCACATCTCTAAAATGGCAGATCTTTCTATTCTTGGGACATTATTGATGATTTGAGAGCTAGTCATGACAGACCAGCCAGGAAAGAGGAAGCTGAGTGGCAAGATGGCATTTGTGTCTCTCCTTTATCCCCACTGTTACAAGCAGCAAGGGTCAGTGCCGTGCCAGATGATACTAATGTTTCCTGTGAAGTGCTTGGATACATCAAAAGAGACCTTAAGATGAGGCTGCTAAATGAATGTTTCGCATCTTTGAGCCCATTCAAAGCTTTCTGGATCTCTTGGCTGAAAATGAATAAAAAAAAACCTTCCCGTAGTGTTTTTATAAGATTAATTTTTATCTCTCTTATTTCCCCTTTGTGCTGCTCTTACAGCATTTAAGTGTTTTCCCAAAATTCCTTTAGCCTCTGTTTTATCACTGTGTGGATCAGTTATCTTTGTTGGCCCATCACTACACCTTCTGTTCAGGTTGAACAGGGTTGACTGACTCTCTGGGCAAGGATTTGGTCGATAATTGCAGTTATTTGTGGAGTGACAGGCCTTTTTCTTCAACAAAGAGATTTTTAACTTTGAGGTATTGTTGGAGAATTAAGCCCTTGGCTGTGTCATTCCATTTCATCTCAACGCCTAGCAGAACTTGTAGTGTGCACCACACTTACTGCAAAATTGACTCCATACCACACATTTTTGTTTTTTAACTGTCTTCATTCTCATTAATCCCCCTAGAGATGACTTTTCATTGCAGTGGTGTAATCTCCTCATATGGTCATGATGTGCTCACCATTCAGCAAGGTCAGATGAACATCCCCAGTCTCTCATTTGAAAGCTCATTTGCAAGTAACATTTTGTCAGATCTTAGGAAGAAGTGCAGAGGGACATAGTTTAGGTCAGATTTGATGCTGAGCCAGAGTAGGGATTAAAACTTTCTACACCAGAAGCTTCACTGCTGATTAATCTATTGATTATTTCATAATTTCCCAAAGCCCAAGGTGATTTATCCTAATGTCTTGTTTTGTCTGACCAACAGTCTAAAACCAAAAGATATCCACTGTACTGTCGTAGAAAAAAACAGCAAATGCACACATTTGAGGAGCTGGAACCAAGTTTGAGGAATGTTTCTTAGAAATGAATGTCAGGAGTTGATGCGATTGATTGACAGTTGACTAATTTTGCAGCTCTACTGCTTTCTCATTTGCAAGTGTTGTAGACCTGGCTATACCCGGTGGAAGTACACTGACATGAATCTGTATGTTTTTACAACTATTTGAACTCTCCTCACACATTCCCACCATTTGTTCAACTTTTGTGAGTCAGCTGTTCAATAAGCATTAAAGAGAGAAAATAAACGACTAACGGTCGGTTAGCAAATGCATTCGCTATTAACATAGCTCAGCTGGGCCAATAAGCGGCATAGTTTATTCAAAACATTGTACCACCGAGTCCTGTCTTGTAGCTGCCTGCAAACCATTGCTGTTTTGTGGAACATTTTATGCCCAAAATAGAGGTTAAATTAAAGTTGATGATGACACTGGTTGAAGAAAGAGTTTTGATTAGTAGTAGCTGGTAAGTAATCTTACCAGCAGATGCAGTGATCAAGCACGTCCCTGATCAACAGTTGTATTAACCACACTAAAATAGTTTGGTTATTTTAAGCTATATTTATTTTCAAATCAAAGTATAATCCTCTCATTAAGCGCGGTTTTTATAGCAGTAGTACATTTATTGCAAGAAAATGGGGTTCAGGCGTTGTCTGAGCATCTTCGCTATCTCAGATCAGCCAAGCTGCCCAACCACTAATTGTCTGCCTGCAACAGGCAGGCAGATAGACTGGTCCATGCTGATGTCACCACTGGCCTCAAACTCCATACAACCGTAACTAGTTTAATATGATGGATTTATTCATGGAGAGACAATGGAGAGTGAGATAGAGTTGTTTTAGTGAGAGATTATATTTAGGATCTCTTTCCCATTGGTCAGTGGATGTTTGGAATATTATGAGTTTCAAAAAGATCAATTCCAGGAAAAAGCATTTGGATGGATTTCCTTTTTCTAGAGATGCTAAAGAGTTCTGGAATTTTTGCTGAATGTTATTTTGCTCAGAATACAGCAGAATGAATTTTTGACTAGATTGTGTTTTTTGGCATCATGCTGTTGTGAAAACCAGACTGTTTACCTTCAGGGGAAATAACCTACAAACTGCAAAAGTCAGGGTCATGGAGGTGCTGTGAGTTAATTATGGATTCCATTGAAAATCATGAAACATCTCTACTGTGAACAATGGTCAGGAAGGTGAAGGCCACTTGCTAAGAATATAGTACACAGAATGCCAAGGTTTGGATAAAATCATCCTTTAAACTTTCTTGTGGTCATGTGCTGTCATTGGATCAGCTTACCTGCTGGGTTCACTGACTGCATATTTTATTAGATGTTAACTATATACAAACGCCCATGGCTATGCATTGCTATGATACCGTGTGTGCACACATGTATTGTGTAAAGTGTGTAGAACTTTCCCAGCATTTCTGACACACCAGCCCAGCTCCCGACCTGCCTGCTCTTCCCTCAGGAGCACACTCACAGCTGGGTGCTTTTGTCAGCAGCATGTCTCCCCTGCAGCTGGACCACTACATACACACAACACACACAATAATACAGGAACACATACATCCTGCATGATGCACACTGGCACAGCCACACGCACACACACACACCGAGTCAAATTGCAGAGACATTGTTAGTCTAGCTAACAGACTGCTTGAGGAAAAGTCAGCTCATGCTTTTGATCTTAAACTATAAAACAAATCCGCTTATGCTTTCCTCACCACCACCACAGAATTCTTCCAAAAGTAGCAATCAGAGTTAGTCACAAAAAGAATACGCCTAACTGCTATCCACAGTATTACAAGCAAAGGCTGACAGGGTCAGAAATATAATTATACCCTGCTGTGCTGCACCACAATAATATGGAAGCTTGGTGTAGAAATAGGTTATAGCGGAAAGATAAGGAAATTCATTTCGATGCCTAGACACAAATTGTATTACTCTTGTGAGTTTAGGTGAGTAGCTCTTTATTGCCTCAGGACTTGAATCCACTTAACCAGGAATGAACATATCACAGTGGGCCTTGGTGACTCACTGTTGACATTTTGTCATCATTTTGAAATGTTAAAGATCAACAAAACAATGGATTACTAATTTTAGATGGTATCCACTTATATAAATCCTTCCTTCACTCCGGGCCAGTCTCTGTCTAATCTAAACAAAAGTCAGGATGAACTAATCAGTTTAAGTTTCCGATCCATTTATAGATGCAGCAAATACGAATTTGGTAAATTTGCACCTGTTAAAAAATACATTTAATTAGCCACAGTAGCCCCACTGCATGGTACCCGTGGGCTGTATAGACAACTTTTAACTGGGTTGTTTTGACAAGAAAACTCTAAAATGTGGAGATTGTTAGCAGGTCTTGAGCG